>JAULUF010000044.1:16797500-17470000 GCA_031834385.1 Semotilus atromaculatus | reverse complement strand
TAACATTTCTCAAATCCTATTTGACAAAATATGTGTCAGACGTCATAAGCGGCTCGGGATTAAACATGTCGGCCAAACGTGTTTAGCGTAACGCGGAGGGTAATCCGAAAGAGTTCGGCCAGAGCTAGAGTTGCAGTCAAAAGCTAAAAGACAAGAGAAAAGAAACATTCATAATATATGAATGTGAATGTTGTATAGCATTGAGTGAAAACCTGTTTGTGGAGGAGGAGGAAAATCAGGTTTAAGGTAAATTATATTAAGTAATTAGTTTATGATTGGTTTATGAAGCACATTTGGAGCAATTATCAGAAATGAAATCACATTTATGCAGCGGGTGGTGGAGCAATTAGCCGTGTGCTAGCGTTGCGCTACGGTAGGTAATGGCAAACACTCATAAACCCCCTTCCAATCCAAGATTAGCCTCCCCTCAAAAACGCAAAGATTGTGAAAATTATTTGTTCGCTCTTACACTGTGGGATGCAACCTTAATTTTTACGTCTCAAAAGCGCAAAAATATGAATGCTAATCATGCTAGTTGTGCATGAAAAAGTAAGACAAAAACAACAAAAGACAAACATTATAGCAGTTTTAGCTTTGACCAGTTTTGGCTAGCTTGAGAACCAGCATGAAATGAACACCAGTGTTTCCCAGTCATGTTCTGTTTGTATTCATTTTCCCCTAGATCTCGTTCATTGTTTGTTACCATGGCTTCTGATTGATTTTCGCACAGGTTTCTTGTTCTGTTGATTATCATGTGCTGTCCCTCAGTTCTCTTTGTTCTTTGATGTTAAAGTGTAGTGTATGTTCTGAGTTTTCCTCGTAGGCTATTGTCTTGGGATTGTACAGTAGCCTATTACACAGAGATTCATGACAACCGTTGGCGCATTCCATTGTATGATTTCTTGAATTCAGAGTAAAGTTCCTCACTTGAAACTCTTAAAAAAATTAAACATATTCTGCTAAATCATGTCCAGTAAAATGAGATGCTTACCTTAAGAAAATGTCCACATCACTCTGTGGTGAAAAGCAAGGTTTTAATATTGTTTATATGCACATGTGGTGTTTTTAAGATGCTTTAAGACAAACCATATTTAAATTCATAAGTCAACACCATTGCTGAGTATTTTCTCCTTAAAACTGCAGTGAACCAAAACGCAAAGACAGTCTGAAAAATGCGGTTTGAAATCACTGGTGTTTCTGACGTCACAAACTACCTTTAAATATAAAATGGAATGATATATATTTATCTTCCTGTGACCATCTAGTATAAAGTCACTTCCTGGGTAAACAGGACACCAATGTTTACACTTAAAAAGTGGCCTTTTAATACCATTTAGTAATACCTTATTAAATATTATCTGCAAGTACAATTTTATAAAACATATACTTTTATGATTTATACTATGATTTATACCATTTATGGCATACTACAAGTATGAAGTGCACTTCTTTTTCACACCTTATACCTTTAAGGCCTTAAACTTACTTTTATTTGAAAGATGATTTTCACTGATCATTTAAAATAGAGAGTTGTCTTTGATGTTCTAGGGTATTTTGAAAGCAACCTCAATTTACACGTCCAGCTTACAGAAGTTATATGTCATTGTAAAATAATAGTTATTTCCCTCCTTAACAAACACCATAATAAATGTGTTTGCACGAGGAATATAATGTACCACCTTGTCTGCGCTCTCTTGCCCCTCCGATGGATGAGTCAGCTGGAGTGAAAACCAAGATTTTTTTTGTATCTAAATTCTCATCAGCATTGTTTTTCTTACAGATTAGCCATGATTGGTTTCCGTGGGAAGTCAGATGGACGTTCCTGTGCTGTGCTTTTCACAGTGAGCCTCTTGATTACATTAGAAGTGCACATGGAAGTTATTACAAATTGATAAGGACTTCATGGGAGGTCAACAAGAGATCGATGACTAATTGTGTTATGACGTCTTTTTGAAGGGCACAGAACCTGCACATACACACAAACACACAGAGGATGGCTTAAAAAAAAACGAGGTCTGTCCTTCATGAGATCCCAAAACACATTACCTGTGCTCACATGTGAGAAAAATACCTTTCATTAGCTCACCGATAACAGTTGGGCAAAGCTATGCATCGTCAGTTGAAAACCGCTACCAAAAAAATCACCCTTGAAGTGATGCAGCCTCCTCCATTTGTCTTCATTCTGTTTGGCAGGTAATCTATTAGTTTTAATAATCCCCACTGCCATATCTCGAGCCAAGCAGCCATGTTGCCGGGGCTTGTGCCCAGGACTTCATCCACCCTAGATAAGTCATTATGACAATATGAGCCAGTCATCCAGTAAGACGCTTCCCTTCATCGAATGTTAGCATGAAAATAAATCCAGTGGGATGATATTAAAGAGCCTTTAGACTGACCAACAGACCATCCAAGCGCACATTTTACACTATATTCAAAAGACATGAATGATATTGCAATGAAGGTGCAAAGCATTTTTTAACAGAATATGCCTTGATTGACCACAAAAAATATATAATATCTCTCATTTTATTTTAAAAAGAAGTACAAATCAAGGTTATACAGCGAGGCAATAAGGTGACTGCAGCCAATTTGTGTGGAATTTAAAGGCTGAAAAGGGAGACTTATACGTTTATAAAAGCACTTCCATTAATTCTTCTGTTAATATTGTGTATTTTGTGTAATATTGTGCAAAACAAACAAAAATAACGACTTTATTCGACTATTCATTTTCTTCCGTGTAGGCCTCTGAGTGAGTTCACGTAGTGTAACAGCGCAGCGCTTCTGGGTTGTGCATCATAACGTAGGCTCACTACTGGCCGACGCTGGTCATGTGTGTGATGCTGGTAAATGAATAATTGAATAAAGTCGTTATTTTAGTTTATTTGCTCACAAAAAGTATTCTCATCGCTTGAGAAACTTAAGGTTGAGCCACTGTAGTCACCTGGACTATTTTAACGATGTCTTTACTAACTTTTCTGGGCTGGCAGATGCAATTAAAGGAGAACTCCAGCGCAAAATGAACCTTTGGTCTAATTACACATTGTTACCTAGTCAACCGTTATCTGAGATTTGTTTTCATGATTATCGAATGTAAATAGTTTTATCTCTAAAAACAGTTTAGCCCATAACGCTAGTATAACGCTAGTATATAGGGCACAGAGTAATGACAAATAAAAATCGCTTGTTAATACCACTAACAAGGCTCAAAATAGCCCCACACTAACACGGTAGCATAATAAGGGTCCCTACCTTCAAACCGAAGCATTGAGAACGTTGTCAGTGTCCAGACAGTTTAATAAGAAGATATTTTATACATACAGTCAGCTTCGCGAATACAGGCAGAAGCCATCTTTGAAAAACAGTCTCTACCAGTTGACCTACGAACGCAGATCCAAGTGCGCTGGTGAGATGTGATTAAATTATTTTTATTTATTTATTTTCTCTGTTGCGTTCAGTGCTTCTCTTATGCGCTCAGTGCTTTCTTCCGGAAACAACGGACCATATGAGATTCTACACAATTCAGCGCACTTGGATCGGCGTTCGTAGATCGACTGGTAGAGACTGTTTTTCAAAGATGGCTTCTGCCTGTATTCGCGAAGCTGACTGTATGTATAAAATATCTTCTTATTAAACTGTCTGGACACTGACAAAGTTCTCAATGCTTCGGTTTGAAGGTAGGGACCCTTATTATGCTACCGTGTTAGTGTGGGGCTATTTTGAGCCTTGTTAGTGGTATTAACAAGCGATTTTTATTTGTCATTAATCTGTGCCCTATATACTAGCGTTATACTAGCGTTATGGGCTAAACTGTTTTTAGAGATAAAACTATTTACATTCGATAATCATGAAAACAAATCTCAGATAACGGTTGACTAGGTAACAATGTGTAATTAGACCAAAGGTTCATTTTGCGCTGGAGTTCTCCTTTAATTGCATCTGCCAGCCCAGAAAAGTTAGTAAAGACATCGTTAAAATAGTCCAGGTGACTACAGTGGCTCAACCTTAAGTTTCTCAAGCGATGAGAATACTTTTTGTGAGCAAAAAAACTAAAATAACGACTTTATTCAATTATTAATTTACCAGCATCACACACATGACCAGCGTCATTTTGCGCTGGAGTTCTCCTTTAACTAGCAGCCTATGAAGGAGTGAGACAGCTCTCAGATTTCATCAAAAATATCTTAATTTGTGTTCCGAAGATGAACGAAAGTCTTATGGGGTTGGAACAACACAAGGGTGAGTAATCACTGACTGAATTTTCATTTTTGGGTGAACTAACCCTCTAACTCGTACTGAACCCAGAATATCCCTCTAAAGCAATCCTGGGCGTATGCAAGAGTCCAACTTTGCATAATTTCCCCACTGCCTTCATCTTAATTAATACTTCACATGACAAATCCACTTGTTACTTTTAGTTAATAGCTGCGCTGACACCTTCACTAATCACCCCGGCCCCATACAGATAGCAGCACAGCATTAAATATTTCACCGCTGTGTATCAATGTATTATTAAAAAGTCATTTATATTTAATGATGCAGGTCACTGTGAGGTGTGCAAGCAATAGCTGCACTCTCACAAATTCACACCTACCACCAGGAGACTCGGTCAAAGCAATCCTGTCGCCTCTAAATGGACATCTACAGACCGTGTACGTGCGAACCGCAGACATGAAATCAAATGGATTTGAACGTTCAGATCCGTGGTCCTGCGGTGGGGGATTATATTGCAGTTGATATGTATATCACCCACCAGGGATTAATGGATTAGTCCTGTTCTGCCCGTAACAACACCATCAACAAGTCTGACGATTCAAGGTCGTGGGATTGGATGATGGCCGATGCATTTCTGTGCTGTTTTAGACTTAAACTTGTAGTTTTTAGCTTCATGTTTGTTTTTCTCTTTCTTTCAATATATGTCTACAAGGGGACATTGTAGACGCCCACTGATGGTTGGTTGGTGAGGTCCAGGTTCCCAACGCAGACTCTGGAGTGTGTAATCCTGTCTAACATGCATGCAAATCCTATCTTTTGCCTTACACAATAGCCAGTCTGTGTGCTACTCGGCAATAACAAAGATAGCAGTTAGCGAGTGGCTACGTCTCAGCCCAAAGGGGGTAAACTTCAAAAAATGTACATAATCAGCTTTTGTCAGCCATCCGGCTGTTTAAAACAAAGGCTCCATTCGTCCAATTCTGGAGTATACGACTGCAGCCGAATAAATCAATCGAACGAATGTATCAGTGGGTCTTGACGATATTTCTCAATAACAACAATCGGTTTCCGGAATAAAAAATTCCATTAATTTTCTCCACAGGAAAACTGATTTTTTTTAACTTAGAAACATTTAAAGATGGTCACCATGATTTTGCAAGTTATACATGTTCCCGGATCAACATATTTTGTTTATCCTGGAACTACATTCCAGTCTGAAAATGTAGTCCTAACCCTATCCCTATCCCTACCATAAGATATCCCTAAAATCAGAAGAAAATGATGGTGAATAACACTGAGCACCTGGTTGACCGCCTATACTTGACATAAACTGTAAACTTGTCCATCAAATCTAAATGGTTGATTGGAATGTTGTTCCAGGATCAATAAAGATGTTGATCCGAGAAAGAACATGTTGTACTTAAATCACGTTCACCTTTAAAGATAGACCTGTTGTGAACCCAAAGGTGAGTAATCAATGGTGTATGCTTTTGTTGAAGCCTTCTGTTTGCATTATTTCAGCCTTATTTTTTATTCCCGATAGAAACCAGGGCTGATTTCAGAACCACAGCAAATTAATCCTAGTATTCTACCTAGGCTGCGTCCAAAATCACATGCTCTTGAGTACTTATTTTAAATAAGTAATTACTTCATGACCGCTAAAAATGTACCTTTTATAAAGTATGAATGTAATCCGGGTGTACTACATTTACCATGTTGTCATTATCATGTGATCTGTCAGTTATGTCACTTCACAAATCCTGTCCCGTGGCCTCATGGGAGAGTAAAGTGTCCATCGTATGCACACTTCAGAATCTCACCGGAAGTAGTAGGTCATCCGGGGACTTTTTGCCTACTGTTTAATGAGTACTGTGAATTCAGACATACTTCTTTTGTCACATACGCTTACTATATAGTAGGGAAGTACACTGTAAAAAAAGTTGCTGCCTTAAAACTTTAAGTACAATCAACTTGGATGTTAAAGTCATTTCAACTTAACTTACATTAAACTGACTAAAAATGATTTGAGTCTTGTATAAGTTGAAAACTGTATTATTGATGAGTTAAAGCAATGTAAAAAACACATGTTGCTATAACTTATTGATCAATATAATTTTTTACATTGGATTCGATTTCGGATGCAGCCCATGTTTTTCTATGGCAGAAATAATAAAAGTGGTATATGTGAATTCAGCACAGGTTTCGCTTACGGCGCTGAGACGGGGCGGGGTTGTGTTCTGCATGTCTAAGCCGCTGCACGTCTGGTTTTGTGTTCGACTTATTATACGCACACCTCGCTGATCCTCTTTGCACACAAGCGTGTGTGTGTGCGTTTGCGAGCGCAGGTCATTTTCTGAGGAATCTCTCGCTCAGTGGGAGACACAATGGCTCAGCTGGGGGGCTTCAGTCCAATTTGCCATTGTGTATCACCATTTCTCCCTTAACACAAACATGGCGGCCCTCCAGCTGTCCTCTTGGCACTAACACTGAACCTGAAGAGCAGGCGGCTTATTCGTCCCAGCCACACTGCGCATCACCAATAAAGACATCTATTTGTTTCGGATCCACAAAGATTTTAAGCCTCACCATCCTTTTCTTTCTTCAATCGAGTGTGTCTTTTTAAATATGCAAGTGTGGAAATTGCATTTCGTTGGGGTTGGTGTCTCTGAGACGCTCACACACCTTGAAAATCAAATTTGATGAAAATCTTTCATATCTGTTTTTTGAAAGCCTTTTATTTTGTTCAAAGTTGGCCTGGATCTTTTTTTGTGGAAGATGTTCCAGGTATTGTTGAGAAATCTCATTTATGCATTGGCAGGATTTTGCACTCATTGCCTTAGCTGGGAAAATCTGTGTACGTTTGAAGGGTCCAGACCACATCATTTAAGAATCATTGCATCTTGATATTAATATCTGGAGAATTTTTCAACTTATTCCAAAATGAACTCGCAATAATCCAAATCTCATGCATGCATTCAGCAAGGGTTTTTTTGGCGCAAGAACTGTAGAATGTTCTTTTGCTGGGCTGCAGATCATCTGATATCACTTACAGTAAGTTAAGGATATTTCCCATTGAATTCAGCCCAACTGGAATACAGTGTTGGAGAAACCGGCCAGTGGAAGGTCACTGTTGTCCAGGGCTTTGTCCCTAATTGAATCTGCTGTCCCTGTATGGTAACTTCATTTCCAAAGACTTGTGTGATTTTTTCCTGTGAATGGCCAGCTTTTGTGCACCCTGCCACCACGCATAATACCGTGACAGAGACAGCGGACGAAAAATAAGCAATGAATTCAGACTTTCTGAATTGGATTAAAGTCCCCATGGTACTGAATACTAGTCCTCAGCTGATCTGGAATATAATGTGAGACACGCTGTTTTCTTTGGAAACTGGCAAATGCAATGTTTTCCACACTTAAGTCTAAAGCACGTAGGTGACCTTGCCGTTAATGAACCTATTTATGAAGGACCTATTTAACTATTTGAAATATATCAGTATTTGACTAATACTGAATTCCTTAAAGGGATAGTTCACCCGAAAATTAAAAATTAGTCATCACTTGCTCACCCTTAAGTTGTTCCAAACCTGCATGAGTTTCTTTCTTCTGTTGAACACAAAAGAAGATACTTTGAAGAATGTTGGTAATCAAACAGTTGACGGCAGCCATTGATTTCCATAGTAGGAAAAAATACGATGGAAGTCAGTGGGTGCCGTCAACTGTTTGGTTACCAACGTTCTTTAAAATATCTTCTTTTGTGTTCAACAGAAGACAGAAACTCACACAGGTTTGGAACAACACAAACTAGAATTTTTGGGTGAACTATCCCTTAAACCATAGAAAGTGGTAAAAAATTAATTTAGCCAGAATTCTTTGTAGGAAGGAAAGTGAATAGTTGCGGACATGGTGATGGAAATATGAGATTGATGGAATAACATTTTTCAATACTTTTGCTGTTATATAGTGTTATATAATATAAATATATTCATTTTTGTTTTTGCATTAATGACAGCAGCACTCAATCTGCATGAACTCCACAAGTTTGTTTAAAACCTGAGGGTGACAAATGAAGCCATACAGTAAATATTTCTTATTTATTGTACATCATCATTTTCTTTTTCTTTTTATCCCAGTGTAAAAGTGTGGTAGCATTTACCATTGTGTGGCACATTTTGACAGGCAAATCAAGTCGTTTCACTGGGAATCTGAGCAATCGTTAATTCTGCGTAAGGACAAAAGATTTCCCCACGCATTTCACAACTGATTCAAGTTGATTTTGCGAATTTGCAGCATTGACCGACAGAAAGCTGCTTGGTTTGAAAGCGACTTCTGTTTGAGCTGTGCTTTATACATCACTACACTAGACAATAGACAATGGCCTTTTTGCCCGAAAAATGTTGCTAAAATGACTGTACCTCAAGGAATCAACAAGCTACATATAATCATTCACAGAAACAACTGCCTCCCAGAGGTATCTAGTTCAATTCTTAAAGCCATGTAGCTTCTGCATTATATTTTTAAGCAGTTCTAGATACTGCTGACATGTTCAGCGGGCGCATGAGTGACAGTTGTGCTCCTCAGCAGTCCTCCAGCCCATACAAATGTTAACTTTACAATGAGATGCACCCATTCATTCTTTCCCTCCCCCCATCCAAGTCCACTCTTTTCTCCACGCCGCTCCCCGCTCCCCTTGTCGAAGCTCTTCCTTTGTTGACACCCACCGCGTATCAATGGTGCCTTTGTGCGCAGGAGAGTTTTCACTTTAGCAAATCTGATTAAAGGGACCTCAGTCTTGTCTACATGCCAGCGCTTTGATGACAGTGTCACTGCAGGAGTAAAAGAAAATTCCAGCTAACCTCCGTGTCACCATTAATCATATAATCAATCCAATTTAACTGTGCTGCAGTGTCACTTTCACAGTCTGTTTTTGCTAACTGTAAGTAAGAGGGCCTCCTATCTTGGGAAAAAAACTCTTCAAGGGCACGTTTCTATGAATTCAAGGGGCTACAACTCCACAGTCGGTCCACAGTAGGTTGCTCTAAATGGTTTGTAATGTAATGCTGTTAAACGATAGTACTGACGTTTTGAAGGGCGTCAAAGTCACCCCCGAGGGCCTACCGACTTCACGCTGTCCCGTGTGATTTGTTTAAAGGAATATTCTGGGTTAAATACAACTCAACCTCAGAAGCGGGATCCGTGATATGCTGCCAATTACCGTAGAATATAACTTTGACTCGTCTCTTTAAAAAAAAAAAAAAAAAATCTTGTTTAAAGTAATGGACTTACAATGCATATCTATGTCTGGAGGGTTTAAAAGCAGAAATCTGAAGCTAGTATTTTTACTTAAAGCACTTAACACAAATAATCTTACTAGCAAAATTGCCTAGTATTTTTTTATTTGTTTTTATCTATAAATCGTTTTCATGCGCGGAGTCATTTTCATGGTGGATAAACATCAGATTATGATTACCAAGGAATTAACATTCTTTACATTAAATGATTAAAATTCTATACTTTTCTGTCTAAATAAATGAAAAACAAAACATTGCAAGTGAAAATCAATCATTTTAAATGCTCCAAGTGTATTTAGCACAACAACATGCACATATACTAAATTTGTGTTTAGTATTAAATTGTTTTTATTGATTAACTCTAAGTGAATGTTAACTGATGGCAAAAGTAACCATATTTGGGATGGGGGGATGGGGGGGGGGGGGGGGGGGGGGTTGTAGAGAATAGGGGAAATGAGAATGTGCATTTTATACAGCATCAATCTTGAAATCTGTAATTTCGAAACACTTGCTGACTGTGCAGTGATATTTCAATGCAAGTGCATTACAGGAAACATGATTTATGTTTGCTTTTCAAACATTTTTTTCTTTTGAAATGACCACCTGTGACATTAACCTGAAATATTCCTTTAAGTGAGCTCTAGGAGACAGACGCACAAACATTTATATCTTCCAGTGTCATAAATTTTTCCTCTGGTGGCGTCTGAGGCTTACCACAAAACCGCTACAATAGTTGCCACTAAATACAGCATATCAAGCATCATGTGTCTTCTCCATCTTACACACCCACTGATCCCCCCCCCCCCCCCTCACTCTTCTATTTTACATTTCTCTTTGGCTGTGGTCAGAACAGCTTCTTTCTGCAGTATGCAGTACGTACAGTATACTGTACACGGTATGCAATTAATTTTATTAATTTAACCAGCAACTGTCACAAACATCAATAAATGACACTAGATGTCTTGCAATATTTACATTTAACCTTACTCATTGAACACACAATGATGCATTCATCATTAAAAACAATTTAATCTCATTCTGTTTTAAGTGATTCCACTGCTGCCATCAAGAGTGAAATAAAATCAGTGTTAGCACAGATGATGGTTATTTGTGTAGTTATTATGGATTGGTTATATCATAATGCAGTCGGATGTTAGTCTTGTGTTCTGGCTCTTCTTTTGGGCCACAAAATGTGTCCATTTTCTAGAGCATGTTTGATTTAGTTTACCCCGAAATGTTAATTAATACATTAATTAACAAGCATGTACTAACGTGTAGTTAAGATGGTATATTCATGCAGGAATTCATATGAGTCATGTCGTAGATAAGGTTAGTTTGCAAAATTGACAGTAACAGAGTAGACAAACTAATACAAATATGACTTTTTTTCATAAAAAAAGGAAGTAACTTGTGTTTGGCAATCACGAAATTATTAAAATTGAATATGTTTTCAATAAGATACTGGAAAGAATTTCTGTTAGTGAACAGTTTTTTTGAAACGTTTTGAAATGCAAAATGTATCTCCAATTATAGAATCAGTCTACTGATCCATAATGCACAATGTTTCACATACTGTAATGTTTTTTGAAAACAGCAGCTAGTAAAGAGTATATCCGGTGCTGATAATCAATTCCGATCATATCCCCCTTTTCCTTCGCTCTCTCTCTCCTTTGTTCTCTGCGACACACACACACAGTTGAAGTAATTGGGTGTTACAGCCAGACGCAGCTTGTGGACAATAGGAATTCATTTGCAGACAGTTTATTTGTCGCATTCACGCACCTGGTCCTCGAAAGCAAGAGTTCATATCGGAATACGTGTACTCAACCTTGTGTGATCAGCCGCCCGAACAGACGCTCTTCGTCTGCCAAAAACTAATCTCGGGGCACATCTGTCCCATCGCTTTGAAGACGGCGTTGGCAGTTTTAGGGAAGTAGAAAGCACAGCTGCTGTTTGGGTGGTCTTCCCTGATGGGATTGAAGTACACTTCCTCCTCACGCCTTAAAAGAAAACAAACAAACAGACAGAAAGACAGATAGACAGACAGGTACTCTAGATTAGCTTGTCCAATTAAGATAAATAAGGCCAAGTACTAAACTGTATAGTTGCCATGATGTTCCTTAAAGGCTACAGTTCACATAATTGGTTGATTAGTTGAAGAAAAAAGATTAGGTAATATGTACACTGACGTATCTGGAGATTCAAGGTCCCTCGTTTCCTGTCATTTTTAAAGGTTAACTGCGTCTATAATTGTGTTTAATCTACATAATGGCGCTTGCTTCCATGTCACAGCGGTAGACACTTTAATTGACTTTAATGTACTAAGAAGCATGTCAGAGCCGTCAGCATTGCATCAACTCAAATATTTTAATTCGTGACTTCAGGTGCGCTGTTATCTTCCCGCATGAACGCACGTCACATCCCCGAGAGGTCGAACGGCATTAAACTGGCTCACTAAAAGCATGTAAATCTATCTCAGATAGATCAGACGGCGTCCACACTGAAAATGATGTTATACAAAAGTTCATTTGTCTTATGAAAACCGTGACTCAGCAGTAGCTGGGACCGTTCCATGAATCCCATTTTAAACCGGGCTATTAAAAATGCAGTATTGCGCACAACGGCCTCAAATGGAAGACAAGTTGAAAGGAACAGAGGGTCAATACGCTCCAAAACTGATCTGTCATCCTCTCCCGCTCCCAAAGTCCACCTCCTTCTTCCTGTTGCCATAGCAACCATTCGGCAAGGACAGGGGCATTGTAAAACACGGCCCTTGGAGAACAATCAATCATCGCATTCCTCTCGCATGCTTCTTAATTGCTTTTTGGATCATCCTCAAAAACATTTAACCCTGGGTTAGGGTCTACTCTACTAATTTGCGCCACTGATTCATTTTAACGCCGTATTTCCTGTATAGCAGAGCCCTCTAAAATGTCCAACCTTCCTGATTATATTTTTAGTGGAATTTCACAGCAATTTTATAATGACCCGAGCTACATTAAGTCTATGAATCTACAGAGCACCATGGCATAATGATGGAAGGGGTTTGAGCCTCATCCGAGTCTGGTGTTTGTAGTCAAAATGGCGCATTTTCCTTGCTGATTATATAAACTTTAAACCTATGAAATTGGCAAAAAAAAAAAAAAAAAGCAAATGGCTCCACAGTGCTAGCACTTTAGTGTTGTAATGACTATCCTTTGGCTGTGGCTCACCTGTCAAAGTTTAATGAGTGGGTAGATGACATGAAGTGGCCCGAGGTTATCTACTTTGATAACAGGTGGGAGTTTATATCCTACATTCAGCTCTGGATTACTATGAACTTTTGAGGGCTTTTTTGTCCGCAAAATGATAAGAGCCCTCATGTATCTTAACTTTAGCGATGCAAGCCATGCACATTTTCTCTCATCAGTATTTGCCACAAAATGCAATGCATACTGTATGACGCCTCTTTTTTTTGGGTGTGCTGGTGCTTCAAAACAAGTAATTTTCAGGAATTCCTTGAAGTATTGCTGTTGCTGCAAATACAGCACAGCTCGACCCTGAGCTAATTCTATTCTAAGCAGTATTCGAAAAGTTTTCGATTAATTAATTCAGTCCCTCTTTTGACCTAGTATTAACATGAGTTCCTATAAAGACCGGACTAGGACAACAGTTCCATGCACTGTAAAAAAAAAAAAAAAAGTTGGATTAACTTAAAAAAGTAAGTTACCTGGTTGCCTTAAAATTTTGAGTTCATTGAAATGAAAAATTTTAGTTAATACAACAAAGGAGATTGGTTTAATAAATAGAAACTCAAAATATTATGTTATCTGAACTACATTAATTATCTAAGTTGATTTGATAAAATATAAAAAGTTGTGATAACAAATCATCAAAATTCATTTTACAGTGTGGAAGTTAGACTCCATCATGACATTGGTTGCTCAAGAAAAAAGTGGATAATTCGTTTTTTATGCTTATGCTAGGGTATGCGTAAAGTGCAAGCAGCCTGATATTTCTAATCATGCATACTATGTGCATACTCACACATGCGCCTTGAATTTTTTTTTTGCACTAATTAGTTTGTCCACAAAGTGTCAACACTTGGGCCGTTGTTTCACAGTCGAAAAAGAAACGAAACAACAGTACAACAAAAAAAATACACATTGACAAGCACTCAATAGACCTCGGCAGTGACAAGTTCCTGTGTGAGAGGATTAAGAGATGTATATAACTAAGATATTTTTTTCCAATAACTTCCGGAGAGAAATAACGCAGACACTGGACAAGGATAAAACTGTCTAGTTTGCATGTGTTGATCCAGCCCGTTCTCATCCCAAGGCGTAATATAATGACGCTTTTGCCAAAGCGTCTATATCGAACGCGCATGGTACCCTTTAGCGTCAATATGAGACGCCGAAATATATGGGTCAGAAGGCGCCTCCTAGCGGTCTAACCCTAACCCTACACCATACCTAAACCTACCCATCTCTCTGCGTGTTATATTGACGCTAAAGGGTTCCATGCGCGTTCGATATAGACGCTTTGTCAAAGTGTCAGAATATTACGCCTTGGGATGAGAATGCGTTGGTTGATCACATGTGTTCACGCTAGATATTTAGACTTCGGTTTTTCGAACACATAGTCTTTCAACTGTTCGAAAAACCACAGGGAGCACTCCCAGTGAAGTCTCATGGAGTCCTATGGAGAACAAGACATGCGATTAAAAAAAATCGACATTATGGTCACTAATTAAGAGGTAAATCGAGACTACACTGTAATAAATTGTTTCCTTGTTTTAATGTAGTTAGAATATGGCAACAGTTTAGTTAAAAAGAAGGAAGAAATTCGTACAACATGGCCACGATTTACCTAAAATCCCAACATATTTTAGGTGGATTCTATGCAGAAGGCCATGTTTCCTTTACAGAGAATGCAATGTAATAAGCTTAGTAAAACAACAACAACAACAAGATTGCAAGCAAGACAAGAAATTATAAATTTCATTCAGTAATAAAAAGTACTGATTGAAAATAGTTATTTGACCAAATGTTTATTCACATGCCTATCCTATCATTAGAGCCATGTCTTCAGTGAAATCAAAAGACAATCCCAGAATGCATTGCAACAAACTCAGTGAAAAATCCAGACTATAAATAAACGTATTTCAATAAATACTGAAAACTATCATTTAAAAGTAATGTTATTCAAAGTTTTACAATATTGAATGTATTTTCTGCTTATGAGGGAATCACAACATTAGCGTAGCAACATGATAATGTCAAAATCGATTAAAATCCCTAATCGAGTGTTGTTTGTGTGGCTGTCTATGTAAGGTGTTCTAAATGAGTCACTTACGAGGTTCAATGGCATTTAGGATACTGTCTAATATATAAGACCAGCTCACAATGCTTTGGAACAGATATGACAGCATCCATATATCAAGGTATACTGTATTATAGACCATTCTTGCAACTGCCGGAAAACAAACTAAGGCAGGAGCGGATGCTATTTATATCTCCGCTGAAGGCGAGGATAGGAACACAAATGGTAGGTGGGGGAGGGACAAGGGTCATTGGCATGACTTCATCGAAAGGGAGTATCTGGTCCATCTCTGTCTGGATGACTCAGGTGGCAAATGTCAGCTCGCAGCTCGGATGGAGAGAATAAGGCACAAGCGAAGTGAGGAGGAAAAATGCAGCCGGCGGAGGAGGAAAACTCAAAGGAATGTGGCGTGGATTTTCTCAGGATTTTCCACGAGGGCCACTTTACTTTCTTAAAGTCGATACAAATTGAGCAGGGTGGTCTTTTCGACAGTTCTCTCTGAGACCTGGTGTGCCTATTAGGCCACCGAAAAGAGCCCACTGTGCTTTCCACAGGCCTATATCCTTACTGTATGTTGACGTCAGGGATAATGTATGAGCTTCCAGCTGGTTCTTTATTCCTGCATCTCTTTGCTTCTCTCCTCTGATTTACAATCTGGCTTTTGCTGGCAGGAACACCATTGGGGGGTCCCGAACCTCCCCAATCCTATCGGCAAACAGAGGGACTCTAATCTGTGCTTTGTGCTTTCCAAAAATTCAGCTCAGCTTTAGTGTGGTAAGAAAGTCTTTATCTGGCCCCTGAAAGCCCCTCTGCTAGCACTTTAAAGTCCATACTGAGGGATGTCGCCCTTCTAAGGTGAAAGTCACTCAGTCATTCAGCCGGACAGTGAAAGGCTGCAGCGCTTCACTAGGTGTTTAAGTCAAAGTGCCCTATAAATATAAATGACAGGCATTAAATGTGCCTTTAAAGCCTGGTCTGAGGTCAGCTCCCCCATGCCCCGAAGACTCAAACTATGCAGGCTTAGGTGCGCTTGACGTTCACACTAATAGTCTGAGAATTGTTTGACGAAAGGTTGAGGCACTGGCTGTGCTTCAAAAAGAAGGTTACTGTAATGCTGTCATGTGAAGGTGTAACGGAACCCTTCAAGTCAACATGAATCAAAATGGACACTATTTACATTCTTCACACATTCCTGGTCGGGAATGGGAATGGGAACTGGAGTGCTGTCAAAATAAAAGACACACTTTCAAACCTTTTTGGCTTATGCCAATAATTTAAAATTGCCAAATGTTGGCTGATATATCAGGCAACCACTTAACTTGACTTTCAGGTTCCCACATCCCAAAGAAAATGCTTCTTCAAACACTCCCATTTAGTGTCTCCAATTCACCTGTCCTGCATGTCTTTGAATTGTTGTAGATCCCCATGCCAGCAGGAAAAACGCACAGATACCCCACACAGAAAGGCCTACTGGCTCAACCGGGACTCTAATCAGAGACATCTCAGTGCCACCTGCAATTGACTATAATATCACATTCAGGTCTGATTCTATATACGTTTCCATTTTTACAATCCAATAAATGTCACCATGGATATATAATGTACTCCCTCCCTACATTGCAAATGCTATTTCATGTTGTCTTAAATATTTTCAGCTCTGTCTAGAGGCTTGTTGGGCAGCTATAAACATGCCATTCAAATTCAGTTTCATTGCCATCATTATAGTTGTCATTTTTGTTACCCACAAAAAATTATGCAATACTTCCGTGTTCATTCTTGGTTTTAACAAGGCACACTGTATTCACCTTTACATGGGTGGCAGATAACAACCATGTAATTCTTGTGTGTGGTTATTAAATAAACAAGTACAAACCAACAGCGCGTTCATATCTACACCTCCGCCTGTTCCGACACCTCTTGTCATGTAGACGCTGGATAAACACTTGTGAAGGAGCATGAATGTCAGTAGATGGTGTGATGGTGTCACAGTGTTGCTCCCCCGTGTATGTGGGAGGAAATCAATGGGGCAAAACGGTCTCTAAGCAAGATCATCTAATCCATGAAGAGAGATGCGATGCTACAGAAAATTACACAGCGCCACTGAAGCAGTGCACAGAATTGTAATTAGCAGCATTTGGATGAGTAAAAACATCACTGCTATGATTGCACATACATTTATAGGCATATTCTAAACCCCTAACCCTAAGTATTAAACTTTGTTGTGTAACTCATTCCACACTATTTGTGGAAAAGACATGAGTGATACCTCAAATCATATTGAGAAGAGGCGTGCTGTTTTTTTTTCTAAGCGATTCTAAATCATTTTCACCTGGCAGATGATATAATGTCTGAAAAAACTTTAATACCTAAATTGAAGGAGAGACCCAAGCCATATTCAGAGACTAGAAAACACGACTCAAAACACCTTAGCAAGTGCATAGCAATGCTTTAGCATCATGGCAGCTTGTTTTGAACAGAAAACACCACTCCCAATTTCTTCAGAAAATTGAAAAATCAAGTTTTCACCAGTGTAAAACCCACGTAAATTGAAAGAGGTCAGCACATCCTCCTACATCTGTAGCGAGACCGTACTGCGAGCTGTTTTCCGTCCGGTATACGCCGAATCTGCCATGTCCATCTAATTGGAATTTCGAGCCTGAGCCGACAGTCAAGAAGCATGTCTTGACAGCTTCCACTTACACACGCGCCAAGAGAACGTTAGTTATACGTTCAATGCAACTTCTGCAGCATGCAGTGATGTGTCTCTGACAACCCCCCGAGTCTTCAGCGCGGTTACACTCCACCATTCACTCTCTTTTGCTATCTTTCTCCCAAACAACACAGATGCTAACACACTCTCAGCCCGTCTGTCTGAATCTTCCTTTCCCCCGCACAAACTTGCACGCTGTCTCTGTTCCAAAACTATGGTGGCAGCATTCTAAGGCATAATGGATATGTTCCTGATGTGAAGACTGTTCCAAACCTTAAGTCAAAAGACTTAATTCCAGTCTTAATTATGCTTCATCATTAGATTTCTAATTTTGGGCAAATTCAAAAGCAGCATCACATTCTTAACAGAAATGCACTTCAGCAAGGGTTGTGATTAATAAATCCAATATGAAATAAGAAAAATGCAGATTATAAATAAACTTGTTTCAGCAAATACGAAAAGTCATTTAAGGTTATACAGAGCCCTGTGGAAAAAAATAAAAAACAAATAAATTTGTTAATTTGTGGCCATGTAATATTATTTTTTTACCCTCATTTTAATTAAATTATGGCCACATTTTACTAATTTGTTCTCTCGTTTCAGTTAACTGAGTCTACATCTAAAGTAATCCGGATACATTTGAAAATAAAGTTTATGTTTCAAAGCACTCTCCATCCACAAGAACGTCAGAAAGCATTTAAATCATCTTCCTGCACATACATAATCCAGATTAATCTCCGAAGGGTAGCATGTACAGATTGAACAGCAATTATAGTCCTAGTACTGAGCCTTGCGGTACTCCATACTGAACTTGTGATCGATATGACATCTCTTCGTTTACTGCTACAAGCTGATAATGGTCAGATAAGAATGATTTGAACAATGCTAATGTAATTCCACTAATGCCAACATAATTTTCAAGTCTATTCAAAACTATTTTGTGGTTAATAGTATCAAAAGCAGCACTAAGATCCAGTAACACTAATAGAGATGATCGGATGGTAAGAGCAAATAATTAGTAACTCTAATGAGAGCAGTCTCAGTACTATAATACGTTCTTAATCTTGACTGGAAATCCACGCAGAGACCATTTCTTTCTAAAAAAGGAACATAGTTGTGAGGATTAACAGATTAATGCAAATGTAGCCTATATGAAATGAACTAAATTTAAAGCGAGGAATCTATTATTTATAGGTTACAACCATTTAACTAAAACAAGAAAGCGAATTAGTACAACTGGCCTCAATTTTCCTAAAACAAGGGAACAAATTAATAAGCTGTGGTAATGAATTTCTGTATTATTATGCTTGTTAGCTTAGCAACATACTAACATGAAACCATTAAAACCAATGTCTTTGGTTTTAGAGTGCTTCAATGTTGCTGCCTATGTAGAGCGTTCTGTAACAGTCACTTACGGGGGCCCATGTCCGTGAGGATGCTTAGCTTAGCAACATGCTAACATGTACCATTTAAATAAATGGCGTGTATCCCATTCAAAATGCTTTTTGTAGAGCGTACATGTAGAGTTGCTACCTACAAACATTTTGTAAGGGTTACATGTAAGGTTATGACTTTTAGAGTGTTTAGCTTAACAACATGCTAACATGTAGCCATTGAAATCATGGGCATGTCAAGCTCTACTACTGTGTGGAATACTGTTTGTTTAAATTTGTTCATTGTTTTCTGCAATGATCACTCATGAGCTTCCATGACCATCAGGAAGACGATTAAGGTAGCTGCTTATGTAGGCAGTAGACATTGAGGCGGCTCACTAGGTTTTGGAACAAAGCTTCTGTATTTCCACCGCCCACACTAACACTCTCCTTCCTCTTTCACAGATATACACAAATAAACACAAACACACAACCTCCCACACACAAAACCCTCCCCGATCTTAATGAGAGTTCACGCATTGTGATTATTACTGCACTTTTGGCCCAAACAATTCCTCTCTCTTGATGAGGCAGCAGCAAAGGCAGATACGCGGATCTCAACCTCTGGGCGAATTACTCCGCCAGTAAAAGAACCTGATGTGCAACCAATTCTGCTGCCAAGCTGTTCTCTCCGATCTGCAGGCTTGCACAGAGCGGCCGGCGTAATTGGAAAGATCAAACGTGCTTTTGTGCATCGTGGGGAATGCGGAGCTTTGCCGCGGAGGGAGATCTGACTTGGGAAATCAGCGAGATACACAAGAGATAGAGAAGCTCTGATCACATTGACAAACTGCCTTCCAAGTCTGCTCGTAAAGAAATAAGTGCTGGCGATTCGGGGGATTATACTTTATCAGGCGAACTTGTGGATAATTGGATGTTGGACATCAATACGCACATGGAATGGCATTATGTTGGCAGTGTTAAGGAATCTTCAATGAAATTAGACTGTCAAAATAAAAATGACTCATAATTAAAAGTAGCTAAACTACAGTCAAGCTACTCTTGAAAAAAGAACACTAACAAAAGTATCAAAAAGTAGACTATTAGAGTAGATAAAGTAGACTAAGAATAAAAAATAGATCAATTTAAAAATAATAATACAAAATAGAAATTACATATAAGAAATCATTTTCAAATGTTGAATACCAATTGCAATATTAATCAAACCCTACTATTAATATATTATATTAACAGTTAGTAACAATATTAATAATAGACAAATAAATAAATACATAAATTAAAGGTAGGATAGACAATTTGTTTAAACACACTTTGTTTGAAACTCTTCACACCCTGATAGCAACTTATAATAGAAGCGGTCTACGTTTTTTTATTTTTTATCTTCTGTGGAAGTCTAAGGACCAAAAAATGTTCGTCCTATCATTGCCTTAAGTCCGAATGCAGTTACCGTAATTACGAGATGGCAACCCGCAATGTTCTTCCTGGAGCTGTTCACGTCCTCAAACATGTATTTGCGCGTCTACACTTTCTATGCCAAGACGATCAACGGCAAAACGAATCTGCAGCAGTCACGTGGTACAACTAGAGCTCTGTAAGTTGTTTTAGTTCATTATTATTGTAATGGTATGTGCTTTGAGACATGAGTTAATTTAACTCCTTCTTTCGCCTCGTAACACTTTGCAGAATCTGCTGTGTGTGTTCATGTGTTTTGGAGGAGCAGTGGCTTTGAAGAGGCTCTGAAGGGAGGGTCGGATCTTATGCTTTCAAAGCTAGCTTGCTATTGCTGGCCTCTCCGAAATTGCCGACCCTACCTTTAATGACCAATAATAATAAAATTGATGGATTATAAAATAATTAATTAAATAGCTAAAATCCTCTGTGCAGGGAGTCATACGACTGGATACATTTAAATGAACCGCCTGAACAAATTAAATTTAAATAAATTAAATAAAGTGAGTAAAATTAATTTTGTAATTTGATTATTGTCAATTAATGCATGTGCAACAGAGCATGAAACAAAACCCAGCAATGTAGCATTTTGTTGCACTAAACAATGAATATAGTAGATTGGAGCATTTCATGTAGGTGTCATGGTCTCATAAATTAGCCGTTATGATCATGTCAATGACTCTTCAGTTCTTATGAGGCATTTATTTACACAGTTATGCATATTTGAACAGACTGAATTAAAATAAGTGGAATATTCATCAAACAACAGCTCTCAAGTCGACCTGTTGTCATCTCCCCTCTCAGATAGGTTTGAGTTTTGAATATGGCATGCATGTAAAGCTGTAGAGCTCGACCGGCTCACTCAAGCACACATGAGCATAAAGGTACACCCACACACACACACACACACACACACACACACAAACACACATACATACAGATCCCAATTCCCCTTCTCTCACCAGCAGAGGAAACGGGAATTCTTAAATCACAGTCCGAAGTCCTCTGCGTAGAGCAATTTCTCAAGAGCGTGTCATGGAAGACAAAGTACAACGGAGGTAAATAAAACACCTGTCTTGAATCGTAACAATCCACTTCTTTAAAGTCAGCTCGCCCTTAAAGGACTTTCCATTCTTTGAACATTTCCTCGTCTCTTTCTGAAAGTTACAGTTTGAGTCCATCCTGCCCAGTTTGAAACTTTCATGTGTTCCACTCTCTTTTCCTTTCTTCAATATGAAGAAAAGATCAGAAGAAACAAGTCTTTGAGGGGAAAAAGAGCGGCAAAATACCCTCAAGCCAACATTGAACATTCCCGGCTTACATTTAATACATATTTTAAACATTATTACAGTTAGCTGATAATTCTCAAGTCCGTCTCATCGGTTGTGGCCTTGGCAAATGAGAGGAAGAATGGAAGGGATTTGAGTTAAGGAAGAGAGTGATCGTTTTTTTTTGCCATTAGAGAAACACATGCACACATGCAAACTGAACCTGAGAAGTAGAAATGTCGCCAATTTAATCCATGTAATGAAAAGTCAGTGTAAACACGAGAAAGTCATGACAAAAGGGAGGGAAAGAACAAAGACGATTGCCTGAGGCGCCATCATACAGAATTCCAATTAACATGTGCTGTGTTTTCCCAGCACTCTCCAGGTGCTCCATACACAGGCTGATACACTTTTCCATTGGACACGCTGTAGTTTTCCACAGGCTCCTTGGGAGAGGTGCGACACCGTCCCAAATTGTATACAGGTTTTCCATTGGCTCTTCAAGCAATAGTCGGTTCCAGTAATTTTCCATGGGCTTTATGGATTGTCCCAGTCAGGTTTGCTCTTCAAACGGGATTTTGATGCTAGCCTGGAGGCTCAGCAGGTGTTTTTTTTTAATCAGTCAAACCCGTATGGGAAGAGTTTGGCTCATTTGTTGTTTCATGTCTTGTGCATCTTCTATACTCTTCCTTTGGTGGCCCGGCAGGGTCCCGCCAATTCGACAGAGATCACTATAGAGAGGGAAAAACAAAGCGAAAATCAGCTGACGCTGGAAACAATGACATGTGACAGCACTGAAGGATTTCATTTCAAGGGATAGTTCACATGACATGGTAATTCTAACATTATTTAATGCCAAAGAGGAATTCAAATAGGAATTTGAACATGAATGACAGTAAAAGGAATTAAGGATCTATCTATCTATCTATCTATCTATCTATCTATCTATCTATCTATCTATCTATCTATCTATCTATCTATCTATCTATCTATCTATCTATCTATCTATCTATCTATCTATCTATCTATCTTAAAATAAAACTTCAATGAAATAAAAAATTCTAATTTCAATTCTGTTTGCAATTTCAGTTCAAATTTAGGAATTGAATTGGAATTTCCATTCTCAACTTAATTCCAGATGGAGTGGAAAGAGCTACGTACAGATTCTTCAAAATGCCCAGTTCCAGTGAAAAAAATTGCTGTGGTTGCTTGATTTGAAGGTGTCCTTGTCAAAATGTAATTACACAAATAAGTACTGTTTAATACTATTGTAATAACTGTAAGATTTATGGTTATTTCAATTGCTTGTATGTATGCCTAATTTAATGTTATTAGTACAGTAAGCATAATGTAACATGTACCAAGTACTATAAAATAAAGTGTTGCCATGACACCATGTAGGTTTGGAACAACATGAGAGTAAACAATGACAGTATTTTTATCCCTTAAATTCCCAATAAAAGAAGACCAAAATGTGTATGCTCTCATTCAAATGAGGATAGTAATCACCCACAGAGACACACAGCTGTCTCTGGAGATTGGATCATGACATGTCAACAGCCCGGCCAGCGCTGCTCGTGCATGCAGATGCAAACATAAATGAATCATACACAGGCCATCAGCATGCGGCGTCACGCGGAGGCACACGCGCACACACTCGACCGCTGGACACGAGGCTCCACTGCCTGCACATTAAAAAGCTCATTAGACGACTAATTAAAGTCATTGCTCTCTTTTAGCATCTCCTCCATCTCCCTTATTAAGCTCTGTTCGCCACCTCCGCTAGCCTAGTCTGAACTGAACCAGCTTCCCCAGTGAGCAGACACAGCAGCCAGCGAAAAGGAAAGGGCACTGCACTGTGTGTAAGTCAGCCGTTACTCCGTTCCCAAGACGGTGCGGTTCACAGCGCTTTAGGCTAAAGCAGCGCATTCACAAACGCAAGTCAAATGAGCATGCTTATTTTGACTAAGACTCAGCAGTGTTATAGATTGCATTTATTTGCTTTATAATTTATGTGGTTGAAACTGCTTATTGTGAGGAGGTGGGGGGTGGCGGGGGGGCTACACGGTAAATAATGATTCGCACTGTGAGGCGCGGGGAGGGGTTCGCTTATGGGGATAGCTGTTTTGCTGCACATGTTCGGTTTAAAAATTCAGCTTGTGCCTTACCCGCAGGAAAGAGAGATCTCTTTTTAATATCTCAATTATTTCTCCTAGACTGCAATGAGATGGAATGGAGAGCAAAGTCTCCCGCTTCCTAGATGTTTCGTGCTAGTAGGCTAATCTCACATCTCCTCAAGTAGACATCTCAGTAATGGCACAAACTGTGCTTAGATTTACTAGGATCAATCAAACGTCAGAGATCACAATATGAACAAAAATGTCCAATTACCCTCTCTGTATGTTACCGTTTCTATTCTGTCTGTTTCTGTAAGTAATAAAATAAGAAGGTTATTGTGACATTGGGCCCTATTTTAACGATCTGAAACAAGTAAGTTTGTGGGCGGGTCTTGGGCGCTGTTGCTATTTTACCGGTGGGATAAATGCCTCTTGCGCCCGACGCAAGTTTAAAAGGGGCTGGTCTGAATTAGCTTCATTATTCATAGGTGTGGTTTGGGCGTAACGTGAAATAAACCAATCAGAGCGTCATATCACATTCCCTTTAAGAGCATGATGAACAAGGTGCGCTTGTTCCATGGCGCAATACTATTATAACGGTGCATTTACCAGGAGCGCTTCAGAATCGGTTCACAGCCGAGGAGATCAATGTTCTCGTCAGGGCCGTAAAAGAAAGAGAAGTGACATTGGAGATGGGACAAACCCACCCAAATTAGCTTCGGTTATACATGCATATAATAATTTGGGTAAATATGAAAGCTTTATGCCTATTTTTCCTATCTTCACGGACACAACAATGATTTCCCTCGAGTTTTAATATTTTTCCTTATAATAATGTATCATTTGCAAAAAGGAAAATGCATCTGTGTAGATGAGATCTACAGTGTATGCGCGTTGTTCACACTCTGTATTATGACCAAGCACGCACGCTTAAAATAGCATCTGAATGTACGCTCAACGCGCCACTGACTTTAGACTAGGTTATTTCTGGTCAGTGGCGCAATTGTTTTCTGGAACTGCAAAATAGCACCAGGGATTGTTTGCGCCGGAACACGCCTCCTTTTTTGCGCTGAACCGCCCCGGGGAGCGCAAGTTCATTCTCTAGTTTACCGACGTGCGTCTGTGGAGGGTAAAGCCCGCTTTGCCCGGGTGCAAAATACGAATGATACATGCGTCAGTGAACAAAGTCATGTGTGCCGGGTGCAAGATAGGGCCCTATATCTCACAATTGCAACTTTATTTAGAGTAACTCATTCAATCATAAAAACTCTCTGAAGAGTTTAGCACAGTTGTGGATATGACAATGCTAATGTATTTGGTCTTGGTGGAATAGATCTGCTACGCTGCTGCAGATCAAGTACAGAGATTTGCTACTGCCAATACACACAGAGACATGCTGCTGTGAGCAAGGAAAAATGCTGCTGCTGCTGCACAAATAGCATGAAATGACCTGTAGCAGATCTATACAGGTGGAGCTGGGGAAGATGGAGGGTTTCTGAGGAACTTTGAAAGCGCACTTCAACTGCTACAGCAAACGCATGAACTATTTAAACGTTGAGGAGCAAGCTCAGGAACCAATCAACTTGTGCCATGTAGTGCGTTCCCATCAGCCTCGCCATCTAGAGCTTCATTTAAAATATCAAAATGTAACTTCGTTATGCAATTGTGGCTAGTTCAATTTCATATTGCGCAGTGACTGTCCCACAATTCCAAATTGTAATTGGCATTTTACATCTCACAATGTGACTTTGTCTCGCAGTCAAATCTCACAATGTGATTGTATTGAAATTGGCTTTGTTTCTTGTAATTGCGCCTTTATATATGTAATTTCACCTTTACAATTACTACACCTCACATGTGCAACTTTATCACAAATTTGGTTCATTTTTCACAGAGTGGCTTAGTGTTTTAAAGATTTTTTTAAATTATTTAAAAATAGTAATTTTTATAGTAAAATGTTTAAATATTATAGGCCTATATATATACAGTATATATATATATATACCACAAAAACTCAGAAACTGGCTTCAGCACAAAACTTCACTATGTATCTTGAGACATGAAAAGTTAGCAATACATTGTTTTATAATATAAAAAAATAAAAATAGAATCACAATGTGGGGTAAAATGCTGTGCTGTCAATAATACTCTGACAATATGACGAATTAGCAGTAATTAGCAGCACTCTTTCCCATACGCTCTGCCAATTGTGATTTCACAAACTACATTGCAGCAGAAAAGATCCGTCTTTTCCTGTAAGTCAAAGCCAGAATTGACCCGTGTCCAATCTGGCTGTTTTCAGCTCACCCTGAGTGTGTACTGGTAAGCACTTTGAGGCTTGCGGCGTTGCGGAGGAGCTTGTCAAGTGTGCTGACGATCTGTCCGAAGCGTGGCCTCATGTTCCGCTCCTTCACCCAGCACTCCAGCATGAGCTGGTGCAGCACTGCGGGGCAGTCCATGGGAGGAGGCAGCCTGTAGTCCTGCTCCACTGCGTTCATTACCTACAGCATCAACAGACAGAGCAGTTACACTGTCCTTCTGCATTAGGACAAACTCTGCAGTATATATGCAGAGTTTTATTAGGCATACAGTATGCGACTGGAATGTTACAACGGTTAAACCCTGATAAAGACTAATAGGGTTGAAAAACCTCCGTAAGATCATCTCAGAATAAGACATTGTGACGTTGTGCTTGCGGTACAGACAAAACAACACAAGCTATAGCACAGAATATAGAGACAGTAAACAGTATAATAAAAGAGGTTATAAAACATGCATTTTAACATAAAAATGTTAACCACATAATCAAAAACAAAATGCTGTTAAAACTTATATTTATACAAACCATTCCCATTAAAATAATGCAAAAAATTTAATTCTCATCTTATTCAAAATGTATTTTGTATAGTTGTAGTATATGTTTTCCTACCTTTTATTTATGCTGATTTACATAAAATACAGTATTTCGTTTACTGTCTAACAGTAATAAATACTGTAACAAAACTTGATTTTTACATTTAAATCAGCCTAAATATGAGAATCAGCATTGATAATAATGGAGAATCCCAAAAAACTTAAAAGCATAAATACTAATTTCCCTCCTTTTTTATTTAATTATTTAACTCTGCCAAAGGTATGTGCTTTAAAAAAATATGTGTGTAATATATATATTATATATATACTTATATTTTATATATAAATAACACACTTTTCTTAAATATATACATAATAATACATATATATTAAATCATATATATATATATATATATATTTCTCACTCATTTTGGTCTAAAATGTGACTTTAAACATGTGATTAATGACATAAAGAAGTTGACATACATCTTGATTGCTCATGTCCCAGTACGGCCGCTCCCCGAAGGACATGACCTCCCACATCACAATGCCGTAGCTCCACACATCACTGGCAGAGGTGAACTTCCTAAAGGCGATCGCCTCAGGAGCGGTCCAACGGATTGGAATTTTCCCCCCCTACATGATAACACACATGCACACAGAGAAGCCATTAAATTCAAACACAGACTTTTAAACCAATGAGATGGCTTGAGTCTTCAGCTGCCTAATTAGAGCGAAGTCTCTGCCCCAACTCACAGCTCTCTCCCCACAGGGCACCATCGCTGGGTTCATTAATCTAAGATGAAAACCAGTAAAAATAAGATGGCAGGGTTCTAACTTTAAACATAATGGCTTGATCTGTCCATGAAACAGACAACATGAACGGGGAAGCTAATCAATACACTAATCCAAGCCAATTACGAGCTACACTAGCATGCTAGCACTAAATCTTCACTTCTACTGATACTAGAATGCACAGTAATGATGACACAAATGTTTACTCAACATTTGTAGCCAAAAGATTCTAAAAATAAACTGAAAGGAATTTAAGGGATTCTAGTCATTCAATTCCCTTATCTGTCGCTCATCATGTCGGACACATTGAACAAGCCGTACTGTACTGACTACTTCCATATGTTTCCAACAGACAGAGATAGAGACAGGCTTCTTCCACATATCAAGTATGCCATCTGTACTCCCGATTCTGATGGTCAAGGCTGTTCTTATCAATTGTTAATGCACACTGTATCTGTAAAGCACAGATATCGCTTACAATTCTGTCTGGAACCTGGATAAACTGTTCTCTGAAGTCCCTCAAAGCTAACAGACATGGACTAAAATCCACAACAATTATTTTATAGGGTGTTTTAGGTTAATATACTATAAAAAAATACCAAACAGTATACATACTAACATGGTTTTACGACATATATAAAGTGCATAAACACTACAGCATATGTAATCCAACCCAAAAGAAACCAGGCGGTAATCATTCAGTATCATGGTGTACCATGGTACTGGAAATTAATACCATGATGATAACCCAAATGCATAGCATCGTCATCTATGCTAACATAAGGTCATTGTGATTTTGCAAGGAAAACATGTTCCTCGATCAACATATTTTGCTGATCCTGGAACAACATTCCTGTCTGAAAATGTAGTCCTAACCCTAACCATAAGTTTTCCCTAAAATCAGAGGGAAATGATATGTGAATAACACTTATGTATAACCAACGGTTGTAAGTCAAAACTTGACTGTAAACTTGTCCCTAAAATCTGATTGGTTGATTGGAATGTTGTTCAAAATCATAAGTGACAACATATGTTTTTGCATTGCTTTAACTCATCAAACTAAGTTAAGCAATTTTCTACTTTTTGTTATAAGTTATACAAGATTACATTTTCAAGTCAATTTAATGTAATTTAAGTTGAAATTACTTAATCATCCAAGCAACTTCTTTTACAGTGAGGAACTTTTTACTTGGTGAAATCACGTTCACAGCTAATGTCGTTCATTTAAAAAAAAAAAATAATTATCATCTAGAAGTTTGTACTAACATATGAAGGTTATTGATATCTCTCTTATATGAAGAATTTTTTTATTTCCTCCTTTTTTACTTAATAATTTACCAATGTAAATTATATAAGTAACAGTTATGTGCTTTTTGTTTAAATGAAATTAAATGAAATTATATAATTACTTAATTTTTTAATCTTTATTACTTAATAAAGGCAAGAGCTCTTTCCTTTAGCCATGCACTTGTACATTTGTACAGACAATAGACTTTAAGATAAGCTACACGGCTTAGTGGGGATTGGAGGATTTGTTGGAACAAGAATATTTCATTATTGCCTTTATATTATTGCATAAAAAGAGCAGACCTTATCTGAACTCACCAATGAGCTGGTGTAGGTGGGGTCCGATGAGTTGTCATCTAAAAAGCGAGAGAGGCCAAAATCGGACACTTTGCACACCAGGTTGCTGTTGACGAGCACATTGCGAGCAGCCAGGTCACGATGGACGTAGTTCATGTCAGACAGATACTTCATGCCAGCCGCGATCCCCCTCAACATGCCAACCAGCTGCGTTACGGTAAACCTGCCGTCGTTCAGCTGAGCGGGAAACCGTACAATAAAAGAGGGAGAGTGACATTAACAGATGTAAACATGACACCACCCCGGTTCTACTCGTTCTAATCAGCCTGACTTTGACAGTGCCGTCGGACTAATTCCTCGCAGCAGCCTGTAATCTTCATCATAGTATCGGGATGCCGATGCTAAAGACAGAGCTCCACAAAAAGCTAATCCTCATGGAAGAATTTCCTTTGCAAAAGCGCTGAATACTTAAAAGCATAACTCAATTACACACTTCACATAGAATATCAAAACCGCATGTTTTCATTTTTATATTCTGAATAGAGGAAAACTGAAGTGCTCTGGTGGGTCGCAGTCTGTTCTGATAAGATCACAGACAGAAGGGATAACACTTTCATTTAGGGGCCAATTCTCACTATTAACTAGCCTGCGTATTACTGGAATATTTGCTGTTTATTAGTACTTATAAAGCATACTTATTAAACTTATTAATGCCTTATTCATGCCTCTTAATCTTACACAATACCTAAACTTAACAACTACATTACTAACCATTAATAAGCAGTAATTAGGAGTTTGTTGAGGCAAAAATCTTAGTTAATAGTTATTTAATAATGAGAACACACTGCCCGGCCAAAAACAATAATAAAAAAAAAATATGAGTCTATGATTGGATAATTATTACAGTTATTATTTTTTAGCACGTTATATGTTTGGCAACAGTTCTTCTAAAGCTAATTGATGAAGTGTGTAGCTTTTTATTTCTTAACCAATCATGGCCATATTCCAGGATGACAATGTCAAGATTCATCAGGCTCAAATTGTGAAAGAATGGAGCATGAAGAATCATTTCCAAACATGAATTGGCATCTGAGTCGAGATCTTAAATTCATTGAAAGTCTTTGGGATGTGCTGGAGGAGACTTTACAGAGTGCTGGACTCTTGCAATTGATTTAAAACAATAAATCAATTCCGTCCATTTTTGATCAAGATCTTGGTCATGATGTGTTTTCCTACATGGTTGCAAGCATATACTGTACATATATATATACTTTTGTACATAAAAATCATTGATCTTTTATTGAGGATTTATGTCAATATAAAAATGTACTTTAATTCTACAGTTCTTCTGCTGAAGAAACCTCTGATGTGAAATTCTCAAGTCTACTGTTCAAAAATAGCACATGGTTCATGTTAAGCCTCGAAGCAAAAGGACATCATCACGTCTGCAGCCAGTCTCACTTGGTTCGGCTCCAATGACGATGAACATTCTGCTACAAGATTTTGATGTTGATGGTTTTTTTCTTCTTCTTCTAAAGTTAAAGATGAATCATGCCAAAGCTTGTTCCTACGGATATTTTTAGAAGCGTGCTTGTGTGTATGCGTGGAAATGAGTGTGCTTGTGTCCCTGGCTGGACTTTGTGTGAGTACAGACTGTGCCGTAGGAAGATGCCGGGCTGGTTGGGTGCATGGGCTTTAAGTTGTGTCATCGGCTGGTGCTCAGACAGAGCGAGACTATCCCACCTCTGGATGTCGAAACTCTCAGTGTTCTGCATTGACTGAATGAGTTGGTTAAGGTTCTGGAGTTCAAACAGTTTCTCAAGTGTTTCTGTAGAAACTCAGCTGAGGGATTACATAAAGACTTTAGATTACTTTGGTATTTTTTAAAGATTTTTAAAAGCCAGATGTTGACACAAGTTAAAGGTGAACCAAGTTTCTGTCTAAAGAACCATGAATAAGTGTTTAATGCTGAGGGGTTATCAAATTCCCCTGTCAGCACGAAATAAGTTATTACTGACAGCCTGGCCACAGATTCATGCAAGGGAAGTTTTGTAAAGTAAAGTGATTTATTTCAGACTGAAGCAGAATATTCAATTGGACTTGATTTTATCCATCGGGAATTGATTGAACGAGTTATAAAATTTTGATGAAAGATTATGAAGCCAAACTTTTTTCTTACCACCAGGGGTGTGACTAGGCGAAGCCCCGAAGGTTTTCCAAAAGCTGCGTTTGTTCTTTCCAGCTTGTTTTTAAAAAAAAAAAAAAATTTACGCTGAGTCTTTTATGCACTGCAGCAATTTTTTTTATTGCAATGGAACTTGATTTAATATGCGATTGATGTATTTTAACACCCCATCTAGATCGCAAGCTAGCAATGCAACACGACTCAACAGATTCTTTCAATTTAATGGCAGTGCTTTAGTTCGTCACACTGCGTCGCTAGCCGGATAAACAGGGTGATTTACTATACGATTAGAATTTCTGTAGAACAGGGCCTCAAAGACATGGACCATGGGGAAAAACATCAACATTCACTACATTATATCGATTTATATGTAATTTCTATGTTTAGTTACAGTAAGAAAGTCTTAGCTAAGGTTGTATGTTTTATGCACAGCACTGGACACTTGCTTTTCAGCCAAAACACAGTCATTCAAAATCCAATTTCCCATTTTGAGTACACGTACAAGGTGTCACGGTTTGTTATGGGTTTTGTTCATGTTTCATGTCTTTTATTTTGTAAATAGTCATAGTCATATTTCCTGTTTGCCATGTGCTTCCCTTGTCATGTGTCCCATGTTGTCATTGGTTTGGTTCATTGTCTTGATTGTTCACAGGTGTTCCTTGTTAGTCATTAGTCTCTCTGTATATATAGACCTCCGATGCAAAAGCCTCTAAAAGCCACATCTGTCAAAAATGAAATAATAATATTGAGTGAATGCTCTCCGCACATAGTATACGCTCATCAAATACATTTAACTCACTAAATCTCAGCCTCAGCCCATTCAGAAATGCCGGTACTTGGGTAGAAACCTATATATAGGAGCCTGATAAAAAGGAGGCTTTTGCATCTGAAGTCTTCAAATATATATATAGCCCTCATGTTATCACTGTCCTTTGTCTAAGTATTGTTTCCTGTAACTACTGTTGGTGAGTTTTATGTTTCTAGTCTATGTTCCTGTTTGGATTAATAAACTGCACTTGGGTTCTCACTACACTCGCCTCCAGTACTACGTTACACAAGGAAATATTTTAAGGATAAAAAGTGAATTTCGCAAATGTTTCCATGTCTCCACTTATGTTTAGATGGCTTCTTTTACACATTTTTATAATTCATAGTTTTTTATTTTACTTACTATTGTTGTTACTATTACCAATTTAAAATGAATATGTGATGTAATGAACTCATATTCTATATGCTTGCATTTGTTTTAACCCACTTTTACTTATTAAAACATTATACATGTGTTTGTGGACTTTATCAGCTCCATAAGAGAGTGTGTTATGCATTATGATAAATAATAAGCTCAGTTCCCGATGCCGAGGAATGGCGCACAATAAGACCAGGAATGTATTCTAATGTAAAGTAAATAAGTAAGGCCGATGCAGTAAAATGGATTTGCATCAAATATGATCTCAGTCTTACTCTAAGGAAGGAGTCGAGCGCTCCGTTCTCCATGAACTCTGTGACAATAAGCACGGGACAACTCCTAGTCAGAACTCCTTCCAAGTGGATGACGTTGGGATGGTCAAACTGGCCCATGATACTGGCCTCGCTAAGGAAGTCCCGTCTTTGGCGCTCCGTGTATCCCGCCTTCAGCGTCTTGATGGCCACCGTGGCTTCCTTTCTGCCGGGCTGTTTGAGTCGGCCTCGACACACCTCCCCGAACTCTCCTGAATGAATGGAGCAGAGAGGAAGAGGAGAGAGAGAGAGAGAGAGAGAGGGGGAGTGGGGTTGTGGGCGTGAGGGAGAGGGAGGATTATTGGTTTGAGCTCAGGATAAAAAAATCATTCGAGGGAAGAAATGATGTACTGCTGGAAGACCAAGGAAAGTGCAAGAGAGAGAGAGAAAAGAGCAGATGGCAACAGTTTAGAGATTGAATAGGCAGGGGACGGATGGAGAGAGAGGGTGAGAGAGGAGTTTAGGGACGGGCTGTGGAGAGGGAGGAGAGAGGAGTTTAAGGGTTGTGGGAGTTCTGGGCCTGGACTCTGGATGTGAACGTTTGAGATGAGGTGGAGGGAAGTGATTCAGATCATAAAACATAAAACAAGCACAGGGATGGAAAAAAAAAAAAGAAAGAAAAAGAAGAACATAGGTAAAGGCAGCAAGCAGCATGCATATGGTTAGTTATAGAATAAACATATAAAAAATGGTTTATTATAAAAATGGTTAAAAGAGATAGTTCACCCAAAAATTCTACTTCTGTCATCCTGTACCGACCCTCAAGTTGTTCCAAACCTGTATGAGTTTCTGTCTTCTGCTAAACACAGATGAGTTTACAGTAGCCACTGACTTTTATGAGGTTGGGGGACTCAACTGTTTGGTTACCCATATTCAGCAGAAGAAAGAAATTCGTACAAGTTTGGAACAACTTGAGGATGAGTAAATTAATAATTTTTTTTGGGGGGGGGACTAGTCATTTAAGCTATTTAAATAATAGCTATTGTTATAAATTACTATTTTAAAACTGTAATTTTTTTTTTTTCCAAGGCAGTGGTTCTCAACTGGTGTTTTTGCAGATCTTTTCAAAACACTGGCTATGGACAGCAGGGAAAAACACTGCATGTAAATTATTAAATGCAACTGATCATACAGTCCTCAATATTTATGAAAACAAACAATCTCATTAAAAGGGAGGTTTTCCAATCAAATAATTTTTTTCCCATGCAAATTCATAAATTACATTGTAAAGTATAGCCTATTAGAATAGAATTGTTATTTTAAATTGTAACAATTTCACCATGTTACTATTTTTACCTTATTTTTGCATCAAATAAATGCCGCCTTGATGAGTATAGCAGTCTTATTTCAAAAACATTATTATTTTTAACCGATACTGTTGGACCTGTGCAATTCATGGTAATAATCATAAATATCAATGTTTGATTTTAAAGGCTTTTTTTGTTACTTTTGTATGATTAACAATTTCGGTAATGTAAAATCTGGGCCCTGAAGCAAAACCAGTTTAAAACCACTGATCCAAGGCATGTTGGGAAACATACATTCTTCATAACGACCATATTAATCAGAGATGCCAGGTTTTGTTTTAATACTGAGGAATGTGGTTTACCTGCTCCAATGACTTCCTCTATCTTCACACATGAGATGTCAATCTCTCGGGCAAACTCATGAACTGCCTCGTTCGGGTCCTCGTATGTAAAAGGGTCAATGTAAACTTTTACGCCCGGTGATACTAAAACGAAAAGAAGTAAAGATGAATGTTAGTTATTTATATATATATTTTTATTAATATTATTTTAAATGCTTTTTTTTTAATAGATATGTACACTGTGAACATTCTGTTTAAAACAAAAAACAAACAAACAAAAAAACATTCCATTGTACCAATAACAAAAAAGATTTAAATAAAATATAATCAAATTCAATGTCCTTTTATGTTTTTTTAATCATAAAAAATTGAACTATTTTTTCCTACCAAAAAAAAAATAATGTTTTGACATGCTTCACTGTAATGTCATGATGAAAACAGATATAGATCTCACTCTAAATGATACGGTAATTCATATTTGTTTTACTTCCAAAAACGTACATTTTGACACTAAAATTAATTAAACCAATTAACATTTTTTTACTGTAGTATTTTTGTATTCTACACTGTAAAAAAGTATGTTTTTTTTTTACTATAGTATACAATAGGTTTCCACCAGGTCATGGCTCTGACTTAATTTCATAAAATTTTATATATTTTTTAAATATGTTACATCATCATATTCACAAGCTTTCTCTTGCCACATTAGTAAATATGTACAGCAAGAAATATATATTTTTTGTAAACAGGGTGCAGTTATACTCACCGTACTGCTGCAGTTTTTCCGTATACTCCAGCTCAGATCCAGTACGCTGCCGTCTGTAACCAGATTATACACACACTGAGAGTCTGGCTTAAGACTGGATTTACACGGTACAGGCAAACACACACGTTGTTTTTTAACTGGGGCATCTTGTGAAAGAACATTTGAGTGCTTTAAGTATTTCATATGCTTCAATCATCCATTATGTCCCTCAAATTGCTAGTTTTAATCAATCTAAGCTTATGATTCACCCCCTAAAACCCGGATCTAGGCCTTTTCACCCATTTCTAGTCATTTGCGACTAATTACGATACAGTACATGCAGGATTCAAAGGCCGGGTCACCACAACAAGCACCACGAAAGATCAACCGTCAAGACTGTCTTGTCATCGCCTCTAACCAGAACTCCTCCATTACACGGTTCAGATGAGCCGAAATGTAGGTTGTAGGCTACTCTAAAAACAGTAAGTCAATTAACACCAAATCATAGGTTGAATCCTTAAAAGTGGAACAAATAACCAGGCCCGGAACATACATGCTAATCTGTGCTCAGTTCATGCCTGTATCAAGTGTCTGAAGACAGTGAACAGTGTATTTAAATCGCAGGCTTCTCATTAAGATCTCTTTGTTTCACTAACTCTGCATAAGTAGTGCGTTTGAAAGGGAACGGGAGCAAAGGGGCCTATTGGAATTCGCCATCTGTGGGATTCCTTTTGTCTCTTGACCTGTGCTAACAATGACGCCTGCTGCTAATTAGCATCTCATCTCCAATTTAAATGTCAGGAGGAAAAGAGTGACGCTTCAGCGCGCACACACACAAAGAAAACATTGGGATACTAGCGCAGAGGGCATGAATGAGAGAGAAGAAAGAGCTTGAAGCGGAGAGGAGGAGACGCTTTTGGCACAACAAGGCGGTCACAGTCAAGAAGAATGTGTCAAATAGACACAGTGGCAGTCTGCCGTCTCTGGAGTGATTGGCAACGTCCCAGTCTTAGTTCGGATCTGGGCGAAGTGGCCTCAAATGAGCATCTTGTGAGAGACTCATAAATATCCGAAGTCAGACGCACTTTGAAGTCTGTTTTGCAGTGCCCATCTAGTGCTATCGAGTTTGTTTGACACTAAGTACTGAGGCATTGAAATGATAAACAATACAAATAGCCCTTTGCTAAGTCAACATGAAATTTAAATGGACCCTGTTTACTTTCGTACTATCTTACCACGAGTTCCTGGTCGCATTAGCAAAATTGCGGGCCGATTTCACAAGCAAAAAAGGTCTATTGTCTGTTGTAGTGTAGCGATGTATTAAGCATAGCTCAGAAGTCACGTTCAAACCAAACAGCTTTCTGTTGGTCAACGTGGCGAATCAACCTGAATATGTTGTGAAATCTGCTTTTGGCTTTCGCCCTCATGTGAAATTCCTACTTGAATGGACTCTTTTTACATTTCAGGGGTTCTCAGTAGCAGAAGTCGTCAGATTCAAGTAAACTTCTATAGTGGTGAATGAGAGAAGACAGCAAATATAATTTTTGCATTCGCATTTGCTCCAAGAGCAAAAGGAAAAAACCCACCATTGCGCTTCTCTGACTTTACAAAAGAGCAATATATATAGAGAGAAAATGTTGTTGTAATCTTTTATCACATTTTTCTTCACTTTACACCTCTGCCTTTAGTTTTCCTCATTACTAATTCAGTCAGAAATAAGTGCAAGGATAAAATACCTTATTTTCTGATCCACACAAGAAAGAAAGCCACACAGGTTTGAAACAACATGAGGATGAGTAAATGATGACAGAACTATCCCTAAGTTACGCACAGGTGTTCATTGATAAAACTTACCTAAGGCAAACAACAGCAATGACCACCATGGCAAGGATGACCACAAATCCAGCCGCGGCCGAGCCCACAATGAGCGGCAGCAGGTCCTGTACTGACCGCTCTGGGTCATCTGTCAGATGAATTCAAATTTATTTACAATACCAATAATGGAGACATATAGGTTTCTAAAATCCACCAGAAACAATAAAAACAGACATAGCTGTAAGAACCACTTCCAACCACTTTTTCAAGGGGAGGGTCTATAAATTGATGGGATTTTTTTTCATTTTCGATCTAATGGACAAAATAAGCTCACGCAATTTACATATGAACACACCCAGAGATGGAAAACATACAGAGAGCAGCAGCTTTCGTTTCTGCTCTGACAGCCGCCAGACCAGCCGAACGCAGTTAGTGTGTGTTTGAATTTAGGAAAAGTGAGAGAACATAGTACTTTGTAAATTTTTCGTCTTCAAACCATACTTTGGTCTTTAGCTGACAAAGTTTAAATCCCGTCTGGCTAGCGCGCTAGTTTACTCAGTAGGCGGAGAGCATAGATATATACACTAGAGATTGCCTTGGGGTCCTAAGCATGCGTCAAAACCGCCGCCATCTTGGAACAGGGGTCTTGTCTTAGGAAGTATCTAGGTAACGCTGCTATCTCCGCCTGTACTTCGAATTCATGGATGATGGCGGACTTTTGTGCTGCGTATGATATTCACACGAATGAAATCTGAACTGGGAAGAATGTTTTTAAAAAAAATTGTTTTTTAAATTTTTCTGGGATCAATGAAATACACATGTCTGACCGTTGGAACGAACCAAAAAAGCAGAGAAAATCGCATTCATGACGATTTATGGTGATTTTATATCCGTTAGACCTTTGTCTACATTGACGCTGATGCATTAAAGAGGAGGGCTCCCCTGTTCCAAGATGGCGGCTCTATTGACGCATTCGTTCTAATGAACTGCCGTAGCCAAGGCGACATCTAGTGTATATATCTATGGGCGGAGAGTGGATGGTCTTTTGTGGCTGTTCGAACTCATTCGATCACATGAGCGTTTACACAACGAAAGCAATCCGGTCGAATGCGTTTTCGACTTCCTCTGGAAGTGGTCGAAAAGTGGACAAGCTCAAAACGTTTTAGACCCCGTTTACACCTGTATTTAGCGTCGTCCACCAGGGGTGGGGGAAAAAATCGATTCTTAGATGCATCGCGATGCTGACGTGGACGATTCTGAATCGATTCACAAATGTAAAAAATCGATTTTCAAAAAAATTTGTTTTTTTTTTTATCGAAAAATATTCGATATTTATAATAACGTAATATTGACGGAACGCAAAAGACGGAACACTGAAGCGCGGAAGTGCAGTGCCCGGACCGTCTGTGGCGTGCACATAACAGAGACGCGATGGCGCGCGAGATCCAAACACCCTGTTAAAAGCTGACGTGTGGAAATATTTTGGCTTCTGAAGTTGAAGGGGGAAAGGAGCTGGACAAGAGCCACACTAGTTGTAAGCTTTGCAGAATAAAACTAAAATATTTCGGAAACACAACAAATATTAGAAGCCATATGACGCGTTTCCACCCAGAGGAGGAAAAACACTCGGCTGTACCGGTCGTTGTTATATTATTAATTTACTACAAGTATGCTGCTAGTTCAGGCACACATTTATTTTCCTGTTGGTTCTTTGCAATGTTAATAAAATATATTGTACGTTAATTCTTTATGGGTCATTACTTTGTACTTTTAAAGCAAAGTATTTATAGTCACACACACAAAAAAAAGATTCAGATAATCGATTTAGCATCGAATCGCAGCCCTCTGAATCGTAATCGAATCGAATCGTGAGGTGCCTAGAGATTCCCACCCCTATCGTCCACTTGTGATCCGATCAACCAAAACGCAACTTAATACCAGATGTAAACAAGGCCTAGGAAAAACAATTCGGATATTACAGAGATCTCATTTGTGATTATCATTTCCTACGCGTAGGTTTACATGGTTTGCACTTGGCCACTCAGTATCTTTGCAACAGATGCAAAAGAAATAAAAGCACGTGTCCTTACCATACAGACTCGTACTGAAGTCCACCGGGCTGCTATAACGTCCGTACCCTGCTACCGTACGAGCCCGTACCTGCACCACGTACACGGTGCCAGCCTTCAAACCCTCCACTTTGGCCGAGGTGTGCTGGGCGGTGACCGTGTGCGAGAACGACTCTCCCTGAGAAAAAGAAAAACACACGCACTGAACAGCCAAACCTAGACTCTCGAGTCATTCAATGCTTAAAGTGAATGTTTAGTTAACAGTTTTCACTGCAATTAGCGGATCAAAAGTGTTTGAAAAGGCATTCCACGGCTAAAACTGTGATCCAAACACGCGGCAGCAAGTAAATCCTATAGACGGAATTAAGCTCCACTCTTTTTAGCATTAGCCATTGGGTTTTGACCAGTGGCCATCTGTTGTTCCATTGTACTCCACTTTAAGTCGAGCCAGGGTTACTTTGAGCTCACGCCAGTTAAACCCATGCTGGTTGCCTGGTATAATGTCATCTGGCTCAGGTTCAAGAGTTCTTCAGTAAGGGGTGATTTAGATGCGGAGCAGTTCCTCACCCTCTCCTGGTATTTGATCTCATAATCCAGGATCACGCCATTGGGCCGCTCTGGGGGCAGCCAGGAGAGACTGAGAGTGCCAGCTGTGGCCCGCATTAAGTGGACGGTGGGGACCGCGGACGGAGCTGGAGTTTTTAAGAGATGAGAGAGAGAGAAAAAGTTGAAAATCGTTATTAGAATAACAGGTTAGATTGTAAATATATAGTCTGAAGTCTGTTCTGATTGAACAGGGAAATAAAATGCTAAAATTAAACAAAAGAATTGATGAGAAAACACTTTGCACATCGATCTCTACTGTATTTTGGCCTAATTAAATGAATACAATTCTGCAATTTTATAATAGCGTATTTTGATTCTTGTGCATAATACAACATAATTTAAAGTTAAATATTTATTGAACATTAAAAAATGTGTTACAACTGTCCAGATATTATAATGAGGAAAAAAAAGCCCCATTAAATTAAAGATTTTAAGAAGTAGTTTGACATTATCTTTTCTTTAATAATTCTTTCTTAAATAATTACAACTTTTGGACACCAAATAAAAGACATGTGGTGCGATTCCCCAAAGACATAATGATACTTATAGATTTATCATTTATGATATTTCTTACAGATAAAAGACATTTTTGAAAACATACTGAATGTATAGGGACATATATGTATGACATATATCACATTTTAGGAGTCATTAAATTAAAAGTTTCTTAAAAATGTTTCTTGAAAACAATATGCCTAGTCTTTCAAAACCAGCATGAGTACATTTCATAAAACTTAGCACGTGTGTTTAAAATTTCTAAAAAATGTATCCTTTTCTTTATTGTAGACGCTGTCATTTTGTCATTGACACTTGTGCCACCATATAATAAACGCAATAAGCCACTTGAGGCTGTGCTTTACTGTGAGTTTACCTGTTCGGGGGGTATATAAGCACAGTCTCTTGTGGTTTACTGGTTTATTATTGAAAATGAATCTCTCACCTGCTTGATTGGTGGTGATATTGACAGTGGCATATTGTGGGGAGGCTGGACTCTTGGGGGACACCCCGTTGACAGCCTGGATCTCAAAGCTGTAATGGGTGTGTGCCTGTAGATTCCTCAGCGCCGCCTGCCTCTCGGCCAGACCCAGTCGCCGAGGAGACACCTCCACGTTATCGTCACACCGTGCACAGGACCCGCCATCGTGCAGGCACTTTTTACACACCACGTTATACACCACGTCCCTTCGCCCGCCTAAATCCCGTGGCTCGGACCACTCCAGTGACACTGAAGTCTCGTTCACACTGGAGATCACGTTTAAAGGAGACGAGGGAACAGCTAGGAAGACAACAGTGAAGTAAAGTTTTATACTTTACTGGAATATGTATAGTTTAACTCTTTCCCCACCATTGAAAGAAATTTCGGTCATTTTATGAGATGGAATTTTCCGGCTTTCTGTGTTTTCACTGTTATACTGTAGGGGGCGTTATTATGCATCTTCTGAAAGAGTACTGAATATCTGGTTCTAAAGACATGTAAAGAAGAAGCAGAAACAAGCGATAGCATATGTAAGAAGATGCATATGTAAAATAACGCGATCTTCAACATTCGATCCATCATAGTCAATCCAGGACGAGGTATATATGAAGCTTTGGGAGTGTTGATGGTCGATCTACTCCATCTACTGTATGTTTTGATCATCATTATGAATCTGATCCTGACAAATTTTTCTCAGCTTTTTGCTCAAAATGTTGCTTTTTTAATGAAACTTACCCACAATCAAGTATTAAATAAAAAGATAAAACCGTTTTTTTTTTTTTTTTTTTTTTAAACGCAGAGGCTCTGTTCTTTCTTTTCATATATTCATAAAAACAATATTCTGGGGGCCATGAACATTTTGTGAAAATGATCAAAAATGCTGGCGACGGCTGGCAACTTTTCTCAAAAACGCCGGCGGGTAAAGAGTTAATACGATGTCCTGGAGCGAAATCCTTTTTGCACATATCCTACAGCACATATCCAATGTTTAGTCAGGAATAAAAAACACCTTAGTTTTGTAGATCATTACACAGTAATTCAACACTAATTTAAAAAATCAAGATGCAAGTCAGGCAGTCATTGGTTAAATTATAAACTATTTATTTTTGCATATTTGTACCAAAAATATCTCACTGGGATTTACAATCCACTCCATAGTTAAAGAGTTAAATCTATAACCAATGAATCTTGCTCAGTGAAATCATGATGTAAACTAATTAAATCCAGAAGCTGGATTTTCATTGCACAACTGCCTAGGGAACTGGAAGCTTTGGTTACAACTATTGAAAAGGGAAAAACAAAAAAAAAATCCCTCTTATTTTGCACACCTCCAACACAATTCAGTTTTTTTTTTTTAAATACATAAATTATAAACAACATTCAGGCTTCCTGAAAATTTTTCAAAAGACCTCCACTGCAAAAATGCTCTCCGTGCTTGCAACACATTGCATCAATGTGTGAACTCATGTGATATTTCCAATTAAATCCATGTGTCAAGACTCAACAGCGCTGAAGCTAACTAGTTATAATCGCACACTTTATGCGCTAGATGCTGAGAACCGACGGGCTTACATTAGCGATCATGACCTTTTTATCAACACGCTTTTCTGTGTCATTAGCCTCCACATCAAACGGGGCGAATGCACAAAGCAGACCTATCAACATACAATTAACACAGTGTGGGAGATATTTTAATTTAACAAGTGGCACGGATGGTCATCACTTACTAGTGCAGGCCGTGTCAGGGGGGTCGCTGTCAGCGCGGTAGTAGCCGTTTTGACAAGGGCACATGCTGGACGCCCTAGAGCTGGCCCGGCTGTTGGAAGGGCACGGCGTACAAGAACCCTCGCCTTGTTTGGATTTAAAGGTCCCTGGGGTGCACGCTAAAGGAAGAAAAAAGGTGTCAAGTCATGCCATTTTCAAAAATGAACTGCAAAAATACTATGCAAAGTGAAATACAAGTGAAATTTGATTTAGTACAATGGAAATAAAAGGTTAGCCTGAAACATTTGCTTCTAAATTGAAAAAATAAATAAATAAAAATAACATCACTGGATAAGCTAATTAACGGACCATACAAGATTCAATACAGGCTCAATTCACTGCATTTGTGGCATAAATTACCACAACCAGACCCTACTTTTCTTCTAAAAGAGAGAAAATAAATCTTAAAATTAGACAATGGATCAAAATGGAACCAATCAAAAGTCTAGCCAAAAAAATAGACTAAAACAATCTGTGTGTTAACATGATTTTGAAACATCACTTACTAAAGAAAACATAGGAAAGCTATGTAAAGTTATACCCAGTTTACTTCATTGCCATGACGCTTAAAACCCCAAAATGCCCGTAAAAAACCTTTACAACTCAAATAATACTCAAGCTTTACGATAGATGTTAATGTTTTATATTATAAGCTCTACATTTCTCTTTTTAAATCCTACAAAAATTAGGCCCATTCACTTCCATTTTAAGTGCCATACTGTAACTTCATTGTTATGACAACAAAAAGGCTAAAACCCTAAACAACCATAAAAATCACAAGAACAACCTTACAGCTCAAATAACACTCTAGTTTTAATAGAATCATGAATGTAAGTGCTTTATCATATCATATCATATCTGCTTTTGAATCCTCCAAAGAAATTGCATTTGTTCACTTCCAATGTAAGTGCCTCACCTTAACTTCATTGACCTGACGACGTAACGGCTAAAACCTAACAACCATACAAAATAACAAAAACAACTTAACAAGAAAAGCTCAAATAACACTTCCATTGTAAGTGCCGCCACATAAACTTTGATTTTTAGTAATCAACATTATACCACAAATGTTGCCAGTTGATCTTAACCTGGAATATTCCTTCAAGATTACCATATCCAAAGTGAAATCTGGGTCACGAACCATCTGCAGATCACTGGAATACATTATTTTTCCATTGCAAAAATGGCACACTTCAGAATACGATTCGAAACATTTATAATAGGGCTGTCAGTTAAACGCGTTATTAACGGCGTTAACGCAAACCCATTTTAACGGCGTTAATTTTTTTATCGCGCGATTAACGGTCTTTTTGGCCTAGCAAACTTTGTAGTTTTTTTTCACATGCTTTTGCACCAGGACGCGGCATGCGGGGCGCTGCGCTATGAAACCCATTCATTTCAATGGCTTGCGCCGCGCGAGGACGTTTTGATAGCGCAAGCGGATCTAGCTAGACCGGAAACAAAACAACAGGCACGCCGCACACACTTGTTTGGGCTTGGGAGCCGGATGCGCGAGTGCGAATCTCTCTGCTCGCGCGCGGAATATAATGTGCCGAGCACGAATCTCTCTGCTCGAGTCGCGCCTCGCGCGCTCTCAGACACACGCTGCTCTTGTAAGAATTTTCTCTGGGCTCGCTCAGAGAATATGCCTGCACTTAAAACGTGTTCAGTCAGTGCAATCGCGAATCTCTCCTCTTCCCCAGCTAACAATTTTAGGTTATAAGAACGTTTTCATAACGTTCCCATTAAGTTATAAAACGTTATTTCTGAATGTTATAGGAACGTTCAAAACGTCCAGTTTTGAGTGGATGACGAGCACGAGACGCCGAAATGGATGCCAATAAGATTCTGAATTGAAAGTTTACTTTTAAAAAGTTGCCAAATGGTTCCATTGACAAGACCAAAGTGATCTGTGTGTTTTGTCGTTGTGAACTGAGCTATCATCATCGCAGCACGTCCAGTCTGAAATACCACTTGATGATGGCCAAGCACACACACACACACACACACACACACACAGCTGATGCGAATTCTCCGCCCCCTCGTCAATATCAGGACCTCGTCAGTATTTCTTTCACCCTTTTATTGATGGACAGTGTTACATTGTGTGAGAGATTATTTGCTCCAAGTGAGAATGTTTTAGTGTGAAATTGAACAGTATATATGCCAATATTGTTTTCAATAAAAAACATTGGCACAAAGCAAGCCGATCCACTTTTCCATGTTGATAAGAGCATTAAAATGAGAAAAAATAATGGGACAAAAAGAAATCAAGAGACATTTAGAATAGATAAAAATGTGCGATTAAATGCGATTAATCGCGAGTTAACTATGACATTAATGCGATTAATCGCGATTAAATATTTTAATCGTTTGACAGCACTAATTTATAATAATAACGAATCACCCAAGCTCAGATAAAGTTAGTTTGGTAACCCGGGCGGCCGAGGCCAAACTGAGCTATAATGATGCGCTAAACTCAGTCCATCTCTTTTGGAAGAAAATGGCTGATGTAACAGTCTGGCTGGAATCTGCAGGTTTCACAAAGCTCTGTTTTCCCTGTAAACAAGCCACCACGCCCCATATCTCCACACAAAACGCTGCAGTTAATGAGGAACATGCTGAGAATCGTGTCCTGCTTGTGACACCGCCGGTGAATTATAGCACATACAGAAAAAAAACCCGTCTTCAGTATTCCTTCCCATGACACATATCGCTTCACGGCTAGTGTAATAAGACAGTGGAAAATCCGAGCGAGTGGCCCCTGCTCTCAAACCTTAACACGCGTGGCGTTCCGCATTCAGACCGAGTGCGAGAATGAGACGGGGAAGAGCTTTGAGAGAAAGAAAAAAGTGAGAACATATACCCAACCTGACAGATAAATGTTAACTGGGTTTGGCTGTTTCCCTTCTGTGTGTGTGTGTGTGTGTGTGTGCGGATTAATCCTGGAAGGTGATAAAGGAAATTAGACGCACTCTCCATTGGCCACGGCGCATCTCACGGCTTTATAGCGCGGCCCTGGAGAGTCGTTTATCAGTCCTTTAAAGCAAGCTCTTAACCTTGAACAACCAGATGGAAACAAATGAGCCGCCACATACTGGCAATCTCAAAGGAAGTTCCCCCTATGTCCACCAGTTCCTTCCCAGAGAACCGTCCAGGAGGCCCGTCCAATTCACATTTTATTACTCCGAGCCCACCTCATCATTCGCTCGTGCTCCCCCTCTCCACCCCCGCTCTCTGTAGTCTATCTTTTAATTTTCCCCATTACTCTCCCAGACTCGCGTTTGAGAATCGGTCTCGCCTTCTGCAGCAGGATCCGTCTCTGGTACATCGCTCTGTTAGGGCCCTATCTGATGTGTCAATGGAAGCTGTGGGCTGCGCTGTTGGCAGCTTTGTTCTCTGACACCACTGCAGTCCTCCACCCATTACTGAGACTCTCTCTCTCTTCTGTGCTGAGCCCAGATAAGGTCTGCGGAGAGACTGTGGACGAGTACGGCTCCAGACTCCAGATTCTGGACTGGCAGGGTATACTAGCCTTGTTGAGCTCCTAAACTCTGGCCTTTCCCTAAATGTGAAATTAGTTCAAATCAACAAAGAACTAGTTCACATCATCTTCACATGTTAAGAACAAACGACTTAATGTGAACAATTGGTATTCAGTGTGAGGTATGTTTTAACAATCTCGCAAAAAAATAAAATAAATAAATTTGCTTTGCCAGTGACTGCTTAAAAGAGGATAATAAAACCTCTCTGACCTGCAAGTAACCTTTGCGTTGCTTCCATGCAGATTTTATAATCCGTATTGTAGCATCTGCCAGCATACACTCAAAAGCTTTAACCAGAATCTGCTTTACTCAGATTTAAAAAGCCAAACACTTACCCTGGCACTGAGTATCTTTCTTGGCCGGCTCGAAGCCCGGCATGCAGGTGCACGCTCCCACGGGAACCATCCACTCTCCATCTCCGTTACAGTACAGCTTTAGAGGGACCGATTCCTCTGCGGCGTTTGGCACGCAGGCTCCGGCGGCGATGACCAGAGACGTGGCCTCCGCACCAGTGGCCGTCTCAGGGAAGACGGCGAAGTTGGCAATGGTGGTGGAGCACTTTTTAAAGAAGATCCTGGCCGAGATGAGGGACATGCAGGCGCCCAGGTCCTGGAACGCAAGGTAGAAACCAGCTTTGGAAAGAGGACCGAAGCTCCGTACTTTGGTGTTGACGATTCCCGATTCCAGCAATGAGAAGCTCTCGTCGGGGGCAATGGTGTCCACCTGGGATAAAAGACAATGGATTAGGTAAAGACATTCAATTGGATGTTTGTGTCCAATCACATCTGGAAGGGACCTATTCATTCTGTCATCATTTACTTAGTCGGTTTAACCCTCTGGTGCTCTTCGGTCATATTTGACCGTCTTTTTTTTTTTTTTTTTTACTTCATTGGAATACGAAACTTGGTAAAGGTTTTGGCATTTGCCATGTGAACACAGAAAAAAAATCATGGACATGGTTAAAAGGTCCTGTAAAAAATGTAGTCACACTTGTGCTTCTCGCGGTCTAAAATGACTGCATTGGAAATGACTGGGAGACGAATCTTATCTAGTGAAAACTTTTAGTACTGCAGCCAAACAAAATCTTACTGAAAGCTAATTTTTTTAAATATCAAGCTTAGATTTGGAACACAAGTGGTTTAGATTCATGGCTTTGATTGTCTTGCAGTTTTAAGGCCATTGCACACTGAGTCCGAAATTCGCGTCCGAAATTTTCGCACGTTAAAAAATAAATACGACCTCACGTTATGTCAATCACGCTTGCACACTGCCTCCGAAACTTTCGTCCGTCATAAAAAAAAATCGAATCAGGTTCGATTTTCTGAGTTTTTCGCATCCGTACCAAACAGTTTAAATGGTGTTTGAATGGTGTTTTGACAATTCAGAGCCACCGAATCACGAATACGAAAAAATGCATACGAAAATTTCGGACTCAGTGTGTAATGGCCTTTAGAGTAAAACGTGATTTTGAAAAAATATATATTTCATATAAAATATTTAAATAGTATTTTTGTGCATTTTTCATAACAATACATGTAAAATTCTGTTCACTGAAAGCATCTCCAAAGCATTCAAATTTTAAGACAGTTTAAATTTAAGACAGGTCTATGCTTTAAAAAGTGAATAAATGGATTATTAATCTATTATTATAAATATAATTTAGTATAAAAAATTCCCCAAAAATACAAAATATTAATTAAAAAACATTGTCAAACTAAAATATATACAATTATTTCATTGACAAAAAAATCTTTCTTACAAAATTCCCTATTGATTGATTTTCTAATTTGAAATACTGGATTTCTCTTTTGCTGAAACAGCGGTAAACATGACAACACCTTAAACCTGTATGGCCAAAAATAATATTGGACCCCTCTGACATTCATTAAATGGACACTAACATAATATATACTTTTCTGTTTCACAAAAGATAGAAAATCATAACAGGTTTGGAATGACATTAGGGTGAGTGAACAATAGAATGTTTGTTTTTTTGCCAAACTATCCCTTTAAATATGTTTTATATTCCCAAGTAAATAGTGAAAATGCCACTATTCACCAAAACAGTGCAAAATGTATCGTTATGCAAAGTGTTAAATTAAAAGTCAGACCTTCACGTAGGGATTCTCCCTCCAAGGCGGGCTGCTTGCTGTGGCCATGTCTCCATCCGATTCATAGTAGAACAAATTAAAGGTCTCCTTACAGGAGCCGGGAATATTGGGAATGCTGCCACAGTCCCGCACAGAGAACTTGAGCTCCACGTAGACCCGAAGGACTCCTCGACGGGGGATGAAGTCTGTGCGGAGCCAGTTGTTCTGATTGGGCTCCAGTACGTTACAGACCTGGTATGTCCTGATGGGGCTCAAGTGGTCATCATATCCACTCACTTCCTCCCACTGAGAAAAACACAACACACTGTCACTGACTGCACACTTTTCTACTTTCTTGAAATGTAACTGTATCTAGTGGAGTGGAATTTATCATTTAAAACATGGAACCAAGTGAGGCTATAACTTCCTTACTTTTTATATTAAAAGCCTTCTTTTTATATACTTTCTATTGACTGTTAAGGTGATGATACACAGGGCAACCTTTTGAGCAATGTTGCTGGGCAATCTTGCCGAGCGATTGTTGCTTGGCCACTTTCTCATTGAAAATGGGCAATACATTTCTTTCTGGATAATTTAGATCGGTCGTGGGCCTTGTGTCTCATCTGGTTGCCCATTGACGGCAACATTGCCCAGCAACATTGCTCAAAAAGTTGCCCCGTGTATCATCACCATCACAGAGGATGTGGCTCATTTCGAAGGCTGCGTCGCATTTGTTGGCTGCATACGTCATTGAGGCGGCTTCATTTCAGTCAACTGACCACTACATTCAAAAGTCATGAAGAAATTACAACAATTTATGCTTCGCAAGGAATAACGATCGATTGTATAATGGTTACTGTTCTAAAATAAGACGTCCTTTATGACGTACTGTACGCAGAGACAAATGCTACCTCCGGAGGACACAGCCTTCGAAATGAGACATGGCCTGAGTGTCCTGATCAAGCGCAATGATACTAGATACTAGGGGTGTAACGATACCCTCAAGTTACGATTCGATATATATCACGATACTGGACTTACGATACGATATTATTGCGATACTCCAAGACATATGGTAAAATGTTAACAAATAATTTACTTTTGATTAAAATGCAAAATTTGGTATTACATTGGGGGTGGAAATGAATAGACTTGGATTTGTACAGTGTACAGGACAATGGTGACACCAGAATGATTCTGAAGCTTAAAATACAGAATTATTTTAGACAAATATGCTTGGACTTTGTCACTGACTAGATATGTTCAGAATAATGTACGCCATTTGTTTACTGGTAACATAAAACATTTGGAACTCTCAGGACTCAAATATTCCCCCATTGCATTATTATACATTATATTCAACATTATATCATAGTTTAATGTAGTACTGATACTAAAACTCAGTAAACTGGAATTTTTTCTCACACAGTTGCGACACGATATATTGTTACACCCCTAAAAGATACATATGATAAAAATCTTCAATATTGATTTTTTTTTTTAAATGTCAGGATGATACTGTCCTGATATCATAATGAAATAAAGCGTAATGTTTTTTTTTTAGGTAATTTGGCATGATCTTGTTAGAAACAATATTGCTTCACTGCTTTTTAAAGTCTAAAAATGCAACCAATATGGTGCAACCAACATGCAGAAAGATGCAGTAAAACACATAAAAAAGAAACATCATAGAGAGGACCTTCTTGACTGTGTGTCAAGATCAATTGATCGTATTAAAATATACAATACTTTGACCTTCAAGATTCAGGTAGTAAAATGTCACATGATGCAACTCCCCAAAAATCTATATATAAATGATTAATTCATGATATTTGTAAAAACAAAAACATTTACTTTTTTTTTTGCCTTAAACATGTTTGAAAATGAAAATAATGACTAAGATGTGTACACTCACATGCATTCAAAATGTTAGGAACATTTGACTTTTTACTTGATGGAAAATGCCAATTTTAGAGTAATTAAATTGAAACTTTTCACAATCTCTGTCATTGATCAATATATTAAACATCTCATATTTTGGGATTGGCTGTGAAATCACATTTTGGTGTTAAACAACATGGACAAACAAATTCTCACTGGAAAAAAGTGTTGCATTATGTCTGATTGGGACACAGTGTCACACAAAACATAAAAATCATAAAATCTAGATCTATTGATTGATACTTCTAAGTTGTGCCCCAAAGCAGCACTAAATGGAAGTAGGAATAACGAACGACTCAAATGCTCAATTAAATTCATGTCGGTGGTTAGGGTAAATAGAAATGCTTTCTCAAAAGTGACATTTGGGTTCCCTGAACTTCTCACAAAACAATTAAGAGGCATCGCAGCGAGTGGTAGCATGTGTTTATCTCCAGGTGTGAAGGAATACATTACTTATGATGATGCATGCCTTTTGAGATGCCAGACATCGAGCACAAGCCTGCGGAAAGGGCTGAGCTGCTTAAGATTGTTGCCATGGCAACCCATCATTTCCATTGACTGACTTCGCATGCACATTCCAAAGACAAATCATGCAACGGGAGCGAGTGGATTTGGGTGGGGGGTGTCAAGCTTAGGGTCAGAATCGCTGTGGTTAATTTCTTCACCAGTCACATGTGTAAAATAAACTGCTGCTGTAAGTCTCCAGCATACATAAGTGCATTCTTGCAAACAGAGAGGTTGAGAGCGATTATTCTTGTTAATGGCCTCCTTTCATTTGTCTTGTTAAGACAAATGAAAGGAGGCCATTAACAACACATCAGAGAGAGGGCCTTTTTGACTGTGTGTCAAGATCAATTGGCCAAATACATTTGGTAATTTGACCTTCAATATTCAGGTTTTATGTGGTGTATCTCTCAAAAAAAAGTGCACCGGGGTAAAAGGCACCTTTGAAACAAAGGTCTTCTTAATGATTTTCAGTTTTGTTTAAGGTAATTAAATCAAAAGCTTTTCAATAATGGAAGAATATGTAAAAGTATGGTATTTGGGGTAAAAGCCGCCCCTGCTGTTGGGGCAGAAGGCACAATAATTAACATGATAATAAATAGCTGAGTTTTCCATTTGTTGATATTACATGGTTAGATTCAGATGGTAAATATCATAAATAAAGTTGGGTGTCCACCTTAGAGATAATCACCATATATATAATGAAACCATCATATTAAAACAATCATATAATAAAATACCATTTGTTGCTACTCTATTAAATTATTTTGGGATCTTCTTCAATGATTTTAGAATTTTTACTTTTTAAAATAATTTTGTTTCTGTATTTATAAAATGTATTTTTATATTAATATTCATTTTTTTATATTAAAATTACATACATATTTTAGCGACAGCATATACGAATAAACAGAAAATAGTACACACTTTGCTAGAGTAACTGTTTTTAAAATACAATTTATTGTATAGACATTATTAAAAACTAATTTATTTTAGCTAAAGTATTTGTGTAAATCCTTTTGTGCCTTTTGCCCCATGCTGGTGAGCCTTTTACCCCAGATTTTTAAACAAAATAAACAACCTTCATGATTTATTTTCACAAAAAAATATGTTGCTCCATCACAGTTCAATACAAACATTTATAATTTTTCATACACTATGGAAGTAGTGAAAAGCACATTTTTCTGTTTTACCCTATGAATGAATAATTCATGATATTTGTAAAAAAAAATTTTTTTTTACTTTTCTTGCCTTAAACTGATTTTTTTTTTTAAATTAAAATAATGATTAAGATTTGTACATGTATTCAAAATGTTAGGAATTAGGAAGTCCTTAAATTGAAACTTTTCTTGAAAATGGTAGAAAATCTTCACAATCTTCGTCATGGATCCATATATTTCAGCATCTCATATTTTGGGATTGGCTGTGAAATCGTGGCACATTTTGGCATTCGACCAACAAATTAATTTAGATACCACATACGTCTGCAAGATGTCTGTTAAAGATCACTTCATCTGGAAAGCATCTGCTGTTAACTTACATCTGATAGACGTCTTTAAGATGTCACGTTTACATACATTCTAAATCATAAACATCTTAAAGACATTTTCTAAACGTCTATTTGACATCTGACAGGAAACATCCAATAGATGTATTGCAGATGAGCAAACATACGTCTTCCCGATGTAAACGCACATCAAATAGACGTCTCCGTGATGTACGTGTGCCATCCGAATTCTCACCGTAAAGGTTTTGCTTTACGTCGGTGCTTAGGGCAATTAGAAGTGCCATTTTTCCAGTCAATGCATGTGCTGATTAATATCCACCCTTATGGACAATTACAGACAGGAAAACGCTACAACACTCACCCCGCTTTCTGGATAGGTGGTCCAGGCCAGCTCTGTAGTTGCCCACCTGCTGTCCATGAGAGTCTCTGCAAAACAGGCAATCAATGAGGCTCCGACAACAGCAGCCTCCATTCCAAACACAAACAGAGCATCGCGGTACTAAAAACTGTAATTTCACCGGCTACAAATCAAAGCACTTCACTCATTTGAATTCCCTGCATATGTGGAAGGGCCTAATCACTGTTTTCACTCCGCACACTAATAATGCGATCCGCATTTATCTACCCACTCCAGCTCTGGCCTGTGGCTGATCTGAGAACAGATCCTGTTGCGTACCGCAGGGATGCTCGCTGTTTCTCTAAATACACTCCGATCAGTGGAGCAAAACTGCATGAGCCAGCTTCCGCAAATTAAGCGCACATTCGAATGTTTTATTCACTTTGTAAGTCGGCGTCCGATGAAGACGAGCGCTCGCTTCATATTAATGTGACACGCACACATCTGCAAGCAAATCCATGGAATATTTAGAGCAGAACATCAACTTAGCTGATTAAGGCCCAGGTAAATACGTGTATGCGACACGCGCTGGCAAACACACACATGGCGTTTATGTGGATTGTGGCTACACCTCTCTTTAATGGTGCTGTAAATCACAGAGAGAGTTAATTGTGTGATGAAATAGCTGTAAGGGCATCTCGCTGTGTGAAATATTCATACATTTGTGGGGGGGGGCGATCTTTTGATGCTTTGATCAATTCCTTATGATCACATTCAGTCTTTCCTTAAGGCTCTTTGCATCTGTGCATTTGGCAGCATCGTGGAAAACAAAGTCATGATTTTCATCAGTTTTACACAAAGGAGCTTATTGCTGTCTGTTTCACACAAATGAGTGTACAGGATGTTCTTTGAAACTTTGTATTGTGCAGTCAGCAGATTTACAAAACACCTCATTATCCTTTGAAATCGTTTGTATCTCCACTAGACTTTTAGAATGTAAAACTATAAAGAAAAGCAAACAACCTTTAAAGGCAGTTTTACAGTGTTTGCAGGAGGAAAAGAATAATGACTCTTATTTGTGTTATTACAAGAACTATATTAACATGCGATTTAAAAATTGGTTTTCATTCAGAAAATACTCATGTAAATGCTTTAAGGCCCGTTCACACCAAGGATGATAACCATAACAATTTAATAATTATTTAATGCTATGAGAATATGTGAAGTACACATCACAATTATAATGGTAACGACACAGAGGAATGCTATTGATAAAAATGACCAATCAGTCAATTAGTCGATCAGAATTCTTACACCTTAATGAACTTGAGCATTTAAAGCGACAGATGACATAACAGCAATGTAAACAGATGACAAGACATGGTATGGAATAGTATCCTTATAGTTACTGTTCTTGGTATGAACGAGCCTTTAGTCCGACTGAAATCATACAAATCCAGTTTTTGCAAAATTGATATGAGATTATAACTTGGTATCATCCAGAATGTGTACATGTCAATCGGACCACAATTGGACTTAACATTAGACGTTTACAAAAGTGATGTGCAGTGGACACAACACAAGCAAGGTAAGCTACAAGTCCGTATCAATTATTTGTATATGCGTTATATGCTTAATATTCTCTGTCGCAGTTAAGTTGATGCATTTTTATGACCCTGTCATGCACGAGACACTGCAAAAGACGCAAGATGTGAGCGCAATAGTCAAACACATTCATTTAGCATAGAAAAATAATGGGAAAGCAGTGCAGTGAAATGCACAAAGCGGCGCTTGATTATAGCTGTGTTATTATCATGTAATAACAGTATAATAACAAAAGCAGAAAGGCAATCACCCTACTTTAATCCACAGTAATGACAACCACTAACTGGGCTAAAACCCTTCTCATTCGTTTTATATTTATATGCCATAGTGCCTGGAAGGCTTCTGACAGATGGACTGAATTGACACAGGGGACCCTGGATGCAGGTTTACACTTTTCCTCTTGTCATGAGGTGCCTGGCTCACTTGACCTCCATTGGAAGTGTAACTAATATAGTCTGTTAAGAAACCAGCTCAGAAACTAACCTATGAGTCAAACACCTACGCTCTCTTTCTATCTCTCTGTCTCTCTCTCTCTCACACACACACACACTATCGATTGAGATCTTGACGCTGAAACTGATGAAGAATCGAGGTAGTCAAGGCCAAGGTGAAGGAGTATCGGGCTTCACTGTAGTTAAGAATTACTGGGACATGACCAAGGTGCATAATGATGCCAGCTATGCATCTATCAGTGCATATACAAATATGTAACTAAATCCTGCCTTGAGACTGCAATTTTGTAACATGGAACATTGCCAAGCAGCAATTTGTTTTGAACGTGAAATTAATAATTTCCAAGCATTAAATTACAAGAAAGCAAGACTAAATGCATTTATGCATTTTTTGACAATTGATCTTATTAATCTTTATACAGTACGTATACCCTATATATACACGTCTACGTACTGTATAAAGATTGATAAGATCTATTATATATAAATATACACTGTATAATTTGAATTTCCTTTTGGGCTTGGGGGTAGTGTGAAGTCAACAAACCTCAAAGGTATCAATAGCTATTCCGAAACCACACCTAGGCTCAATGTTGGCACGTTTCACCTCACCACTGTTTTCAAGATTGCAACTGACTTGGATTTCATTTAAAAATGCATTGTTACTTTGAAGCGACTCCTTTTTCTCACCTAGTATAGTCATTTGAACAGCTGTGATCATGCAAGCCAATTAACATGTGTGGCAATTACAATGATTGTGATGCTGCTATCATCACTATCTGGGTAAAAGCCTTTAGGGTGAAATGTGTCACAACAGAGCAACAGGGGGCTTTCAGCAGTCCTACACCATGTGTCACAAGCAGCACAAAGCATATCTGAAAATATAACAACTATGCAATTTTTTTATACAGAAATGATCAAAGCAGAACACTGATCATAACACAAGACTCAACACAAGCAAGTGAATTAAATAGATGCTTGGATGTGTAACGAACGTCTTCATTTAACACAACGATTACTAATATAACTGATTTAGTCAGTGCTTCTTTTTTTTTTTTTTTTACGGGTTGTTTTAAAAACAAAGGCAAGGAGCATGTGGACAAACAGGATCGTCTTTATCAATAGGACATGGACATGCCATAACACACATCTCACTAGTCATCTCACTGGTAAAGCTTCAGAAATAGAATTCCTCACGGAATACATACCTTTGGATATCAGAATAATGGGAAACAAATTTAATGATGATTCAGTAACTGACACATAAGCCCTGGTCTTGCTAGTAAAAGCTATACCGAATCCCCTCTTTTAATGTACCCTTTTCACTTTAAACGCACAAATATATTGTATATTTGCAGCTGCATCCCTGTCCAAAGAATAACAGGCAAAATCGCACCAAGACATTTAAGTTTTCGTCGAATGTGAAGTTTTCGAGCACGAACAGTCCGCGCGGTAGGCTACGTAAAGCTTTAGTCAAGTACAGTTTTTTAATTATATATTCTGCATGTATTTATTTATTTCATAAAAGGAATAGCCAGCTGACGACCATAACACCAGGTCGGAAACCGAGTAGCCCCGTAACAAAGAGCGTTTACACTTACCCTCAACAGCGAGAATAACGGGAACCCAAAGGCTGTATAATAACAGCGAATAATCCATTGTCATGAAGCTTGAGGTTGCAACATGAATAGCGTTTTGTCTATATGTCACCGGGACAGAAAGTCTCGTTAAATCTCAGCATACAGAGACTGGAGGGGCGAATTCACGCCTTAAGAAATTACAGCCTGAGAAAAAATTCCCAGCTCCTCTTGGTTTGGTTGTCTTCAGGTTTTTCATTCACAACTGTTCGTACCACGGAATCCAAGACCTCTTTCGTGAGCGCAGTCTATCATGGTCTTCTACATGTGTGGCATCATCCTCAGTGTGAAAGAAGCTGTTGATTCTCTGCGACTGCACGGAGGAGTGTCAGTTGCGATGAATGATGGGGGGCGAAAGCTCTATTGGTCCCAAGGCAAAACCCTGCGGGATTCCGCTGATAACTTACAGACTAAGTACTCCCCCAAGTTATTTTATTTATGCATTTCATTTATTTTTTAAGAGAGTGTTAAATCGACCTGTATCCATTTTTATTGAAAATGCCTTTATAAGGGAAAACAGAATCCCCATTGACAATTTGTGGCAAATCAGTATGGGTATTCTTTGATGCACAGCGCCACTCACTGTTTGTTTACTGCAGGAATGGGTGTTCTGTATTTTAGAACGGACTGACTTGGCAAATGGCCACGACTAGGATATTTGTGTAACAGTCACCCAACACCAATAAAAAAAATCGTCATCCAGCTTTCTGCTGATTAAATAATGGGTTGCATGTTGACAGGAAGGTTGTGAGATACAGTCTTCAATGCTGTAAATGAATGATATCGTGCTGGACAGTGCTAGACATATTACTTCTGAAATGTAATCTGGTACTTATTACACAACAACATTTTTTAGCTAATCCAATCTGGTTACCTTTTGGATTCATTTTGATTTAACTGTTTTTAATTTGGTTTCACATGAAGACATTTTGAAAGGAGAAACAGAGAGAGGAACATATTCCGTAAACTAAACTTGTCTCAATCCAAAGTGTGTCTTCCATAAATTATTTAATTACTTATGTTTTCATGAAAGTCTAATTATTCATTTTAAAGTGCATTATAAAAAACAATTAACTCTCATCAAGTACAAATACATTAGATTAAACAACGGATTAGTGAGAAAAAAAAAGTATTTTGTCATGGTAATAACTTTAAGACATACAGTTTTAGAAAGGAAGGATTGCAACAATAATTAACCATGGTAATTTATCATGCATTACATAATTTCAAGTAAAAACCCACTTGGGGACACAATGCAAATAGATGCATTGTAGATGTATTTAATATATGTTTTGTTTAGATTTTGTTTTTGCTTCATTGTGTTTTGTTTTGTGTCTAGGAGATAATATAATGAACAGCACTGTCAGATTGTTCCAGTTGTTGTCATTTTATTGATTTATTAAATAAAAGTGTTGATTCAATTAAACATTTCATTATGTAAATATCTATAAAATAGCTGTACACCTTTGCCCTTCTGTTGCTAAAAAAAACTTGTAATGTAAAACAATTTCCCGCTTTTTTCTCGCAAAACCTTTTGTTTGGTCTTAACACCTCGACTTGCTGGAAGATCGTTGTGATTACTTCAGTTTGAAGTCATAACAGCAAAGAACATGATATAGTCTCTTCACTCTCTTGGAAAATATACAATTTACACACTGAAATACAACCCAGCAGACGCACTACACTACACTTAAGCCCAATCATTGCATCATGGTAACTGGGAAATCAGGGGAGATCATTCAAAGATTTGCAGTAAACGGAACACAATTCAGACTCTTGAGGGAAACGGCTTCAATCTTCGGGTAAGACAATCTTTGATGATGCAAATATTACCTGGTTCAGAGAACGCTTAAATCTCAGGGATTTGATAACGTCTGATCATTTGATGTAGTAGTGCTTTCACCAGCAAATGCTGAAAGACACTGATCGAAGTATCACACAATGTGCTACATAAATTCAACCCTTGTAACGCACACAATACTTCAAATTCTTGGGCAACCTCACATCTGTTTCAAGAAGCGGATGTCAACAGGAGCTTGTTTTTTAGTGTTTGGACAGTTAGCCACTGGCAGAGGTTGGCTGGGGAACAGAAGACAGGAAGAAGAAAGAAAGATGAAGGAGAACAGAGGGAGGGTACCGGAGGGCCAAGCGCCAAGTCAATACAGTAAGCTGACAGAGGTGGATAAAGCACTCCCCCTTTGTGGCTCGCTTTCAAGACACTGCTGAAATATAGAGCTGCTCGGGCCACACGGGTGCAATAGACAGGTGTGGCGATGAAAACAGCTTTCAGTTTGTCACTGCTGAGCCTGCGAATCACAGGAATATTGAGCTTTCTCTGAAACCAAGGGTATCTGGTAAATGCTTTCGCAAAGGTCACTGCTCTCTTCTCTTTAGCCCTGAACTTGGCAAACTACGACCAGATAATGGATATTTTTTCAGTCATTTAAGCATTTGATCATTACAGAAGCAACAGACCATAGCAGTGACCCACTTCCTCTCGCTATTTAAAACACCTCATCACACACTTTGTTTTCCTTTCTTTGTAGAGATCATCAAGGCTTCACTGACCCTCAATTATGATTTAGAGACTAGCCAATGACAAGAACCAAATGCTGACATGCAACACAGCATGGGTGTAGCAAACAACGGACACACAGAAGGTTAAATTTAGTGTCAGTATATACACTATTTTGAATAGCTTTGTCCCTGTCAACATTGAAGGACAAGATCACTTCAGTTATAGTTTGCATTCAAGTTTTTTTTTTAATCAGTTCATGCATTTGAATGCTCTACTGTGAAAAGAAAAGCTTCAGGGCAGTGATATTTTTTGTTTCTGTTTTGAAACCTAACTCAGGTAGGTCTGTTAGATGTCTGCTAAAGATCTATTAATCTGGAAAGCATCTGCTGTGTAAAAACATCTAATAAACGACTTAGAAAAGGCAGTTTTACATACATTCGAAATCTTAAACATCTTAAAGGCCCACTGAAGAGCTTGAAACGCGCAGCTTTGTGTGATGCATTGACGTCATTTCCACTGAAACAGGAAGCTAAGGCGGGACATATTGAATGGCCCCTCCCCCTTTTCAAATAGCCAATAGCGTTTAGTTTACCTCACAGACTGCTGCACAGACAGAGTCGTACTTGACACCACCATGGAAATGAATCCGAGTGATGATACGCTGGATTCAATAGTAACGTTGTGAATAAATTCTAACCATTTCATTCTGAAACGGAATAAAACTCGAGCGTTTGAGCAACTGAACACACATCTCCAACCCATATTGCTCCGTGACGTGACAGCACTAATTCAGTTTTATAAAGTTACTCGCTTTCGCACATGCCTGACAGTCACTCCGATTCTAAATAAACAATCTCCCGGAATATATGTTACCCCTGTAACTCCGACAGTTAACTGATGGAACTGATGAGCACGAGCAGCTGACACTGAGGATGATTTTACTACCGAACGTACGGTCAGGTACAGCCACGGCCACTTTGGCCAGGTGATATTTATAGCATAGGGGGGCGGGACACTTCATATTCTAGAGAGCATTTGATTGGACAGAAGATGTGATGAGAAGCTGAAGTCCACGGTGACGTCATAAAAATCCGTGATCCATTTTAGCGGAAGTGAGAGACTGTAAGTGTTGAATACTTATATCTCCTATATGTGAATTTTGCCATTGTTTTGGAACACACCAGCTTATTTATAACATTAAGGCTAACATATTCATACTAAGAGCTAAAAAAACATTTAAAGACATCTTCTAAATGTCTATATGACATCTAACAAGAAACGTCCTAGAGACGTATTGCAGATTAACAAAGACTCATAACAAAGACTATAAATGCAGACATCAAATAGACGTCCATAAAATGATGTCAACTCACACTAGATGATTCCAGCCATATCAGTAGCCCAATAAAAGCTGCTTTATTTTACATGCAGTGGGTCACCTCATGGGTCCACCATGTTGAGATCACATGACAAAGCTCCACACCACTAGCTGTCAGTATAAGTCCAAGATAGCCACTGCAACATTAACAAAAGAATACTGTGTGCCAAAAACTGCAGGAGCATCTGAAATCGCATATACTGTCGTTACTACATTTTATGAGAAACAAACTTTACAAAGTTCAAGCACATTCTAGATATGAATAATAGTATACGTGAAATCCAACATAATCTCACAGCAATTTGTAACTATTTTATGTTTTGGCAAATTGGCTGCTAATTTGTACAGTCCTATTCATAAATGTGTGTATGATCCTCTGACGCACCACTGATGGTTAGATTTAGGGTTGGGATAAGAGGTGGAGCTTCATGCTTCATAATTTACCTAGAAATTTTGTTTTCGTACGAATCAAGTCAAACAAATTCATATGAAATCGCCACCTTTTAAAACGGTCATGTTGGTTGATGGTGTCTGGAAATACTATATCTGCTTGTCATGCTTGTCAGTTGAATCACTTCACTGCCATTCACAACTCCTCTCCCGGGGCCTCATGAGTGTCACGGACAGCATTTCCCATAATCCTCCCTGGCACCTAACCATGCACACCTGGAACTCATCTAGCCCTCATCATTAGCACTATAAGGAGCACACACACTCCCTCAGTCATGGGCTGAAAGTTTAGGCAGCTGCCTCGCTGCTTTATCAGGCAATGACTTTGCAGGCAGTGTTTGCACACAAAGGTCCCTCACCAAATTGATTTTGGACAGGTTTCTAAGGCAGCGTAACAATTTAATTATCTACAGCAAAATAGAGTGAGCTTTGGTGATTACTAAGTGGATAGTTAAATGGCAGCGGGTATTTGCACTAAGTGCAAAAAGCAATAGATGTTATTTACACTTAGTGCAAATAACAAAAGATCCTATTTACACAGTTCAAATAGCAACTAGATGCTATTTACACTAAGTACAAATAGCGATTGCTGCAACTTACTTTAAGTTTAAATAGCGATGGATTCTTTGCAATGAATGTAAATGGTAGACAGATGTTATTTATACTTATAAATAGTGGAAGAAACTATTTGCACCTCAGTATGCAATAATAAAGTGTAAATGGATGCTGCCTTACAATAACACCTAACCCTAACCGATAAACAAACATATGATTTTTAAACACTTTTTAAAAAATATTCTTAATTTTTATTGAAAATAAATGCCTTTCTGATCTGATATGTGACTGGAAAAGGGAGTAGAGTGAGTTCGGCAAAAGGTGCATTCAAACTGCAGCACGCCTTACCCCTACACTATTGCTTCTGTAGACAATCCAACGTCCTCCATAATTTTGTCTGGCCCAACCAGACGTCAGTGGGCGGAGTTGGTGTAAATGGCCTCTGCCAACAAGGCAGGCTATTTGCACTCAGTGTAAATAGACAATCCAATAGTAATTTCTTAATAGAAATGACATAAAAAATGGAAAAGTCAAAAACACACATTTACATAAACTGACCACCAAACGCAACTTTCAGATGCCATCTTAATTTTTAACTTAAAGGTGCAGTGTGTAATTTTGAGCGGCATCTATTGGTTAGGTTGCAAATTGCAGCCAACAGAAGTTACGGTGGCCGACAGGAAAATACTTTGTCGTATGAGACAGCAGAGAGTAATCAGTTAAGCAATAAGGCTTCTTTACAAAGATACATTAAGAAATTATGTTTACTTAATTATTCAGTAAAACGATATGTTATAGCGAATATTATTGTCACTTGTTCATCATTGTGTCAGTGTTTTATCCGTTGACTTTAGCTAGCTTCTTTGCATGAAGAACATGGTGACGAAACGCGTTTGTTCATTTAGGGCTCCTGTAGAAACACGTCTGCGCAAAATGGCTATTTCAATGTAAGGGGACCCCTCTGGTGTATATAGAAATGGCTCATTCTAAGGTAATTAAAACATAACTGTTCTTTATGTAAGGTCTATGTATATGATATAGCATTTATGTCAACAGATCCTCCTAAATATTAGACAATGCACCTTTAACTGTCACAGAATGGAACACACTACACACAGGATTGTGGGTTGTCAAAAGCAGTAAAGGATACACCCATGCCGACTTCAAAAATCGATCAGATGAAGGTATCTCAGAAGACAGGAAGTTAAGCTAGCATTAAATTCAGACATGCCTTGATGCCTTCCTACCTTGGATGCGTTCTCCGAAGGCAGCATTTATCAGCTTTTGGATGCAGCCATTGACTGACCGCATCAAATTCTGCAGACTACTTTGATACTTATCTGCTTTATGTTGCGGACTACCTTTCTAGCTACTGCTGTTACCTGAACCTGATCCAAGTTGATCTCCAGTCATCGAAGTCATCTTCCAGTCATCACGTTGTCCAAGTCCTCTTCCAGCCAACCCTCGTCTCAATGTTGTTCCCTCATGTGTGTGTGCTCCATTGATTCTGTAAGACAAAGACCCAAAGTCAACAATACAAGTCTATCTCATCTGCAAACAATCTCAAGCATCGTCACTTACCTGTTTATGCATTGTGTTTCTGCCATATCTGCAAATAAGCCTACCTGTCTAAGTTTTACCTCAGTTCTGGTTCATCGAGCTGGTTGTGAAAGAAAAGGACTTCATGTATCAAGTTTGTTACTTTCATTAGACAAACATTCTGTCACGCTTCTCTGCGATTTCGAGCAGGCTCTGTCATCTGTAGTTAGAGGACTGTCATGAGAGCCGCACACCAGTAAACAATTGTCAGGTTTCAAGGCAGGGGTGGTGGTTTTGGATTAGTTTTGGTCTTCTTCTGCGGAATGAGATTTGGCGGATATCCTATATCAGCACTTTTACTTTCAGACAATTTATACAAACGAGTCCAGGATAGATTATATGTATCTCTTCATCGTCCAGTTTTCTACCTCAGGAACGGATCCCTTAACTAGACAACAAAAATGAACCGAAAACATTTCCATTAGGAGTTTTTCTTTTTTCAACTGTACTTTTTCATTGGGAGACAATCTCAATAAGGTATATTGATGACTCTGCACTTTTTCGTGCTGTTTTTGCTTCATGGTCTTCCTCCATTATTCATTTGCAGCCCGTTTTTAATCTCCAGTGGGCTGACTCAGAATTCATTTTCCATTTGGAGAGTGTTCCCCCTTGTCTGCACTTGTCCGTAGCATTGATTAAGTAGGTCCTTGTGGAGAGGAAATTATGTTTGGGTTTTAGCACTTTTTACACTGTATTTTTACTAATCTATCCAGTCTGGGAATTTGAATGAAGTTTCGCTTAGTTCAAGTGGGATTACGGTTGGAGTTTTGTGATTCCTGTGGCTTCTCATTGCAGTCTTCACATTTAAATTAAATTAGCAGGATTCTTTTTGTGAATAATGAGGATTTGCGTAAAATCCAGTATATTTTTACTGAAAATAAGAGTCACCAAAGATGTTTATATTGGTAAAAAAAAATATTTTGTGAAATATTGCTACAATTGTTTTAATCTGTTTCTATTTCAATACATTTAAAAATGTATTTCTGTGATGAAAAGGTGAATTACAGCATCATTACTCCAGTCTTCAGTGTCACATGATCCTTCAGAAATTCTAGAGCTGCTGTAAAGCCAAAACAATCTCTGTTAATTTAATTTCCTATTATAACTGCAAAGCTGCTTTGAAACAGTCCATATTGTTAAAAGCGCTATATAAATGAAGGTGACTGGACTTGTCTTCTAATATGCTGATTTGTGGCTCAGGAAACATCATTGTTTAAAACAGATGTATTAGTACAGATGAATAGAATATAATTTTTTGTAACTGTAAAAGTCTTTACTATCACTTTTGATCAATTTAATGCGTTCTTGCTGAATAAAAGTATTAAGTCTCTTATTTGACCCTAACTTTTAAATAGTGTATTGAGACCCTGCAGAATAAATCACAGAACATGTACTAGACCAATTACTAAAATGGAAGCAATTGAATCTCTACTGACATTTAAAAGCAGTTTCATGCTTATTGGGATGATTGAATTTCACGTGGCACAAAACCAATTCCTCAATTTTTGATAGATTTGATTTGTTGTTCCAGCTGAGTAAAAAGTTTCTCAGTACATTGTCCATTAAAAACATTTTAAATGAACCAACCCATATATTTCAGAACTAATAATTGTCCCTAAGACTTTTTTCAGTTGTTTAGCCATGAACAGTAAGTATTGAGACAGCATTTTTCCTAATACAGTGCTTAAGGATTTTCTTTCTTCATTCTTCATGGGTCCACAGCTGCCTTTTTTAATTTTAATTTTAATATCACCCAAAAAGTGATTTTTACAGAAGATTTCATTATAACTAAATCCCCAAGCGCCAGTAACTGGCACACGCCCTTCTCTTTTTCTCTCTTTTTTTTTTTTTTTACTTACAGTCAGTTTATTAAACTAAATCCCAGTGCTGAACAGGTGCAACTCAATAACTGACATCAGGTTGGTGATAAACATGAGATGCGATTCAGTGCTGTTGATCAGTTTTCCTGCTTTCTGAGTTTCCATTTGCTATTTATTCAGTGTGAGACTGCATTGTTTTAACTTCGCCGAATTGATAACAGCTGGTATAAGGACCAAATAATCCAAATTCGTGTCTCCTTCTACCCTTGAACCTATCGTTCCGTTTGCCAGCCTCCCTCAAAGGCACCATCATAGTTTTCAATCAATTAAAGCTAGATCAAACACTAAGCAGGGTCTGGCATCACTTGACTGTGTGTCTTTTGGGAGGGGGTTCAGATAACAGTGTGAATGAAAACCAGCTTACCGGGGTGGGAGGGTTGGGCACGGGAATATTTTACCCAGGCTGTTCTGTGTGACTGCCACACCGACAGACTCTCACAAACTATCCGGGGAAATAAAATCTGGCTTCACCATAACACAGACTCCAGCAGAAGCATGAATCGACACACGATATTTGGGCCCTTGCATACAAAAACAAACCATGTAATGGTCTTCATGACTTCCATGTGCATATTTGAAACTCTAGTCCCCTGGACAAGGGGGGGGGGGGGGGGGGGGGCTTCTTCAATTTGCCTGTAATTGTTTATGTGCAAATTGTTTACAGAGTTGTTTCCCATAAGGACCGTCTGATATCCATTCTGAGCCTGCCAGTTGTCTTTGAAAGAACACACATCTGGTTAAAACTTCAGAAAAGCACTGAAATCTGATCTTCTTTCAAAGGTAGAGGGCATGGAGAAAGGTCCCCGCTGCCCGCTCTGATTCCTGTCAGTTTTCAACATCGCTTTCCCTTTGCACGTAATACCTGGAGTCATTAGATGCTAATTTACACTTGAGTAAATACTACTAGGTCAGTGTGTTCCCTTGGGCCAACAGTTTGCATTAATGAATTATATGGCACCCACTGGCTGTATGGCCACATCTCGTTCCATTAAGCCCGATATTAATCCACAAAATGGCTACAGCCCAAATTGAAGCCCTTGTCTGCGGTGCCAGAGACCGATTCAAAGGCGGTGCCAGGGCTCAGAGACAAGTACAATAAATAAAGCCTTGTAAGTGCGTCGTAAAAATCACTTATCCTCATTTTGCGGTGGGCCAAGTTATGCTAGAGGGCAATCAACTAACATTTGGTCAGCAGGGAATTGCTCAAATCTGTATGTAATATTCAGAGTAAAGCATGAATTCCTCCCACATGTTGCTTTCTATCCCTTCTGCTTCAGTCTGTTGAGAATTAAAAGATCACATAGGAGAGAAAATCATAAATGACATATTTTTTATATCTTAATAGGTTCTCCTAGATGGCAAACAGATTAATTGTAAAGCAATTTCAGAAAACTACTGTCAATCATTGTACTTATTACACAAGTTTGGGGAGAGTGGGGTAAGATGAGCCAGTGGGTAAGCTGACCTACCCCCTGTATCTTGGCAACCGTACATTTTTATTGTCATGTGAGTAAATATTTTGGAACCATGCACCCATAATTTCTGCCAGACTGTGAAAAGGAGAAGCACACGGGAGGAGTGGAAGGCATTACTTTAAAAACTGCTTTTGGCTTGTCAAAGTAAAATTTTTGCATAACAGATGTAATGGCTGTTACATCAAAGCAAATTTGTCCAGGTCTAAAAATATGTATGATGCACATTGGCGACGTATAAAATCATTCAAATCGTTTAGCTAAATCTTAGCCTGACTTGGTAAGCTAGCTATTATTATTTTTTTTAAATGGCAGCCTATGGGACAAAGTGAGCCAGACGCGGTGGGGTAAATTGAGCCAGCATTGAAGTTAAGTTAAATCTCTGAAGTATAAACTGGTATAATTATTATTTAGTTTATTTTATTCAAGTTTATTTGATAGGAACAATGTACAAGTACACAAAATCCTTCTCTTATACGAACCAGAAGATGCTTAATATATCTTTCCACATGTAGTCTCTAATGGCCTAACATGTTCGAAATTACAGAAAATCTATTAGGTCTAGAACCTTTTGACTAAAATGTTTATTTGTTTCAGTGACATTTATTAATTCATTCATTCATTCTAATTCAGTTTTTATTTAATTTTGCCCAACAAGCTCTCCGTTTTGTCTTCTTTTGGGAAGGTTACAACTTTGGTGTTCAACATATTGTTTCAGAAATGCAAACAATTAAAGATATTGAAATTTATACTTAATATGGTTGGTTTAATGTTTTTTTAAGTTAAAAGAGATATGATTATTTGTAAAGGAAATTTGATTATTAAATTAGTTTTTTTCAAAGAGGTAAATCATCTTTACAATTTCACATGGGTTTGATTTAGATTCAGTTAGATGGTCAGTTTATACGCAGATGGTGCAACTTACCCACTGACTCGGATCAACTTACCCCAAACCTGGGGTAAATTGAGCCACAGGAACACTTTAAAACAAATAAGAAGCCATGTTTTTAGAACACTTTTTTTTTTCATAGATGTATTCTGGGAAACACCCTGAAGTTAGTTCAGATACTTTATTTTTACTCTCTATCTCATTTTCCCAGATCACAGAAGTAAAAATGGCCAATCTTACTCCACTCTCCCTTAGTTTAAAATAGAAAAACGGATAGCCTTCTTATCAAGTCTGATAAAATCTTGTGCAAGGTAGACATCTAGTGGTCTTCCGTCAGCGTGAGGTAAAATGAGGTAAATCAAAGGATTAAAACCACTCTATGCTCATTTATATGGACTTCAAATATCTAAATGTTCTTTATTTTTTAAAAGAAATATCGTAGATAGCCTTCCATATACAAACGGAAGAAAAAACTGCTTCGCGCAAAACAAAACTATTCCAGATAGGAAACTGAATTACATAGCCTGGGCTATACTGGCATAATCTAAACGCATTCTGGATCAAATATAGTCTCTTTATAAAGAAAACTCCAGCAGCAGCGTGCTTCAGTCACAATAGGCTACTTTAAACGTGGAAGTGACATGCCTTCACTTACAGGGTTTTAGGGAAACTGCCCTTCAACTCCCGCAGAACAAACGGCACATTCATGAGCAGCAGTCAGTCTGTCAGTCAGCAGTATAATATCTCTGGAGATTTCACTCCTCTACCTCTCTGAATGTTACATTTGTTCAAACGCGCCTCATACGATGAGGATTATAATCTGGAGCATCGCGAGCGCTTTCCTGTTCAGCGTCATTTTTACGCAACGACATCGAAGGTATGTGGAATATATAACTAAATCCAAAGCATTTAGCTCGAATTGATGAAAAATACGCTGAAATCTGTTTCCTGTTTGGTTGGTGACATTAGCTATTATTTCCCGTGTTATCTACAAATTTGACTAATTTGTACTAATTACTAATTAATGAACAAATCATTGCATATTAAGTATGCTGTTGTTCATTAATTTTACTTAGTGGCTACTAATAAAGCACATGATTTTGAAGTCCTTATGAGTTTCAAACTTAACTATGTGCTTTCCCATTTGTCCTCATTGTAGACCAGTTTTTACATGTGGTGGGAACTTCACTGGAGACACAGGACTGATTGGGAGTCAGGGGTATCCTGGTGTCTACCCACCCAACAACAAATGTGTGTGGAGAATTACAGTAAGGACAGATGCGTGGGAGATATCAGTCTTTAAATGTCTTTTCTGTCAAAGAAAATATTTCCCATGCACCATAAATCTCTCACAAAGTGTGGTCTGGTCTGGGTGGTTGCTCACTGTCACAAGCCAATTATGTTTTGGTCTATATTCTGATCCTTCTTTGTAATTCTGTAGAATTCTACCCTGTTCCCTGTTTTATAGTTAGAAAAGTATACACACTTAACTGGCAGCACACTTCAACAAGCCACACTATTTGAAGTATGGTTCATGTCTATAGCACAAACCTCTACTGAATTATGAATGTCTTTGTGAAAATCAGCTGTGACCCAATGGCATTGGAGATTAATCTAAGGAGTTAAATGTTTTGATTGTGTAAAGATATTCATGCTAAAACATGTTATTTGTCTATTTCCCAAAAGCACTGATAACCAACTACTTTCGCTAGTTTCATCGTTAATAGTGTTTTCTGAAACCACAGTTCCAATGAACATTTGCAAACAGCAATGCAAATTTGTGTGGCTGCCATCTTTTCCCCAGATTGAATGGCACATGGGACTTGGGAGTCCAACACCATATCGCTGGTTTGTGGTTTGCCCCTTCTTGGACCACTGTTGCCTTGCCATAACAATTTGGCCCTTGTCAAAGTCGCTCAGATCTTTATTCCTGCCATTTCTCCTGCATCCAACCCGTTGATTACGAGAACCGATTGTTTGCTTACAATCTAATCTACCCAGACCTTAATATGTGGCCTCGTTAGGAGATGATCAACGATATTCGCTTAGCCTAACTGGCCATAATATATTGGTTCATCATTCAGTGCTCATCATTCCATTTGAGGGTACGTTTCCACTGCAACGATATGCTTAATTTGGAAAAGTTTTTCCTTTTGAGTTTTCCGCGTACAGACGCCACCGCTGTCAAAACGATCCCCATTCACACGACGGAACCATGAAAAGGACTTAAAACGCTGTCTTCTTTGTCCCGGCCATTAGATGGCGATAAAACACTATAGATTGAACACATAATATGCATGTGCATGAAGTCATCGTCTTCAGAGATTCGCGTTTTTGTTGTTTACACGAAGACCGTTTGGGTTTTCAGGCCCCCAAAACGCCGTTGTCGTGTAGATGAATTGTCAAAACGCATACATTTTGTTACGGTTTTAGTTGAAAACGGTGTCGTGTAAACAGCCTCTATACATTTTAATTCTGGATCAAAAATAGCACAATAGTCCTCAGATGCCATCTTCGTTACAGCAGCATTTTGGAGAAATGTAACCGCATAGCCTACTGAAGTACAGCAAAATACATACTGCATGTAAACATGAAAAAAAAAAACTTGGCTTTCTGATGTTTTGTCTAAATGAACTATGGCCTTGTCCACATAGTATTTTTATAACCGTGACTTTTCTTACGCGGTTCGGCCGTTCGTCCACACGGAAACGCAGTATCAGGTCACTGAAACGAACATTTTTGAAAACCCCTGCCAGGGTGAGGATTTTCAGAAACGCCGGTTGCAGTGTTGTCGTGTAGACAGTAAAACCGGAGTTTTTTCCTTGCGACGTCAGAGTGTGCGCCGTTATCCGCTGTGTGACATCAGATTGTGCGCCGCTGACGGCTTCTGATTGGCCAACGTGGCTTTACGGTTAGGGTTATATCGCCGCCTGCTGATGGTGCATGCTCTTGACAGCGCTTGATAGCGTGTTTTTGCGTTTTCATGTGGACGGAGATTTTTTTAAAACGCAGGAGGAAAAACTCCGGTTATAAAAATACCTGTGTCCGTGTGGACTAGGCCTATAATAATCTGTCATTACTTGCGATTCTGAATTGATTAATTAGCAGACGTTATTACACCACCACCTGTGTGTGACGTCATAAACGACAGTCCCATTGGTTAAACCAATGTTTTTGAAATGACAGATATTATTGTTCCATGTTACTTCGATTTTGAGAAACAGCCTACTATTTCTCGTTGCATCGTACTATGTTAGTTAGGCAACGAGTTACACTATTGTATGGGGAATTTACTCCTAATCTCGTGAGAAAATGTAACAATTTTACATTCTGTGGAATTGGTGGCAAATTTGATTCATTTTGAAAACATGCTTTTTTTTTTTTTAAGTAAGCACCCTTAACCCAAACCCTAAACGTAACATTAAGCAAATTGAATGAATGACCTTCTCCACCAATTGGCCAAAATGTAAAATAGTTACAAATCGCCATGGGACTGTGTTGACTCTTCTCAATTAACCGTCTACAGGTTCCTCAGGGGAGGGTCGTCTCCCTCTTGTTCCGGGTTCTGGATCTTGAGAGTGATAGTCTTTGCAGATATGACTTTGTTGATGTTTACAATGGCCACATCAATGGGCAGCGTCTCGGCCGCTTCTGTGGTACTGCCAAACCCGGAGCGCTGGTCACCAGTGGAAACAAGATGCAAGTGGTCATGGTGTCAGACGCCAACACAGCTGGGAGTGGTTTCCTTGCTGTATACTCAGCGATTCGCCCAAATGAAAGAGGTAACAAGACTACCAACTTATTACCATCCAAATATAGTAAGTGGCCCTTCCCTGTTATTTCAATTCAGCTCTGTGTTTTGTTTTGCTCATCAGGTCTTTTTATTTTCTGTAAATGCACACTCAAATTTCCAGAAATTATTTAAAAATGCAGATGTCAGTATTTTCAAATAAATCTGCATTGATTCCATGTCATCAGACTAATATCAAATGATTTTCCATGGCAGGTGACCGGTATTGCGGGGGTCTTTTAGACAAGCCCTCTGGGACGATAAAGACTCCCAACTGGCCAGAAAAAGACTACCCAGCAGGAGTAACATGTGCCTGGCATATTGTTGCTCCTCAAGACCAGGTGTTCATTTATTATTTCTATCAATTCCAGATCGTGTCACAAGTCATGCCACAAGTCATGCATCATTGACAGCACATTGACAGGATGAGTATGAATACATATCTTCTTAAATTGCAAAGTAACTTCCCCCTCCCAGATCATTGAGCTGAAGTTTGAGAAGTTTGATGTGGAGAGGGACAGCTCCTGCCGCTATGACCATGTGGCTGCGTTTAATGGTGGAGAAATGAACGAGTCACGGAAGATCGGCAAGTTCTGCGGAGACAGCCCACCCATGTGAGACCCTCAGTCCATCACACATGCACCAATACACCCTTTACCACTCGTTCACTAAGCAGAGAAACCACCACAAACACTGACCTCAAATTTTTAGACTGATATGGATTTTTTCAGTGGTTGATGCTACATTATTGCATGTTGTCCCCCAATTCCCATATTTTCACAGAGAAGTTCTTTATATTCTTCACTTAGGGGTAAAACGAATTAGCTTTTCAGCGGTATACTGTTAGCAAACCTGACGCCACTCACACTGCTGTATGTAAATATGTATATATATATATGTTTTATGTATAACAAAATGAACACATTACAAAAATGACAGCGGTGAGAAAGCAGCACTTCACTGGAATTACACCAATTAAATTAGAATTACACCAATGGTAGTTTGATGGTGTTTACCAGCCGGAGCAAACTTTTCTGGAAACAAACTCCAAATGAACTTTTAGAACGGATCGTGTTCGAAATCACGGCACACCAGTTCGTCCTTTGAAAACGCGTCTCTGTAGGCAGCCTGGGCTCTGAAATCTGCACACAAAAACAAATGGGTACACCACCACTCAAAACCAAAATAAACAGTGTTCCAACCAATCACCGACAGGGGCGGGTATTGCTCCGACTTCGCGTCCAGCCGTGCACGAGCGCAAAACCTCACAACACCCACCCCTGTCGGTGATTGGTTGGAACACTGTTTATTTTGGTTTTGAGTGGTGGTGTACCCATTTGTTTTTGTGTGCAGATCTCAGAGCCTAGGCTGCCTACAGAGACGCGGTTTTTAGACAGCCTGCTTATGGGACGGGCAGCTAGCGGATCGTTAGGAAAGATTAGATGAATGTGATCATTTATTTTTGGGCCTGAAATCGCTGATACAACCTTTAATTCTAAAAATCTTTGAAAAATGTATGTATAGACTCTAGGGCAGTTTCAAAGTATATAAGTGATATAACATTATGTATTGAGTGAACGTAAACAGTTGGTTGACAAATGTCTTACTACTGTTAAATAAACCTACTTCACCTGAAAAACTATATTGTGATATATCGTTATAATATATAACGATATATTACGAATAACGATTTCAATATATCGAAATAAGGTTTCTCTCACAGTTGGGAGTTTATGTCACGCAATTCTGACTTTATATTATATCTTGCAATTCTGAGAAAAAAGTCAGAATTGTGAGATAAAAAGTCACAATTTAAATTCTTTTATCATGTGGCGGAAACAACCTTCCAAAGGACAAACTTTATTGATCAGAAATTGTATTGAAAAGACAGAATTGACAGATATAACACCGCAACTGCGAGCTATAAAGTCAGAATTTATATCACACAATTCTGAGAAAAAAACAGATATTTCTATTTTGCAATTGCATTTTTTATTCTGTGGCGGAAACAAGCTTCCATAGTGTCCGCATGGTCAATAAATCTTTATTTTAGAAAGGTATTTCAAAGGAAAAATGTTCATTTCAAACATTATTTATTTATTTTTTCTCGTAGGCCAATTTATTCGGATGGCAATCATCTCCTCATCATGTTTCTGTCTGACCTGAGTCTAACTGCGGATGGATTCATCGGCCATTACCGATTTAAATGGAGGAGTCTCAGCACAGCCAGCGCCCCTCTCGCCCCCATGAGCACCATCCCACCCACCACACGGCCCGCAGGTCAGTCCACAGCCCGCTTTCCAGAAGGTTTCATTTCAAATGAAAAATGCAAGTAGCGGCACGGTGTAAAACTGCTGTATATTACAGGAATAAACGTGTGTAGGTAATGGCATTGGAATGTATTGAAGATTTATTATGTTTGGTTCATATGGAACGCATTAGTTCGTTCACATTGGAAGACTAATGTGCTTCTATTTTGTGTATTATCTAAAGTGCTTTAACAGAAATAAATGCATGTGACTTTTGCTGTGTTTTACACTGTACGTTAGTGCATAAGGACATGCTGTAATTGGTCATTATTTGAACGAATCTTTTTTTACTCTCTTTTTCAAAAAGCCCTTACATATTCAGAAGGTCTTTGCAAGCAAAAATGCAAAAGGACTGGAACAATTGAAAGCCATTACTGCTCTAGTAACTTTGGTAAGTGGACGTTGTTTGATTGAAATGTTTTTGCTTTCTGCAAACCCAAATAATAGGAGAAATTCTGACAACAGGTATCAGCGCTCTTTCACATTTTCAGGAATTTTACAAAGGCATTAAACAAATTAGTCTGATGAAAAATAAAAATATTTACACTTACAATAAAATTTACTTGTAACACTTTGCAATAATGTTCATTCGTTAACATTAGTTAATGTATTAACTAACATGAACTACCAATGAGCAATACATTTGTTAAATAAAACCTTTGATTTTAATAACATATTAGTGAATGTTCAAATTAATATTAACCAAGATTATTAAAAGCTGTAGGTTCATGTTAACTAAGGTAGGCATAGGCAACTAATGTTAACTAATGAACCTTACTCTAAAGTGTTACCAAATAATTGTATGTATCTGTACCACTCTTTAACAAAATGATATTTGAGGAAAAATATTTGTATCACTTTTTAATAACTCAATTAATAATATAAACAAATTCCTTAAAAATCATTAGTTAACCCTCATAAAAAAAGGAGTATGCTTCAATATACGCTCGGTATTTAAATATACGCTTTGCAGTAAGTACACTGTATAAAAAAAGTACTAGTAGTATACTTGAATGTGTCCTATAAACATTCAAATATGAATATATCTATGAAAATAAAATATTTGAGTCAACATTTCAAGAGATGTAACACCTAAAAGTGACCTATTGTAATTCACAGAAATAATTCACTGTTGTTGTTTTTTTTTTTAAAGTTAACTAAAGCTCTCATTCACCGTCTCTGTTTTAACAATGCTTATAGATGGAAAATGTGTTCAGGCCGATACTGAGACTCAGCTCTTTTTTTTTTATAATTGCAGTGGCAGTAAAGCTGCTGAGCACAGTAAAAATGACAGCACGCATAACAGAACTATACATACTTTATACATTACCATGCACATGCAATTTTATGCATTTGTTCAAAGAAGAAACCCTGATTCTGTGAATTTAGTCTTTCTTTTCCCCTCCCCACAGTGATTACTGCCACCCTTATCTCAGCAGCCATGAGGGACCACAGCGTCCTCGCCACCTTTTCCCTCATACACCTTTATAAGGAAGGACGTTTAGCCATTCAACAGGCCGGGAAGACCATGAGCACAAAAGTCACGGTCCTCTGTAAAAAATGCCCTCTGGTCAGAAGAGGCGAGTATCTTTACACCGACCATGATCTACGTGAACCCTAACCTTAATTGAAACCAGCCCAGCCAGTTTATAGTTGATTGAGGTGGATTTTGGAAGGTGATAGTTTGCAAATTTTGAGCCTCCCCCCACCCAAAGTCCTTTGGCTCCATTTGTGGTGTTGAGATATTTCAGGCAGGATATGCCATTTCAGCGTCACGGTGTGTAACTTAAGCTCGCTCAAGAGAGGGTCTCAGTTGGTTTCCTTGAATCGTGGACAGCTAGAATAATAATTCTCTTCAACCCCATGGATGGTATGTGACTTTATTGGTGCCATGCTTTACCTCAGCTCACTTAGTGTCGAAATAGTAAGCCACTGCTCGGAAACTCTGAAAAGCAACTGTTTTGTTTTGAGGGAAATTTCTAGAAAATGTGCCATGGAAGAATTTGCTTTAAAGTATGCAGGAATTGTTTTTGGCAGTTCAGAGGAACAGTTTAACATTAATCATTTGCGGTGGAATTTTTATTGTTGAAATGAAAAGCAAGGGAATAAACAGAATATTATTTGCTTTGGCTCACGTTATATTAAAGCAAAGGCGGCTGTGTTCTTCAACAGTTAAATGAATAAAGAGTAAGGAGAAAAGGAGTGTTCTAAACTTTTTTTTTTTACGCCACAGGTTTGGGATGTTCATTTGCTAGTTCAAAAGATGTGGCCAATCCTCTGGTACTAATTTAAAAACATCACATTAGAACTTACAAAAATAAATTGCCCTTGTGAAAAGGAAGTTAGTCTAGCATAATACTGCAATACTCCAACTTTTTTACACCAACTGGCAACCCCGGGGGTGTCGAAATACTATTGGGTAAATTGGCTATTTTTGTGCTTTAGTACATACAGCACCTTTAATACGTATATTCTTGTAGAGTTTTCATATTAAGTAAAAAAAAACATATATATATATATATATTATATATTTGTTTTGTTTTATTTTTTCAGGGCTTAACTACATTGTCATGGGACAGACAGATGAACAGGGACAGGGCATTGTTTCCCCTTATAACTTTGTGATGGCCTTCAAAACCAAGAAGCAACGGGATCTGGGAGCGCTGAAGAACATCCGCTGTTAATGTGCTGGAGTCTGGGTTTCTATGACCTATATTATTCACTTGATGTAAGTGCATTTAATAACATTCATACTTGAAGGACTCTTTCAGTATTTAAGACTGCTCTAACTTTTGCCCCATTTTTCTAGCACATATAGAACATTTGCAAAAACTTTAAACTTTAAAAATTGTCTGTTTCAATCTGTCATTTTTTTTTTTAAGGAACGCACTTGACTTTGAAAGACTTGACAACATAAATCAATGACACCCTCAAAATAATTTTAAAAATAACTTATAGTGAAAAGCACTTTCCTTCAAGAGTTGGACTGAAGATCTGAACGGTTGCAGAGCACGGTGGAAAAATGAAGGCACTCACTACAACAAACTGTCATTTGCAGTAGCTGGGGGGTGCTGACATTTACGAGAGCTGCGGACATGTTGGCCTTTGAATCTGACATTTATCTAATCTATCTAGTGTTGTAATGAGTGAACAAAGATTGAAGATGACAAAATGAAATGTTGCACTGTAAATTGCCTTTATGTCAGATGAGGTTACTACAGAAAGTTCCTATGTCACTCCTGCGATGCAGTATTTTATTTGAAATACTGTGTGCTCTAACGTATTATTACTTGATTTTTCAAACAATGGGAAAATAAAATAAAAATAGAGTGGACATTAAAAGCTAAAGATCGCTTAGTGTATATGAGGGAGTCAGTTTAATTTTGAATATTTTTAATCAGCTTTTAAATTTTAAATTAGTTATAGCGTAGCATAACTTCTGGCCCTAGTTCACCCCATGTTTACCTAATTGTGATATTAACTGCAATTTAGGAAACCTACTATATTTTGTAAATGTAATATACAGTATAATATTTTATTATGTTATGGGGACATGAAAATGTGCTCCATAGAATAAATTATGTTTATCAGAATACTGAGCTTTGAGATTAGCTTCGCAAAGACTTTGATTTTTTGACTTCCCTTGTGAAAAAGAAGTGCACTTTAGCATAATTCTAGATAAAGTACTTATTATGGAAATAAAATACTTTAAAATAATATACTTAAGTGCGAACTGAATATAATGGTTTCGGACACTTAATTGCATGTTAAATGAACATGTATTCTAGTTTAAATGTGAACTTTTGAAATTTGAACTTGAGTGTTTTTGACCCACTTAAGTAGGATAAGTACATCTTGATATATAATTGCATAATTACTTCTTATTGTCTTTGAAATATGGTTAAAGTGTACTGTGTACAACCGACAACACATTTATGGTAAACTAATATATATGTGCCATATATTTAATTATATATATAATTACATGTTTGGGTTGAAGTTGCAATTTAGTACATTTAAACTATATAATAACTTGTAAATAAATAAAATATCAAATATAAAACACACTACAGTTAAATTATAATTAAGTATGTAACATGTGCTTTTTGTATGTTAGTCAACACATCAAAATAAGTGTACAATGCACTTTAAAGGAAAACCTTTAATATGACATTATTACAAAGTGCACTTTTTAAGAGTGTACTTCAAGTCAAGTCAAGTCAAGTATATTTATATAGCACTTTTCACAATACAGATTGTAGCTTCACAGTATTAATCAAAACAACATAACAACGTTCGTTTCTTAGTGGAAAAAGCATCCGTTTGGTAGGGCTGATCAATGGTATTAATGATCGGTTAATTAATTTAATTATCCCCAAATACTTAAAGGGATAGTTCACCCAAAAATGAAAAATGTGTCATCATTTACTCACACTCAAGTTGTTCCAAACCTGTATGGGTTTCTTTCCTCTGTTGAACACAAAAGAAGATGTTTTGAAGAATGTTGGTAACCAGCCATTGACTTCTGTAAAGTTTTTTTTCCTACTGTGGAAGTGATCAACTGTCTAGTTACCATCATTCTTTAAAATATCTTCTTTTGTGTTCAACAGAAGAAAGAAACTCATAAAGGTTTGGAACAACATGATGGTGAGTAAATGATGACAGAATTTTCATTTTTGCGTGTTCTATCCCTTTAAGTGTGTTAAGAAACAGTCATGAAAGTGTACTCTCGTTACAGTCTTTTATTAGTATTATATTATCTGCAAGTACAGTGTTTTGTAATAATATACTTTTAAGATTTAAAGTACACTACAAGTGCACATTCAGTACAATTAAGCACACTTCGTTTTCACAAGGGGTTTAGCATTTGAGTTGGCATATTAATGCTGGAACTGGGCAGGAAACTTGTTAATATACTGAGATCTGGTATTGTTTCTGTACAGTAACATAATGCAGTACAGTGAATGAGACACATTGTTAAGTGAATCCGCTGAGCCCAGAGGGGGCTTCGAATGTGAAACCGAGCGCAGATCTACGTGACGGTACAATTGTCAAAGGGGAACACTCAGCTCAGCTGAAATTATCCCAGAAACTCAAACGCATCTGGAATTTCACAATGACATTGAGAGAAAGTCCCTTTAGAAGAGAGAGAGCTGGACACGTTAGATGATTGTAAATAGGAGGCAGAGCCCAGGAAAGTGTTTGCAATTCTGGCCACTGTTAAATGACGTGGATGCTTGTTCAATCATTTTTTTCTGCCAATTGTAGCATTTTTCTGCTTTCGACTCACATTCACTGTGAAAGAATCCTCCTCTGAATTACAATGCGCTTTCCTGGATGAGCAAATATTTAGACCGACACTCGAAATGTTTGATTATATGCCGGAATAGCTGGCCAGCTGCATCTAAGCCTGATTAAATAACAAAACGAATGTGCAGATCCACATGGCTCAAATATTTCTTGTGAGCACCTTTATTTACGCAATGTAAAAATATCCAGCTATTTACAATCTGAAAGAATCAAAGAGTCGATAAAGAAACAAAGCATTCGCAATTATTAAGAAAATAACATTCTCTTTGAATAATCTTGCATCTGGTCTCTTAGCCAGTAGAAAGGAAATGATTAGTGACATATTTCAGTGCAATTAACAGGAGGTGAATTCATGAGGGACTATTCATAAAAAAGAACAACTGCATTAAAGTGTTGGTGCGTAAGGCAAGAAGGGATGTTAGGGGGGAAGAAAGTGCAATGTATGGGTTGTGCTTTCTGACAAGGTCAGCCATCGACTTTCTTCAAGCCCCTTCCCATCAGGCATGCAAAGACCGTCATCACCATCTTGGGTTTGACCTCCACAAGGTCATCGGGCAGGGCGTACACCTTGACTCCGATTTTTCGCGCCACTGAGATTGCGTATCTGTGAGTGGGAAACAGAGATACGGGGACGGTTGTTGGTGGCGAGACAGCAGGCAATTTGGCGTCAGATGCGTATCAGGGTAATTTATGAGGAGCCGCGGGGGGAACTTACTTTGCATTGTTTAGCTTGTCCTCTGGCGTCATTTCCCCGCTCTTCACCATCTCGTATTTAATGACTTTGGGCACGATGGTGTCGATCAGATCAATCACTGGCAGGCTAGTGCTGATCGATTTGTCCTGAAACAATACATCACATACAATTCAATTTCATTTCAACTTAGACATGTTTGATATTATTTGAATCCCAATATGAATTCATTCACTTTATGGTACTGTAGGAAAGCAGTACTGGTAAAGCATTGTGTCGGATGGGATTCACCTTGAAGCTGTTGATATACGAGTCTTTATGGCCTTGTTTCAAGGTGTTGTTCACCCAGTTGATGATAATTTGGTCGTTGACTTTTTCCCCTTCCCCGAGGTCAGACAGAACCTTCAAAGTGTATCTGCAAGAGTTGTTTGTAAGAAACAAGATGATTAATGTGTTTCACATTTTTAACAAAAATAGACCTCAAAGCCACAACCATCCTCGTATGACAAATTTTTTTTTTCTAATATCCAAAAGTTTGAGAAGTTTTTTTTGAAGAAATTAATACTTTTTCTTCAGTGAGAAGGCATTCTTTTTTTTCTTCCAAAAGTCACAGTAAAGACTATCAAATAAATGCTGTTCTTTTGAACGTTCAATTCATCAAATAATCCTGAAAAGCAACATGTAGCCTATCACTTTCCATAAAAATATTAAGCAGCACAACTGTTTTCAACATTGATAATACAGTTTTTCTCAATTGCTTAAACACTATAACCAGGCTTTTAAACTAAAATTTCAAAACCATAATGCCATTTATCAAAAAGCACACCCATTTCGCTAAACTATAAACACTATTCCCTGTTTTGACACGAGTCAGAATTGTTGAACTGTCACTGCAAAACTCTACACACAAATCCCTTCATTTCTCATTGCCTAGACCATGTGGTCATTTAGAAAGCACTAGTATTCAATATTGTTCACTCAAGTCAGCACAGCTTCAGCTTAGTTAGCACACAATTACCCAGGTGAAAACACTAAGAGTCAAAATTTAACACACATCAATCAGATCTTTCAATAGAAAAAAGGGCCCGAATCAGTTTGAGTTTTGGAACAATGGATCCAGAAAGACATGAAGGAGGAGGAAGGGGAAGGGGAAGGGGAAGGGGAAGGGGAAGGGGAAGGGGAAGGGGAAGGGGAAGGGGAAGGGGAAGGGGAAGGGGAAGGGGAAGGGCAAGAAGACAAGCAGTCTCGGATGAAATTCAAGCCACTTTAGTTGACCATGTCTTTGTCAATGGTATGACTATGAGGAAGGCCGGGCTACAAGTAAGGCCAGATTTGAGTGCTTCACCGTCGCCTCCATCATCAGAACCTTCAGGGAGGTGTGGTGGCAAAGAAAATTCTATCACTGAATAAGAGACAAACATTTCAAATTGTCTTTGATGAGGTTTATTTTCTTGCAGGAAAATGCCAGCAGTCGTACAGTCACACAGAGTGGCTGCAGAGTGTGACAGTGAAGGAGGGCATCCTTTCTACTTCAGTGGAACTACTACAGTCTTGAGTCCCATGAATGTTATCTTTCTAGGCCAATGATGGTATTTCAACCATATGTGGAACATTCTTAGACTTGTTCATCATATTGCATCCTTGAGTGGAGGCCCTCCTGTCACGTACCAACACTCTTTACCATTCCAATACAACTCCATATTAGAATAAGGTTTGTGTGTGCCCTTTTACTGTCATATGGTCACACACATCTTACGTTAGTAAATATAAAACATTTTTTAGAGGAGAGAGTAAAAAAAAGAAGAAGAGTACAAATCCATTGGTTATGTCTTTTGTGTTCATCATGTGAAACGGTTTGTGAAGGGGGGGAACCACAAGCAACTTACCAGTTTTGGAAATGTTGTTTTGAATTTATTGCACCAGTGTGTTAGGCTATGTTGTAGTGTGTGTGATTTTGAGGGCTTGTGTGTCCTGTCTGAGGACAAAGTTTGGTTTTTCAGCAAGAGTGAATGGTTTTGAGTGTAGAGCTTCATTTTGACCCGAAAATAGGATGTTTGGGGAATTGGGTGAGACGTTATGGATTTGTGTTTACTGTTTTGAGAATACGAGGTATAGTTTCAAGAAATGTGATTAAGCAATCGAGAAAAACTGTAATAAGCAAATCAGCATATTAGAATAATTTCTGAAGGATCATGTGACACTGAAGACTGGACTAATGATGCTGAAAATTCAGCTTTGATCACAGGAATAAATGACATTTTAAAATATGTTCAAAAAGAAAAAGGTTATTTTAAACTGTTGTAATATTTCACAATATTACTGTATTTTTGATTAAATAAATGCAGCCTTGGTGAGGATAAGAGACTTATTTTTTATTTAATTAAATGGTAAGTATTTTATGATTGGAAATGTATTTCCCTGCCTCTTTAAGTACCTGTTGTAATATATGTTTACAACACACATTTTGCATATATTTAGAATATGTTTTGGCCATTTTTTTTGCCTTATGAGTCAAGTCAAATTCTTTCAACCCAATCTCATGAGAACTATTTTACAAGTTTTAAATTTTCACATGAATACATACGATTTGATTTGTATGAAAATAGGATAAAAAAAAACAAACAAAAAAAACACCTAGCATGAAGGTCCACCTCTAAACGTATCCCTAAGATAAGCAGATGATACGAAAACATGCATTAGATCGCACACATTTTCCACAAAAGTCGCCACCATGTAAAATAGTTAGAATGACAGCATGTTGAAAACTTTTATTGTATAGATAAAGTACCTTGTCATAAGTTGCCAGACCAGTGCCAGGGTGTGCATGGGGCTTCCCTCATTGATATTCTCACCACCGATTCCTACTAAGGAAAACTTTGCTTCCTTTTTGCCCAGTGCGACTGCATAATTACAATTCTCAAGCTACAAAACAAACATATGTCAGCCAAGTTAAAATGACATGTATAATTTAACCCCGACGACAGCAGTACGCATACATAAATAGAGGTTTTGATGAATAAAGTGCATTTTGAATTCTAAACTGAGCTAGCCATTACCCTGAGGCAGCTGTGGAAATCATTTCAGCGGGGACAGAAATCCAACAGACATATTTCATTTGCTCTCGGAAACAAACGCACTAATGTGATATGACTCAAAGCTGATCCAGTTCTTTTATTTCAGTTATTAGCTGCTTGTCCTCTTAACCTATTGAAACTCTTAGCTGAACATCTGAAAGTACAAACCTTCTTCATGTTGGAGCCCAGTATTGGATAGGGAGGTTTATTGACTCTAGTCCAGTCAACAGGGACCTGGATTCTCTCGTATAACTGAAGAATGACTTGACCATCGTGCAGATCGCTGGAGAAGAAGATGCTCATGATTAACTTTAGACTTTTGGTTATAATGTTTTATGTAGTACAGTGAATCAATGTGAATTATGTTTAAATGTACAGACCACCTCTGATTTGTCAGCAAATTTCTCCAAAGCACAACAACAAAAAAGCAAAAAGCAACATGTCAGCTGTGGCCTTGTCGACATGTGCTATCCATCCATCCATCCATCCATCCATCCATCCGTCTATCTATCTATCTATCTATCTATCTATCTATCTATCTATCTATCTATCTATCTATCTATCTATCTATCTATCTAATTGCTCATGATTTTCATTCATTGTAAGTCATTTTGAGTAAAAGCATCTGCTAAATTGATAAATGTAAATGTATGCACAAGTTATAGTAAATGCCTAAATGCAATAATTTGGGATGGAGGTTTAGAACAAACCTAAGTTTAAGCAATAGCCTTAGCAAGCACCACTAACATGACACATTATAGTTTTATTTCTATATGTTTTAGTTATATTTCCATTTTTAACCCTTTTATGCGCCAGAGGTTTTTTCCTAAACCGTTCGATTTTGACATCTTAATTTCAAAAGGCTATATCTTAAAAGTGATAAAAGATAAAGACTTTCTGTAAATTAGAGAAATATTAAGGATGGGCCAAAGTTTATGAAGGGATTACATTTTCCCATCTAATTTGCAAATTATGACGTCATATGGTGGCGGCCCTCTTGGATTATAGAATTTTCATGAAAAGTCATATGTTTAAATGATAAAATGCAGCACTTCTTTCCCCCCAAAATGTCCCTCAACTTCTGTATGCTATATTGCACAATACTGAATGCTCAGGTAAATAGTGAGTAGTAAACAAACGGTGTAAATCATTACTAATAAATGGTATAAACAAACCGAATGCATGTAGCGGTTGGCCTTTTGAGTAAACTCGACCGTGGCGCCAAGAGGGTTAAAAGTTATACATAAAAGAATGGTGTTATACATTCAAAAGTAAACATGCATACATTGTGTTTTTTTTAAAATTTTATTTAGCTATTTCTCAGTCTCACAACCTCCCTACCGTTCCACCATGAACTCATAGATTCATAGCTTTTGATTTCAGGACAAACATTAGTCCTGATATTTCAACTGTCACCGTAGAAAACGATGGCATTACTGTAAGCCTAGTAAATGGCTGTGTTACCTGTACAAGTGATTGACATGTGGAGAAACCCCCAGAGAATTCATCCAGTTTCTGAATGTCCTGTCCTCTCTGGTTTCCCCTGTCGAAAGAGAGAGCGATAATTTATTAGTCAAAGTCACACAATGTCCTATGCCTTATTTTGAGGATCATTATGTACTTTAGATGCAGTACATTTTTGAATATTTTTTTAATACTGTTTTAATTGGATGTCAATGTTTATATTGACCTCACATTATAAACCCACCAAAAAAACTGTCCACCCTCTGAGAATTAAACTGGCTATTTTTGCTGCTGTCCCTTTAGGACTTCTAAATATACACTATATGTATATACACTATATTTATCTGTGATTTACAGTGTTGTTTATCAGGATGGATCAATTTGCTGTGGTCACAGTTCTGTTAGTTTCCCTTTCATGGACTTAGTTTGTTTATCGTCAGTTTCCGTTGTTCTAGTTTCCCCCCACTCGTTAGTTTCCATGGACACTCTTTCAGTCATCACAGCTGTTCAATATTTTGTCTTATTACATGGCTCTGTGGAATACTTGATTCTGATTCGTCAATTGCGCCAACCAGTGGTATGCTACTCCCAGATAACAACCGCTGAAAACAGATAACACAGGCTCATCCGGGTTGCTGAAGTCAGCAGCGCTACACGCTTACTAGGAACAGTTTTTCTTCGTGGAAGTTTTGCGTTTGGTGATCTAATAAAATGTTAAAACTCAGTCAAATCAATATTTTGTGTACGGTTACTTAATGATGTCATCCAGTATTGTGGAATCGCTCTCTCTTGTTTCATACAAACGCAGTTGCTGCCATTTTGCGACTATTGTTTTGTACACTGTAATGGATTATAAGATTACAGGTATCTCAAATCAATATCTCTTATCCCCATCATTATTTATGTGATGAAATGCTGTGTAATAAGTGGTATGACTGTACCGTATCTTTACATGTCTGTAGTTTGAACTTGCCGCGCTAGCAACTTTGCATTTAAAGATCTAATAAAATATTTAGACTCAGATCAATATTTCTTGTCTAATTATTTACATATGTGGCAAGTAGCCGTGTAATACATCATCACTGTGTATTTAAGTTCCTCCTTGTGCACTCTTCATTTGTACGGTATTGTTTGTGTCTTTACATTCTGTAGGTTTCCAACCTCTCGCTAGGATGACTCTCGAGTATGTTTTTTTTTAATACATTCTTTGTTTTGTAACCTTTTTGAATTATCTTCATCTTCATCTGGACTAAAACGTGATAGAATACCGGACCCCAAAATGAGAAGAAGCATGGAAATAGCTTCCATCAATGTTGTCACCTTTGAGTGGCAAAGAATTGAAGGAAGGAGGGAGGTTTTTTTTTCCAGGGTGGCAGATGCCTGGAGGAATATGTGGAGGAACATGTGGAGGAATTCGTCGGCATCAGCCACCTCACCCATTGTTAAGACATCCCACACATGGAGGGGTTTTGGATCAGACTCGACGACAAGATTCGGCTGTGGTGCCACGAGGAAACTCCAGCTGGACGTTGGCCAAGTACAACAATGTCACCCTACGGGTCGACGGATCTTCTTTCATTGTGGGCAATATAGAAGCGTCCAGACCCACTCACCATCCGTCACCACCCCAGCGCCCATGCCCACTATAATAAGGAGGATAAGGAGCTAGAGCCCACCGCAGACCAAGAAACCCAGCTGATTCTTGCCACGGAGAGCAAGCCTGAGCCAATACCCGCCAAGGAGCCAGCAGTCACATCCATCCTAGAAGAGAAGCCAGAGGTCCCAGCTGACCAGGTGTGTATGCCAGCTATTACATCTGTGCCACTGGGGGTGTCAGTGGAACTGGAAACAGAGGGATGGCTGATAGACTGGGAAATGGATGCAGTGCTTCCCACCCTGTCCACCCACGAACCTTCTCTATCACTTCTTTATCTCCTGTATTAATCAGTGTTTATCATCGCCACTGGTCCTACCCAGCCATGAGTCTTCTGTGTCATCATTGCCACTGGTCCTGTCCAGCCCTAGTTTGTCGTCACCACCAGTCCATCACAGTATAATCTTCATCGCCACCAGCCCTGTCCATCTCCGAGCCTGCTTCCTCACCCAGTCTACCTCTTCTGCACGCTCCACTGAAGCCAGCCATTCCCTCGGCTCTGCCTCCGCTGGCTCCCTTTAGTCCCTCACCATCAGCCCTGCCATGCAGCCCAGATTTGTCTTGGGGTTTCTGGTCCCCAACTCTGCCCAGACGTGTGTTGTCCTGGGCACTGCCTCGTCCCTCAGAGCCCTCCGTCGTCCAATCGGCTCCGTCATGGCTCCTCGTCCCCTCAGCTCCACCTGGGACCGTTGTCCTTTCAGCTCCACCAGGCTACCTCGTCCCACCAGTTCCGCCCTGGTCAGTCATCGCCCCACCATCTCTGTCAGGCTCCTCCACCTCTCAGGCTCCACCGGGGTCCTCACTCACACCAGCATCACCTTGGTCTCCACCTCGGTCACTTGTCGCCAGGACTCCGCCTTGGTCTCCCTGTCCTTCAGTGTCACTGGGTCTCTCAGTGCCACAGACTCCACCTGGGCCTCTTCATCTCCAGGCATCAGTGCTGTTGGTCGGGCTCAAAGAACCCCCTTGGCTCCTCCCTCCATCATTGCCGCCATGGCTCGCCTCCATAATGGTCTTCTACTGGGTCGCTCTAGGATCTCGTCGGCTGTCTGGTCCTCCCTGGATCCTACCACCATCCACTTCTCCTTGGGCCCTTCCACCATCATGTCCTCCATGGCTACTATCTCCATCGCCACCCTTGTCTCTCCTGCCAGCATCTCTGCTTCGTCCAGCCCTTCAATCCAAACTATACTAGTGTTCAAAAGTTTGGGGTTGTTTTTATTCTCTCTCTTATTTTAAATCTCTTAATTTGTCCGGTATTGTTTGTGTCTTTGCACTGTACGTTGCCTAGCTCTCGCTATTGGATTACTTGTGTTAGTTTTATTAATAAATACTTTGTTTTGTAACCTTTTTGAATCATCTTCATCTGGACTAAAACGTGACAGCTGTATACTGAATAGTTTGATAGATTGACATTGATGTATAAATGTGGGTGGTCATATGTTAATTATTGTAGTGTCATAGGCATTCATTTCCTTAGCTGTTTTTGCTGTTAAGTTTTCATAAATGACCTAAGTGGATTAAGGAAGAAGCTTTGTGTTGTGAATGATACTGTATGCCTATTTGTACAGAGAAAATGTTTTTCATGATATGCTCCTGGTAAATATGTTTTTAATAAAGTCCTTTAAATACGAATGATTAAAGTGCACAAGAATGATTACATGATGATAGTCTGTTTCACAATCCTGAGCTACATATTCTCTTAGTTTTCACAATAGACCTTTATCCTTATTAACAATACAATCAGGCTGCAGACTGAATTAATAGTGTTGTGAATACATAAAAGAGCATGATGGTAAAATAATCATCTATCTCCCTCTGCAAAGTAAATGGGAAAAAGGAAGTTAAGAGGGTTCTGGCAAATGTACGTATCTATTTGGCTGATGACATGCTGTATTTAAGGAGACAGAATGGAGAAGAAAATAGAACAATCAGATGAAGAGGACAAAAGGCAGATAAACAGACAGTGAGATAAAACCTAATCGCCCCCAATTACTGATGTCACATGTGACCCTCTAACACACACACACACACACACACACACACACACACACACACACACACACACACACACACACACACACACACACACACACATGCATTATGTGTGAAGTAAGCCACAGAGCGCCACCTGCTGCTCGCTGAAAACACTGCAGATACATGAACTGACACAAAAGCATAAATTTGTCAGTGGTGTTGGTAAGAACAGGACTGTATGTCTTTCATGTATATTTCATGCAACCTATAACAGAGTGCCTTGAAACTTTACCTATTACATAAAGTGACGTATTTACATAGATGCTGTTTCCTATTTGATAGCAGGCTCTATAAAACAACCTTGGGCTAACTAACTAACTAGCTTATTAATGTTATTATTATCATTACTATTCAAACTTTGTGTTTGAAATGATAACAACAACAATTATTATTATTTATTTTATTATTTTTATTATAAGTGTGATTAATATTACCATTATTATTATCATCATCAGCAGCATTTTCTTACACACTCAGAATTATCCTAACAACCTACTACTAAATAAACATATAATAAATACATGCATACATTCATACATACATACATGCATACATATTATTAATCTCTATTTATTTTAGTTAATAAAAATAGAATTGTTCATTGTTGGTTAATGTTAGCTCAAGTCCATTAAATAATTTTAACTGATACAACTTTTGATTTTAAAAATGTATTGGCAAATGTTCAAATTAAATTAAATGTTCACCCAAAAATGAAAAGTATCCCATAATTCACTCTCCCTCAAGTCATCCTAGGTGTATATGCCTTTCTTCTTTCAGCCAAACACAATCAGAGTTATATTAAAACATTTCCTTGCCCTTCCAAGCTTGCCAAAAAAAGTGCATCCATCCATCATAAAAATAATTAATACGGCTCCAGGGTGTTGATGAAGGCCTTCTGAAGCAAAGTGACGCGGTTATGTAAGAAAAATAACTTTATAAACTATTATCACTGGCTTCTGGTAACGGCCGTACACGAGTCTAGTTCGGGCGGAACAAAATAAAAAATAATATAAAATATAATCATTTAAAAATACAATCGTCTTCTATCAAACAACCATAGGTCGTGAGTAAGTCATTACGAATGTCTTGTGAACACTTTCATGGATCTTGCTGTTTGAGTATGTTTCTTGTTTTAATGATGAGAAATGTCTGGTTGGTAATTCAAACAGGATGTGGGCTCAGATGTGAAGCAAAGATAATGCCGCATCATTTATCACAGGCAGTCAAAAACCTCTCCGGAGCTCTAAAGTGTCCCAGACTGCATAAATAACACCTTCTTTTCAGCACGAGTTTGGCACATTCGCATAAAAATAATGCAACTCACCCTCAATTGCATAATCAATGCCATTGCTGGTGGGTCTGTTCAAGGCCGGGTACATGTTGAAAAGATTGGCCACAAAGGCCATGTTGAGTTTATGGTTTCCTGCCACCACATCCCGTGGAGTGACAAACTGTCTGCAATCCAGGCGATCCGCCTGCTTCAGCATCAGCTCTGCTCGCACTTCATCATCACGCTCCTTAAAGAGAGAGTTATTGAGTCTGAGTAACTATGCTTAAATCTGAAAGCATGATGATTATCTGCCTCAGCGAGATTAATGGCTGTTCTGTACAGTGCCACAATAATAGGACAATATGACGTAACTGCACAAAGACTAAATTTTACACCCCCGGTTAGTATAAGTTACTTTATTTGGCTTGAAAAATAGACTGTGTTTACATTATTGTACTGGCTTTCTATACAGTATCAAAGGTTTGCACTTCCATTCAGTGTTCTTTTAGCATCATTGAAATATCTATTTTTATTGAAAAAACATTCAAACGCGTTATGATGAGAATAAACGAGAATTAATATAGCACTAACGTGGTTAATTAATTGTCATGAAAATAATTCCATAATGCAAAAAATAGCATTCATACATTTATTTATTTATTTGAGTGAAATGTGACTTTGTTGAAAGTTGTGAAAGTTCTTTGTTGTATTTTGGGGTGTCGTTCATGTCTGTAGCACAAATGATTCATGATGAGTTGCATCCGAGTTTATTAACATAGGCTTAGGGTTTTGAAAAATAGTCTTAATGCTCAAGTAATAGTGAATTTTGCACCACAAATAGTTATGATCTAAAGACAAACTAACCCCCCCAATCCCAATCTACAAAACCAAACTTGCCAAACACTCGTATCCAACCTCCCTTCCTCAGGACTTTGTCTTGTTGTCTTTTGTTCTCATATTTCCCTTCACTTTGTTTTAACAGCAGTCAGTGTTGGGTATCAAAAAGTCGCCCTCTTTCTTATCTGCACTAAATTGTGCCATAAAGCGTGAAACACAGGAAACTGACACATATTGACTTCCTCAGTAAAAAGGCAAAGGGCGTTGACCAAACATTCAGACTGCCTTACCTTCAGACCAGACATGTCAATGTCAATCCTCATCTCATCGTCCCCGTCTCCTTTAGGCGAGATCTGATCAAGCAGGTGGAAGTAAGCCCTGGAGTCCTGAGAGCATTATATAAGTCAATATCAACTGACTTGCAAATGACAGCTCAAAGGATTTGATGTCAAACCAGATCAAAGGCTTTTATAGGGTTTTATATAGTTATTTCATTTCTAGGCCTATGGTTGATTTACTCAGCATATAACCAATGCGGTATATATATACATATACTGTATATACACTCGCAAAATGTTTTGCGTTCTCCCAAAAAACTTACATTTTGCAAGTGAGCACAAAGTTTCTCAGGGGAATGTGGAAGCTCATAATTTTTCCTCCAATCTCATATTTTTTTCCACCACCGTGTCCCTTTAATGTAGTGGTTCTCAACTGGGGCGGTACAGGGGGCGTTCAGAGAACAACGGGGGGCGTCCAGGTGTTCACGAGTTTAAATATAATGCAAATTTGCAATAAATACTTTAAGTGGGCTATTTAAGTGTTAGGACTATTTATATGTTAAATCATGTTGTAGAACATATGCGCAGGCAGAGTGTGAGGTCATATTGTGTGTGCGTGTCTACGCTTTAATTTTTGAACTCTCAAAATGGACCAGATTGATGAATTTAACATTAAAATGCACACAATTTTCTGACTGGGGGGCATGCCAAGAAAAGCTTGGGCAAATTTGGGTAAAGTATGGTAAACTTCAATTCAAAGCCCAGTTCTAATGGAGTGATGTGAATTATCAGGAACGACTGAATCACTGATGATGACTTCTGTGATGAAGCATAAACTACCTTGATATCTTCACCGAAGTTTCTGATTTGTTGCCAGCCAGCAGCTTTCAGGTGATAGTTTACCCATCGCAACAAAATATCCTCGGGGGACATTGACATCAGGTGGTCCAGCTCTTCTGACTCATCAAGCAATGCAATTAGAGCTACACACAGACAAATACACAGAAACACGTTATTGAGTACATGCATGCTTGTATTCCTTTATGGCAGCAATTAGTAACCCCATTGGATGGCACCATGTTACCAAAAATCAATTTAGGCAGAGTAATGACCTTCATTGCGTGAAATCTCAATGTCAGCGAAGAGGCCGATTTTTATGATTTGCCAGAGGAGACCAAGCACGAGGTGAGGGGTCCCTGCTTTCATGTCCTGAGCATCGATGTTGACCACCGTGCAGCCAATAGCCGAAGCAGAGTTAAGTGCCAACATCAAATTCTCCTGTATTAGTAAAGAGGTAGATATAACTTTTTTTATTGTCAAAATGTACAGGTGAAACTCGAAAAATTTTAATATCATGCAAAAGTTATAATTTTGATGATTATGGCTTACAGCTTATGAAAACCCCAGATTCAAAATCTCTGAAATTTAAAATATTACATGAAATAAAAAAATAAATAAAAAAAAGGATTTTAAATACAGAAATGTCGGTCCTCTGAAAAGTATAATCATACATATGTATAGTTATACTAAATATATTAGTTTCACCTTTTAATTTGAATTACTGAAATACACAAACCAGTGTTTTTCGCATACAGAAGACAACGTTGTCAAAACAATCCCCGTTCACAAGTATCCGAGAAAAGGACTAAAAACGCTGTATTCTGCTGCCAGGCCAATAGATGGCGATGTCAGTTTGTAAAGAAACATTACGCACCTATAGACTGAACACATAATATGCATGCACATGACATCAACGTTTGCGCAAACTTGCACTTTTATAGTTTACACGGAGACTATAACAGTAGCGTTTTCTAAAATTGCACTTTCTGACCCCCAAAACGCTGTTGTCGTGTAAATAAACGACCAAAACGCATTAAAAGTTGTACTTTTTTAGTTGAAAACGATGTTGTTTAAATGGCTCCTAATTCTCATGATTAATTAGAATTAATAAGAATTGAAGGTACAATATGTAAGAATTTTGTAATAAAATATCCAAAAATCACTTGCACAGTGTGATATATTTTCTGCAGTTGTGTAGTTACAATATCCCAAAAGTCTTCAAAGATTTTTTATTTCAGAGAAATAACCAATTCAAAAAATGTTGGTTTCCGTTCGAACTGCCATAGCCATGATGTAACCATGGCGACAGACTCTGCGTAGTGCATAACGTTTAGCAGCATGCTGTTCTTGTTTTTAAGATGCCGAGAGCCCCACGTCCGCAACTAACTCAGACTTGACAGAGCTTCACGAGTCACACCGCTCTTGCACATACTTTATTAGACTAGGTTAGCAAACATAAAACCAATCAATGTTATATAGCTCAACATGATGAAATGTTAGAATATGATCAGTATGTTATTCTAATGTTGATCTAGCTTACTGCTAGTTTCATACAGACAAACTAACACATAGAATAACATTAGAACTTTCAACAAACTCAAATGCTGTTTGAGTGTGATAGTGTAACGTTAGACCAAGTGAAACAGCGCTGCGTTACCTCACAAGTTTAATTCGTCTATTAAACTGACCTGTGAGTAGTAACGTTAATTCAGCACTTGCGAGTAGTTCGGTAGAATGAAATGTCCTTATTCCTTTATATCCGCGGGACTCGTGTGTGATATCTGCCACATTATGGCATTAATTGTCAATGCAAAAAAAAAAAAAAATATATATATATTAGGGCCGGGACTTTAACGCGTTAATTAAGATTAATTAATTACAGACTTTAACGCGTTAATTAACGCGATAACTGATTTTAATCGCTTATTTTTGCACCGCGGAACGTTGATCACTGGATGAATAACATTCTCATTTTCCACTAGATATTTTCCTATATCTCATCAGCAATTGTGATTTCGGCCCGCTCTGCACCAGCTGACCACTAAGGAGCAAATGTACAGTGAAGTGACATCACTGCCAGATTCAAACTGTGCTTTCGCGCTGTGGCTGGCTGAGCCAAAGACGGACACGCTCAGCGCTTGTCATAGGCGATCACAACTGTTCAGTGTTTTTAACCACATAATGTTTATTTTAGGTTTTAGACATTTAAAAAACCGACCACTTACTTTCATGTATTTCGGGAGAAACTGATGAATTCACGCGCTGTAATAAATCCAACAGACAGGAATCTCTGAACTGCGGCCCACACACGGCGCCCATCTCACGTTACAGATCAAGATAATTTATAAAGATTTTTTAAACAACAAAACAAACTCACTTACACATATTTGAGAATCGGAAAAGAAAAAAGTTGATGACATGGTAAGCAAGTTTTTTAATATTTAGAAATAAAAGCGCTACATCTGTCACGCAGCGCTATTTTGGCTGTGGTGAATCACGTGCCAATAAGCTTGACGCGTCACCCTGGAAACCTTTCTTAACTTAAAAAAACAGTTTACAGAAGGTCTTCCTATCTATAGGCTACCTGAATTTCTAAAATGTAGGCCTACTATATTTCTAAATATGCTATTGCTACATTTAATGGCAAAAATTGCACTGGTCTGCTGGACTTGGTTGAACAAAAATAAACTATATTTTGTTGCTTAAGCTTATGTATTCAGTCATTATTCAATGGTAGTATACTAAAAATCCATGTGAAAAAAATTACTTCACACTGTTCTAAGGTCAAATATTTATGCGATTAAAATGCGATTAATTTCGATTAATTAATTACAAAGCCTCTAATTAATTAGATTATTTTTTTTAATCGAGTCCCGGCCCTAATATATATATATATATACATTTTCTTTTTGATTTTAGGGTCAAATGTAACCAGGAATTTTTTTTTAATTATTAGGACAGGGCTAAGAATCAAAGGTTTGAGAATTTAAGGTTTTCAAAGATCTTTATTCTGATGTCACCTCTTTGTTGGATTGCAAAAGTGAGAGCACTTACAGTCATTGTAAACGGAGTGCATTTCTTTGTGTTGATGACCCGCTCATCAATGGTGTCCGGTTGCGAGAGGTTGATCATTTTGCTGCAAAGAAACGGCCAAGAGGTTGTTAGACGTGAACTCTTATTTATATTGTATTTAAATGTGCTGAATAATTAAAGGCAATGTATTGAACAGCAAACAAATAACATTACACAGTAAACCAGTTAATCTGATATTACCAAAGCAATATTCCATCTTTTACGGATTTGAATAAACTGTCAGTTTCCGGGTCCATTGGGATAAGATGTTTGCAGTCAGGATCGTTCGCCAAGGCCTTATTGACCCAGTTCACAAAGGCCACTTTTTCTTCATCTGAGAAACGTTTATTAAAACAAAACATTAGCAAAATGACATTTGGTCCACTTTTGTCAGGGATCATTTGAAAAATCAATTGTCAAATCTCATTTCAAACTGTTCAAATATGGTTTGACTCTTCTGAAGCAGTGCTCAATCACAGCAGGAACTGCTCAGAGGCTTTATGTGTTTCCAAGTGAAACAGGATATTCCATAAGAAAATATGTATAGAGTTGGACTTAATTTATTTAACAGGAATTCACTGGATGGTGAAAATGGTTAGGGATGACATGGCAGAATGGAGGTGGGCAGCTGTCATTTATGATATCAGCCAAAAATGAGGCAAAGCATGTTCTTGATAGATGAAGACAAACCGTTTTTTATTCTTTTGGGGAAAAAAAACTGAAATGTTCATTAACTGTTTCCCCGCCATTGACAACATTTCCATCATTTTTGACACAACGCTTCCCCGCCACTGATTAGTTTTTTTTTTCCTGCAATCCCTGTTTTTACTGGTATAAGGTATCCTCTGAAATTAGAGCAGCTCCGGATCAAAAAACAAGGGAAGAAGATTTGCATAAACCAGAAGAAGCTGATAAAATCATTGCTTGTGCACAAGTAATCTAACGTGATCAACAAACATTTAACAGCATATAAATCAAAATGTCTAGGTTACTTATGTAACCCCTGTAACGCCCAGGAGGAGGCAACACTCCAAATGGAATGAGCCCTCACCCCAAGGGGGCACGACTGGTCTTGGGCCTGATATGCCAAGACTATGGTGTCCACTATCCAGTGGGCCAACCTCTGCTGGAGACAGCCTTTCCCTCCTGCTGGCCTCCATAACAGACAAAAGAGCTGTTCTGAGGTCCTGAAGCTCTGCGTTCGGTCCATCTTTAGGCACAAAGTATGAACGGGATCCTCCAAGAGCAGTGCTTGCAGGTTCACCACCTGATCCCTGAAAGAAATGGTAGGAACCTTGGGCAAATATCCAGGCCGGGGTCTCAGGATTACGTGAGAGTTGGCTGGTCCAAATTCCAGGCACGATCCATCAGCCAAAAAATGCCTGCAGGTCCTCCACCCTCTTAACAGAAGCCAGTGCAGTCAGGAGCGCCGTCTTAAGAGACAGGATTTTAAGCCCTACTGACTGCAGTGTTTCAAAGGGTGCCCCTTGTAAGCCTGCTAAGACCAAGGACAGGTCCCAAGAGGGTACAAAGTGAGGGCGGGGAGGATTTAATCTTCTCGCGCCCCTCAGTTAACTAATGATCAGGTAGTGCTTTCCCAAGGACTTACCATCTACTGCATCAAGATGTTCAGCGATAGTGGCGACATACTCTTTCAGGGTGGAGAGAGACAGCCCTCGCTCCAGCCCTTCTTGTAGGAAGGAAAGCACAGCTCTGATTGGGCATTTCCAGGAGTATTCTCATGGGAGAAGAGCACCAATCAACGAACAGGCTCCACTTCAGAGCGGAAGCGTGCCTAGTAGAGGGCGTACTCGCTCCGCGTCCCGTCCAGAGACCACACTTGGAGGTTCCTTCCTTGTAGTCCTTCCTAAGAGGAATCCGTCAGGGAGGGGATGTCGCAAGGAGCATTAGTTCTGTGAACCAGGACCGGTTGGGCCAGTACTAGCAAGACTAGCTCCTCTTCCTCCCCTACTTGGGTCACTGGGGGAAACGCATACTTGCGTAGTCCCCTTGGTCAGGGACTAAAACATCTGGCAGTTGGACCATCTGGGTGTGGAATCGTCATTCTCCTGGGAGCGTGGGGTGTTGCGAGAGCTCGTCAGCTGTACCCTGAATGTGGACGCAGCGAAGCTACCTCAGATGCTTCTGACTGAGATGGCGGGTGAGTTGCAACATGAGACGAGAGCGTAGACCACCCTGATGGCTGATGTACGCAATGGCCATCTGGACCTGCACATGCTTGCCCTGAAGCAGCAATTTGAAGCGGCGCAGAGCAAGCCATACTGCTAGCATTAGAGGCAGTTGCTGTGCCAGTGCAGTCGAGGTCCTGTTCAGGAGCCAGAGGCTGCACGCCCTTTACACATGGCACCACAGCCGGTGGTGGAGGCATCTGTTGAGACAACAACATGCCTGGACACTGCCTGGACACGGCGTGAATATGATCAAAAATGTGATGGCTGGCAACATTTTTAGCAAATGATGAGGGGGAAAGAGTTAAGAATGAAACTATTTCATATTGACTGTTTATACTCTTCAAAATAATGTTTCTTTATTGTCATTGATGGTGACTAAGAGCCTTTAATGTCCAGGGAACCTTTCTATTGCACAAAAAATTTATATAGGTTCTTTAGATTATTAAAATGTTCTCCACACTAAGAATAAAATGGTTCTATTTAAAAAATGTTCCCTTATGTTTCTTTCAGGAACTCCAACTGGTTTTATTATGGCATCAGTGCATAAACAATTTTGGAACCTTTATTTTTAAGAGTGTAATGGATGTATATGTCACCACCTGAGTAAGAATGCTGGGTTCCTTCACTTGAGATCTTTGATGTTCCTCCAAATGACCGAATCCCATCCCGCCTGGAGATGGACTTGCGGAAAGTTTCTCTCACTTCTTTACTTTTTAGCTCTTGGAATATCTGAAGAATTTAGTAAGATCTATGCTTTCAAAGTGCAACAGTGACAAAAGCAGCTGAGGTATACTTTGACCAATAAAAACTCATCAACACAACTCATAATCAGGCTTACCACAACAAACTCTTCAAAACTGATCTTCTCATCTTTGTTGGTATCACCGGCAATGAACTTCTCCACAATCTCCCGTACCTTGTATCCAGGAAGGTGAAAGCTGGCCTCTCGAAAGAGCTCTTGAAGTTCAAAATCACTTACATAGCCACTGTTATCAATATCTAGAAAGAAAGACAGTTTTAATATTACATTTTATAGTAGTTGAATTCCTCACAGCAGAAAGTCTTTGAGACCATATTTCGGTATTCCATAAAAAACTATAAATGATGTGTGTAGAACCACGTGATACGATGATCAGCCATCAAAACACATTTATGTACTGTTTGACAACTCACAAGCACAAAGTAGATGAATCAAGCACAATTCACATGTTCCAATGCACAATTCACTAAACCTATACAGTGAGATTCAGTGAGTTTTACTGACCGATTTTGTTGAAAGCCTCTCTCAGCTCCTCCAAATCTTCTCGGGAGATCTGTGTGACGTTGTTCTCCATGCTGGCCTCCGCACAGCAGTGCTCACCATGCAAAATACCTGCCAAACAGGTCCACACAGAGAGTTTGTGCACTATATCCTGTTTGCCCACTGCTGTCTCTCTATGATAAGCAAATCCATGAAGGACACGACTGGTAGAAATAGTTAGCGAAATGCAGTTATAGATGAGTCGCATACACTACCATTCAAAAGCCTGAGGTTGTTTTTTTGTTTTTGAATAAAAGTCCATATGCTCACCAAAGCTGCATTTACTTGAACAAGAACACACTGTAAAATGATTGTAATTTTAACTGTAAAAAAAACCTTTAAAACAGTAGTTGAAAAAAACTAGGTCACACTTTAGATTAGGGTCTAATTCTCATTATTAACTATGACTTTTGCCTCAATAAACTCCTAATTACTGTTTATTAATAGTTTGTTTATTGGTAAGTTTAGGTATTGGGTAACATTAAGGGATGTAGAATATGGTTGTGCAGAAAAAGGAATTAATATGTGCCTTATAATTACTGATAAACAGCCAGTATCCTATAAACATGCATGCTAATAAGCAACTAGTTAATAGGGAGAACTGTACTCTAAAGCTAAGTTATTTGCTTTTAGTTATTTGCTCTATTAATAGTAGAGTTCCCTTACTATGTATACAGGAATGTTTTTTTGTAGATCTAACCTTATATTTCATATGATTTTGGAGTAAAATACAGTAAAACACCTTCAATGCATTCTTATTTATCTCAGCTTGTAAAGGTACTTGTGATGAACTTTGATTCATCACGTGTTCATCATTTTCTTTACCAATATTTTAATTGTGGTGGTTGTCAGTATGTTATAAAGGTTTAAAAAAAAATCTTATAAATAACAATTTGTTTTAAATTGTGAAATTTACAGGTTATTCTGTAAATATGTTTACAATTTAACTGTATTTTTACAGAATAATTTTTTTACAGTGTACAGTAAAAAAAATACCCATTTATTACAATGTTATTACAATTTAGAATTAATGTTTGCTATTTTGATATATCTTAAAATACAATCTTGTCCTATGATGTCAAAGCTGAATTTTCTATATCATTACTCATTCAGTGTCAAATGATCTTTAGAAATCATTCAAATATGCTGATTTGCTGCTCAATAAACATTTCTTATTATCAATGTTGAAAACAATTGTGCTGCTTAATATGTTTATATGAATCCAAAACCATTCTAAATATCTTAACTGTCACTTTTGATGATATTAATGCATCCTTGCTTAATAATAGTATTAGGCCTAAGTTCTTTAGCATCAAGATTTTAGGTTTCACCATTTGTCTTCACTGGTTCATTTTAAATGGCACTGAGGTGTGATAGATACATTTTTTAAAAAGTACAAATGTTCCATGAAGCCCTTTTAAATAATATGAGACCATAAAAGCTGCAGGAAAACCAACTAAAATAATTAGCAAAACGCTAGTTTAGCATTGCACACCGCAGGACATGTCAACATCCCAGCAGGATTTCAGGACATCTACAAGTTACAAGAACAAACTCGCTGAATCATCAGTTTTCTATTATCAATCACAGAAATATCACTGAATATTTCGAAAACAAACGGGACACATCAACAAATCTGCATGTTTTGATGAGATAAGACTGTAAAATCAAAGCTTGAATGCTGCCATTGTGAAAACGATACCTTTCTCCTAAAAAGTCCCACGTCTCAGCTTGAGATTGCCCTAGAAAAGATTCAGATATCCCAATCGAATCCACTGCAGTGACTTCAGTCCTCTCCCACTGCGTTTATGGAGCTCATGAAGATAGTGGTGAGGTAAGAGACCTTTGGCCTGTAATGTATATTAAAGGCGAGGGCTTCGTAGCTGGAGTTAACGTTTAACGCCCAACCCAATGCTGTGTCAGCTGAGGCTGTCATGACAGTTTCTTCTACTCTAGCTGTGACATGTGAGCATACTTTATACTTTATACCCACATGACTTTGTGACCTAAAAAAACGGCTTCACATTTCACTGGTTTTATTATCAAAGCTCATATAACAAGCTTAATTTTCTCATACAAACACAACCATAAACACATAATCTGGAAGGCCCCTTTGATAAAAGATATAAATTATAAAATGAGCCGTTTAATTGGTCTCATAACTAGAGCGACCAGATACAAGAGCAGAACGAAAGTACAGCGATGATACAGGTGACATGCTCCACCAGAGTAATAAGACCTTATCAGCTGACCTGATGATTGGAAAGAGGGAATCACAACCCATAAAACAGAAGAATGTGCTGAAAAAATAATATTCCACCACAAATGCCTCTTCTGTGCTGTTGAACTCACCGGAGGCAGAACCAGAAACCTCAGCTGACAGATGTTTGACAGCAGACCTTCATGTTTTAAGCATGACTCTAGACAATACAGCATTTGCTCATGGTAACTTAATTTCATGATAGAACCACTACAAATAATTAAAGTGTTGATGGAAACAAATAAGACTAAAATGTAAAAAAAAAAAAAAAAAAACGCAAGTTTACAATTAGATTTACATGCATTTAGCAGATGCTTTTTATGCAACTTACAGAAGAAGAACAAAACATTCATCAGAGCCAACAACCGTTGTAGTATAACATGCCTTATCAGACAACTAACCAACTAGAGAGGAGAAGAATTAAGATTTATTTTAGTGTCTGTGTGTGTGTGCGTGCGTGTGTGTGTGTGTGTGCGCGTGAGTGTGGGGTCATTAAGTGTTGCGGAGAGGTGCATCTTAATTTCTGCTTAAGTTTATTTGCTGTCATAAATTTAAGTGAACTCAAACATAAATTTAAGTGATGCCGAAGTCATAATCAGCAATAATAAGTTCACTGGACTTTAATTGGAAATGTTGGGTTCTGATTTATAATTGTCTTTAACTATTAAGTGTCTTTAACTGTTGTACACTAACATTTAAATTAATCATTGGTAACAGTTTGTTTTACAGTTCTTGTTACATGTGTTACATACATTTACAATCACTATAAATCATGGATAATTACGCGCAACTAACTCTAAACCAAACCATAATCCTAACCATAAGTGCATGTTTATTACTCAGTACTTAAATGTATAATTACTGTTACAGACAGTGGGTTGCACTTTATTTTACAGTACATGTTCTTACAGTGTACTTACAGGCTACCTAAGAAAATACCAGGTAACATAAGGTAACTGCAAGGGTTAAGGTTAGGTTCAGGTGTAGGTTAAGGGTAAGTACAGTTATTACCCATTGTAATTACTGTAATAAGTATGTACATGGGGAACAGGACTGTAAAATAAAGTGCTACCATAAAGTGTAACCTAATCATTTGATGCAATGCACGTATTGTGTAAATACATGTTTTTATAGTTTACAAAAAAAACCTATATGTAATTTAAGCTGTAATTGCATCTATAATTGCACTGTTGACTTTCCCTTACCCCTCAAATCTAACCATACCACTAAACCTGTCTCTAATCTTACCCGTATCGCACCTCAACAGCAGCAAAAGTGTTTTGCAATACAACATGAAGACCGTAAGTACACTGAAAGTACATAGTAGTTAAAGACACCTAATATAAAGTGCGACCAAATGTTGTTATATTCATTAGAATGAAAACACTCTTTACAGTGTAATGTAACCAAGCGGTTACTGACTTTGAATGCAAACGAAGATGATATAACAGAATGATGGATCATACGCATTAGCATGGAAAAAACGAATGCAACTTTAGAAAAACAACAAAGAATCATTTCAGGAAATAAAAAGTAATTATGGTAAAATGCTTACTCGAGCTGAATTAGTGAAACAAACTCTTAAAGGATTATCAACGTACCCCTTAAAAAGCTACTCACTTCCTGTTTTCAAGGGATCCAGGTAACATCTGCCATGCACTAAAAGATCTCTGAGCGGTCCATAATAAAGAAGGATGCTCTCCTTTGTTAAATAAGGTCTTTTAAAAAGTATTTTGGATGAACAAACGGGTGGAAAAGCCGCCGTTTCAAGGCCCAAGAATGTTTCACTGACATCCAATACTGAGCTCACTCCTTTAAGAGACTCATCGGCCTCTGTTGCCACCTGCATTATTGATGGCTCTGAAAAGAGGATCAGTTACCACATCTCCAAGGCCCTTGCAGCGGGACATAGGTTAAGTATGCCACCCATATACTTAACCCACATCATCTAGTTTAATATAATCTTACTGCAGTGAACAGTGAGGCTGCAAAGTCAACAAAGTCTCTGTTGATACCAACAAACATGAGAGAATGACATGAGTCACCTCAAACAAGCGTTTTACATCTACTTAAAAACCCTCATCCTTCTGTCAGGTCATTTGGACCCGAAATTCCTTTGTTATTTTATTTTTTTTAAACATTGAGTGTTCATCAGAGGGGTCCAAGACCATAGCACTTTTTTGGACGCACTTGAACCCCGAAAAACCCAAAACAAAAAATGAATGGATTCGAGGAGAGGAAAAACTGACGTAAGGACCTGGCTCATTTATTCCAAATTATTCCATCTAGTGGCTAGAGTTGTGCCATATCATGTTATATAATTTTTTTTCTTTCCCACAAGAGGCTGGAAAGACACCCAATGCAAAGACAAATGTAAGATATTTTGAGCTGAATTAAAAGGGTTATGCATGAAACTGTGAGTTATTTTGAATTTAAGTTGAAAGCATGTAAGGAATGCGCTTAAATTACTATTTATTTATTGATCAAATCTAGTCATTTAAAGGTAAATATTTTTTTTTTTACAAAATCTCCAAAAACAAAACATGCATTGAAAATAGAAAAAAAACTGTTATGTTTTGAAGAGACGAGGCAGAGAGAGAATCCAAATGCACACACAGTTTTAATAACAAAAAGGCAAATAATACACACACTCCAAACCTGGAAACTGGCAAATAGTCCATACAAAAGAAACCGGAACATAATCCAAAGATGGAAAGAACAAGACATCCAGGTACCATGGAGACATAAATACAAACGACTCATACCCCACGACTAAAACAGGAGAGCTTAAATAGCCAAACTAAAATCAATAAATGATCAACAGGTGGGAGAAATTAAACCATAATGAGTCCAAGCACAGGATTGTGGGGAATGTAGTTCATAATGGGAGAACAACAAAGCCCGGAGGGGCTACACTCCAGCTGGTGTTTCAGTTTAGTTTGCGCCAACCCTGTTTTTTTTTTTTAGTTTAGAGCTTTATTAATCCCCATGGGGCACCATGAAACTGGTTTGGCTTTTAGCAGTGTTCATCGCCATAGTAACTTACTCTCCGGGGCAGGCTATGTTCCAGGTAAGGGGTTGCAAACTGAACTTGGACCAATCAGCTGTGAGCAATAGGATAAAGTCACTCCACCTGTTTCTATTCCAAATGAAACATAGCACATGATTTTTAAAGACAAAATTGTCTGGCTTTACTAATGCTTATTTAGAATATTTTTTATTTATTTATGATTTTGATATTATTTATGTAATTATTCCTAAATACCTAGTAAATACCCTTAATCGATCACACATGTACAATTTTAGTTGATCAATTATTATTACGCACAGTTTAAATGAATAAATATTTTAAGGTAATATGAACACACGTTAGAACCAATAGATAAAGCTATAAATTGAATACATGTGAGCTTAAAGGATTAGTTCACTTTTAAAAAAATATTTTGCTGATAATTTACTCACCCCCATGTCATGCAAGATGTCCATGTCTTTCTTTCTTCAGTCGAAAAGAAATTAAGGTTTTTGATGAAAACATTACAGGATTTTTCTCCATATAATGGACTTCAACAGGACCCAAACGGTTCAAGGTCCAAATGACAGTTTCAGTGCAGCTTCAAAGGGCTTTAAACGATATCCAGACGATGAATAAGGGTCTTATCTAGCGAAACGATCGATCATTTAAAAAATGCGCGTTCGCGACGTCACGTAATACGCAATTACGTTGAAAAGGTCACGCTTCTGTCCTGACGAAAATGTTCTTTTAGCCTTTTTAATATTAAAACACCCAGGATACGCACATGAAATGGGCATTTAAATGATAAAATGACACAAAGACATTTGAATATGTGTATATGGTCCTCCTTCCTCACATTTGTAAACATTGACTTGGTACTTCTGCGTACGTCGAGCGTGACCTTTTGAACGTAATTGCGTATTACGTGACGTCACGAACGCGCATCACAGAACAGAGCATTTATGCTTATAAAACTTAAAACTTTTTTATTTATTTTTGAAAGGGCCGATCGATTCGCTAGATAAGACCCTTATTCATCGTCTGGTATCGTTTAAAGCCCTTTGAACCTGCACTGAAACTGTCATTTGGACCTTGAACCGTATGGGTCCTGTTGAAGTCCATTATGGAGAAAAATCCTGAAATGTTTTCATCAAAAACCTTAATTTCTTTTCAACTGAAGAAAGAAAGACATGGACATCTTGGATGACATGGGGTGAATAAATTATCAGCAAAAGTTTTTTTTTAAAGTGAACTAATCTTTTAAATGTTCAATTCTATCTATACCTTTATCAACTGTATAATTTAACTTCACAACTTTTACTATATAGCAAGACTTTTTATTTTAGTTGTCCTCTTTCATAGACAGCTATTTTCTTCTTGCTGTGTAAATTTGTTTAAATTCTTAATATTTTCAATCTTGTAATATTCTGCAGAAGAGAGAAGTGAATCGCGCTGCTTCTCCGCGAGAAATTAAACTCAGTTTCCCTCTTTCTCAGCATGTGATTGGCTGTTCGCTACTGATGTCACACCAAAACTCCTAACTCAAGATCAAAGCCTAAGTTGACAGAGAAAGTTGATGATCAGCATTATGGTAACAAAGCCTGGTTGGATTGGTTTGGTTTTTTCAACTCGAAACTAATCCTGCAACCCTGAGTTTGTTCAACTACCATCATGGTACAGGCCCCAGGTCTACTACTACTGCTAATAATAATATTAATTGAATATTTTGAACCGTACAGTTAAAGCATCCCATCATTTGCAAAACTGTCTATTTTTTCCCATCTTAATGAAATGTAGCAACTTATTGTTAAGCACAAACATAAAATGGAAGATTAAACTAGTTTAAACCAGTTTATGCTGCCACTAGCAAGGAACAGTAATTAGGGCAATACATATGATGAGATGATGATGATGATGATGATGATGATGATGATAATAATCATCATCATATGCTAACTTATGTATGTAAATATAGCAACAACAATAATAATAATAGTTATATTATTAATAAATATATTATTATTAGTATTATTATAGCTGCACTTCTTGGGGGCCAGTGGCAAAAACCGAAAACCTACAAACATTTTTTTTTTTAAATGTTTGTGTTAAACAGTTGTTTCGAAATTGGACAAAATGTGACTTTTTTGCTAAATTATGTGATGCAATAACAAAGGTAAGGTTCAAACAACAACAACTACAACAACAACGACGACGATGATGATAATAATAATAATAATAACTAATTTACAGTGTATCATCAGAAGAAAAAAATACTTCAGAAGAAAGGAAATAGGCTGGCATTTATTTGTATTATTGTTGTTGTTGTTGTTATTATTATTAGTAGTAGCCTATTGTTATTATTAGTTTGAGATGTGAGTTCCAGAAAGTAAAGCAAGTCTGTATTGCCCTGATCAGCAGCTGTAGCTGCACTCAACATCTATCAGTAAGCAGGCCTGTATATGACAGACAATTTCCCTTGCCAGTTGCAGCATCATATCAGATTACAGTACAACTCTAATACCCTATAATACACGTATGGAAAGGATTTGAAAATGGGCTTTAGCCACACAGATTTCAGTAGATGCAGCAGTGAGGGGAAAATATCATTACATCATACATCAGGCAAAAACAATAGATAAATAAATAATCCACACTGTTCCATCATAGTCTTAATAAAGTTAATTACAAAGCAAAACAATCTCACCTGTAATTGTGCTATCTGATCTCTTGGTCCACAAAAATATCCTGTGGAGTCCTCTTGTGATTACGGCCATGGTTTTCTTCTAATGCAGGTCTAGATAACCGAAAACATCAGACAACGAGCCACAGATCTGGATATCGCGTAAAGATCATCACACACTGATCATGGCGAATGGACAGCTAGGCCGACTGATGACAGCGTCACGAGATGTGTCTTAAAGAATAAGGGAGAACGAAAGAGAGGCAAACAAGCACACAGACCAGAGTTCAATCCTTCTGCGCACCAACATTCACTCCCAAACAACGCAACTTTTTGGGTTGAAGCAATAACTTGCTTCGCAATATGGCAAGACTCCAGCCTAATGCGCTGCTGCAATGGCCTGTCCACTGTATTATTATAATATAATCTCCCTTCAGAAACACATGTGATAGAGTGATAGAGGCAATCTCATCACTTTTTCTGCACCATAACCTTATTTTATTCATCTAAATTATTCATTAATATGTCTAAAATTGAGAACGTAGGCTAAAAGTGGAGAGCACATTGAGCGAAAGACAGAGAAACAAACAGCAGGTGGCGCTATCTGCATAAGAGTTACAAGAACAGGCTCTGTTAGTGTGTTTATCGCGAATTAACTATTCCTGTGTCATTGTTCTTGAGTTATGTAACAAAAAAATCTGCTTTCAGGGATTTTAATCCCAAAGAATCCTTGTTTTAATACAGTTTCCAACATTTACAAACCAAGAGAACCCAAACCAAGACCCTCTTCCAGCCCAGACAAATAAAAGCCTAAATAAAGGCTGAATTTGATAATCCATAAAAACTTTCATTATAAGCATTAGGTATAGCATTATAACCTCCTCCTGCACCCAGCCATAGACTTTTGTAAAGACCTTTATAAATGACTGACATTTAGTGATCAAATTTAGCACTCTTATGGAAATAGGATACTTTTTTTGTAATTACCATTTAAATCTGACTAATTTTCAAATTGTTTGTCATAAATCAACATCTCAGGAAAACTTTATGGAGGACACCAGGACTTAAAGCATGTTTGTCAGGCATTTTGGGAGACACAAGTTGGTGAATAGGGAAATAAATTAGGCCTATATTTCTATGAAATATTATTATGAAAATATTGCAGATGATTAGGCTACTATGACGTTATAACTCTTCTTTTTCATGTTGCCTGATAATAATATATTAATATGCTAAATAGATACAGTGTTTTGAACGGCAATACCCATTTATGGCCATTTAACCAAATATTGTATAAAGTAAAATGGTGTATCAATTAATTCCATTATATCTTTCATAACATAGTTGAGAATCATACAATGTTTGGTTGAAAAAAAAAAAAAACCCTTGAAACATACAAATGTTTTGGTAAATTAATGTTATAGGCCTATACGTTATGCCATGCCTTTTTCTTTTTTAAACAACTGGTGTCCACTACTGACGACATACCATAACGAATAGGCTAATATATATATATATAAAAAAATAAAATTAAAAAAAAAAAAACATGTTTTCCAAATGTGTGTCGTATTCTCCAACCAATGTTATGACAAAAACCAACAACAAATTATTTTTTCTTCTGGGTCTCAGGAGGATATAGGCTACATATAATAGGCTATAATATAATTGACAACAAATGCTAGTTTAAATAATGAAAGATGTAAATTACAGCACACAAGAACCATACAGTTGGTAACTTTTTAAAATATCAATTAACATAATGTATCAACATAATGTATGATATTATTGTCTGAACTCTCCCACTGTTATTCTTCGTGATACACAGAGCATCATGTTGCTACGTAGGCTTGTGACCATAGAGATTTGACGGACGTGGACACTAACCAATAGCGTTGTTAATAAACGCCAAGATGCTCCTGATTCCACCATTCAGCGCTTAAAGGAGGCGGGACTTGTGTTCCTATTCTTTCATTTAATTCGTGCAGCACCAATCGGTTATAGTGTACGCCCGGACAACAGAGCAAAGACTGGGTACCACAATGACTGGAGATTGCTTTCTTTTGATCCCGTGTGTTTAAAAGAAACTTTCTATTTACGAGCGTTTCTTTCCTTTGAGCGCAAATGCTCGCGCACGCATCTTTATCGCCATTTTACCCCAGCCCGTGGCCCGGACGAGAAATGTTATCTGGAGGAGACCCCGCCGCTTTTCATCGGTAAGCGAAACGAAATGTGCTCCAGTTCGTTTTGTGAGTCGTTAAATAATACGAACGGCATCCGTTGTATGGTATCCGAATGAAACCCTGCGCATTGCGGTGCGGTTTGTTTTCGTTTCGCCTCGTATTTTGGAGCGTCGGGCATCCCCTCCTCTCCCACGCATCACCTAATCGATAATCGATTACATGGACTTGGGGCAGATGTCACGCTGTCTTCCATGCCATCATCGCTGCATGTGATAAACTGCAGCTCTATTTGAGACACCACTGGCTCTCCTGTGTCATAAATGAAAAACAAACCCTACCCTCTAAAATTCACACCACCATGGGAGAAGAATGCTGGCTTTGGAAGGAAACACAAGTCTTGCACCATAAGTCACACCAAAATAATAGCCAACCCTGGAATTGTGATGAAAGTGCTACGGCGGAAGAAGATCATTATGTTTCTGGCGTATTTTCTGCTGGTGGCTCTTACCATGCTGAACCTGGCTAATTACAAATGGACCAAAGAGCCTCAGCAATGCAACCAGCCGGTGCAAGGAGTGAACTTCCAAAGCAGATCCGACATCCGTTACCTTTACAAAGCCCCGCAGGTCAAGAAACGCCAGCTGGTGTATGTGCTGACCACGTGGAGGTCCGGCTCGTCTTTTTTCGGGGAGCTCTTCAACCAAAACCCGGATGTGTTTTTCTTATATGAGCCTATGTGGCATATTTGGCAGAAGCTGTACCCGGGGGACGCGGTGTCCCTCCAGGGAGCAGCCCGGGACATGTTGAGCTCTCTTTACAGGTGTGATTTCTCAGTTTTTCAGTTGTACAACAGTCCCGGGGGGAAGAACATTACCTCTCTTGGACTATTTGGGTCCGCCATCAATAAGGTCATCTGCTCCTACCCCTTCTGCTCGTCCTATAGAAAAGATGTGGTGGGAATGGTGGACGAAAAAGTGTGTAGAAAGTGCCCCCCGCAGAGCCTTCAGATGCTGGAGGAAGAGTGCATGAAGTACAACACGATAGTGATAAAGGGAGTTCGCATTTTGGATGTAAACGTTCTGGCTCCTCTAATGGAGGACCCCTCTCTGAATCTGAAAGTCATCCACCTGGTCCGAGACCCCAGGGCGGTGGCCAACTCCAGAATTAAATCTAGACACGGACTCATTCGGGAGAATTTGCAAGTCGTGCGCAGCAGGGACCCCAAGCTTCGTCGTGTGCCATTCGTGGACCCCAACCACAAAACGAACAAAAAAGACGGCTCAGATTACCACTCCATCGGAGCCATGGAGGTGATCTGCGAACAGACGTCTAGGACTCTTAAAACTGCTCTTCACCCTCCCAACTGGTTCAAAGGCAAATACATGACGGTACGTTACGAGGACTTGGTGGAGAATCCCATTAAAACGGTACGGAATGTATATCGCTTCGTTAACCTTTCAGCCAATCACGAAATTGAGGTCTTCGCCATGAACATGACGACGGGACCGAACGCCTCCACCAAACCGTTCATCGTGTCGTCCAGGAACGCGACGCAGGCGGTCAGCGCGTGGAGAACTGTGCTGAACTTCCTGCAGATCAGACAGGTGGAGGAGTACTGTCAGCATGCCATGTCTCTGCTGGGATACCTGCGCGTCCGCACGGCCGGCGAGGCCAAGGATTTGAGCAGACCGCTATTGACAGTGCCCAAAATATGAACCACCGCCAAAGACGTTTCGATGTTTTGCATTTTGTGCTGATAACAGCCTCATTCCTGTACAAACTGCTATTTATGTTCAATGCTTATTAATGGATCAGTGGAATGTATCTGTTTGCATCATACTGTGCACAGCCACGTACTGTTTGTTGGGACCAGAATATTGTCTGTTGCATCGCCACCTGTTTGACCAAAATAAGAAAAAAAAAAACATACTTTGTGAATGACGTGTCTTTGATCATTAAAGCTATACGCCAAGATATTTATTTAATCAAAAGATTTCGATGTTTTTTTGTTTTTTTTGCATTCACTGCTTTCAGCACTGTACAAAACTAAAGAGACTATCTGAATAGCAAAAGTCTCATCGTCCTGCGTGTGTCATTCAAATGTGTGGACGAATCATCTGAGATGATGATCTATGTAGACTTTCCATGTACTCTCTGGTTCCATGTCGACTTTGTCTCTGGGTTCACACACTTAAAAGCATGTCATTCTGGTTATGCAGTACATTTTAATGTCTGATCATGTCTTAATTCTTATGGATAAAATATTAAACAATTTTTAATTGATTTTCGACCCCAATTACTTTCACTGTGTATACAAATATCTATCTATCTATCTATCTATCTATCTGTCTATGTGAAAATTCTGTCATTATACTTACCCTCAACATACATGTATTTTTTTCTTCTGAGCAACAAAGATTGAGCAGAAAACACAACAGTATCACTATTAGAAATGTATTTGATCAATTCTGTGATGTTGGTATATGTTTCGGTTTGTTTCACTCGACATTCCATGTTGAGTGATAAAATTACAGAAATTAAAATATCAACACTTTCAAAGATTGCCCTTATGTACGCTATAACAGTCAGTGTCTGAGCAATGGCTGACTATAGCTCTTCATTTCCTTCCTGTTATGTAAGTTATAATTAAATATGAGGTGCTTGAGCTTGACCTGATACTATTTCTAAAAATCTTCTCTACCCTTTAACAGAAATGCTTACAAGTAACAGAGCTTTAAAGGTACTGCATAACAGAAGGGACCCAATCACTGTATGTGGTTCAGAACATGAGGGTTTGAGAGAGCAACTCACTCCCACCTACTTTTTATTTCAGTTCCACTTTTTTACACCATGCAAAATGTCCGTATTTCCCTTTTTTAAAGCATTTGTTTTGTTTTATACAAAGTGATTGGAGGGAATGTGGTCAGTATACTGCATTCTGACACAGCCAGCAGGTTTTCATTTAGCTCTCTTCCCAGCATATGAGTCTGTTTTAAATGAATGAGGAAACTTAATTTGTAATTATGTGACACTTAACCTTTCTACAAATGTCATCTCTAATGTGGTTTGGCAAGTATATAGATATGATAAATTTTTTTTTTTAAAAATGCAGCCTCCCCTGCAGAGAAAGAGCTCCTTCACTTTGAAAGTATACAAATACTTAACATTCTATCTTCATTTCTTTTATTGAAGTTACACTAAATATAGATTCATGGATGTGTTTATTTTCTTGTCCCACATTTATTTAATGCCATAAATTTGGCATTTAAATCAGTGGGCACATTGACACATTCCAATATAATCTCACTTTCTCACGAAGTGTTGACATGCGCTTAACGCTCCTTTCACTTCTATTCAAACGCAGGAGAGTGGGAATGCAAACATCTAGAAGTTTTCTTTCACGGTGAAAATTCTAATTCGCTTCAATATACAACAAACTTAAAAGTGGCACAATTGATGAAAATGTATTATGAAAATGAGTATTATTATCTATTTATTATTGATTATGCCCTCATGATTGTTGCATGATCTAAAGCAATTTTGCATGGTTAATAGTGTCATGATACTTTCAAATATTTTTTGGTAACACTTTACAATAAGTAGGCTACATGAATTGATAATGAACAATACTTCTACCGCATTTACTAATACATAATTAAAATCAAATGTTGTATTTGTAAACATTAATGCACTGCGAACTCACATTAACAATCAATAAACAGCTGGATATTTATAACATTAACAAAAATGAACCAATACTGTAACAAATGTATTGCTCATGGTTAGTTAATAATAGTTAGTTAATGAACTAATGAAACCTTACTGTGAAGTGTTAGCATCTTTTAAAATGTTCTTTTGAACGTTTTATTCATCAAAGAATCCTGATTTTTTTTTTCAACATTGATAATAATAATAAATGTTTCTGAGCAGCAAATCAGCATATTAGAATAATTTCTGAACGATCATGTGCAACTGAAGACTGATAATGATGCTGAAAAAAATATATATATAAAGGTTATTTTAAATTATAATTATGTTTCAAAATATTGCTGGTTTTACTGTATTTTTGATCAAATAAATGCAGCCTTGAAAGCATAAATCACTTCTTTTAAAAACATGAAAAAAAAACTTTAATCGCTGAAGATACTTCTCTTTTGAACAGTGTGTGTGTGTGTGTATACATATATTATACATACATATATATATATATATATATATATATATATATATATATATATATATGTTAGTATAAACTAGGTTACCGTTACGCAGTGGCGTCTGTATCTGTACCAAAGCAAAAGCTATTTTAAGAGCCAAATGGCAGAAATATCAATGCCATCAGCTCTGTTCCTAATACATCAGCAACAATATGTACAGGCATTTAAATGGTGGCAAACTGTCAACTGTAGCAGACCACAAATCCCGGACAATCAGTCTGTCTCCCAGGAGTATCCAGTGACTATGAATCCTTGATTCTCTGAAGTGGTTGCCATCGCAGCCGTGTGTGAGAGCGAGCGAGAGAGCAGCCTCTGTTTTCCACAGCTGCGGGTGGGGAGGCCCCTGAGGGGTCGGGGCAGGGGGCCGTATGTGGACTGGGTGCTGAATGGCTGGGGTTGAAGAACTGTTGGCGCTCATTTTGGGTCCCGTGGCAAGTGCCCTGGCCCGTCTCCATGTCTGTGTCCTTATCCTCCTGCTGTAAACAAAACACGAGGTGATATTAAAAACAGACAAAAACATTTTGGCCTCCCGATGACATTGTTACAATTCCAGTAATACAGGATGGCCTCGTCGAGCTTGAGTTCACTGTTAATGTGCTGCTTCCCGATAAATGTTTATCATAATTTGAAACAGATTTCAGATTCTGGTTGGTTATAACAATACCAAAAATGTCAGTAGTCCATAACCATACCAGTTAAATTCATGATTATCAATACAACCTATGCTATTAAAAATGCTCCTTGATTTAAAAGGTGATATTTATTTACAAAACCTAAATGTAATATTAACACATTGTTTTCATGACAAGTATGTTAAGGTACTGGTAGAAATTAAACCATGCATGTTGTTCATTAGTACCATCACTTTCTAATGTAATTACACTATAAAAGTATTATATTACAAACACATGATCATTATTTTGTTCAAATGTGTCGCATGTGAGTTTGGGGTCAGTGTTATAAAAAAAATAATTAAAAAAGCGATTCTTTTGAACTGTTTTCAAACATTGATAATAATCAGAAATGTTTCATGAGCAACAAATCATCATATTGGAAGGATTTCTGAAGGATCATGTGACACTGAAAACTGGACTAATGCTGAAAATTCAGCTTTGCATCACAGAAATAAGTAATGTTTTAAAATATATTAAAAATGTAAACAGTAATAATAGTTCATAATATTACTGTTATATATATTTTTTAAATCAAATAAATGCAGCCTTGGTGAGCATAAGAGACTTCTTTCAAAAACATTACAATATTTTACTAACACCAAACTTTGGTACTTTTGTTCAAAGGTTTGCTTGTATTCTGTTTATTATTGGATGCATCTTAATTTGCACCAAATGTAAATAGTAACTTATGCTAAGCAGAAACTAACATTTGCATTTTTAATGTCAATATAGATACGGTGAGAAGAAGAGTAAGGCGGTGAGTGGTGGATATAACAAACCTTGTGTGTAAAATCTTTCGAGATTCACGTTGAATGATCATGTGTTTGTTTACTAGGATTCATAGTGATCACTATATAACTTTATTTAAAAAATCTTGTGTGCACACTAATTGTACAAAACATTTTAAATGAAATGTAATTGTATAATATAAACACCTCATGCACATTTTATTATACACATTTTTAAAGAAAGTGAATGCAAACATTTAAATGGAAATCTAGGCCAAATATTAAAAAATGGCAACAATGGTTTTGACAATGCTGAGTTTGTCTCTACAAAATATAATGCTGAGAGAAGTAAAAAAAAGAAAAAAGTAAAAAGAAGTTCAAATAGCAAGTAATGACACTGTAGAGACAAAAAAACAAAAACGAAAAAACCTCAAGCATGTGATAACCATGCGGTTTGGGTGTGGTAATTCTTGCAATATCACTGTGATTGATTGACAGCTCTTATGAGCACAAATGCTGTAAACAGTCTCATTGTTAACTACTGACACTCATTTCTAAGGCCACAGAGACAGTCCTCTATGCAGTTGTCATGGTTACTTGGTCAGTGATGCCCATCATGCAAATACAGCAGATGGTGACCATGTAGACGAGGACAGCTGAGAAGATGGAGTGTATTTAGATGGCCTGGGGGAATGAAAGGAAGCAAAAGGAATCTTTCCCTGCTATTTCCCAACGAGCACCATTTACACAAATCCCATAATTTCTTCTAAAAATAAATTATGAAGCATTTTGCCCGTATTATTGGATGTCTTTTCCAAGCAGCTGAGCGATCATTATCAGCATTGCGTAGGTAAATACACCATGGATCATCCAAGTAGTTTGTATTAGCGGAGCTCCTGTACTCTCATAATTCATATTTTAGTGAACACAGGTCTCATCTCAGATGCAGAGATGAATATGCATGGACTCGTCTCTCCACTGACCCCAGTGTGAGGTGTAATTAGCATATTCTGCCTGCTCTGAATATCATCTTTTCACCGCTCTGCTTCTACTTAAGACCTGTCCCGTGATTCAAAATTGATGAGAACCTATTTGATTGGGGACCTTGTGATTTTATATCCATATGTTAAAGCACAATCATCATTTACGTGTCATGCAGTTCTCATGCTGTTTAAATTATACAAATACTATACTTACAAAGGTTCCAAGTTAGACAAAAATTCTAATCAGGGCTGCAGTAAGCAATTCTTGAGGTACAAAACCTTTATCACATTTCTGTCATATAATTTGTGTGTGCTATCAGAGTTTATTACATTTAATTATAAATATATATACATATATTGAAATTAACTTTTTTTTACTCACCGACCAATTTGGCTACAGCATTTTTAAGTGACTGGCCATTCAGAACTTACTAGCAACAACAACAACAACAAAAAAACGGAAAGGAAAAGAAATCAACCAGATCAAATACGTCACAGCTTAACATTATATAACATTTCCTATTCAAACTAAATCCATCTTATCCCTTTCTCTTTCATCCTCATCATTTTCAACAAAAATGTTGGAAAATAACAATGTTATTTCTCTTCTCTGTTAAAGCAGGGCTATGCATAGATATCCATAATAAAGGCTAGATGTCTTACGGCGGAGTCTCTATCGTCATCACCGGCGGCCATCTTGTCACAGGCAAGGTGAGTTATCTGCACGAACACAAATACTCTTATCTCGCTGAAATCTGGACAGATTTACAAACGGTTTGGTTTCTTACCAACGTTATTAACGTGGCTATAATACTAGCCTATAATGGATGTTTACATAAATAATACATAATTATTCATAAGTGTGCAGTGTCATAACTACATCTCTGACATTTATAACGAACCAAACCATTTGAAAATCGGTAGAAAATTGAGCAAGTTATGGTTATTTAAAAAGTACATGCTCCATAAACACAATGTTACGAGTGGGCGAGCAGCCTGTGACAAGATGGCCGCCAGGTGCTGACGTCGACCTCCATTGGCCAGCAGCGCGGACGAGACATCTAGCCTTTATTATGGATATCTATGGGGCTATGCAGTTTCGGGAATTTCTTTGCGTGTAGTCGCTGTTTGCTCGCAGGTTTCTCTATAGAGCTCCCCCTACAGCTTCGGAATAGATATTTCACAGCACTTTTTTGGCGACTCAGATACCAGAGGCTAGTAGATCAATGACATCAAAGCAGATGGGACATTCTTTAAAACGTCGTCTTCATTTGGGTTCGAACAGTGTGAGGGAGCGCAATGATAGAATTTTAGCAGATTTCTTTTTGCCGTAAAGCAATTCTTTACATCGCGAGACCTGATGCGATACTTCCTGATGCTGCGGCCGGCGGCCCGTCGGATCAAATTTGCAAGGGTGGTTTTTCCGCTCACAGGCGATAGGGGGGGGGTGTGAGACGACCACCATTCAACCCGAAAAAAGTAATATAACTATTCCATTGACTCTGAAACTGTTCAATTAAGGTAAAAAACCTGCATAGTTCACCTTTAACCAAATGCGTTTTTAATCTTCGCTATTTCTTCAATGCAAATGAACAAGCGCGCTGTTATTTGTTGCGAGGTGACGTCTATGTTCAAGTAAGCCAGATTGTCTTATCATGTTAATTAATTATGTATGGTTTGGCTGTTGGAGAAAATATATAAAAAAATTACACGCAAAGCAATTATAACAATAAACTGTAAAACAGTCAACGTAAAGCTGCAGAATGTAAGATTGACAGCTAGCGGTTGAAATGGGTACTGCAGTCCAAATTCGAAATATTGGAGAGAGCCGTTTCCGCGCCCCATCCTGCTCAGACTCAACGCTCACGTGGGTTTCCAGATTGAGGACACACAACAGGAGCGAGCAAAATTGACAATAAAAGGCCAGGAGATATACACACTGTAAACTGATGAGTTGATTTATCCGTGTTTTAATATGCTAGAGATTTTTAGTCTGCAAGAATCTACAATCTCTGAACCAGTTCGTTTTTTCCTGGCTTCCATGGCTGCAATACGCTGTGTTTTCCACCAACTGGCTACCCGGGGTGTCGAAACACTATTGGGTAAATTGGCAGTGAGCGAGATCACACAGACAGACTCCCACACGGAGCGCACATTTCAAAGTAAAATAACTGGCTTTAGAAGTGTTTTTCAGAGAAACAAGTATGTGAACTTAGCAAGTTAGCATGTTTCCTAAATATCTGCAAACATATTATAGCACCTTTACAGCTACAAGTATGGTACAATGTGGTTGAATCTCAAAATAACTCGTTGCATTGCGGTCTATGGATCTGCAAGTGTACATATTGAGTAGACTCACTCCCTCGGCCAAAATCGAAGGGTCGAGGGTCTGTCCAAATAAACTTTCCTTGTCCCCTTGACGATGTTAGCGGCGAAGTGCTTAGGGAAGTTTGCGAGTGTGTGTCTAAAAGTAGAGTTAAACGCAGCCTTTGTGCGCATGTTTTGACCGCCAAATGGAGTACACTTTGAAAGGCTTTACATTCGACAGTAGCGTATGCATTAAAAATTAAGTATACTGTAAATGTGGCTGCGCGCGTATGTATGTGCTTGCTATGCTGCTGATGAAATTCGTGTCATATGTATAGACACACCCTAATGAGTAAAAACTAAAGTATACTTTGAGTTTTACTGTTAGTGATCAAATGCACACACATCCAATGGTATACTACCTTGAAAAATATCCTCATATAACGTACTGGCAGAAAGTCCTAGCAGTCTCTTTTGTGAAGCCAAAACTCAGTTCAATTCAACTCTGTGAAATGTCTATTGAATGTGAATAGGTCTGGGAAGTAAAGATTACATCTGCCGAGACTTCATTTTAGTTCCGAGCCAGACAGGCAGAGGTGTGAGTAACACGGCATGACATGATCCTTTGAGCCACAGCTCAAAGCCAGTCCACAATAGGCAGTGCCCGAGAAGCAGGTGGCTCTGAAGGAGAGAGATAGAGATGGATGGAGTGACTGGAGATGTGAGAGTGTGTCTCAAGCTGGGACAATGGCATCGTGACCTATATCGGATTCTCTGCGGGGGTGCCCGAGAATATATGGCTATATAGCCAGGAATTTGCTGTGGTTTTCCCATCGGCTCAGAAGATACAAGGAAATCTTTTCAGAAACGGATGGCTGTGGTTCATGTGTATTGAACAAAATGGCTATTACAATTATGCTACAAAAATGTGAATTACTTGCATAACATTAAAAATGCCATACTGAACAATCAAGCACTCATTCTGTAACAAAAAGCTCTCTGAGATGCCATCCAAAAAATAAGGCAGATGAGAGACTGATATACAGACATGCTGTCTTCTATGGTTTGAAATTGTGAGGCTGTTCGGAATTGAATACTAGATCACTGCTTCATGAATATTGCGCTACAGTGGTTCTGATTCACACACTAAAAATAGAGTGAAATATGAGTAGTCTCTTAGTTTTGTATCAATAGATTGAGATGGGGAAGCAAAACTAATTTTTGCGTATACATTTGCACGATAAATAAAGCCTTTGGAAATAAGGAAATGAGAAGGTTAAGAATTACATATAACATGGATTAACAGTGTTACATTTACTTACCCATCTCAATCTATTTAATACAAAACTAAGATAAATACAATGTGTGCTATATAGACACATTTCATGAGATCAGGCTGAAGGACATGACTTGTGAACGGGGAAGCTAAAAAGGGACAGAAAACAACAAAGGTATTAAATTAGTCAGCCTTATTCCAGTTGATAGCTTTGTGTGAGTAACAGACCAAAATAAAGCCTGGTTCACACGGCAGGATAATTAGGCCGATTTTAGACCCGATTCACCCCTTCCGACAATCTTAAGGATGCTCCGATTATCATAAAATAATCTGATCAGATATTCCTGCCGTGTGTGGTGTGTTAAGACTGCTCTCGTCTGCTCGGAAGGACGTCGGGACCGCTCCGATCTCAAAATCGGGGATATCCAACATTGGATTTTTTTGGCCCGATTTCTCCTCGTGTGTGGTGTCTCCGTGGGACAGACGAGCACGCAGCCTGTGGACTGTGGCGTAGCCAATCAGAAAGCAAGGTGACGAGGCGCAGTCTGCAGACCGGGAAACAAAATCAAAACAGCCGGCGGCATGGCGCACCAGTATGAGGCGCCGGACTGGACAAAAGCGAAGCGAACTGCGCGAGAGAGACCGAGCTGTCGCTCGCGTGCAGACACCCTCGGTCTCTCTCAAGCGCTGTCGCTCGCTCGCGCACTCCGCTTTTGTCCAGTCCAGCGCCTCATACACCTGAAAATCCGGTGGACGTCGGTTAAAAACAAACTACAAACTATCGCCACTGCATCCTCTTCGTCCGCCATGATTGTTTACTCTGAAATCACGTTTGATCTCGAGGGATTTTGCGAGATTTTCCATCTGACCTGCGAATGCTCGGGAGTCAAATCGGCTCGTGTGTGATGTGTTGATTTTGCCGTGTGGCTGCGCACCACACACTGTACGACCAAAGCTGTTAGACCCGTGATTTTTTATCGCCGTGTGTGGGGTCTCTCAGGTTTGGAAAATCGGCCGACAATTTTAAAATCGTCCCGTGTGAACCAGGCTTTATGAGAACCAGTGGCGTTCGCATCACATACATCAAAATCTAGTGCAACATATCCACGACCCACATTTGAATGTATACAAATTATATTTTAATCTCTTGATTTTTTATCTGTTGGCTTGCCGCTTCAGTCCTCATTCATTTTCACAGTATTGTAAAAAAAAAGAGCAGTGTGAACGACCTGGCGAACATTCCCTTGTCTTTTGTGTTCTACAGAAAGAAGAAAGTCAGACAGCTTTGAAATGACATGAGGAATGAAATATTTATTTTTAGGAGAACTTCCTTGTAACCCTATTATCAGAACATCGGTCACATTATGAATACTTTGCATGCTATAATCCTGTCACTCTAAGGCAAAAATAGAGCCAAATTCCAGACTTTTAGATTCCGATCTGCCCTGTGATAGACAGGTTTGACGCATTTGAAACTGACTGTGAAAATTGATACAAAAATTCATATCTGTCACTCACGGTTCCTGCAATAAAGCGCACAAAGGAGTTTCACCTTTCGAAGGCAGTATGTAGAGTCAGCATTGGGTGGATACTAACTTGCTGTTGTGTCCCATAAATTGTTATACACAATATATATGGTGTATATATGGAATTTAGGTGTAACCTTCATAGAATTATGTTTGTCAGAAATATTTTTTTCTCTGAAGACACCTGAATGACAGTGGCATGTCTTTACAGGGTGTGTTCCACAATACAATGTTGTTATCCTGGTCTTTTAATCGTCTTGCAAGTTATCTTTAAAATATGAGAAATTAACAACAACAACAAAAAACGCAGAGTGCATGCTGTTCCAACCCAGTGTTATTTTTGTTACTATGTGAAACACAAAAAGAGTTCTATAGACAGAATTTCCCGGCACTACAATGAAAGTGTAATGTGTTTTAATTGCTAAGAAAAAAAAATGGCAAGAACATACACTGTACAAAATGTTATTAATTTAATGGTAGGATATTAGGCACTTTATTTTGATGGTCACTTTAACAAATTCTGTTGACTATAAGTAAACTTGCACCCACATGTCTAACTCTCATTTGAGTGTTATTAGAGTATCAATAACTGGTAGGTTTATGATTCAAACAAGTTGACATGTGCGTGCAAAGTTAGTTATAGAATGTCTGTTGGAAGATCATCACAATAAAGTGCAGATATTAAGCAGACAGTCTACTAATGCTTAGTTGACATGTAGTTGCAAAGATACTTATAGTCAACAGAATGTTCAAAAGAGACCATCAAAATAAAGTGCTTGCTTATCCTAAAGTGACAATCCCCACAAAAACAGCCTAAACTTTCTTCAATTCATATCTTCTTTCACAAATTTAAGAGAGTGATCATTTATATAAAAATCGGGAATGACGAGCTTAAAGGGATAGTGTAGATGCTCTTTGAGGTGGTGACCATAGACCTGCATTATTCGACTGACAGACAAGAACGATTTGACCTAAAAATATAAAAATACTGCGGAAACAAAGACACCTACATCTTGGATGCCCTTGAGGTAAGCTAAAACATACCAAAAATGTATTTCAAAGTGAACTATCCCTTTAAATGTGATGAAGTAACTTAAATTTGCTGTATTCCTATATAGTTACAAATTAATGATTAAAAAAGAGGGAACTGTGGAATAAATGTTATCTTTAAGATGTGTGTGACCATGACAGTATAAAAGAGCTCACACAATCCTTATCCTAATATTGAACTGTATTGGAATGTTAATAGGCTTGTTGGTACTAGGGCTGCAGCTATCGATTCTTTTTGTAATCGATTAATCTAGCACTTAATCGATCGATTAAGGCAAGGCAAGGCAAGACAAGGCAAGTTTATTTATATAGCACATTTCATACACAATGGTAATTCAAAGTGCTTTACATAGAAGAAATTAAAATAATCAAAAGAAATATGAATAATTAAAACAGTTTAGAATAAGGAAATTACAACAGAAATAAGAATAATTAAAACAGTTTCGAATAAGGAAATTACAACAGAAATAAGAATAATTAAAACAGTTTCGAATAAGGAAATTACAACAGAAATATGAATAATTAAAACAGTTTTGAATAAAAAATAAAATACAGTACAAACAGTCGGACACACAGTGGCACAGTGCTCATTCAGTAAATGCATAGCTAAACAGAAGTGTTTTCAGTCTGGATTTGAATGTGACTACTGTAGGAGCACATCTGATCTCTTCTGGAAGCTGGTTCCAGCTGCGGCTGGCATAGTAGCTAAAAGCGGACTCTCCTTGTTTAGAGTGAACCCTTGGTATTTTTAGCTGACGTGATCCTAATGATCTGAGTGATCTGTTCGGTTTATATTCAGTGAGCATATCTGCAATATATTGAGGTCCTAAGCCATTGCATGATTTATATACCAGTAATAATACTTTAAAATCAATCCTAAATGTAACTGGGAGCCAGTGTAAAGACCTGAGGACTGGTGTGATGTGTTCATATGTTCTGGTTCTGCTCAGCATTCTGTATGAGCTGCAACTGTCTTATGGTCTTTTGGGAAGGCCAGTGAGGAGTCCATTACAGTAATCCACCCTGCTGGTGATGAAAGCATGCACAAGTTTCTCTAAATCTTGACTGGAAACAAAGCAATTCTTGCAATATTTTTCAAATGATAATATGCTGATTTAGTTATTGCTTTGACATGACTACTGAAACTAAGGTCTGATTCTAGAGACACACCAAGATTTCTGACTTGATTTTTAGTTGTTAGACCCCTAAAGTGAAGGTATGCGTTCACCTTGAGAACTTCATCTTTGTTTCCAAACGCAATGACTTCAGTTTTGTCTTTGTTTAACTGAAGAAAGTTTTGGCACATCCAATTGTTTACTTCATCAATGCATTGGCACAGGGAGTCAATGGGGCTGTAATCATTAGGCGATAGGGCTAAGTAGATCTGTGTGTCGTCTGCATAGCTGTGGTAAGAGATTTGGTTCTTTCTCATTATTTGGCTCATTGGGAGCATGTACAGGAGTGGCGCAAGAATTGAGCCTTGAGGGACTCTGCATGTCATGGACGTCCACTCAGACTTATGGTCTCCTATATTCACATAATAACCTCTCCCTTCTAAGTATGACCTGAACCATTTTAGGACTATCCCAGAAAGCCCCACCCAGTTTTCCAGCCTGTCAAGAAGTGTGTTGTGATCGACAGTGTCAAATGCAGCGCTGAGGTCGAGTTGTACCAGCACTGATAATTTGCCTTTATCAATATTTAAGCGAATATCGTTTATTATCTTTATGAGCGCTGTCTCTGTGCTGTGATGTGATCGGAAACCAGATTGAAAATTGTCAAAGTATCCATTCGAGCTTAAGAATTTGTTCAGCTGATTGAAGACAACTTTTTCAATGATCTTGCCTATAAAGGAAGATTTGAGATCGGTCTATAGTTGGTTAATATAGTCTTATCCAGATTACTCTTTTTTAGGAGGGGTTTGACAACTGCAGTTTTCAGGGAGTTTGGAAAACTCCCAGAGAGAAGTGAGGCATTTACCACTTCTAGAAGATCTGCTTTTAAGCTGTTTAATAGGCCTACACTTTTGAAGAAAGATGTGGGAAGTGCGTCAAGGGCGCAGGTTGATGTTTTAAGGTCCTGTACGGTTTCTTCCAAAATGTTGCCATCAATTTCTTTAAAAACAGACATAGTAACTACTTTCTCAGGTTGTGGTCTGATCTGTCTGACCCCAGCACAACTCAAGGATGTGCTGATCACCTTTCTGATTATTAATTTTCTCATAAGAAGCAAGCAAACTCCCTGCACTTGCTGTCTGAGAGCATTTCTCTGGGAATCTGGCTTGGGGGGTTTGTCAGTCTCTCTACAGTAGCAAAAAGAGTGCGTGTGTTGTTTAAGTTTCTGTTTATAATATTTGAGAAGAAAGTCTGTCTAGCTTTGCCTAGTTCCTTGTTGAAAGCATGGATGGTGTCTTTGTAGATGTTATAATGGACTACAAGTTTTGTCTTCTGCCACATGCGCTCTGTTTTTCTGTATTTTCTTTTCATATTTTGCACTGCTGTTGAGTTTCTCCAAGGTGTTTTTTGTCTACCACTCTTCCTGACTTTCACAGGAGCAATGTCGTCAATTACACCTTTAACTTTTGAGTTAAAAGAATCTAGGAGAAAATCAACAGAGTCAGCAGATATGCTTGGTGTTAAAGATATAGCCTTCATAAATAGCACACTAGTGTTCTCATTTAAGCATCTCTTCTTGATAGACACAGATATAGCTTCAATTGCAGGAGAGATCAATATATCAAAGAAAATACAGAAATGATCAGACAGTGCTACGTCCTTAATAACAATCGATGAAATGTTTAGACCCTTACTGATAAGTAAATCTAGAGTGTGTCCACGATTGTGTGTCGGTCCATGTACATGCTGAATCAGATCAAACGTTTTTAAAACAGTTTTGATTTCTTTTGCCATATTGGTTTCTGCATTATCTATGTGAATGTTAAAATCTCCAGCAATAGCAAAATAGTCAAACTCTGAAGAAATTGTTGATAGCAGTTCTGTAAAGTCCTCAGCAAAGGCTGGATAGTATCTTGGAGGCCTGTAAACAATGATTAGTAAAATGCATGGAGCACCTTTTAACACAATACCCAGATATTCGAAAGACGGGTAATTACCAAATGATATTTGCTTACATTGATAGACATCTTTAAAGAGAGCAGCTACACCCCCGCCTCTCCTAAAAGCTCTGCAGACACTCATGAAAGTAAAGTTAGGAGGGGATGTTTCATTGAGGACTGTTGCACTGCAGCTGTCTTCTAGCCGAGTTTCATTTAGAAACATAAAATCCAGGTTGTATGTGGTTATTAAGTCGTTGACTAGAAGTGATTTGTTTTTAAGTGAGCGGATGTTTAAAAGTGCTAACTTAAAGGAGAACTCCGGTCAATTTTAACATTGAGCTTATTTTTTTGTACATTTGGAGTGCTGTCAGTACAGACAAAAACGACAAAAATCTGTGTTTCCTACACCGTGTTATCCTCTTTTTAAAATTCGCACCCTGTTGACTTCAATGGGGCAAGTTCTAAACCTGCGTTTAGCCTGCTTTAACATCCTTGATTTGTCATTACAAGTGCACAGCCATGTGAGTGGTGTTATTAAGAGTGACCACTGTCAATCTGACTGCAGTTGATGTGAAAGATATTAATAAAAATGATGTTAATTGAATTCAGACAGCTCACATACCTGTATTTACGTCCTGTTTCCGTTCGAAGTCCACAGTTGTCGATTGTCGAGTTCGCGCGCGCGCGATCATTGGTAACTAAGCAACTCTTAAAAAATACTGTACTTAAAAAAAATTCTCAAAAAACTCCTCCGTGTGTTCAACATCTGATTCGGATGAACTATCCATTTGAGCTGATATTCTCAGAACACCACACAGCACCGTCATCTGTTGACAGCTGACAGTCTGAGTCTCCACTGTTGCTTAGTTACCAATGATCGTGCGCGCAAACTCGACAATCGACAACTGTGGTCTTCGAACGAAAACAGAACGTAAACACAGGTATGTGAGCTGTCTGAATTCAATTAACATAATTTTTATTTATATCTTTCACATCAACTGCAGTCAGATTGACCGTGGTCACTCTTAATAACACCACTCACATGGCTGTGCACTTGTAATGACAAATCAAGGATGTTAAAGCAGGCTAAACGCAGGTTTAGAACTTGCCCCATTGAAGTCAACAGGGTGCGAATTTTAAAAAGAGGATAACACGGTGTAGGAAACACCGATTTTTGTCGTTTTTGTCTGTACTGACAGCACTCCAAATGTACAAAAAAATGAGCTCAATGTTAAAATTGACCGGAGTTCTCCTTTAACAGTCTTACTTTTTGTCCCCACAGCAATCTTAGTTTGGCGTGTAATAGGCACCAGATTAGATGGGTTTGCTGTACGACTTTTGAAGGCCTTAGACTTTCTATCATGTAATCGAACAGCAATGGAGAAAGATACAGGCACACTGGGTTCCCGCTTGTTCTGTAAACATTTGAGAAAGTTACTGTCATCATAGCGGGGACCCGACACATATCACTGAGAGCTGGTATCAGTTGTTTTAGGTTGACCTCGAGCCGATGGAGGAGGGAGTTGGCCCTGGCGTTGTGGCAGAGGCCGAAGAGCTCTCACAGGAGGAGTGCGAGCTGGGCCCGCAGGCTTTGGTGGTTTTGGGGCCTGACGTTTTTTGGTTGATATCTGCGGGCTTACAGATAGTTTGGTTCCAGCAAACACTAGTTTTTCCATTTTCTCTGAGAAGCACAGAAGATGTTGTGGAGATGCTGGAGATAGTGAAAGCGTGTCTGGTGAGGGGGGCTGTTTCTCTGGTGTTATCAGAGGCTGTAATGTGCTGTCCTGGTTTTCCAGAAAGTCGTCCTTGGGTGCTGAATCTTGGAACGGTTCTAGTATGTCACAATCTGTCTGTGGTGAGCTCTGTGAGCAGGGCTCAGCTGAGATTGTGTCCATGAGCAGAAGTTGTTGTGGCTGAGTGGTGTTATCATTGTCCTTGTGTGACGTGTCAATCGCATGTCCATTCATGTGCTGAAGTGAAGTCCTGTGGTCATTCATACTGTGTCCAGGTGTGTGTGTGCCATTCAGGTTGAGTGGATTGGCACACACTGCAGAAGGATGATTGAGGGAGAAGTGGATATTGTCCTTTAGCACTCTTGAACCAAGTTTGTTTGGGTGGTGGCCATCCTGTAGAAACAGTTGCCTCTGACTCCAGAAAAGATTGAAGTTGTCAATGAAGTTTACTCCTTTTAAATTGCAGGTTTTTTGGAGCCATGTATTAAGCCCAAGCAACCGTGAAAACCTGTTTGTTCCTCTTGCTGGGAGAGGTCCGCTGATGAATGTTTGAAATTTCAGTCTTTTAAGTGTTTCAAAAAGTTCATTGAAATCCTTCTTAAGGAGTTCTGACTGCTCTTAATGAATATCATTTTTCCCCACATGAATGATGAGTCGATTTGCAGTTTTATGTTTCATCAGAATGTTCTCAAGTTCCCTGTTTACATCAGAAGTTGTTGCTTGTGGAAGGCAGCATGTTGTTGTATCCCTGCTGTAAATGTTTCTGATTATAGAGTCCCCCACTATCAGAGTCCTGTGCTCGGCTGCGCTCTGAGCTTCAGCATCAGTGTTAGCTACTGGCTGATTCAGTCTGTGTTCGATCACATTCATCACGTTTTGGGATTCCTCATTTACATTCATTAATACTTCAAATCTCTCAAGATGTATAGGCAGTGATAGGAGATCAGTGTTTGCAATCCTTGTCATAGCCGTAGAGGATGCTACTGCGGCAATATGTGATACTTGTGACAATCTGATGTCTCGAGCGCCTTTGGGTCTCGCTCCCTGTTTGTGCCACCGATGTGTAAGTCGATCGGTTTGTTTCTCTACACACAGTATGGCCTGTCGAGGAGTACTAGATTCAGGGGACTCACCGGCTGTATGCTGAGGTCCATGACGAAGCTCTGTTGTGTGTTCCGTCTGGCGTGGTGGTCCCACAAATAACTTTGTTTCAAGAACTACAATCCTTTGTAAAAGTCCCCGGAATGTAAGCTTTCAGTGGGAGGCTGGTCGAATAAAAGAATTCAGCTTTTTTGTTGTAATCCAAGCGTTTGAGCACTGTGCTGATTTGCTGAAGTTAAAATTAGGTGATAAAAGGAGATAAAATATAAAAATATAAAAGCAATAGAGCAAAAAATATAAAAGCGATAGAGCAAAGTACGGAGCAGTAAGCAAGAGCGTCCGAACAGTAGCAGAGCAGGAAGTGGAAAATTCCGGAAGATTAATCGATTAAAGTGGAAGATTAATCGATTAATCGGATAAAAAATCTTTGTGTGTTTTTAAACAACCAAAACAAATAATGCATAACGAAAATGATGTGGCTGTAAAATGATCAAGCATTTGGCTTTTATTTAAAAAAAAAAACCCAGAGGTATTTATTCCAACTCCAACATTTGGCTCCAAAACTAAGCCTATAATTGCAATTTTTACCCATTTAGTGTTTATAAGTGCCAGTGCCAACAATTATATAACAATACAGTTATGTCAACTTACTGTAAAACAAGTATATTATACACGTTTTACAGTAAGTTGACTTATTGCTAAATTGTTATGTAACTGCAATACATTGTATAATATGTCAAACTTAGGGTGTGACGATTATTATATAACTCTGAGACCGACGGTTATAGTTGAACACCGTCATTAGAACTCTATAACCGCCAGAACAGTGTTATTAAAATATCTTGCAGAAGGTTTGGCTGCTAATATCAGTGTTGGGGAGTATAACGGAATACATGTACCGGCGTTACGTATTCAGAATGAAAATTATGAGTAACTGTAGTCTCCACAGAACATAAAATGGGCCTATTCATTTTATTTTATTTTTCGTGTTCGCATTTATGAGGAAAAAAATATTTTTTTACGGACGTGAGCGCTCTGAAAGCGCCACTAAAAGATGCTTTAAAACTTTCACAGAGACATCAAACAGAAAGCACAAAACATTTCTTTAAAGTGAATTTCGTTTTGTATTAATTGTATCTTAATTTTAATCAATGTTTCATCAACCTATTGCCTGGAAGAAGTAGCCTAAGTAAGTAAGTAAGTAAGTAAGTAAAATTTATTTCTATAGCACTTTTCACAGATAAACATCACAAAGGGCTTCACAGTAAAATGTAATACAAGAACAATTTAAATACATTCCCCAAAATACAAACAACAAACACAACAAACAACCATAACAACCCCTCGACTAACCAAAAGCCTGCTTAAAGAGCAAAGTCTTCAGTTGTTTTTTAAAAGAATTAGCTGAGTTTGCGCCACCTAAAACAAGAGGCAAAGCATTCCACAGCCTGGGAGCGACTGCCTGGAATGACTGGTCCCCTCTAGTTTTAAAATGGGTACGGGGAACAACTAATAACATCTGATCTAAAGACCTGAGACTCCGGGTAGGAGTGTGCAGCTGTATCAGGTCAGTGATGTAGGAAGGGACTTGGCCATGCAAGGCTCTAAAGGTAAGAACCAGGATTTTAAAATTAATTCTATACTGGACTGGTAGTCAGTGAAGTGATGCTAAAACAGGTGTGATGTGGTCTCTTTTCTTAACGTGAGTTAAAAGCCTTGCAGCAGAGTTCTGAACAGCCTGGAGACGATGAAGCTCCTTCTTACTCAAACACGTAAAAAGACTATTACAATAGTCTAAACGGGAGGAGATGAACGCATGAATAATCATCTCTAACTCACCTTTAGTCACAGATGATCTTAATTTGGAAATGTTCCTCAGTTGAAAAAAGCAGTTTCTAACTAATTGTTTCGAATGAAGCTCCAAGGACATAGCTGACTCAAAGACAACACCTAAGCTCCTGAGGCTCGGTTGGACAGACGGGCCTAAATCACCAATATATTGTATTATCTTTGGGATTTTACTTTCAGGGGCGATTATTAGTGTTTCTGTTTTGTCAGAATTGAGAAGCAAAAAGTTCTCACATAACCACTTTTTAATGCTAGTCAAACCGTTAATTAAAGAAGACAATTTAAACAACTCAGTTTCCTTAAAGGAGCAATACAGTTGTATATCATCCGCATACAGGTGGTACGATATGTAGCTAAACTGACCAAGAGGAAATATATACAAGAGGAACAAGATAGGACCTAAGACAGAACCCTGAGGTACCCCACACGACAACTCTGCAGTTTCAGACATGATCTGATTAATATTAACACTAAAGCTTCTACCAGACAGGTAGGATGAAAACCATTTTAAAACTGATCCCGACATGCCAACCAGATCACTAAGTCTTTTAATCATAATATTATGATCAATTGTGTCAAAAGCTGATGAGAGAAGACCAACACTGTATATTTTTTAGAGTCAGCTGACATCATAATATCACTTGAAATTTTAAGTAACGCCGTTTCTGTGGAATGTTTTTTGCGAAAACCAGACTGGAATTTGTCAAATAACTCATGTTTCTCTAGGAAAAGGATGAGTTTTTCAGCTACAACTTTTTCTAGTATTTTTGACATGAAAGGAAGCTTCGAAATTGGTCTATAGTTTTTTGGTTGTAGCGGATCCAGGTTCGTTTTTTTTTAGTACAGGCTTAACAACGGCATGTTTTAAAAAAGCAGGAACAACACCATTTAAGAGTGAAGAATTTAGCATCTCAACAATACAGGGGCCAAATATGGCCTGTGAGGGGCGCGTGAACTGGAGCTCGTCTCATAAATGAACCGAAACTCAGCGTATAAGGAAGACTATAGCCTCCTCTCACAGACATGTCTACTTTTAAACAGAACAATTCAAAACGAAAGAAAACAGACTACAGACTGCTCTCTGCTTTATGTGATCCGTATGAAATGTGCATTTCTCTCTGGCGCGTTCACTACTGAAGATCGCGAGTCAGCATCGTCAACTTCATCTTTGCACCCGACACAAAGAAAACACTTCTTTATTAATAAACAATTAAAATATCTCCTTGCTATATTTTACATATTCATAATCATTACTTTTGCCGGTTCTTTGTGACAGAATTTAGGTGCTTTATTGGCAGCGCCACCCTTACGGTAGGCTACATGAACGCGTCATCACCGCACCCACCAGAATAGGCCTTTTTAGACTTTAGACATTCTCTGCCGTTTATGGACATCTTTAGTCTCCACTATGGCGCCAACTAATTTCAAAATGTATCACGCTCTACAGTGTGCTTCCTGAACATTGAACAACGGTCAGTGTGAAACAAATCAGATCCCTGCGTGTATAGTGCGTGTCATAGGAATTTAACGAGGCTTCGAGGCAGAGTTTTTGCCTCGAGGAATTTTTGTAATCGAGTTAATCGAGTAACTCGATGAATCGTTTGAGCCCTAGTTGGTACGTGACAGGAGGGTCTGATGAACATGTATAAAAATGTTCCCCATATGGTTGAAAATACCATCATTGGTCCAGAGAGATAACATTCAGAGAGATAAGAGGATATGATATAAAAGAGGATGGATGTCCCTCACTGTCACACTCTGCAGCCACTGTATGACTGCTGCTCTCTCTCTCTCTCTCTCTCTCTCTCTCTCTCTCACACACGCACACACACATACACACACACACACACACACACACACACACACACACACACACACACACACACACACACACACACACACACACACACACACACACACACAGAGGTTACAGAGTTTAGCTCCCCATAAAGCACAGCAGAGGCTTGCATGCGTAATGAGCGAGTTCCTAGAACTACACAGTGAGAAAGCCCCTATAGTTTCTCATTGAAAATATTAAGAAAACAAAAAGTACAAAAGAAAACATTACATGAAGAACTTGTATGCTGTTTAAAGAATCTTTACACCGCATTTTCCGCATCAGATCTGTCAAGCTAAAGAAAGAAAGAATGCCAGCAATCTTTCTTTCTTTGGCTTGACAGAATTTTTTTTGCTTTGTTTAGTTTTGTAGCTTAATTGAAAGAGAAGATTTTCATTGAATGACAACATCAACTTTGGTCTGTTTTTTTTTTTATGTAACTTTTTTCCAGGTGGTCACTATGAACTGTCCTTGTCTGGAAAAGAGCTGCAAGAACATTCTTTAAAAATTGTCCTTTTGTTTTCAACATAAGGTTGTTTAATGGGCCATTAACAACAATCATGATAACTATAACAATAACTACAGACTAGAGAAGCACCAATGTATTGGCCTATAATCGGTATCGCTAGATAAAATTAATTATTTTTCTAATTCAAATTCATATATTCAAATTCATTATTTTCACACGTCAAACATTTTTCTTGTGTTAAATTTAAGCGGTCGAATTTAATATGAAAATAACACATTAGTAAAATGTACAAATATAGCAAAGTTAAAGCATTCTCTTGTACAAACTCTAAACTATTTCAGATCTGAGTATGAGTCAGAACCTTCATTCCCCACATTTCTCACGGAGCATGTAAAAAAAAACAACTTTTTTTCCACAGAGACATTTTCACACTTTCAGCATAAGATTTGCACCTTTCTAAGAAGATTTTGCAACTCTTCCTTTGTGCTTTTAGCTGTCCTTTCCAGTAGCCTCTCTTTTCATCTACTGCATCTGAAATCACATACTGAGTTGGTTCTGTTTGAGAATGCCATGTCTGTTAAAGTATGCATGTGTACAGTACAAATAAAGTATTGTCAAGAATGAATGTGTGTAAAATGAAAGAAGTCTGAATGTACTACTGTACATCCACTGCCATGTTAACATTGTCATGTGAGCTATAAAATGAGTTGTGTCGTTTCCCTGCCATTTACGACTTCTCACCCGTGGTCTATGAACAATAAAGTGCCTTTTAATGTGAACTTCTCAATCACGACAGAAGTAGTAGGTCACCCAAATAATTTTTGCCTACTGTTTAATGAATACTGTGAATTCAGACATACTACTCATTTCACATAGGCCTACTGCTTTTCATCTACTATAAGGGAGATTTACTGTATGAATATTCAGACACAGAGTTGGTGTCTGAGGCTAATTCTTGGCTCAGAGCAAAAAAGTCCGGACAATTGTTTTTAACAATCCATAAAGTTTCAAGAAAATAAACATTATTATTGACAAAAAATTTATCCAAAAATACTGTGTTGAGTCAAAAATGAATACAGGTCAATTTGTCCCCCTTTATGCATTCTTGGAGTAGTGATTAAGTAGTGAAAAATTAAGAAACATGTTTTTGAAGAATTCATGGAATATCCAAGGTTATATTTAATATATGGCATTCCAAGGTTAATTGTGACTTGACAGATCGCTGTAGTGCCTCTTTCTTTCTGGAAGTCTTTTCTTCCACTTTGATACAAGTTATAGCATGCAAAATCATGCATGAACATCAAAAGGTATTGTGAAAGATTTACTGAAATGTATGTGTCATGCAATCGCTTAATCTGTGATTTCAGATATCATTCTGAATCGGCTATCGGTATCGGCAGAGAAATTGCGTATTTTAAAGGCCTTAAATAATGACAGAACTTTCTTTTTTGGATGAACTATCCTTTTCTGTGATGAGAAGATCTTTTCTCATTGCAAAGATCAGGCAGTGAGGCACTTTATCTGAATAAAGAACTAACAGCAACCATATAAAGTACAGTGCAATGCATTATGCAGTGAACCTAGCTCACTGAAGACGTTTGTATATTTGCATTAAATTATATCATGAGTTCAAACTGTGAGAGCGAGTATGTGTCTGTTTGTGCTTACTCAGCTGTTTGACCCCAGAGTAAAGCTAGCTGAAGTTTAAGCCATGTTTCTGCCTTCTATTTTTAACTGCATACCAGTCCTCAACTGTAAAATCCACCATGAAGAGGTTTAATTGCTACACAATGCATCCTAATAGGCTGAAAAGCCTTTGAAAAATGTCATTTATCATGCTTTTTCATCCATGCTGTATCATATCATTGACTTCCCACCTATAGCTAACCTATAGCCATATGACGGCAAAAATTTGTTGAATCCATGATCGGTACGATTGGTTTGATTTTTTTCAGGTTTTTGAAAACAAATGCTCACCAACGCTGCACTTATTTGATCAGAATTACAAGAAAAACAGTAATTTGGTGAAATATTATTATTAATTTAACATTTTTCTATTTTTTAACATATTTATTCCTGTTGATAATTTTCAGCATCATTACTCCAGTCATCAGTGTCACATGATCCACCCGAAATCATTCTAATATGCTGATTTGCTGATCAAGAAACTTTTATTTATATTAATATTATTAATGTTGAAAATTTTAGTTTTTTGTCAGGATTCATTGATGAAAGGAAAGTTCAAAAGAACAGCTAAAATGGAAACATTTTTATATTGAAATGGAAATTTGTAACATTATATGTCTTTACTGAGTAATTTGAGCAATTTAATCCATCCTTGCTGAATAAAAACATTAATTTCCTTTAAAAAAATCACTCCAAAATGTATATATTTATATATATAAAACTGTTTTAGGGGATATTGTGAATCCCATGACATGGATGTATCTGGATCTGTTAATTACTAAGTTTGCACAAGTGTCCTCAGGCCTGAGGATAAGTCAATCTGTCATTGACTTATCTGTTAAATGTGTTAAATACGTATGTCATGCTCACATATATTTATTTTACTGTGACAGTGAAAAATGCATGGCAAATCTTTCTCTCTCTTTTGCATTTGTATTTTGCATTTGTATATTATTCTGCACATTGTATATTTCAAACTTCTTTAGATTGTATTTTGTAACCATGCACACAAACAATACATAATCATACACAACATAGTCATAATGTGCTGTTAAGTCTGCAAAAGAGAACGTCTTAGTTATTAATGTAACCCTCGTTCCCTGAAGGAGGGAACAGGAGATGTAACGTTGACGTGACGACGTAATTGGGATCACTTCAGGGAGCCCTATAATCTTCGAGTATCTACAGAACGAGCCAATGAACGTTGGCGTGTGTGAATTGCGTCACGTGCCCCGCAGCGCGGGTATAAACAGGAAGCGGGTGCACACACACATTGTTTTTTGCTGAGGAGCCGAGATAGTGATGGCCATACAGCGATGGTCAGCAAGCGTAGCAACGGGACGTTACGTCTCCCGTTCTCTCCTTCAGGGAACGTCGACGTGATGACATAATTGGGATCCCATGGAAAACGCCACAGTTGCTGCCATATCCAGCGCCCTACGCAAGACTCTCAGACCCCCAACTGGCTGGGGCAGAAGGCCTGTGTAGAGGGAGTTCGAACTGCTGTTCCATTATAACCCACACAGTGGAACTCTTGGATAAAACTGGGAAAGCGTGACCCCCAGAGGAGAGGGACGCTGCGGAGCCACATCCTGCCCGAAGGGAGGTACCATGTGGAGAATACACATATGGACAGGCCAGTAGGGGCAGTGCAACATATGGTATGTCACTGGGTTGGTTCCAGACTGAGAAGGGGGAGACTACACCGGACAGTGACGGCAGAGGAGGCTCTGCCAAGGGAAAGACACAGGATCACCGCAGGGAGCTGGTCATGGAAGAATACGCATAAGGGACCGCTGCAGGGATCACCACATATGAAACCCAGTCTTAGCAGAAGTTACACAAGCATACGAGCACTAGACCTGCCGTGGGACGCTCCGCAACGTCTGACTGCCACAGGGGTGCGGAGGAACTCTACAGGGTTCGCCTGGTGGGGAACTCAACTGGAGCAGAAAATCACACATATCCGCTCTAGCGGGAGTGATGGTGTCATCTACTGCTTGGGGTAGGTCACCTAGAACCTCCACAGGTGCCATAGGGTTCCCCGTCTCTGAGAGAGCAGGTCCTCTCTCAGAGGAATGGGCCAGGGAGGGGCCTGTCGCGAGGAGCACTAGTTCCGGGAACCAGGTCCGGTTGGGCCAATACGGCTCAACTAACAAGACCTGCTCCTCGTCCTCCCTGACCTTGCACAAGATCTGTGCAAGAAGGCTCACTGGGAGAAATGCATACTTGCGTAGGCCCGGGGGCCAGCTGTGTGCCAGAGCATCCGTGCTGAGGGTCCCCTCGGTCAGGGAATACAACAACTGGCAGTGAGAAGGGTTTGCGGCGGCAAACAGATCTACCTGTGCGATCTCTGCCCTGAACACTGGGGGGCGCCAGGCAAACTGAATCGCATAGTAGAGTCTGATAGTACGGATGAGTCAGCGAGAAGGGCTAGGAAGCGATAGCCAGGCTCCCAACACTGTGCAAGCGGAACCAACGGTACCACAGACGTACCCAGGGTGGGGCAGCGTGGCGCAATGCAGGGACCGACTCGGACGGCATAGCGGCACGGAGTGGGGTCTAAATGTGTGTGGTGCAACACATACCTGCTTCCGTCGAGTTTGCAGAGGTGTCAGTGCGTCCGGGACACAGCCACTGCTGCTCGCTGACGATGAAAGAGGGACTTGAGGGTGACAAGGCACAGCGTCGTCGACCAACAAGTGCGCCCTCTTGGGACCCAGAGGTTTCAGAAATTGCTCTTTTATTGAAAATGCTCTTTTATCTGACCAGGGGCCAGTGGCGGAACAAAAACAAAAGGAAACAAAAGATTCTCCGCCCGGCCCTCCACCGGGGGAAGGAGCGGCGCGTTCACCATCTCCTGAAGAGCAACTTGATCCACCTCTGGGTCGCCCGTCTCAGGATCGTTTGCACCTATGTATGGTACCGGGGCGGCACGCTGAGAACCAGCACGGCCTGCCCCGAGAAACCAATCATCCAACCAGGAAGGTTCGGGACGTGGTGAAGAGTTCCACACAAGCCCAACCTTCTCGGCGGCCCGGGAAAGCATAGCTGCCCATTCTGGATCGGACTCGGGCAACGCTACACTCCCTGAAGGGGGCAACACAGCCGAATCCTCATCTCCAGAGGACTGAAGCTCCCCCTCCGATGCTGCGATCAACATCTGATCGTCAGGCGGAGCCCCAAAGGAGACAACTGGTCGTCCATGAGAAGGACCAGCACGCTCCTTTGGAGGCTCCAACGGCGGTAGTGTTTGTGAGGCGTGAGGGACCCACAGAGATTGCCTCGGCGGGGAAGCCCTCACGGTAATCCTCAGATCACCCTGGTCATGCACAGAAGTAGGCCTATTCTGAGGTCCAGAATAGATGCTAGATCGGGGCATAGGCGAGGGGACTGCACCTCCCTTGAGGTAAGCGAGTCTCGATCTTAGCGCTATCATAGTCATATTCCCGCAATAGGAACATGAACTATTTACAAAAGCTGCTTCAGCATGCTGAATGCCCAAACACGAGAAGCAGCTATTGTGGCCGTCTGCTGGCGCCAGGGAATAGCCGCATCCAGAAACGCGGAATGACATCATGAAAAGGACGCAGGGTCACGCTTGTGTTGCTCTTTTAGTGAAAACAAAAAATAGAAAAAACTCTTTCAGTGCTGAGGCACCCAGGGATAGCCGCGGTGTACGAGGTTACACACTCAGTATTTAACGCCCACCTAAAATGACACACACACACACACACACACACACACACACACACACACACACACACACACACACACACACACACACACACACAGACAGTGCAGTGCTGTGAAAACAGCAGTTTGTGAGCTATAATGCTCGCGGCCACCGCTGATCGTGCCGTCACACCAACACTGGACAAAGAGTCTTCTTGAAGAGTCTCCGACGATGTAGCAATCTTGCAGAACTCAGAAGTCAGACAACAGCTCGGCACCGAAGTCAATGTGTTTGTGCGCCCTATCATCTCATAAAGATGATAGGGCTCCCTGAAGTGATCCCAATTCCGTTGTCATGTCGATGTTACGTCGAACGTGAGCGACTGAAAGGGAAATGAAAGCGTAAGCGTAAGTTCTATCAGAAAGACTCCTCTGCCACGTCATTAATTCATAATTTTGTGCAGCCAATCACAGCTCGACATCAAATATAAAAAGACTGATCTTACCCTCCTATTTTGTTGCCTATAGGTGTCGTAGCGAAGTTCCCCTCCATCCTCAACACCACCACCAGGATGGCTCCCGTCCACTCGTTCGGGGGTAGGCTCCGCACCTGCCTCTATCATAAGGCAAGACCTACCAATTAACTTCCAAACCTGTACGGAGGACGGGGCCTACACCAAATAACTTTGAGACGGAGCTCATTGAGGGTTTACTTTATTTGTATTTTATCGTCTGTAAATTTATTTGATTAAATAAAATTAATTCCATACAAAATTCCTTCAGAGTCTTTTCTGTTAGAACTGATTTCTCCTTTGGGAATCTGACATGAATAAGTGTCTAATAATGGGGTTGGCTTGGATTGGGATTCAGTTTCAAGACGGCATTGAATACGTATCTTGGGATGTGCCCTAGAAATATCCACTTCAGTAAAGAGTGAGTGACTTCTCTTTTAATCCGCTGCTTCCTGTCTCCGGTTTCCACCAAATGCTCTGTATTGTTTAAAAACATCCAGTAACTTGAATACACAGGCTGATACGCCAAGTGATTCAGAGGGCTTTTTGTTAGGATGACCAGTGATTGCGGAGGGTTCCACCATTGTTTGACACAATTCTGCAGCTGATTTATTTATTTTTTTCCAGCAAACCAGACATGACATTATACAGTGGCCTGCCTCACAAAATGCATTGTTTCTCAACAGTATCTCCAGTGTGACAGTGCTCTTTCTGGGTTTGGGCCAAAGATTCAAAGAAGAAACGTCTCCTCGGTTATTCTGTTATTCTGTATATTACACTGAACGCCACTGTATTTCCTGTTTGCTAATATATATATATATATATATATATATATATATATATATATATATATATATATATATATATATATGTAACTATTCCACTACAGGCAAGTTTGCAGAACCCAAGTGCAGTTTACTGAGAATCCCAACATGAACAGATACAAAATAAACAAAAGACTTGAAAAAGACTTGACTTGACTTGATCAAACAGCAGATTACACGAGCAAAGCTAGACAAGAAACAATGGAAACATGAGAGCTGTATGAGGGTATACAATTAGGATACGTTTACATGAAAACGATATTCTTAAAACGGAGAAGGTGTTCCGCATACAGACGACACCATTGTCAAAATGATCCCCATTCGCACAGATACGGGAAAACGAAAAAAAAAAAACACCTGTATTCTGCCTTTTTGTTGTTTACACGGAGACCGTTTTCAAAAACGTTGAAACCACTTTGAAACCCGTTTCCAAACGGTTGCATTTTCAGGCCACCAAAACGCTGTGGTTGTGTAAAAAAAAGGCCAAAACGCATAAATATTTTTACGTTTTTAGTTGAAAACGGTGGTGTGTAAACAGCCCCTTAGACTAATGACTAACAAGAAACACCTGTGAACAATAAAGACAATCGACCAATCATAACAGGACACATAAGGCAAGGGATACACAAGACATGATCACATGAGGGGAAGGAAGTCACATGACAAGAAACCAGGACATGACTGAGAATTTCTAAATAAAAGACATGAAACATAAACATAAACGTGAACCAAACCCCAAAACCAAACGTGACAATACAAGAGTCAGCTCCAGTGCTATGAATCTGATTGGCCGAACAGCTTTCCAAAAGTACTGATATGAAATTGATGTGCACTGTAAAAAAATTATCGTAATTTTAATGGTAAAATATTGCAAAAATGCTACAGTTAAAAACCTACAAAATGGTTAAATGGTTAAATGGTTAATGGTATAAGTTCCTTGCTATACAGTGGAAACCTGTAATAGATCAAATGGAATATTTCATGTTACAGTAAAATAAGTGTAAAATTAGTGAAAATGAACACGTCATCATAAATTCACTTTTTTTTTCGGTGTGGGCAAAAATGATAACTCTATAAATAACTCTTTTTTATTAAGATACAGCTTTTTATGAAACCTTTTTTTTGTTTTTGTTGTCTTAATTAGGGGTTAAGGCAGGATTGAGGTCGCCACCGAAATGGAAATGTGAAAAAGTTGCTGAGAACGGGAGATTTGAAGATGCTACTCTCCTTCAAAGAGTCCACTGAGCTTGTCACATGAGACACAGCAACAAAGGCAAAGCAAGAGGCAGGGTTCACGTCGTCCTAAAGCTTCACACAACAGCCTGACAACAGATGAGCTGCCTCTTCCCGCTTCACACTGATTCAGCTCACAGTTATCTGGGACAATGCTGTCCAAACTGAGCCTCTTGCTTTGCACTGAATGTGGCAAAAGGAAAAGAGTGTATTTTGAACAGCATCTTGTATCTTTAAAATCTGTAATATAATATAATATAATATAATATAATATAATATAATATAATATAATATAATATAATACTGCCAAATATATAGGGTATTTATTGTAATGTGTAGGCTATATTGTGTTTTTGGTTCTGTCATGTTTGCCTGTGTTCATTTGACCCAGTTTCCCTGTGTGTCTGATCGTTGTATTCCTATAATGTTGTTCAATTAATTAACTTGTTAGTCCCTGTGTATTTAAGCCCTGAGGTTTCCTCTGTTTCTTGTCCTGTTTCTTTAATGTGTTGCTTGTGTTTGCTTGTTCTCCTACATGTTCCTGTTGGGCTATTATTAAAGGATTATTGATTTTGTGCGCTAGTTATTATACAACTGTACCCGTGCCACTTATTTAGTTCACCCAAAAATGCTAAATCTATCTAGTTATTAAATAATTTGTTTAATAAAAAAATACAGTACAACCGTAATTGTGTGAAAAATCATTACATTTAAAAATAACTGTTTTATTTTTTAATAGGAATTAATTCCATCATTACTCTTCAGTGTCACATGATCCTTCAGAATTCATTCTAATATGCTGATTTGATGATTAGTTTGCTAATATGCTGATTTTCTTTTCTTATTATTATCAATGTTGAAAATGATTGTGCTGCCTAATACTTTTGTGGAAACCATGAATCATTTTTCAAAAGAATTACATCAAAATAACCTATAAGAGAGCAAGCGAGACTGTATTTATCAAGAATTAATTTGATGAAGTTACTAAAGCTTGGGGATACCAATTGTGCATGGTAAATTTTAATATCACATGAGGTGTGTCCCAAATCGCGTACTTGTGCACTATTCTACGCCATTTTGTATTATAAATAGATGCACCTTTTAACCGGAAAAACGAAGTGTGGAACGTTGGACACTTCATGCACTAAACGCAGCTTTAATTATGTAGAGGAGGGGGAGGGGCTATCAGACACCAATGTTGAAAGACAAAATAAACGTATAAAGTTCATTCACTACACGGTTGAGTAGGCTATATAGCATAAGTACATAGTGTATAAGTGCATAGTGTATAGGCCATCATTTGGTACACAACTATGGACTTAGCATGTTAGCATGGTTAGCATTGTTGCTTGAGCAGGTCTTCCCATGAAATAAGTACGTTTACTGTTGCCAAATACATATTTTGAAGTGTACTTAATGCTCCTAGAGGCCAGGCTGTATTTGCTCTTTGGTTGAATGAAGGAAACACACTAGAAGGCAAAACGCTGCTGGTTTAAAGGCTCTTATAGTGCTTAAGGCGTAAGTTTAAGAGTCTTAAAGCTGCATCTCAGAATATCCTCTGCCCTAGTCTCTCACACCGTCACATGTGTGCACACACAGCTTCACTCCATGCATCAGCCCATGTCAACAAGCTAAAGTCAAGACAATGACGTTGTATTCAAATGCTCTGACCCCAGTGACGTTTGCACAGAAGCACGTGGGGTCTAATACTCAGTGATTAGACCCAGGGCACTTCAACAGCCTTTGTTACCAGCCGTGTTATTGAGCTGCCATTTACTCGCATTCCCTCACTGAGCAGCTAATGAGTCTTCTCTCCGCAGCAGAACAGGTGAAGCACTGGCAGAATGTTGAATGCTGGGTATATCTGATAATCTGGCAGCCTGAGGCATTTCCTTAACAAAGCCCTGCTTTGACTTTCTGCTCAGACAGGAAGTGAGATGGTTCTCAGTAATTCAACATGTGGTAAAGTTAAAGCGCAACTAATGTTGGGTTTCAAAAGGTTCACTACACGCATACTTCATATGTTCACTACTCATCGCACACTGATTAAAAAGTAGTACAATTAAAATTAAAAGAGACAAGTTGTGTAATTGAGTAAGCTTATACTGCAAACATGCACGTAGTGACTGATTACAATATCTTAATATTTTAGTATATATACTCACAAATTACTAAGCAAATTTAAGCATCACATTTTCAAATTAGCAACTAGTGACTCACTGTGTAAGTCTAAGTGTATCATGTGTGAATAAAATGGTCTTAACCCTGTGTTTATCAATAGAGAAATATTTGTATTCAGAATAAACTGCCAGAATATTTAACTAAAACAAAATATAAACTTTACCTGAAATAAAATAGGATATAATCTATCTTTATATCTAAAATAAACAATACAAAGAAATGTAATAGGTATTTTTAGGTTGTGAGACACATCATTCTAAACATTTTTCAAAAAGTACAATTAATGTAAGAGTAAAACTAAACATAAAAAGAAAATAAAGGGGAAAATGAGGGGAAGTTTTTGCAGTTTTCTTTTTTAAATCGACATACAAAAAAAAAAGTATACCACTAAAACCATTAAAAAAAACTTTTTGTTACTTGAAACAATATAAACAGGCAGTTTTCTTTTTGAAATTGTTTTGTATTATTTCTCATGTAGCCACTATAGCAGATTCAGAAATATTCAATATTTATTTTTTCCAGTGAGCCCTATTAAGTCTTTAAATTTTTGAAATATGATATTGTGAAAATGCTTAGTCATCAACCACTCAAAGTAAAACACAAATCATATCTTGGAACGAACTGTCGGTGTGTGAAACTGCCACCATACACAAGTCCATTATGCTGATTATAATGAGGAAAGTCTGTATTTACTGAAAATATATCAGAGCATTTATCATTTGATCAGCTGATGAACTTATTTGAGCAACGGATTTGTGAACCTAATCATATTGTGCCGAATGGACTGTTCCTTTCCCAGATTAAGGCAGTGTTTACAGCAGGGAATGCAGAGCTGGGGTCAGGTTAAGGACTGTCAGAGTTAAGATGTCTGGGAAAATCAAAGCAAGGCCTTGCAACAGGATTTTTTCATGACAGCAAACAAGCCTTTTCACTTGAGCCAAGTGAGAGATGCAATAACACTATAGTAAAGTAAGCCTCTTTACCTTTTTCATAAAGGTTATGGAACAAATTGCCGTCATCTATCAAAACAGCGCCCACGGTGTCTGAATTTAGAAGTCTTTTGAAAACTTATTTGTACTCTTGTGCTTTTAATGTCTTGTGAATGTTTATTTTAATTTTGGGGATGGACCTGTATATATTGTGCTATTGACAGCACTTTGGTCAACCAAGGTTGTTTTAAATGTGCTTTATAAATAAATTAAACTTGAAAGCAGGCTAGACAATTTTCAGAGAGGCTAGCAATATTGAGCTAGCTTTGAAAACATGAGATCCCATCCTCCCTTCAGAGCGTCTCCAAAGCCACACCTTCAAAACACATGAACGCTTACAGCAGGGAGAAAACAAAAGCGATGTGAGAGACGGCATTAAACTATCTCTCAAAACACATAACATTACAATAATAATTGTAACTGACCTGTACCACCTGACTGCTGCAGATTCATTTCGCTGTTGATAGTGTTGCTATTGAAACGCATAAATTAGAGTCACAAACCACTCCGAGTATAATTTAATTTCCATCTCTTCCAAATTACGGCGTAAACGCAGCATTCAGACCGAATGCAATGATTGGACAAACATTTTATGGTCCTGAGACTTCCACAGACAATATATATTCATTTAAATACATTTAGACTTTCAACCAGCATAAAAAAATAATTAAAAAAATTCTGGAACAAATCGCCTACCCTGCCTTTCAGTACTATTAAGTACTCCTAAGATAAATTGGTAACACTTATGTTAACAGATACAACTTTTGATTTTAAAAATGTATTAGTAAGTGTTGAGAATAACATTAATTTAAGATTAACACTTTAGAAGGTTTGATCATTTTTAGTGCATGTTAACAATTTTTTTTACAAATGAAGCCTTATTGTAAAGTTTTACCAACTAAGATTAACCAATTCAGTTTGATAGCAATTTGCCATGTGTAAATCTTTTTAAAAGTTTTTTTTTTAGTTTTTTTTTTTGTAAATGCGGCCTAAATATCTAGTTTTGTCATGAAACTCTAGAGAGCGCAGGCTGATGGGTTTACAAACAATCTGCAAGCAATCACATCATTACCACATGGCACAAGCTGATTGGCCTCAGCTGATCCTTCAGCCAATGAGATTGCTTGCTCAACATTTCAATAGTCTGGTTCAGTGTCTGCTGTAGCAACGCATTCTCATCCCAAGGCGTAATATTCTGACACTTTGACAAAGCGTCTATATCGAACGCGCATGGAACCCTTTAGCGTCAATATAACACGCAGAGAGATGGGTAGGTTTAGGTATGGTGTAGGGTTAGGGTTAGACCGCTAGGAGGCGCCTTCTGACCCATATATTTCGGCGTCTCATATTGACGCTAAAGGGTACCATGCGCGTTCGATATAGACGCTTTGGCAAAAGCGTCATTATATTACGCCTTGGGATGAGAACGGGCTGGCTGTAGGCTAGTCCTGTGTCGTGCTGTCAGACTTCCTCTGAAACCCTCCACCTCCCCCAGCTCCACCTGTCTGAATCTGTTACTGGATTTATGTCTGTCTATTTACGCAGCAGCTGCAGCAGATCTTACATTCTCACAGCAGCGTGTCTGTGTATCTATTATCAGTAGCAAGTCCATACTTGCTCTGCAGACGCAATAATCATCATCAACAGCAGCAGATCTAGTCTGCCAAGACCAACTGCGTTTACATTGCCTTATTCAATAACATGCTAAAACTATCCTAGAGTTGTCATGATTGAAATGCAGTAAAGTAAAAACCTCCAAGGGCCCTTTCACACCTACCTTGTTTAGTCCGGATTTTCTGACTTTTCAATGTGATCCGATTCAAAATGACAGGTGTGAAACCTCCCTCGGACCACAGTCCGGACCAAACAGATGAAATTTGGACCGTCTCGGTCCGGATCAAACTGAACAAAGGTTTGATTTGTTTCTAGTGTGAAAGCATTTCTGTATGGTTCGGACTTTCAGACCATTTACAGGAAGTTCCGGTGGTTTTCGCAGGATTGCTTGCAGTCTTCTCCTCCTTTCCTGCCGGCGCCAATAAAATGTTCGCACAACGAATACGTTCATTTGGTGAATTTGAACTAGCCTTGAGAATAGTTGGTGCTGCAGGTAGTAATGCCATAATAATAACAGTATAGTGCAAACGATATACGTCTGTTCATTCATTCTTGTCAAAGTTACCCACCGAATTGACAACACGCTGACGTCAGACGCACGTCCGTTTACAAACCAATCAATGTCAAGATGCAGCCCACATAGATGATGACGACAGTACAAGTATGTCAAGTAAGGTTTTTTAGTGCGCTCGCTCGCTCGCATAATTGCAATGTGAAACCAAACCAAAACTTACCGAATGTGTAAAATGTATCAAAACATTGGTGCTGACTTTCAGGTGAGAAAACACCCTAAGTTACCTTAACATATAAAATGGGGAAAAAAGGTTAATGGTTCAACATCACATTTTATGTTCTACCTAACTATACTCTCTGCCCATACAGAGTACATTCATTATTAATTTGATAAAAATGAAAGGAAAAGTGTGAGGCTGGCAACTTGCACATGATGTGTTTGATCTATTGTCTGGCCGTGTCTCAGTGAAGAGAGGCTCACAATATCATTGTTTATACATTTCTCTGCTTATTATCTTTGGTCACATATTACTGAATGATAGCACATTTGATACACAATGACATTTCAAAGTAACATGCATGATAAAGAGAAAAACAATATATAGACTGTAAAAGTCAAATCATTATAAAACACAAAAATGGACTCCCATGACATGATGACCATCAGGAATGATGCAAAGACCAGCACACAACATCAGCCCTCGGGCACAACAACATCAAAGGGCAAGTCAAAAGCTAGGCAGTTTCAAGAAGAAAGAAAGTCTTTTTGAAAAAGGGTTTTACAACAACTTTGTATTTTTGAAGCACGCCCAAACACATACACACGCTTACAACTTAAGAAGTATCCAACACTATATTCCTCTGCCACTACCTCTCATATCATCTTCTACTTCTGTCGCTGTTCTCCACCCTCTTCATAATGCAGATGTGTTATTATCTGTGTGCCGTGCCTTTGAATAATGAATATAGGGTTCAGTCTTGCCTCAGAAGTGGACAGTGGACAGGAAGGCAGACAGCAGTCTCTATTTGTGTTTGTGTTCAGGTGTAATCTATGTCTGTTAGACACAGTCTGCAGAAAAGATCCGGATCCTTTGGAACGTGTCTCAGCCCAGTTCTGAACGCTCATGTGGGTGACGTGTCATGGTAATTTTGGTACCATATATCACATTTCCAGGTGTGAATTAGTGGGTGGGTTGTTTATATAACTGCAAGTCTGTCATTGTAAGCATTTAGTGCATGATAATTAAGTCATTATTTACTCACTCTAATATCATTCCAAACCCCTTTGTCATTCTTTATTCTGTAGAACACAAAACGATACGTTTACTCAACACCATTTTCATTTACGTGATAAAAGCGTTTTGGGAGCCTGAAAACGCAAACTTTTTAAAAAGGTTTTGAAAACACATTTTTGGAAAAGATACAGTTATTGTCTCTGTGTAAACTACAAAAATGTTCATTTGTGAAAACGGTAACATCATGCGCATGCGTAGTCTATTACATGTTCAGTCTATAGGCGTGTAGTGTTTCTTTACAAAGTGGCATTGCCAACTACTGGCCTGGCAGCAGAATACAGTGTTTTTAGTCCTTTTCGTGGATCCGTGTGAATGGGGATCATTTTGACAACGTTGTCTTCTGTACACTAAACTTTTCAAAAATGCAAAAAGGAAAAACATTTAGTACATTGTTGTTGCATAAACATAACCTAATATCATAAAAAAACAAACATGTAATGATAATTATATTCATGATATGTGTAAAAAAAAAAAAAATGTACGTAGAATTTTTTTCAAATCTTGTTTTAATAATGATTCAGGTGTATACACACAGATGTATTTCATTTGTATAGACAGATTTCTTTACTGTGTAAGATTTTTTTTTTTATTAGTTTGTATAACATTTTTAGAGTTCCTGAAAATGGTATAGGTTTTTCACAAACATATGAAGCTCACACAATTACAATAATTACATTTCTAAGAATTTATTTTATTTTGAAGTGATTTTCCGTCCTCTCTTTTTTTTGTGTGTGTCTATGACCCAGAAATAGTTCCAGGAAAAAATAACGATATGTTCATCTGGAAACATGTCCTATTTGGCAAAATCATGGTAAGCATTTGAGCTTGATCCAGTGTATATGTTTGCACAGGGGCACTTGACAGTGAGATTGCCCTTTTGAATAATAGCCATAGAAACTACAGTCTTTGAACTCATAACTCTCAAAGTACCTCTGAGCTTCTGCTGCAATCCCTTTGACTCATGCATTATGTAACGACACACTCTTAGAGTCAAAACACTTTTCCCTCGACTATTATAATAGTACAGTGAGTGTCGTCAGACTTAGACATGATGCGTTTAGCTAAGCACAGAACTCAATTAACAGGCAGCTCATTAATGCACTTCAAAAGCGTTTTTAAAAATGTACCATCTGTGTCTTTGGAATTGTCTGTCAATCAGGAGTAAGATATGAATAATCTATTCATGAAAAGGTCATTAAAATTTCATGTAGTTTCATGTCAGGTAGAACATGATTAGCACAATAGCTTGAGAAAAAGGAAAAGAGAAGAACCCACCAATACATTAGTTTTGAATTAAAATAATAAAATAGATTTTTTTATTTTTATTCAACTGACTCAGATTTGAAGACCGGAACTAAGTTATATTGTATGTTCTGATTGACAACAGGCATGTGTGTTGTTTTGCGTTTGTATTGCTCAATGCGGATTCCACAGAAGACAACCGAAAAATGGAACAAGGAAGGCCTTGGGCAGTGGAAGCAATCGTGTACCACAGTAGTTCGTACGCCTGAATATTGTTTATGAGTTCTGGCAGAACATCATTCAGCACAAATCCAGAGAAAAATGAATAGGGACATCTGGACCTCACACTGAGATTGAGATGACAAATATGCAGATTAAGTCTGCATGTCCGCTCACAGGATTGATAATTCAGTCTCTGATGCAAAACTGATTTGAGAGATTGATGACTGTTTTGAAAAGAAATGATGGATACCTACAAATTATTATTTTTTTTTAACAAAGATTAATTAGAAAGTATGTTATGTTGACATTATGCTCTCTTTAAGATCCTCCTCTCTTTATGAACTCATCTGATTGCTAGTTATTTCCTAATTGTTGTACTGTGACATTTATATTTATACACCTCATATTTTATAGAAAGAAATGGATGGGGTGGTTGGTGTTCTGTGTAGTTGTTCAATGGTTGCCAAGGTATACTGGGTGGTTGCTAGGGTGTTGCTATGCAGATGCTATGGCAATGGTGTCCAATACTGCTCCTGAAGGGCTACCTCCTGTTTAGCTCCAACCCCAATAAAAAACACCTGACCCAGCCAAGCAAGGTCTTACTAGGCATACTAGAAACAACAGGCAGTTGTGTTGAGGAAAGTTGGAGCTGAACTCTACAGGACAGTGGCCCTCCAGGATCGAGTTTGGACATCCCTGTGCTAGGGTATTCTGGGTGGTTGCTTGGGTGTTGCTATGCAGTTCCTGGTGGTTGTAATGCAGATAATAAAGTGATTCTGGTGGTTGCTAGGGTGTTGACATGTTGTTGCTAGGTTGTACTAGGTGGTTTGTATGGTTTGAGTGGTTGCGTAGCCCCTCCACTTCAAACCACTCGCTCTAAGCAGGACTCAAACCACGGGTCCGTTTGCATGGGAGCCGGGCGCTCAAACAAGGAGGCTAAAGACCATATTCTGCAGAGCACCCCTTGAGGTTTGCACACACAGCTCTTACTGGCCAATGTCTGTTACACTCACATCCCCCCCTCTCCCCCAGTCCTTACTCCAATCCGGGTCACGTCACCACTGTAGACCCTCCAGTTCGAACCGTCCACTCTAGAGCGCCTCTTGAGATTAGGGGAGTGAGATTTACACGCACAGCTCTTACTGGCCTATGTCTGTTACACTCACATTTTGTTTGTCTCAGAATAATAATAATACGAAATTCTGAATTTCTTTATTTTATAAATGACAAAACAATATATATATATATACTGTTAAATTACTGTTTAAAGTATAGAGGCAGTTCACCCAAACAACACTGAGACACAAAACAATATTGCATGGACCCCATTGACTTTCCTTATATGGGGGGAAAAATCAGATTTTTTTTCCCGATAAGATTTTTGTGTGTGCTCCACAGAAGAAAGCATGTTGTTTGAAACTACATAAGGGTGAGTCAATGATGGCAGAATTACCTTTCTTTAGGTGACCTATAACTTTAATGCAATAACATTCAGGCATTAGTAAGTATAGGTTAAATATCCAAATGCTTTTGAGAGGCACCATATGTATACATAGATGTTTCTTTAGTAACCCTATAGTATTTAGCCGTTAAACCAACTAAACAATGTCATGTTTTTTTTGTGTGTGTTCTTCTGTACGTTTTTTCACAGCTGTGCTGGATGAGAAATCCCAGGAGGGCAAACACAATTTACAGCATATAAACAACTAGAGAAGAAATAAAACAGCTTGGCTTGTGCAAATGTCAGAAAGCCAGGGAGCAAAGGTCATCCTCCTCATCCTGATCTATCGACCACTAACATCTGAGGATTCTTGAAAACCAGATCTTTGAAGTTGCAACTTCTACAACCCCTCAAAGCATAAGTGCAATAAAAAAAAAACCCACCCAATGAACCGGCCCACCCTGTTTATACAGTACCAAATCTGTCTACTGCCCTCTAGGTCTGTCTTGTTGTCTTACTCATAAATGGCTATTTGATGCGGCAGAAGAACACTCCAGTCAACAGAAGTGCATTGTGGATCTCTGGAGAGAGATTTGTTGTAGAGCAACTATTTTTCTCACTATCTCCCATTGTTTCCTTTCTAATCTGTGGGTTGTATTCTACTGAGAATAGCTTTGGTGCATGACATGTTTCATTACATTGAACCCACCCTTAAAATGTAGTGCAATAATGATCTGACAAAAAGAAAACATCAAGAAAAAAAGAAGATAGCTACAGGGCATACAAAATAATGGTTAGTAATCCCCTATCTCTTATTTCTTTCATGCTGCATAGCCACTTACAATTCAATTAAATGCATTTCAGAGGTTGGATCACAAGCTGCTGTGCATGTTAAGACACATTTGTTTTTTTTTTTCTTCTCTCTCTCCTTTCTTTCTCTCTGTTTAGTAGCTCAGATATCTCGGCATGCAATCTACCTCACAAATTTACATACCTTGCTATCTATACACTTCCTGTCTATCTGATCTGTCTTCTATCCATCTTCTGCTATCAAATTGAGTTGTACTTAAAATACTTTATCTAGTATTATACTGGTTGCAGATGTGCAGTTTTCAAGTAAAATTTTTTTTTAAATATGATCAACGAATTAGTAAGTAATAGTGCTCAGTTGAATGATGTAGTTAACTATTAGCCAATCAATTCCTACTATTTTTTTCATATATCCTGGAGAAATAACAGAAATAGAATACTAATTATACATCTTCTTAAAGGCCAACAGTGTCAGTGCTATAAAACAGAACACATCCAATGAACCGGTCACAGTTCCAGATGCCTGACAGTGTAACCAGACACACACCACAGATGCCAGCCACCCTCAGGTACTCTCAGCTCACTGCTGTCTGTCCAGATGCTTTGTTATGGACAATATGCACAGTATTGAGTGCAGCGCTGTTTTATGGCTGATGCTCCATGATATTTTACTGGAAATAATGCACCCTTAATGCACCAGTAAAAGTCCTTTCACCTTTCTGCTCGTCATCTGGATATGGTTATACTAATGGACTTTTTTGTTTCTTTGCAGTCTGTAAAAAAAATAATAATAATGAAAACATATTGTGTGGTATGTGCCTTTTACACAGACTACTGTGCGTCAGCACAACTACTAATGCTCTTTAATGAATAATAACAGCATGTTACAGCTGTTTTAATATGTGAGCTTGTGGTTTGAGGCTCATGTGCTGTAGTCAAGATTCATTACTGCATTGCTTTTAAAGGTTTAGTTCTCTGTTTGTGTAGCAGTGGCTGGTTTCTTGAGTTGATCAGTGTTGTGATTGTTGACTACAACAAAAAACTGTAAACAAAATGATAAATATAATTATATGATGAAAAATGATACTAAAATAACTAATAAAGTCCAAAGATATAATAATGTTTTATATTATTTATAAAAATCAATATTTTTATTATTAATAAAATCAACCTTGTTTTAATGATTTTTTTTTATTATATACAATTAAAAAAAACTACACATAAAATACATAAATGCTGATCAAGAAAATATTTTTCCCCATAGATTGTGTTGGTGTGGTATATTTGAAATGAATTATCTGCAAGAAAGAGGAAGCGCTATAAGGGGGGATTGGAAGACATCAATTATAAAAATTCATACATTCTAAATAAGCATCCTATTCCCTTGCAAATTGGATCTATAATGAGAAAACAACAAATAGTTTAATAGAATTGGATTTATATGTCTGCGACTAATAAGCATCCTTCTTCTTTAAAAAAAAAAATCAAAACATGGGACAATTTTCACCCTAACCCTCTCCATCTCCTGAAAAGTCATATGGTGCAGGGAGAGCATATTTACTCACCTGCAATAGATTTATCAGTCTATATACTTGCTCACAAAGGATGCATTTCTGTTTGTTTATGGTAATGAAGGAAGCTTAATAATGTCTTTGTTGGATATTGCGCTCTTTTATTACATTATATTAATAAAGTACACTGAATCAGGGGTATGTGAGCTGACAGCAGGCCGGCGTGGGCCAAGGGAACGGGTCTTATTGACTGAATTAGAACAAGGATTGATGTGTTCATGCTTTCTTGGTCAGTGCTCAGCAGAAAAGCATCACGATTAAATCCAGAGCTTTCGGTTTTCTCATGCATCTATTATAAAAGTCTGAGTCTGCTGAGCCAAGTCGATACGCTTTATTTAATGATTTAAAGCTGTGGAATTTTATCGACGAATCAGAATAGAGCTTTGCATCATTGTGTTGCTTTTAGCATTTTGTTCTAAATTTGCGCGTCACATTAATGTCACAAGAACTGGCATCAGTTATATTAGAAGGACTGGATTTATGTTTTGATTGACATTGTTTACCAAAATGAGAAGTACATTTTTGACAGTTAAAAGTCTTATGTTGATTGGTCAGAGAGGTGGGAGATATGACCAAAATCTTATATCAGAATATGAGTAATTTTATTTCACGATCATGATATTTATCACTATATATTTATATTTATTTTTGCTTTAAATAAGGTTTTTATGATATTACAATTTTTGATACCATTACAATTTCATAATTCACCAATTTCACTGTCACAAAAAACTGATTCTATCCTAAGTTAAAAAAAAACTAAAACAAACTCAAGCTTACTGAAAACAAGAAACAGTCAGTGATAAGATAAGAGCAAAAAATCGAAGTACAAGCATTAGGACTAAACTACAATAGAACAAAGACAACAATCAATTTTTTTCAATCAATTACAAAGACCTAATCAGTCAAATCAAGTCAAGACCAAGTCAAATCAAAGACCTAACTGAAAAACATCAATAGAAATAATAAATACTACATAAATTGTGTAAAGTATTTAATTGTACAAAAAACTGCGTCGTCTTCACTGTGTAAATTAAATATTCATTTACTCATATTAAAGTTACAAAAGTGATTAATTTAAGAGCAGTGAGTGACTTTCTCTTTCTTTTTTGTTGTTTGATTAATATTAATGACACAGACATTAAAGGGGCTACATGTAGTTTTTCTACTAAAATTAATCATTTTTTTTATTGCCTGTGTGTGAAGGGGTTGTAATCTCACATTAAAATGATCCACTTGGCGGGTTTTACTATTACCTCTGAAAGCAAGTATTCCTATTTCTATGTGAAGATGTGAATCCAGTGACGTGACTGAGACCTGCATCCACGCTCCCGAGCCTCTCGTCTCGTCTACTGCCTTTGCACTCAACAGCTACGACACTGCAACTTATGACATGGAGTCTGCTAACACTAACACCGTGTCCTAACTACACGCGACGCGACGCCGCGACACGCGATAAAAGGTATCTTTTCCATGTTAATCAGAGTTTTTGTCCTAACCAGACGCGACGGCGACACGCGAAGTTTCTAATTTAGAAATGGTTCCTATTTCTGTGACGTCGCGGCTGACAGATCACTGTGCCACAAGCCATAACGGATAATTTACCTCAGATTTTGAAAGCATATAATATAGCGTTCAAACTGAATTCTATGCAAACATACAACTGTACTTCATAACAAAATTAGTCAATGAGTATATTTTATTAATGTTTTGATTTTTAATAATGTTATTTCTTGATTTGATTATGTCCTTACCCATTTCCAATGCGAGTGCGGACCAGCAGTGCGCTTTCACAGAGAGACTCCGCCCACTCGCTGTTCTGAATGGCTGTGATTTTTGATTGACGTGTGGCGTCTCACAGTCGCGTCGCGTCTAGTGTGGACAGACACACTTGCTGTCGCTGGAATTTTATCGCGTCGCGTGTAGTTAGGACATGGTGTAAGAAACAACCTGCTCCCAGCACACAGACTCCAACACAAACTCCACATACGGTAATGATAAAAAACAAAAAAAAAGTTTATATGCTGAAGCTCGAGCACTCGCTTGTAAGCGTATTGGTTACAATCTTAAACATCACCGCTAGAGGCCGTTGAAAACTACATATAGCCCCTTTAATAGGATTATTAAAGGGTTAGTTCACCCAAAAATTTTAATTCTGTCTGTAATTACTCACCCTCATGTTGTTCCAACCCTGTAAGACTTTCGCTCATCTTCGGAACACGAATTAAGATATTTTTTATTAAATCTGAGAGCTGGATCACTCCTCCATAGGCTTCTAAGGGACTGAAACTTGTTCCCCCGAAAAGTTATTAAAGACATCGTTAAAATAGTCCAAGTGACTACAGTGGCTCAATCTTAAGTTTATCAAGCGACGAGAATACTTGGCAAGGTTGTGTGAGTGTAACCACGATAGAGACGATAATGTGAAATCATTACAGGTTGACAAATTTCTACCAGTTAATCATGTCTACCGGTATATTGCCCAGCCCTAGGTCAGAGGCGTTCCAAGAGTACTGATATTTAGTAAAACATTTTTGGGCATTTGGCATTAATTCAGGGCTCTGTTTGAAATAACTAGACTGTGAGAATTTGTAATGACAATAGCTTATTTTACCTCTGGAATGACATATTTCTAGTTTTTCTAGGAAGCTGGTCTCCAGCTGGTGTGTCAAGGGGCGTTCATGCCACGTCGTAATAATGTAACATTTCTGAACTGCAAACAGCCTTCAAGTGCTTGTAGAACTTGTAATTACAACGTGTAAACTTTCCATGACGTGTAGCATGTGGCCTCTCTAACCCCCGACCACTGCAGATTTAAGGTGTGTTCGACTTGTATTTCGATTACCTAAAAAGCACACAGAGCTTTGTTCATGGTATTACGATATGGCGTGAACACAGCATCACGCCAGCCCCTGTTAGCGTCACAACCACCTTGACTTGCTCCTACTTGTCACATTCTTTCTACTCCTCTCCCAGCCCTGGAGGTTTTCTCTGATACAGATTTGAACTGTTTTAAAAAAAAAAAAAAACTTGTTTTACAGTACAAATATCTTTGTACGAACATCTGCAAACATTCTTAAATGAAGATACACAAGAAGCACAATTACTTAAGGTATTAAGTCTTGTTCTCTTAAAAAAGAGTTCATAACTTAAAATAAGAACTTAACTTAATTAAGATTCATAGAAAATATTTTTTTTGCTGTGAAGTCTTTATCTCTGATATTGATGTGGAGTTGTCAGGATCAAACACAAAGACACTTCATTTGAAGTTGCTTCACTCCAGTAAATTACAATGGAGCTAAATATGATATTTGTTATGTACACAAATACCTGTGCCCCGAATTCAGGGCCTGTTCAAATACCCAAACTTGCAGTCTTTGACCAATTTCCAGAGTTTTGGCCAAAGTGTTCTAGTGGGTGTGAAAACTACAAGTGTTTTAAGACTTTCGTGTACTCAATGGGACAAACTTAACCAGTTTGTGATTGCGATGCTTCATTTGCAAGCATTTTATAAATACATATCTCTGTAGTCTTTGCAACAATAAATGTGCAACCTTACATTTAAAAAACTAATTATATGTAACATTCAATTAATTTAACTTACACCGGAAAGTTTTCCTAGACAGGATGCTCCAAAGCGATATTAGCAATATGTGGATTTAGTGTGCGTTAAGTGTACACTTGCGGTCTTGGCCACTTGAAAGCATATACACATAACAGAAAGTATGCAAGACTGTCCCAGATCTGAAAAATTCCAAAGTGCTTAGCTACACTTAACACACACTAAATCCACACAATGGCTGTGCCTGAAAACGCATGCTCTTTTCAGTTGTTACTTATCTTGAAGTAATTCGTTTGAGATTGCTATGAATGTAATCCAGATGTATACATTCGCGATTTTGTCATCATCGGCCTATATGTAATTTGGTTTTAAAATGTAAGGTGTCGCACATGTTATTGTTATATTGGTTATATAGGTTGTATTGTAAAATGTTTGCAAATGAAGCACCATAATCACACAATGGTTAAAGGTGCCCTAGAATGGTTTTTATTTTAATTTTATGTTTTCTGGGTTGCCCTTATAATGTTAGTATGTTTTTTTAGATCAAAAATAGTCATAATTTAGAAATAAAAGGCATTTTTCCTAGCCTGATTTTATCCCTGAGCCCAAACGCTCTGTTTCAAGGGGCGTGTCTGCTGTGTGTAACCGGCCTCTGCTGTGATTGGCTGACATGCTTGCATATGAAATAGCTACGTATTACGTGTGAAACTCTCTCGAATACTTTTACTACAGATATTATACGTTTTTACTATTACAGCTATCGAGATTAACGATTCGTGAGATGTTTTTAAAGTATTTAGATCTATTCCCATCACATCAAATGTTGCCGAGATGAGCATTGAGCAAACAGATGACAGTGTGTTGATCACGAGAATAAAGATCTTATCATTGCAACGCAGTTTCTGCACTCTCTCTAATGCTTTCACCAATGCAAAAACGATGATGTAAATATAGTATTGAACGATTTTGAGAGAAAGATTACCTGTCTGAACTTGAACAATTACACATCAGAAAGTGTTGCTTGGTAGCTCGATCGATCGAGGCCAGCTCTGTATTGGCCCAAGTTGAGGAAACAGTCTCGTCGGTGAAATGTTTGGAAATTTCCAGAGAAAATAAAATTAACCCATTGTTTCTTCAGAGGCTCGGATGAAGGAACTAAATACCTTTGTGTTCATTTGTACATCCAAACACTGATCAACTGCCATGCTTCGGCGCGCAATTCCACCTGTCATTGAACATGGGCTGGCATATGCAAATTTTTGGAGTCGTATTAATGAGTCATATTATATTAAGTCATATTAATGATCCCGACTGTTGCTGTTTATGAGGAGCTTATGGAGGTTGTGACTCGCGCTGTTGCCAATTAAATATTGACTGGCCAGCCGAGGAACAAGAGGATCATAAAAATAATTCAGTTCGGTTCTCGTCCGCCCAGTTTTCTAGGGGTCCTCCCCACGGTGGTGGACCCCGAGCAGGCTGTAGTTATGGAGCAGGAAGTACAGACTCGTCTACGAAAGGGGGCTATAGAAAGGGTTCCTCCTCCAGCAGGGAGTCAGGGTTTTAAAACTGTTACTTCATTGTTCCATAAAAGGATGGGGGGGTTGCGTCCTATTCTAGATCTGCGCCAACTAAACCGCAAGGTTCAGAAACTAAAGTTTAAGATGCTTACACTCAAACAGATTGTGTCACAGATTCAGTCCGAGGACTGGTTTGTCACAATAGTCTTGAAGGACACTTATTTCCATCCATTCATCCTTATCACAAGAAGTTCCTGAGGTTTGCTTTCGGGGGCGAAGCGTACTAATATCGGGTTCTTCCGTTCGGCCTAGGTTTATCAACCCGCACTTTTACGAAATGTGTGGATGTAGCTTTGGCTCCTCTGAGACTCCAGGGCATCCGAGTTTTGAATTACATCGACGATTGGTTGATTTTAGCTCAGTCTGAGCAGATGGCAGTTCGGCATCGAGATTTCGTTCTGTCTCACATAAAGCTCTCCGATCATGGTCATGCGGCGATGCCTACGTGGCTTAGTCATGTGGAAGAAACCTTGGTTCCTCGCCTAAGGTCCAGTGCTGGGGGCTTCTTGTCGATGCGTAATGCTATCAACGGATGCTTCCCTCACAGGTTGGGGGGCGATAATGAGTGATCGCTCGGCGAAAGGTCTATGGCAGGACCATCTTCTTTCTTGGCACATAAATCGGGGGCTGGATGCAATGGTTAAGGTATGGCCGAGGCTATACATGTATGCTTTTCCTCCGATATCTATGCTTCCGGGAGTTCTGGAGAGGGTTTGCCAGGAAAGCGCCCGTCTGTTATTAGCCCCATACCGGCCGGCCCGAGTTTGGTTCTCGGACCTGGTGTCCCTTCTAGACGGTTCTCCGATGGAGATTCCGACCAGGAGGGACCTGCTCCTCACCCGGAGTTGTGGAAACTGTGGGCTTGGCCCCTGAGGGAGCCCAGCTCATAGAATCAGGTCTCTCAAACAAGGTCGTGGGGACTATACTTCAATCCAGAGCTCCCTCCACGACAAAACTGTATGCACTGAAATGGAAACTGTTCTCTGCTTTGTGCGGAGAACGCCAACTGAATCCTGTTAGCTGCCCTGCTGGTACAGTACTCGATTATCTGCAAGAACATTTCTCTGCAGGGTTATCTCCTTCCACCATGAAGGTGTATGTGGCGGCTATATCTGTTTACCACACTCCTCTGGGTGGTGCATAATTGGGAAGAGATCCTCTCATTACTCGTTTTCTTCGTGGTACCCTGAGGCTCAGGCCTGTACTGTGCACTAGAGCACCGGCTTGGGATTTGGCCGTTGTACTGGAAGGCCTGGCTTTGGCTCCCTTTGAGCCCATTGGTTTCAGAAAAGTTCCTTACTCTAAAAACTTTATTTCTTATTGCTATTTCCTCAATCAGTGCCTAGAATTTGCACCTTGTATGGTGAAAGCTTTTTTTTCACCCTAGGCCGGGCTATTATATTCCTAAGGTCCCTACTAATGTAACTGGCCCAATTGTGCTGCAGGCCTTTTGTTTGGAAAAACTTAATCTGCTATGCCCTGTGCAGGCTTTGGATGCCTACGTACACAGAGCTGCCCTGTGTGCGTAAATAATATCTATTCATTTCTTTTGGGTCACCTAGAAAAGGTTACCCTGCATCCTAGCAGAGGATTCGCAAGTGGGTAGTCAAGGCTATTTCAATTGCTTATGAAGCGGCTGGTTAGCCTTCACCTTTGGCTGTCCGGGCCCATTCTACCAGGTGTATGGCTGCCTCAAAGGCTTTATTATCGGGGGTTTCCCTCCATGACATCTGTAATGCGGCAGGCTGGTCCTCACCGCATACATTTGTTAGATTTTATGACTTAGATCTAGGATCCACTCCGGGGTCTAGGGTGCTTGCTTCTTAGTGTGTGCAATGACTTCACACAGAACAGGCATTTGCTATTATGGCATCGTGGGTATAGTGTTCCCACAGCGTCTCAGCACAGCTTGTGTTCCCTTGAAAGGGAATGTCTCAGGTTACGTATGTAACCCTGGTTCCCTGAAGAGGGAACGAGAAGCTCCGTCGCCCTGCCATACTCCCTGGATGCCTTTCAGAAACTAGTGCAGTCTGTTTTCAGGTGTGCTTTATAGTTTCCTGGTCGATGACGTCACCTGCCTATGACGTCTCGTCTTTCCAGTGGACTGATCATACACATGCTTCAATACGCAATCACGCAGGGGCTTTCCCACAGTGTCTCGATGCAGCGTTTCGTTCCCTCTTCAATTAACGTCTCGGTTACGGATGTAACCCTCGTTTCCTGAGAAGGAAACTAAGACATTATGTCATGATGACGAATGGGGTTTTGCTTAGAAAACCTATCAACTTTGAGAAATATAAAACGAGCCAATGGCAAGAAAATACCATGGGTCTGCGGATTTTACATAACTCTGCCCCACCTCGTGGGTATAAAAGGAAGGACGCTAGCAACATGCAGATATGTTTCTTTGCTGAGGAGCCAAGACTAAACTCAGGCAATTCAGCGGAGGTGGCAGGGAGACATAACGTCTCCGTTCCCTACTCAGGGAACGAGGATTACATCTGTAACCGAGACGTTCCCTTTCGTAGTCACTACGAGTTATGCCGTGACGACGAATGGGGTTCCCAGTCAAAGGGAGCACTCTGCAGGGCAGTTAGAACTACTGAGAGGTCCCAAAAGGGAATCCTCACTACTCTCAGGAACCTGGTGATCAGGTCGTGCTTTCCCACGGACTTACCTTCAACTGTGTCGCGATGTGGTGATAGCGGCACCTGTGACACCTGTGGTGATAGCGGCAACATACACTTTCAGGGTGGAGGGAGACAGCCTTCGCTCCAACCCATCTTGCAGGAAGGAAAGCACGACATTGATCAAGCATTTTCTGGGGTCTTCTCGGTGAGAAAAGCACCAGTTGACGAAGAGGTTCCACCTCAACGCATAGTCATGTCTCGTGGACGATGCTCCAGCGGAAGTGATGGTAGCCACCGCTGGTGGTAGGGTACTTAAACCTACCTCGTCGCATCCAGGAGCCACACATGGAGGTTCCAAAGATCGGGACAAGGGTGCCATAGGGTGCCCTGTTTCTGAGAAAGAAGGTTTTTCCTCCGAGAAATTGGCCAGGGAGGTGCGGTCGCGAGGAGTACAAGTTCGGAGAACCAGGTCCGGGTGGGCCAATGAAGTGCAACCAAAATGACCTGCTCCTCGTCATCCCTGATCTTGCACAGGGTCTGAAAGAATTTCAGTGGAACCGCACTGTTGCACTCGAATTGTCTCAAGCAAGTCAGCAGTGACTGCGCGCACTCGCTCGTAAGCACATGGCGACCGATTCGATTTCCATACCGAGGAAAGAGATCCTCTGCACGAGGCAAAGTTTGCTCTTCTCCCAGTTGACCCGAAGGCCCAGACAGGCTTGGTGCCGGAGTAAAAGGTTCCTGTGTTCGCAAACCTGGTCTCGAGAGTGAGCTAGGATCAGCCAGTCGTCGAGATAGTTCAGGATGCGAACCCTGTGTTTCCGTAGCGGAACAAGGGCTGCCTCGACGACCTTTGTGAAGACGCGAGGAGACAGGGCTAACCGGAATGGGAGGACCGTGTACTGGTATGCCCGCCCCTCGAAAGCAAACTGTAGAAATGGTCTGTGTTGAGGAAGATTGGAGACATGAAAGTAGGCGTCCTTCAGGTCGATCGCTGCAAACCAATCCTGTGGCCGCACAAACTGGAAAATGCATTTGGCCATGAGTATCTTGAACGGAAGCCTGTGAAGAGAACGGTTCAAGAGGCGCAGGTCTAGGATTGGCCGTAACCCACCGTTTTTTGGGGGTACAATGAACTAGAGGCTGTAGAAGCCGGACCTCCTTTTTGGCTGAAGGGACAATAACGATACCTTTCGCCAGTAAGGTAGCAACCTCTGCACGCATGACAGGGGCATTGCTACCGACTACAGTGTAACGGACTCCGTGAAAGCGGGGAGGAGATCGTGCAAATTGAATCGCGTAGCCAAGCCTGATGTTTCTCGCGACCCAGCGGGACAGGTTGGGAAGCACTAACCAGGCTCCCAAGGACTGTACCAGCGGGGTCATGCGAACCACAGACGTACCACCGGTGAGGCAGCAAGCGTCCCGGCCAGGGGGTACAGTCATTGTGGAGGCACCAGCGGGCCGTCGGGGCAGAATATGTATAATGGCCTTAGTCTGCTTCTGGGCGGTTGAGAACTGCTGGGCAAAGTCCTCAACCGTGCCACCGAAGAGGCCGGCCTGGGATATGGGAGCGTCGAGCAAGCGGGTTCGCTCAGCGTCTTGCACATCGGCCAGGTTTAGCCAGAGGTTTCGCTCCTGGACCACTTTAGTGGACATCACCTGGCCCAGGGAGCGTGCAGTAACCTTCGTCCCTCGGAGAGCAAGGTCGGTGGCGGCACACAGCTCATCAAAGACCCTCGTGCATGTCCCTGAGCATCCGTGCCTGATAAACTTGCAGGATGGCCATGGCATGCAAAGAGGTGGCAGCCTCTATAGGACTTTCGACGACAAGGGTCGACGAAAACATACAGGCTTTGGAGGGGTGCTTTGGGTCACCACGGGAGGAAGCGCTCTGAGGACACAAGTGCAGGACTCAAAATGGCTTGTGGAGTGAAGATCAAACTTGGCAACGAAGCGAAAACATATCTGCATGTTGCCAGCGTCCTCCCTTTTTATACCCACGAGGTGGGGCGGAGTTATGCTATGCAAATTCAATGCAAAAAGAAAATTGGAATTTTCTTGTAATTGGCTCGTTTTATATTTCACGAAGTTGATAGGCTTTCTAAGCGAAACCCCATTCGTTGTCACGATGTAACTCGTAGTGACTAAGGAACCAGGGTTACATACGTAACCTGAGACCTTTTTTCTTCAGGTGATGATTTATGAATAGCTTTTCATTTTAATTTACCTGTGTATGTGTTCTATATGTACTCCAATGTGCATTACTTTATTTTTTACTCTATTTGGACATATTTCATAAAGGTATTTCCTGTAAACTGTCAAAGAAAAATCGTTGAAGACAGTGCTGTCTTAGAGTAAATATACCATAGAAATAAAATAACAATAAACTAAGCAAAACTTAGAAAGAACAGAGTGCATTTGAAGCCTGTTGCGGGATACAATGGTGGTGAACACAAAACAAGACAGAACATTGCCAAAGAGTTTAAACAGAGGCTCAACAATGGGGCACTTAGCAATTGAAATCTCTTGATAATGTACTAAAATCTACAGGCAACAAAGGTACTACAACACATTTTATGCACTCATTTAAATGATTTGCCATTAAGCTGTCAACAGGGCTCAACACTTGGGTATGGGCTTGATCTCCAAGTTTTTTCTTCTGCAGCCTTGATGTATAAACATTGGCTGTACCTGAAAATGTCACATTTTCAATTAAACCAATACCCAAACACTCTTAACTTTTTACTTATAGCTTTTTATATTGTAAAGTGCACAGATATCATGTCAACTGTCATTAATATCTAAATTTTTCTTCTTCTACAAAACCGAGATACCAAGCCTTGGTAGAGAACTGCGTTGTACCTTCTATTCTTACAATGAGCAGTTGTGTAGGCTATTTGAACCAGACATTTAATGCATTGAAATTACTCCGAAACACATCCACCAGTGAATAAAGCGTCTCTCGGGTACAATAAGACAAAGCAAAAGAAAAAAACGCTGTCTGTGTTCTGTGATCTTAAGCCTTTGAGGTAACAAAGTGACACAATGCTTCTATTGGTCGGCTCTATTCTTTCATTTCGCTCTCATGCCAGCTTACAAATGCTCAAAACTACTTTAAATTGAGCACAAAAAGCAGTACCCTGCACAGATGGAATTGAAGCTTTAATTTGGTATCTGATTCAGACAGATCAAAGCCTCTTTTTTTTTTACGCAAAACTGACAATAATTGCTTTAAAAAAGAGAATTTCTGTTTCATCCGTAATTTCAAGGGTGATCCAAGAGATTATACTTACACTTCCATAAAAGAGCAAAATATTTAAGTCTATATTGCAAAAAGATGACTTAAACCAGATGTTCTGAGGATTATGACACAGACATATTTTTAGACAAAGAAACTTATGTCCGGTAAATCTCCATGGAAAATTACAGTCATGCTTATATCCTGCCAAATCTTTAGGGCTGGAGGCTTGGAGGAGTGATATAGCTGGCCTTTCGAGTCTATTTCTTGTCAGGGTCATTTCAGTTTTATGCGGTCAGCCCTTTCCATCAGCTGTCTTAGAATAGTTTCTTTTCAATAAGAAGGGAATGTTCTTATGTCTCTCTATTTCATGAAATACTTTTTACGACAAGCCTATTTTAAGTAATATCGAGCATTTGCCAGAAAGAATCTGTAGATAGAGAAAATCTAAATAAAGCATGCTCTCAAAGTGGTGTCAGCCATCTCACAGTAAGAGGTCATTGAACTCTGACCGAGTGACTGGGTGCTGCTGTAAATATATCTCTTCCACATAAGAATTGCTTTTCACTTATTACAGTGACCTCTGCGTATCTGTGTGGCTCTCTAATCTGCGCAGGGAAAGAATGCAACACAATAGTGGTAAAACTGCAAACTTTAATTAACTTAGAATGTGGGAGGTGTTCAAATATCCTCGATCCCTCAGGCTTGGGGCAGACACAGGGGTTTGGGTCAGGTTTGGGTCACTTTCATTAGCAGTGGGACAGTTTTAAGCAAATGAAATCATATAGCTTCATATATTTTTGTCACTGTCTTTACTAACTCCTGAGTATGCTAGAACTGTCCACACAAACCGCTGTTTACAAACAGTGTATCAACTGTAATTGAGAAAGTCAGTCCTAACAAGCATGTCTAAATGTTTGACGCCATCTAGTGCACACTGTAAGTATTATCACAAAGATGACAATATCCTTATCCTTATCCTTGTCCCTTTTCGGAATTTTTTTTGGTCCCCGTGAGTAAACAAAAAATTGCGAATAGGGGTAAAAAGTACAGAAGAAGAAAAGACGATTTATCTATATGTTTACATCTCTCAACCAGTGTTTCAACTGCGGAAAGAAATCAATAAAACTGCTTACGGAAATGTATGTCCCCATATCGCAAGTGATCCTGTCATATATGCTAAATATAAGACAATTTGCTATCACATATAGGCCTATACATATATCTAGATATATTGAAATAGGTTTATAACATAAATTGTCCATATTAAATTAGTATATATATATTAATACAATGTATATGATTGTATGTTATAACCATATATTTCACCGATATGTTTAATTTATATATGCCAATTTATTTAAACAACATACATACATTTAACATGCTTATGGTTTCCTTATTAATTTATTCCTTGTTTTCCTTATTTGAATATCTTGAACTTTTAACAAGTCTACACAATCCACATTTCATTTAAATGTATATCCCATTTTAGAATTAGCACAATTTTTTATTAATTGTGAGCATTGTTCCAATCTCACACATAAAAGACTGTATTATACATACATAACATACATGGGCTAGTTTTATGTCAATATATAAAATTGTTCCATTTTCTAATAGGTTTTATATATGGGCAGATTTATGTAGGCTACATATGTTTTCCCTTTTTATGTGGATCTATTTAATTTATGTATATTTCATATGTGTTTATATTACATTTCCATATGGCATTACATTTACCTCAGGGATTTAGTGTCGACAGCATTTCGTATGCACTTTATATTTATTATATTTAATAATGAATAGGCTAGATTATTTAATGTAAATGTTTAAATAAATGTGTTATGAAAACAGGTTATGACAGCCATGGTTTAAATGATTATGTTTCAAATGAATTGGAGTAGAAAATGAACTTTACATTTAGAAGTTAATGCAAAATCTGCCTTATGTGAAAATGAAGTGGATTAAACATTACATTATGACAGGGTTTCCCAAACTAGGGTTTAGGAAGGAACTGCAGGGGGTTCAAAAATTGAGGAAAAGCTAATAATTAATGAATCGCAAAATATTAAATGAAAAGAAATATATATATTTTTAAAACAATCAAAATAAAATACTAACAAAAAGATGAAATATTGTATTTGTTTAAATGCTGTGAGGCCTCCTAATTTTCAATTTTGTCGCCTGCACCATGCAATGGCTGTTTGCAATTCCACAAAACAGACTTTCTAAACATAAGCAACAGTTTTTTTTTTTTTTTTAGAAAGGAAAATTTAAAAGATATAAAAGAATAATTAGGGAGGATCAATGAATTCTGAATAATGTACTGCCCTTTTTAAAGATTTAGTAAGCATGTAATCAATAAAAAGCAACTGCAGTCTGATTATAAGTATTTTTAATGTAATAATCTAATTAAAATTACTTACATAATCAGTTACTAGTACTACTACACCCAGTTTACTGCCATGAAAATGACTTATGCACCTATATGTCTGTTTGTATGGTATTAGTCCGCTCATACATTGCTGTTTGCTTAATGGCTTTTAGGTTTTGGCTAGACAAAGGTCTGTTCAGATGCATATGGTCTACAAATAAAACAAAAAGTCTCCTTAACAGTCCAGGCCAGCCATGAGTTGGATCTCTGAGTGTGTGTCTCTCTCTCTCTCTGTGTGTGTGTGTGTGTGTGTGTGTGTGTGTGTGTGTGTGTGTGTGTGTGTCCTGCTTGTTCTAACACTGCTTAGGTTTCAGACATTTAAATATATTAAATACATATGATTTACAGCAACAACAACAACAACAACAACAACAACAACAACAACAAAAACATTTATAGTTTGTAAATTACACAATGGTGTCAATAACAATCCATTCAAATATATTTGCAGTCTTGCAGACGTGTTTTGAATAAAACTTTTATTCATATCAGATAGGCCTACACAGTGTAGGTAACTATAAAGTTTACTCTATTGTTCTCCCAGTTCACCGGCCACTTACTTTCATGTATTTCGAGAGAAAATGAAGAATGCAAGTGCTGTAATAAATCCAACAGACAGAAATCTCTGAACTGCGGTGCCAATCTCCCGTTACAGATCAAGACAATTTATAAAGGGTTTTAAAAGACAAAACAAATTCACTTAACTTACACGTATTTGAGAGTCAGGAGAGAAGATAGTTGATGACATGGTAAGCACTAAGCAAGTTTGTTAATATAGAAATAAAAGCGCTACATCTGTCATACAGGGCTATTTTGGTGTGGTGAACACGTGCCAAGCATGACGCGTCACCATGGAAATTAGAAATAAAGGCCTGTCTCCAACAAAAGCCTGCTTCAAATAAAAGCCTGCTGCCATCAGCAGTTCAGGTAAATAGAGGCCCCAGTTTCTATTTGAGAAATTACGGTATGCAGCCTTGGTGAGCAAAAGAGACTTCTTTAAAAAAAATAAAAAATCGGTAACGCTTTAGATTACAGCCCGGAAAGTATTGTGTAGCGAATCAAGACGAATTTACATCGTAACTTTCGGTATTTATAGTGTCTATATAAGGGAACAATATGTAAAGTTTGGGGAATAAAGGGGTAACAACCAGGTGAATTAAAAAATAATAATTATACTGTAAGTATTATAGAAGGGTAGCCTAGGCCTATACTTATTCTACTATTATGATACAACAGTCACATTTGGGACCAATTTAGCAAGAACATACACTGTGTACCTTTTTGTAATAATTGTGTACCAATAATACAAAACTATACTGTTTGAGCTTAAAAAGCAGTTTTAAATAAAAAAGAAGCGTTGTAAATCTGGTTTGATTAAGTTGTTTTTCAAATAAAGGTTTTCGAGTCAATATTAGATTGTGTAGGCCTATGTAGGCTATATGTAGGCTATTTTTATTTTACTTTACCCCATGTAACTACATGTAACTACATGAAACAAGAGGGTACCAAACACCAATAAGAGGGAGACCGGGGACGGTTGTAACACGGGGCTAGTTGTAACACTACTAATTCCACCAATCAGGGATAAGATAGGAGTCATGTGACATGTTTCCTCAGGCTTACTTTACGATCGCACACGGAGGTTTTTAAGTCTGTGTTGCAATCTCTCCTGAAAGCTACAGCAGAAAATCTAATTTTGAGGCAAGAAAGTAAAAAAACATAACAAGATAATTTTTGTTTAGTACTTCTACCGTTGTAGATAATGTTGTTATATCAGGTAAAACGTTTCTATAGTAAAGAATGGTATGTCAACCTTCTGCTAATTTCAAAGCACCATGCTAATACAGCTAGTTAAACACGGTGGCGGGGTAGGTTGTAACACCTGTTTTGGAGATAAATCAAAATTATGTGAATTATATTAAATTATATTATTGTTGCTTAAAAAAAGCTAAATTATCCGCCAACTCACTTAATTTTGATGTATTTCTCCAGAAAACAAGAATGTCTTATGGCATTTTACTACTTTAGTAAATGCATCTTAATTTAAGATTTTTTTTGTGATATTTGGACTGGAAACTAGACAAAAATTCTAAGCAAGACATTTTTTTTTTTCCGCACAGACATGCACACACAAATGTACACTTGTGCATGTATAAACACACAAAAATGCACAAACACTCCCCATATTTTATTGTTGCAGTCAATAATTTAAAATAAAAATGTTGTTGTGGCATATCACTTGGAGTACCCTTAGTTTTTGTGCATTTTGCCTACCTGTTACAACTTACCCCAGTATGTGTTACAACCTACACCAGTAGTGGGGTAGGTTGTAACAAAGGACCACCTTGTATTCATGATCATCTCACAAAGTCTGAGATTTATTTGAAGAAATTAAAATTGTTGCCATTTGTAGTAGACAAATATGGGTACTTTGCCTAAAAGTTTCAGAAGTGTAGCTAAAAAAAAAAGGTAGTTTTAGGTCTTGAAGAAAAAAGTGTTACAACCGTCCCCGGTCTCCCCTACCTTTCCCCAATATTTAAGCAAAAGTTGCAATTGTTTTAGTTTTCAGTGCACTTTCGTTAAAAAGATGACTGTAAATGCATAGATATGTACCCTGTAATTTTTACAAACCCTATAGGTGTATGTTTTGGTACACCATTATTACAAAAAGGTATGTTTTGCTAAATTGGTCCCAAATGTGACTGTTGTATCACAATAGTATGTAGGCCTACCCAAGTTGGCCTTCCCTTTATTCCCCAAACTTTACATGTTGTTCCCTTATACTTAAATGTGAGTACTTTATTGGTACACTATAATTACAGAAAATTACACTGTAAAATTGCTTTAATTACGCAGTAGGGCCTTCTTTCCGGGCTGTAATCTAAAGCGTCACCTAAAAATCTTACCGATCAAATTTTTTTTACTGGTAGTGTACATGCAACACATTTCAAAATGAATTTAATTTTTTCAAATGATGGAGCAATAGACTAAACGACTTCATGCATTTAGTAAAAAAAAATCACGTTGACACTTGACACCAGTTGCAAGCCATTGTAAAATCTCTCTCTAAAAAAAGCCAATTCTCAGGAAAAAGTCCATCATGTTTGCAGAGAGGCGCTAGGTAGCCTATTTAAAAGTTTGATGTTTTATCTAATGCAATGAAATTCTCATTCCCCATTATTTTTATGTGTGACTTAGCTACTTTTAAAGCCACTTCATAACCAATTTTTTCGAAAAAAAGAAAGTACCACTAGATGTCACCAGAGTACTGGCATCTCCTAGAGAGCTCTTTATATTGCGATGAGGAGCGATTCATGGGCTTCGCATTATTTCCAAAGAAATTAACATTGCTTCTTTTAAAGAATTTTTATTTATCAACGTTGTGCTTTCGTTAAATATTCTGATATAAGTTTAACTGGAGACACATTTTCAAAGTCAGCTGGCTTCATTTGCATTTCCTTGTTCATTCAAAGTCCAGTATTGTTAAAAATAATAGGCTACTAATAATAGTAGGCCTAATCAATGTTGCATTTTCATCAAATAACCTGTTATAAGGTTAGGCAAGTTTTACAAAGTTATACAGTATTTATTTGCCTATCTCTGTTTATTCCGGTCATAAACGTATAATAATATTAATAGTAAATTAATTGAATGAAATACAAAAATGTGTTTAGCTACACAATGCAATAGCTAACAGTTTGATTTTCCATTCAGAGTCCCTACATTAATAACATGTTCGCATGTTTTGGAAAATGTTTATGTATGTGGGCGTGCAACAGTGAAAAATAATCACTGATTTTCACTCACCTGCTATTTGACTGAGTGGTCAAAAGTAGGAGGTATCCTCCATAAACTAGAGTTTTTTTTTTTCTTATAAAATGTCTCAGTTACAGGTCAGGAAAATACACCTGAGGATAAGGACGTGAAGAGGGCAGCGCTCCTGAAATCGAGGGAGGAGTTACGACACGATCACCTAGTAACCACTAACGTAAACTGACCAGAAGGGTCGTAAATACGAAACCCGATCCGCGAAGTCGGATCTTTTGTGCAGCTGCCTCACCGCTCGCAGACTGAACTTGTCTCGAGATTGAGAAGACAACCTTTGCGAATTTTAAAGGAATAAAGAAAAGGGAATAGGAATGTGCACGCAACAAATGGACAACGTGGGAAAGCATCGATGCACGCGGCTGGTGAAAAGAGACAGGAGTTCATAAATAGACAACGAAAGCTTCCTCGAGCGAGTGGGATAAATCCGTAGTTTCACACATTTTTGTTTGGTAGGTTGTGAAATTTGCATGTCATCATTGCATGTGGTCATATTCATATTTGTAATGTTTTCCTGTATGAACTTGTACGAACTTCTGTATCGAAACGGCTAAAGTAACTTGACTTGATTGCTAAAGCGAATGGATGGAGAAACTTTTCTATTTTGCACTGATGATAATGGATCACAAACTGCTCAATAATAATAATAATATATATATATATATATATATATATATATATATATATATATATATATATATATATATATATATATATATTTAAATTATTATTATCATGTCAATAACCATTCAGATATTTCGCATTATTCTTACCGATCACCAGGGGTGGACATAGTATTATCAACATCTCGTTCTGTGATCGTGTACTTTAAAGTGCATCACATAAACACGTTTGCCGTTTAACTTACTTTATATATCACACTAACAAAGCCAAAGTTCCCGAGTGCATTACTCAATGTCCTCGCAGTTTGGTAGCTCTTGTTTACCTGCTTTGCTACTACTCTATATTATCCGCAGTTTAATATGCTTCAAAGTCTTCTTGTCCATGATTGACGTGGCGAATTGACCATTGACTCCAGCGGTCAGAGTTTGAATGGTCAGCTGCTGACATGGTTTAAAAAACAGACGTTTAGGTCTTGTTGTTTTTGTGACTTGCAATAATTCAACGTCATCTCTAAATAAAGAGAACTTTAACCAGTTTATGCTGTTTGTTCAGGCGTCCAGGCTAATCACTGTAAAAAAAAAAAAGAAAAGTTGGTTTAACTTAAAAAAGTAAGTTACCTGGTTGCCTTAATTGTGAGTTAATTGAAATAAAAGAAAAAATTAATAAAATAAAGGACCATTTTTTTTACAGTTAATTTTTATTTTATTTCTACAGTATGGTAATATACAAAGTTAACACAGTGAACTGCACAGCGGATGGGTGAAACGATGTTTTGAAACAAAACTCAAGTGAAGTTTCTCTGAGCTGTCTGGTTTCATTGTGTGTGTGTGCGTGTGTGTGTGTGTGTGTTGACAGAAATTGTATGGCAAATGAGTTTGGAATGACATGGGCTCCAGACTGTGACTCGTTCAGAATGCAGGCAAATGTCGCCCAAATCCGATTTTTCTTTTGCTCACATATGACTCAGATCAGTTCTTCTTATGACAGTGTGAACAGCTCAAACCACATGGAATCTGATCTTTTTCAATTCCAATGTGTGCCACTTCCGTATGTGGTAAGCCTCGAGCCCTAGACATGAAGCTTTTTAAGTGATTGTGGCAGACCTTTCATTTTTGGGTGAACTATCCCTTTAAGGGTTGTTCATGTAGGTCACCCACTTGCTTTCACACACTACAGCCATCAATCATAAGAGTGTAAAGTGCAAGCTGACATCTACCCCCCCCCTACATTTGAGCTTGGCTCCTGTTCGGTGAGGTTTCTTACACGCACAGCATGGATAATTTATTGCTCTTTATCTGGTTGGGATAGTGACTGTTGTAGTTGCAGCGTAGCGGCTCAGCCACGTTATGTGATCAAACATTATTGACTCGAGCAGTCAATAGCTGTGACAACTGTGGTTTTTCATTTTCAATACCACAGAGAAGTGGAACTTAAAGCAGCACGCAACACAATGAATTTCCCAGCACGCATTGTTTAAACAGGCCTATAAGAGAGCCTCTTTTTAAATACATTCACGTATCATTTACATTTACTTACTCGGTTCGGCTTCGTTTCAATTTTGAATTAGTCAGTGTTGACTTTTTTTCAGCACTGAAAGCGTGTGTGTGTGATACTAATGAGATACTTTTGACACATTTTAAAAACTTTTGGTTTTCTTATGACTTTTTGGAGTCCTGCAAATAGAAATGTATCAAAATATTGTGAGAGAGCAGAGAAAAGTTTGCATAGTGTGACAGAGCTCATTGGCATTCCCAAGCATCATTGTTTAAATTCATTTGCGAGGGTAAATGTTGAACATTTTTAACTAGAAACTGGATTTATTTCGCAGTGCTGGAGCCCAGGTTTGTTGTGGAGCTTTGAAACTGGTGTTGATGAATCATCTTGAAAACCGTCACCATCTGCCAGACGTTTTTCAGGTCTGTTTACCCCTCTCTGCATGATGTGCCTTATCCCTTCAGAAGATGTTTTGCATTCTGTATACTAAGTCTTAAAAGTTGTGAGCAGCGAGAGCTTTGTGTATTTTTCTGTATGGAAAACATGTCCGGTGAGATGGCTGTTTAGTTATCTGAGCTCTCTCTCCATGATGAGGTGTGGTTTTTATTGGACCTTTTTTCCCACTCGTAAAGTGCTGAGGGAGAGGCAGAAAATGACTACAGCTTTACTCACATGAGCCTCAAAGAAACCCATGAAGAACCATCAACTTGCACGTTCCTGTCTTTGGGGCCATTCACACAGAACACGTTTTCCACCGCGCTACTTTTCCATAGTTTTTCAATGTAAAACATCTCGTGTCTTTAGGTCTTGCAACCAAAGATAGCCTGCTTGAAAAAAATGTCAGCAAACACACTGCGAGATGATCACGCTAAATTTCTGACACCATCACAGAAACTAACAGTGAGACTAACACAGTGATCCGACAAAACCTGACAAAGTGTTTGTCATCTGTTGGGGTATCAGTCGTCGTTTTGCAGCGTCCAGAGCTTTTCTCTGTTAAAAGTTAAACTTTTAAAAAACAGGTTTATAGACCTTGTTCTCCTTTTTAAAAAAAATTTTTTTATTGACCTGCGTCTCGCGTTTTTTGCTGTAAGTGCAACAAAAACCCATTCTGTGTGACTGTGAACCGGCCCTTACTGAAGGTTTCATGCTTACAAATTGGCTACAAACATCGTATTTATTTTTTTGCCATTTCCAAAATCCTTTTGATTTTCATTTGCTTCATGCCAGTGTCTGTGTAAGACATGCGTCTTTGGTTGTTGATTTGTCTCACTGCTTTGTTTTTTCCTTTCTTTTGTTACGAAAAGTACAAAAATATAGTTTTGTCATTAAGCGACAAGGCATTTCCTGAAAATTACCATATTTATTTTAATTAGCAGAGCTGTGGTTTTAATACACGTTTCCAGTTATTACCTTTAAGTAAAGAAAAAAATCTATGGATGTTTTCTACATTTTTAGTTATGCAGTTGTTGTGCCATATGCTATTAATGCGTTATCAGCTATTTCAGATCAAGCCGACTTTATATGACACGTAAAAACAAAAACTGTGGTTGAGAGCTTTACATGCTGGTCTCTTCCTGTCTAAGTCTGTGTTAAGTAGGTTAGACTTTATTCAAAAGTCTGGCTACATGAGACTACCAATGCAACAACTGCCAAACACATATAAACGCTTTTATTATGAAAGGCTTGTGTACTTATTTAGGGAGGTTTTGTTCTCATTAAAAACGTCTCTCTACCCTACTTTATCCAATATTTAGTCAAATACTGTAGGCTATTCAAAGTATGCATGCTGCTGCCTTGTTTAAAACCGTCTTTTGAATTCAAGTTAGTGATGTAATCACTGAGTCATATCTCGTTTGACTGACATATTTGACTAGCCCGATCATGCCTGGATTTTCTGCTGCACGTGCAAATTCACTATGTATGATTCTCTTCATTTCATTTCCTTTCTGTTTCTTTCTCTGTCTTTTTTTGCTGGTGTTGTTGCTATTTTTAGTAGGGCTGGGTGATATGGCCAAACCTATTATCACAATGACATTTTTCATAGCAGTCGATGTAACGATTATCAATCGGTGATCACGATAAATGGCAAATCTTTAAACTTAAGGCAGATTTTTGCTCCTAAGTGAAAGTTGTAGAAACCAGACCATTCATTGTGGGTTTTAAGTAGGGATGGGCATTTTTCAAACATATTGCATTCTAATATTTGGGCTCATAAAAATCTAATTTTCGTTTATTTTAATGACGTTTAACGAAAATGTTTTTTTCACCATTTCTGAACAAGCTTACCATTAGGCAATATACACAACAAGCTTACAATATACACTCACCGGCCACTTTATTAGGTACCCCATGCTAGTAACGGGTTGGACCCCCTTTTGCCTTCAGAACTGCCTCAATTCTTCGTGGCATAGATTCAACAAGGTGCTGGAAGCATTCCTCAGGGAGTTTGGTCCATATTGACATGATGGCATCACACAGTTGCCGCAGATTTGTCGGCTGCACATCCATGATGCGAATCTCCCGTTCCACCACATCCCAAAGATGCTCTATTGGATTGAGATCTGGTGACTGTGGAGGCCATTTGAGTACAGCGAACTCATTGTCATGTTCAAGAAACCAGTCTGAGATGATTCCAGCTTTATGACATGGCGCATTATCCTGCTGAAAGTAGCCATCAGAAGTTGGGTACATTGTGGTCATAAAGGTATGGACATGGTCAGCAACAATACTCAGGTAGGCTGTGGCGTTGCAACGATGCTCAATTGGTACCAAGGGGCCCAAAGAGTGCCAAGAAAATATTCCCCACACCATGACACCACCACCACCAGCCTGAACCGTTGATACAAGGCAGGATGGATCCATGCTTTCATGTTGTAGACGCCAAATTCTGACCCTACCATCCGAATGTCGCAGCAGAAATCGAGACTCATCAGACCAGGCAACGTTTTTCCAATCTTCTATTGTCCAATTTCGATGAGCTTGTGCAAATTGTAGCCTCAGTTTCCTGTTCTTAGCTGAAAGTAGTGGCACCCGGTGTGGTCTTCTGCTGCTGTAGCCCATCTGCCTCAAAGTTCGACGTACTGTGCGTTCAGAGATGCTCTTCTGCCCACCTTGGTTGTAACGGGTGGTTATTTGAGTCACTGTTGCCCTTCTATCAGCTCGAACCAGTCTGGCCATTCTCCTCTGACCTCTGGCATCAACAAGGCATTTCCGCCCACAGAACTGCCGCTCACTGGATGTTTTTTCTTTTTCGGACCATTCTCTGTAAACCCTAGAGATGGTTGTGACTGAGGGGACTGAAAATCCCAGTAGATTAGCAGTTTCTGAAATACTCAGACCAGCCCTTCTGGCACCAACAATCATGCCATGTTCAAAGTCACTCAAATCACCTTTCTTCCCCATACTGATGCTCGGTTTGAACTGCAGGAGATTGTCTTGACCATGTCTACATGCCTAAATGCACTGAGTTGCCGCCATGTGATTGGCTGCTTAGAAATTAAGTGTTAACGAGCAGTTGGACAGGTGTACCTAATAAAGTGGCCGGTGAGTGTATATTTGACAGGGAAGCCGCTCTCATACAGGGGATTTAAATGACGCGGGGCGTTCAAGCTCCTCCGTTCCTCCGCTCGTCATGATCACGCTGTGTGTGGACTGAACATGCGCACACCTTTTTTTTTTTTATATAAATCAATCCGCGGATCACGTGTGTGCCGAACCGAAGATATTGATCCGAACGGATCACGGATCAATGATGATCCGTTGCACCACTACACACAAACGTGTCCCTGATTGAAATACAACCACTGATTTAACATATTCGGTTTTGATGAGAAAAGAAAAACTATGTGAATGAGGAATAGAACCCAGAACCTCTGACACGCTTGGCAAACGTTTTGCCACTAGCCCATGAAAGCACACACACACACACACGATAATTTAACAAATCTATGGATTTATTAATGTGAAAATTCTCGCCACCAACAATATATATAGTAGATCTCATTAAATGGCAAATTAAACCCAATGTACTATCAAAATTGATTTCTGGCCATCGTAATGTTATTTTTTCTGAAAATTGTTATTGTACATGTATCTTAGCATAACCTCCTCTCCCCTACACCCCACACACTTGTCCCACCCTCTTTTTAAAACAAAATTACGCCACTGGTTGGAGATGTGTGTTTGGTTGCTTCGAGTTTTATTTAGTTTTTTTTATTACTGTAACTACATTGGTTAGGAATGAAATGGCTAGAATTTATTCACATCTCTACTATTGAATCCAATATATTATCAGCGCTCGGATTCCACTCCCTATTAAGTCCTATTGTACCGAATTTTGGTTGTAGTTCCACCAGAGTTCCACTGGGGGCGATCGCCCGAGTGCAAAATGAATGTGAGTCTATGGAGCTAGATGGCTAAATTTGTCTCTTTCACCCGATTGCCGTTGAGAAATCTCAGATTTGATTGTAGGTTTTGCAAGTTCAACATGGGTTATAGGTCGAAAGTTGAGTAAACAAGTACTTAGTTATGTCCTTTTGATTTCTTACAGGTTGAGTTGTTATTGCCCATAAAACGCTAGCATTCTGCTAATGAATGCTGATTGGTCAGTGAAGGACTGAATTACGGCCAGAGATACCGCTTGATGGCATCGTGGCATCCGAAGCGGGACCAGAGTGTTTAGAACTTAAGTTTAACAAAAACTCTTCTAGCACATTACCTGTGTCAGCTGTGTTGTCGATGTCTCGAGAGAAAAGAAGAGCAGAGCGCGAAAGCACCAAAGTGAAGGATTGCCGTAAAGCAGTAGGCCTATCTCTGGTCGTATGATGTGTATGACGTCATTGACATTATAAATTTTTTTTTAAAGCACATAAAAAGTGACTCTAAAAAATAGAACACCCAGCAATGTGTCATTTCTTTGCATCCCCTTTCGAACACAACTAGACAAATTACTAGACAAAAAATTATATCCTGAGAAAAGTGGATTTTGAGGGGTATAGCTCCATAGACCTCCATTCATTCTGCACTCATCCTGTGAGCGCCCGCATATGAAAGCAGAGTGGAACTGCAACCAGTTCAGAAGCCAGAAGTTTATTGAGAGTGGGACATTCTCTGGTGGTGTCGAGTACGACTTGCAGTCTGTGAGGTAAACTAAACGCTATTGGCTATTTGAAAAGGGGGAGGAGCCATTCAATATGTCCCGCCTTAGCTTCCTGCTTCAGTGGAAATGACGTCTAAGCATCATACAAAACTGCGCGTCGTGAATACAGTGATGGACAGCTGTCTTTTTGATCATTCAACTGCTGTTTGGATTTCATGTGATTTTCTCATTGTGGTGATGATAATATTATGATTACTCAGATTCATTCTACTTAATTTGATTAAGGAGGCTAATTCCATTTCGTAAGATAATTTAGTAAGATTGAATGTTAGGAGCCAACACAGATTTTTCACTTCGACTTGAACCCAACTTGTCTGCTGAATATAAATGTTGCATGTAAACTGGAGACCTTAAGCTATGATTACTATAATGCATCTTTTTGCATGGAGATCATTATTTGGAAGTAATTTTTTGAGCCATAATATTATTTTTATTTATTTTTTATTGTTTGTATAGGAGCCTCATTGTTCAATTGTCTTCCCATTGAGCAACAGTTGTTGTTGTTTTTTTGCTGGATATCAAATGTCATCTAGAGCCTCTTATAAATGCATTTTAATTGTTAAATGTATTATAAATGTTTGTCTGAATAATTCTCATGGGCTAAAAAAATGGGCATTGAAAATGTTTTCAATGTTTGGGGTCAACACCCCAATGTTTGGGGTGAGATGTTTTTTTTTTTTTTTAAATAAATACTTTTACTCTGCAAGGATGCATTTTATTGGTCAAAAGGGACAGTAAAAACAAGTATAATGTTACAAAGGATGTCTATTTCAAATAAATAGTTTTGTTTTAACTTTCTGTTCAACAAAAAACCTTGAATCATGTAACACTGAAGACTTAAAATTCAGCTTTGCCATCACAGGAATAATCAGATTTGACCTGTTTTCTGTTTTTAAAATATTTTATTTAAATTGTAATAATAATTCACAATATTACTGTTTTTAGTGGATTTTGATTAAATAAATGCAGCCTTGATGAGCATAAGAAACTTCTTTCAAAAACATCAAAAAATCGGTAGTGTACTGTACATCACTGAATTTGAAGTGTTAAGAAGTCACAGTGAGCATTGCCGTTTTAATTTTTAATAATTCCTACCAATCTGTTTCCCTCCCCACAAGGCTGGGCTTTGAATGTTAGATTGAAACATAAACTGACACAAGAAAATGCCATCATGCAGATTGATTGTTCATCTGTTTTCCCCAATAAACTCTTTAGAACAATCTGTTCTCTTAAATGCATCTGAAAGAAGCATAAAACTGCATCATTAACGCGCATGGCTTTATTAATCTGATTGAATTTCTCTGTTTCAGGTAGAGTGGATAACTGATGTTGCAGCTTAATGCCTGAACTCGACGTAAGACCAGAGAGCCCTCCTGTAAAACATGGTGAGAGGGGCACTTGAAACCGATGGGCTTACCAGGCAACACTGCTGCCAGCATGGACCACTCTAACTAACGTGAACGTGATGAGGATGATAATTATATTACACATAGCAATGATGGAACACCCACATTGACGGAGATTAACCGCATCCATCTTCAGTGCGCTGCAGCCAATCAGCATGCTGCGGTCGCTCAAATTTGGCCGCGTCTACCGATGTGGCAAGTTCCTCTTCATCGTAGCACTTTTTGTGATCCTGCTGATGAACACTCACAACCTGTTCGCCTCGTTTCAGAGGAACGAGCTTACTGACCGCCGATTCATCGGCCTCAACAAGTGTCCGGCCTGCTTCGGCACTAGCTGGTGTCGCAAGTTCATGAACGGCCAGGTGACCTTCGAGATGTGGGGTCGCCTGCGTTTCCTAGACTTTTTCAATGTAAAGAACGTCTATTTCGCTCAATACGGAGAACCCAGGGAAGGAACGCGCAGGGTCGTGCTCAAGCGCCTGGGATCCAACCAGGAGCTGGCAGAGATCGATCAGAAGATCTGCAAACGAGCCACTGGTAGACCGCGCTGTGATCTCATTCAGGGTATGTACAAAACGGAGTTTGCCCGACTTAACGGGGACGTAAGACTGCTCACCCCAGAGGTGGTGGAGGGCTGGTCGGATCTGGTGCACTGCCCCTCGCAGAGGCTTCTGGACCGGGTGGTCAGGAGGTATGCGGAGACCAAGGACTCTGGAAGCTTCCTGCTGAAGAACCTCAAGGACACGGAGCGAATGCAGCTGCTGATGACGCTGGCGTTCAACCCCGAGCCCCTCGTGCTGCAGGTACACACACACCAGCCGATAAAACATCTGCTTTAAATGGAATTTTCAAGTTGCTGAATCTTTCTTTTGATGCAGAAGCACTGTGTCTGATGCCTGCTTGAAAGTTCAAGGGATTAACGCTGCATCTTTGCATATTTTACAGTTCTGCACAAGGCTGTGTAAATAATAGATACTTTGTGTCTGTCAGTGGTCACTAAGAGATTTCTCTGCTTTAGGCAACAGCATGCTTGTCCTGAAGAATTCCTGCAGACATAAATCATGTGCATTTGTCATTCCATAAGTAAATTTGGTGGTGGTGGATTGTTCTCAAAGATTGTCCAAAACATGTTACAATAATTTCTGGAATTTTGTCGATAATGATGATTAGATATTAGTTTGCTGAGTGTGTGCTTGATTGGTTTAGGACAGCTGACTCCCAAAGCTTTTCATATTTTTCACATTCTGTGTGCTGGTCAGTTCACAGCAGTGTCACAATTTAACCTTTCCATTGAGGTGTGATGTTTTCCCCCTTAAATTGATTTGTATTTTGTATTATTGTATACCTCTTCTAATGTTAAATTCTTATATTTATTTAATACATTTTGGAATAGCAATATACTGTTCAAATGAAATTAGAATCAACAAAAACAGACATCATTGCGTCTAAAATGTAAATTTGTTAACTTGTTTTTTATTGATAATTGCAATCATGCTGATACTTGGGAAAAACAGCACTCTTGCTTGGGTGATATTGCCCAACTATATCATTGGATATACATAGACAAAACTCATGGGGGAGGGATTGGGGGCTAATGATATGTACATGAGACATATCCTATTTTTTTTCTAATGTTTTCATTCACACCAATGAGAGACCTTGACAGCTCTCTTTTTTTTTTTGCACCCCTCAGTCTGGTATTGATTTTTACACCCAGCTAATCTATTCCAATTTCTTTTGCGATTGACCCAGCTTGTCGAAGGCCTGGGCAAACAAAAGGACATCTCTGTGAGAGCAGCCAATATCCGTTCTAACCTCCCATCATTCTCTCCATCTGCCACACCTCAGGCATTCTAGGTGATAAAGGCAATCTGATCTCTCTCCGGAGAGCGGGCCGCTCGATTTGATTAGCAACATACAGTTTATCCCCCCCTTTTGCCCTGCAACCTCTGCAGCGGTTTGGTCAACATAATGAAATGCCATTAGTTTACTGTGGATGCTGCTAATGAATTGGCTCCTAATCCATAGATGCGATTAAGTGTGATCTTCACCAACGCTTGCTGTTCCTTCCTCTCCTAAAAAAACATGATGTTCAAGCTAACAGATGCTTGTCTCCTCAGAATGCTCTAAATCATTCATCAAACTTCCTGAAGCTAAGAAAAGCCAGTTTTTCTAGTTTGCCAGAAGTTGTAGCAACCTTTTTGTGTTTCAGAAAGGCAGGCAAAATCTGCTTTCCAATCAGAAACCTGAGGCAGCTGCCTTGCTGTCAGTCAGTGTGTACGAAGGGGCTTCCAAAGCACCATAAAGTGTTGAAAAACATGAGCATTTATTAAATCATGCAATATGCGAGACAATAGTCCTAAAAGTATGTGCAAAAAAAAAAAAGTTAGAAAGTAACTGAGGTAGAGACTTCTTTTCTTTTGTATTGTGAGTTACGTTGGATTGAAACGGATTATCGAGGATACCTTGCACCTCGCTTTTAAATCTGTTTCGGATAGTAATATGGATAGGAATGAACTGAAAGCGCTAGACTAGAGATATTATCTTCTGTTATAATTATTTTTATTGCTATATTATTTCCTATTATCCGACTGCACAAGACTTGTCTTTTGTGTGCATGTGCTTGTCAAATGTCAAACATTTTGTTAAAGATAATAACATATTTGACAAAAACAAACAAACTAAACACAAGTTTGTGAGTGTCTGCATCTGTGAGTGTGTGCGTCTATTTAAAGTCCTGACGTTCAAACAAATCCTGTTAAGTTTTCTGATTTTTATTTATTTTGTATGAATTATTTCTTTTTCGGACAGCTCAGGTCCCTTTAAACAAAAATATACGTCTTTTTGAGCACTTTAGTTAAAAAAAAGCCTATGTAAAGCATACATGTGTGTGTTTTTTGTGGTAGTCCAATTTTTATTTAATTTTTTATTATTACTTTAGCAGCTCAGGGATGTTCAAGGAGCAACCCGTTTGTGCACTTTCTGATTTTTTTGAAAGATTTTTTGCACTGTGAATTTGCACTGTCAGTTCTGTTTTTGAATAAAGGGTTTTCAGTTTTTTTTTCTCAGATTCATCGATTAATCAGAAAAAGAATCGACAGATGAATCGATTATTAAAATAATCGTTACTTGCAGCCCTAAAGTACAGCCTTCAGAAACCTTTTTTTTATATACACTTACATTGCAATCGGACATGCTTTATTGTCTTCCTACCATCATACCGGTATTCTGCTTTTCTGTCTTTTTTGGTTTTATACCACAATGGAGACAGGGCACGCTATATGGTCTCTTATACTGGATTTCTGTACATTGGAAAGCCAAATTTAGATTCTCGTTTTCCGTTAGCCCTGCAGGATGGATCTGGAGTCACTCAACTTCAGATTTTTGTGGTCTGTTTATTTTTAGGTTTGTGTAAAAAGAAGAAAGAAAAAAGAACTGAGTAATTTGTTGTGTTTGGAGTTGACGAGAGGGAAAAGAGCCTATGGAGCCGGAGACGAGAAAGACAGTGAGAGGATTACAAAATCAGCGTGTGACAAGAATTCAGATGCCTCTTCCTGTAGATGTTTTATAAAAGCTTTGTCCACTGGGCATTTTTACTTCTATTTATAGCAGTAAAGGTCAGAAACACAATTTGTTCCCCTTAGCCTGGTATTGTGTCAGATTGTTGTGAAATATGTGTCCTCTGGAAAAAAAAAAAGAGCTGCTTGCGCTTGACTTTGTGCTTGCATTACTCGCGCCTCCTTCCTCCATTGAGAACGTAGCCCATCTGCTCGGTCAGGCTGAGAATAGCACAGGCAGAGCCCTGAGGGTCACGTCCATCACTGCATTAATCTCGCACACAGCCCAGTGTGCTCGGTGCACGCCTCCTCTCCCTTCACCTGACAATGAGGTTATTATGAGGTTGCCATGCCCGGAGCACCTTTCTAAACAGTCCCAGAGCTGACAGGAGGCAACTGCTGTTTGTGTGTAACGTTTCACAAACAAGACAGAGCACAGCAAGGTTGTTAAGGACATGCCTATTATTTAGTGCATGTAAACCGGTGAACTCTTCTCCCTTTGAAGAAAATTTGTCCAGATAGCGCAGCAGTACTTTAAAAAAAGTGTTTTTGGATTCCTGGAGTGATGTTCTATTTAGTTTCCCCTTAGGTTTTCTATATAAGTATAAAACCATACAGTATAAAACCTGTATGGTTATAAGTCTTACCGTTTAATATCTTCGAGTAAAAAAAAAAAAAAAAAAAATCAGATTTATTGTTTGCAAATGTCTTAAAGGGTTAGTTCACCCAAAAATGAAAATTCTGTCAGTAATTACTCACCCTCATGTTGTTCCAACCCCGTAATACTTTCGTTCATCTTCGGAACACGAATTAAGATATTTTTGATTAAATCTGTGAGCTGGATCACTCCTCCATAGGCTTCTAAGGGATTGAAACTTGTTCCCCCCGAAATGTTATTAAAGACATCGTTAAAATAGTCCAAGTGACTACAGTGGCTCAATCTTAAGTTTATCAAGCAACGAGAATACTTTTTGTGCGCAAAAAAAACTAAAATATCGACTTTATTCAACTATTCCTTTCCTTCTCGGTCGGCCTCGAGATAGTTCTCGTAGTAAAACTGCGTATCGCTTCTGTTGTGTACGTCACACGCATCACACACATGACCAGCGTCGGCCAATAGGGACCCTACGTGTGACGTAGCCCTACGCTATCACACTACGTTAACGGACTAGAGGCCAACAGAGATGGAAACGAATAGTTGAAATAAAGTCGTTATTTTTGTTTGTTTTTGCGCACAATAAGTATTCTCGTCGCTTGATAAACTGAAGATTGAGCCACTGTAGTCACTTGGACTATTTTAACGATGTCTTTAATAACATTTCGGGGGGAACAAGTTTCAATCCCTTAGAAGCCTATGGAGGAGTGATCCAGCTCACAGATTTAATCAAAAATATCTTAATTCGTGTTCCGAAGATGAACGAAAGTATTACGGGGTTGGAACAACATGAGGGTGAGTAATTACTGACAGAATTTTCATTTTTGGGTGAACTAACCCTTTAAATTTGGGGGAAGAGAGACATTTTTAATGCAGAATTAAAGGAACTCTTTGAGTAGAGTGTGAAGCGTAAAATATTTAGTAAAACTATACTGTTCAAAATGTTGGTCAAATAAAAAAAATTTTTTTGAAAGAATTCGTTTATGCTCACCAAATTTTATGACCAAAACACTTTTGAGAAGCACTGCATTAACATGAATTAATCGTACATATTACGTAAAAAAAAAAAAAACACAGCTTCTCTAGTCTTAATAACTCTCAGAAAAGGTCTCGATTCTTTTGCCGACAGCTCCTTTCCTTCTGCATCCTGTCTTTCTTCCTCTGTAGCTGCTCAGCTTTTGTATTTTTGGCAGATCAGCTGACAGGCATGTTGTGTTGCATCACGATTTTATCAGCGTGAATTTGCCTTTTGTCATCCTGATAAATATTTGTCAAGTTTCTAATGTTGTTTATATGGTTTAAGACAAACTATGTGCAAATATATGGTATAAATATATGTTCTCCTTGAAACTACGGTGAGCCAAAGACATTCTCAAAAACTAGGTTTAAAATCGCTGGTGTTTCTGACGTCACAAACTACCTTGTAACCAATCAGGTCAGCGTGTGATCGTCAACGAGTGGATCTCTGAGCTGATGCGAGTGAGTGGAGCTCGTTTGGATTTTCATAGAACCGCTAATACTAAATGAGGCAAGGGTGTAGTTACATTCAAGCTATTTTAAGGCATGAAGAATTTTTTTTCAAGGAAAAAAAAACTTTTAAATATGTCATTTTGGTGATCAAAGATGAGTTTTAAGGGAGGCAATTATTGACTACTGGGGGACTTTAAGTAATGCATTTTCAACAGTGTTTGAAATAAATTTTCTAAGTTTATGACGAGACATTCTGGAGGGTGTAAAAGCAGAAATGTGCTGCAAAAAATATGAATTCTTCTATACAAAAATGTGTTGCTTTTGCTAGGCTATACATACTACAGTATGTTCAGGACTAGACAGATGATTATACATTACCAATGTAATTCCTGCGGAGGACTTTTTCTCGCTCTCTTTTTTTTTTTTTTTTTTTTGCACACATATTTAGTGATTTTATTGCACTATTCTTAGGGTAATATACAATATTTAGGTTTTTTGGTTAAATGTTTGAAACATTTTTGTACTTTATTCTGATACGATGTCTTGCTGTAAACACAAATATAGTGGAGGTTGGGAAGGGGATCAGAAAATGTTGCTGGCAGGCTATAAACTAGCATTAGCATCAGTGTGCTGTGCTACAGCTCCAACATAACCATATTTTCAAAATAGCACTGCTGTATTCTTTCACGGTTTGTCACATAGAGCATAGCCATCTGTGCAGAGTTGATATTCCCTCCCTACACGTCAGCACCAGTTTGACAGACTCTATAATTGTAGGGAGTGTGAGCAAACTGTAGACTTGAGCTTCACCACCCAAACGGAAGTAGCCGTTCTTATTAGTTGTCAAGCACGTGTTTGCCCAGATTTTGGTCTCACTTTAAAAGTGTCTTTAACTACTCCATATTTAAATGAATAATTTGATGCAGTGGACTTATTTTGTACACATGATGGTTTTGCATTGAATAATAAATAAAAAAAATCAGCATGCAATTACAGCTAACCCTTCCCTTATCCCTTAACCAACACTTAAACCTACCCATACCACAAAACCTCTCTCTAACCTTATATCCCAAGTCCATAGCAGCAAAAGTGTTTTGCAATATAACACAATAATTACACTACCTAACAATTATGTTTGATGTAAGTACATAGTAGTTAAAGACAATTAAAATAAAATGTGACTGAAACTTTCGTGCATATATTATAAGGACAGTATATATTATAAGTCTTGTGGTGATTGGTAATCCCACTAACTCTCAATTTCTGGAGTTGGTCCCGGTCAAGGTTGGAACCGGCCTTTGGGTTTCTTGTCCAGATCTCAAGCTGGCACTGCACTTTCTAGGGTCGGCTTGATGCCAACATTTCAGCATCAGCACAACGTCAGAACCTTGGTGTCCATACTAAATTGGTGCCTCGACACAAACAGATGGTGACATTTAAATATGATTTATACTGATCAATAATTGAAATGCATATTGATGCATAAATTTCCCAAATTCAGTTTTTTTATATATATTTATTATCTAGATTATGTAATGAGAAAGCATGTCTAATTAATTGAAATAATGAAACCTCTATATAAGTTTACAACAATGTATTAAAAGTTGAACAAAATTATTATTTTAAAATTCAATTTAAGGTTTTCTGGATTCTATTTTAATGGTTTAATTGAATAAAAAAAAATAAAAAAAACGTCTTATCAATGTAATTCACACACAATTTATTTATTTATTTTATGCTGTCTGCTTGAATTTTTCTGGATTTATAATTTAATAAAATGTACTACCAAAAATGGTGGTGATCAAGTGAGGGCATAAAACATTAATCTTTTAAAATGTAAAATTTAAATAAATGTAACAATTCATTTCATTTAGTTTGCTACAATGAGTTGCATGACATGTTTACTGTTAAAATTAAAACATGAAAGAAAATTTAGTTATATAAAGGTTTAATTGTATTATTATCATTATTGCTTTAAGAAGTACATTCTACTTTATATAACGTATTTGTTCAGTTTTAATTGAGTGTTCACTGTGTTATATTCATGTTGGCCTTTGTTCCCTATAGTTTGTCTCCTTGGTTTTTGATTGAGTTATGGATTTTACGTTAACTATCCCTGTGTATTTAAACCCTCTGTTCATTTGTCCGGGATCGTCTATGAGTTACGTGATTGTTATGAGTTTCTCTTTCCTGTGATCTAGTGGATTTATTATTAAAGACTGTTAGGTCTGTACTCCTCGTCTTCATGCGCTCATTACAGCCACCGTTGTGACGCTGTACAAAATCACAATTTCTTCAAACTTTTATTTCAAGGGTTGTCATGAAAACCTTTGTGTTTATGTGTATATATGTAGTAGATGAAATTAGAGAAATTACAGAGACATTCAGAACACACGTACTTTCTTTATCGCTTTAATATTCACAGACAGTTGTCCATATCGTGATTTGATTCCATTCTGAATTGTAACTGTAAATCGCATCTCTGAAATCATAGGTTCCTAAATGCATATGAAAATGATCATACAGACTGATAAGACCCATCTTTAAATCAAGTAGGGTCGTTGAATTATCAACAGGCTGTTACTAATAATTTAACTCAAACATATACCCATCATCAGCAGCGTACATTAGAAGGGTGTCTCTTCTTAGATATAGATGACTAGCACCTGGCGCGTCTGTCATTATGTGGTGTTGATGGTGCTTTTATTAAAACGAACCTTTCACCTGCCTACAACCACCTATTCAGTGCGTCACGCGGCCATTTGGCCATTGTTGGAGTTTATGAAAGAGCCGAGTGCAAACAGACGCACATTCCTATTCTTGATTTCCACTGAGTCAGAAAAACAAATAACGAACTCCTCTGAAACGGCTCTCTCTGCACGCTCTTGTTTGAGTTGCTTGTGTTTGTCACTTATTCCATGCTTTACTGATCTGGCAACACTGACTGTGTGATGTAATTAGTCTGATTTTATTACTCTTGAAAGCACGTGTCGCGGAGGCTTCAGGCGACAATAGTTGACAGACAGTAACCTCAGGTTTAATTTGCCCTTGGATGTGTATGCAGCTTTTCATATCGTTCATTTTCCTTAAACCGTTTGCAGTTGTTTGTAGATTCACATGCAGCTTTTTAGAGTGTTTGGGAATAGAGGATCTCTTTGACCTTTCTTGGTAAAGCATCTCTTAGAAATGGTTTAATATACTTTTGAATGTTATGAACATCGTGTCCTTGACAAAATTGCTCTGTGGGTTAGGAAATAGTGTTAAGTGTTAGTCAGAGTCTCAATTATAGCAAGAACAGCACTTGTTCAACAAGTTGAAAAAAAAAAAGAAGCTTGTTTCCGGACCATGTTAAATGGCCAACTGCAGCTTAACAGGTTTGTGGTGCGGAGGGCTGTTTTATTTCACTAAAATTCTTTGAGCTGGTTTGTTTTTATGTCATGTCAACCTGGTTTGACTTAAATTTGATGTATATGGATTTGGTTTTCCTTCATGTTTGGTAATGAGGCAAATCCTTGGAAATTTGATAGCAGAGTGTAGCAGACCTGGAGACATTGTAATGACAGTGATGTTTGACAAAGTCAATACAGAATGTAAGCAGAGAATGTTTAATACAAGTAAAATAGGACGTGACATACAACTACACCGTTTTTTTTCAAAATAGTCTTAGCTGTGCTTGTCCCTCTGACAAACAAGCTTGTGAAGTTTTCTAGAGGAGAGTAGAGACCTGTAAATTAACTAGAATTATTTACTCTTTAACTTTTTTTAACTTTTTTTTGTTTTTTTTGACTGAATACTGGAATTGTAAAATATCATATTTGTGGTTTGCAAAATGCTAGACATTATTATAGAATTTAAACAACACTGGGTATATAATACATATGTTGTTTGTTTTTTTGTTTGTTTTTTTGTCACACTAACATTCAACCAGATATCATTCCTATTTATTTTTTGTTTGTACTGCTAGCAAGTGTTTACATAGTCTCGTCATTTCGATGAAGGGAACTTTTATTTGGGTCACCCACAATCCCATCAGCGCATAAGCGTTGAGACCGAATGCACGGATCCAATATACTGTTACATTATGCATTTTCTTTCTCAACTGTTTACGTTCACTTAATATATAAATGACGGTGTGTACGAGCATATTTGGGCATTTTGACTCATAAGTTTGTGTATTTGACCGTTCAAGCCCAACAGACCTTATTCACAGCAGCGCCATCTTTGATTTTTAATGGGAATGAGAGCGAGGCTGTGTGGGATAGACATGCATCTCTTCTGTGGGTTGGGCTGTTATTTAAGATGATTTTAGATTGTTCTGCTGACTAAACACTGCAAATTTGAAAAAAAAAATCAATATAAAAAAACTTGAGATATTAAGAAAACATGAGATTTATACAGATTTTTATACACACACACACACACACACACATACACTCACATATATATATTTATATATTGTGTGTGTGTATACATATATACAAAATGTTCTCTATTTATCAGTGTTTTATTTATTTTGTCAGTGTCGGGATAAAGAAAAGGAAAATAGTGAGACTTTTTTGGTGGTCATCTATTATTTATAAAGTTCAACAACAGAGTGTAGGGAAACCACTTGGATTCTGCACAGTGAAGTTTTTATTTAATTTTTTTATATACTTTATATACTTTAGTTTACAGACACTTGACACTGTCAGAGGAACTTCATAATGACGTGTTCCCAGATACAGTCTAAAATGTAGTGACGCCATGTTCTCTTCAATGTGAAGTTGAAAATTTTGTCATTAATTACCAAATAAACAATAAATAAATTGTGTTGGGGACGTGTGTATTTTTTTTTGTTTTGTTGGTACCATTATGAGCATTAGAGCTGGTCAAGGCAAGAGAAACATACAAATCTTCTTGTGGGTTTTGTCTTTGCGTAATTCACTTGTGACCCTTAAGAGATTCAAGGACAGGATGAGTGTAATAGTTTGGACACATCACTGAAATGCCTCCTGCAGTTATCAGATTTATGACATTAGAAGTGTAAGCCAATAAAATACGTGACTGGTTCGCTTTGCCAAAATGTCCATCACAAAACCTATTTGGTGAATAGCAGGAAGCGTCCTCTCTCCAGCCCAGACCACAGAATGCCAGATGTTGGAGGCTCCGACTGGTTCCCGAATGCTGTGTTTTGTCCTCTAAATTATTTGAATCTCTGGGATTAAAGTTTAATGGTCACTTATTCATTTTTAATGACTCAGCTTGAAATGGGGCTATCGAATATCCACAGCACTTAAGAAAAGTTTGGTTCAACTACTTTGCTCCAAGCTAATGATTTTGCAGTTTATCAGTGTCTTAATGTAGATCTTTTGCTCTAAATTTGAAAGGACATGCTGTTTGTCTCTTTACCGTGTGTGTGAATGGAGAACATCTCTCTCACCTTGACTCTCTCCTCATGTTTCATCTCTGCAGAGTTTTCCTTCCGATGAGGGCTGGCCATTTGCCAAATACCTGGGGGCCTGCGGCCGGATGGTGGCAGTGAATTACGTGGGCGAGGAGCTCTGGAGCTTCTACAATGCACCCTGGGAGAAGAGAGTAGATCTGGCCAAGCAGCTGATGGACATCGCCGAGCAGCTGACCAACAACGACTTTGACTTTGCCCTTTACCTCCTAGACGTCAGCTTTGACAACTTTGCAGTCGGGCCCCGTGACGGGAAAGTCATCGTGGTCGATGCAGAAAACGTCATAGTGGCAGACAAAAGATTGATAAAGCAGAGTAAGTAATGACTTCATTCCAGTGTCTCCGTGCTCTTGGTTTGCTTTACGACATTAATAAATTGCACAGGCAACTGTTATCCAGGTCTGACTGTGTTTGTTTATTTATTTATTTATTTATTTTGTCTACTTTCATACGGTCTGACCCACTTTCAGTTTTCCCTCAGATGGGCTGAGACACCTGTTTTTTTGGCCTTCCCCGTCAGCATGTTTCTCTGACCTTTTTCAGGCAGAATTATCACAGTCTAGTAGATACAGATGTGGACACATTGCACAAACTCTGCAATTTGGAAGTCAAGTCACGTTTATTTATGTACCAATTTGCACAATAGACTTGTCTTTTTTTCATAGTTAATACTGTAAAGCTGCTTGCTTTAAGTGACAGTGTCGCTTTCGATTAGAATTACAACAAAATGTTCTGCTATAAAGTGGCTTTCCAGTGTGTACATTTTTACTTGCATCTAACCTCGACGGACTGAACAGAAGAAATAAATCGAAGACTATTTCAGTGTCAAAGAAGGCGGAGCCTCAGAGCCGCACCTACCCATTACGCAATCGCCACGGACCAATGGTAGTGTTTACCAGCCAGAGCAAATGTTTCCCGAAAGTTTTCTTTTGGCAAGCTTTTTTGTACTCTTAAGCAAACTCCAAAACAAACTTTGTTTTTGCCTTATTTTCTTCAATTTTGTTTGAAGTATATTGCAGCCTTTAGTCACTGCTGTTAACTCCCGATTTCTGTTCAGTGCACACATTCTTGTGAATTCTCTTATAAACAACGCAGTGCAGATCCAATGTAAGTAAGAGATTCATTGTGCAGTGTAGACAGATTGAGTGATTGTAACAGGAGTTTCTGCCGGAGTGTATACATTGCTGTAGACGGAAGTCATGGACATTTTTTTTTTTTTTTTCTGCGTATAATTTATTCCCAGTTTGAACAACCATTTTGTTTTTTCATGCTACTAAAATAACCAGTGTAAGTCTTGTTTTATAATGCGTGAAAAAAACATTTTACTGGGCATTTACTAAACTGGGTAAATTAGTGTAAGAGCGCAATCCCATAAAAGCGCTGATGGAAGTGGAAAGTTCTGTGGGTGATTTTATTGACAATGCCCAGTTGCCCACATTAAAGAACATGGACGCTGCCGGATCATTTCCATAATGACCAACGCAATCTACCAAGAACAGCGCAAATTAGCGTTGTTCAAATGCTGGTAAATAATGGCGCTAATACCAGTAAATTGACTAGCGCATAGTAAATCGCATTGCGTAATTAATTTAAATGCTCTCCTCACATAAATTGTGTCTGAAGGAAACTCCTACAAATGCATATGCAATAAGATCAGCTGCAAAAAAATAACGTTCAAAGCCTTTTCAGCTGTCTGCCTTTAGTAAATCCTGACAGTTTTTTAACACCAAAAGAGGGTTGGTGCTGATGCAAGCTGTTAGTACATCTGGCCCAAAAATAGTATTTAAAGTATTGTCCTCTGAAAATGATGCCCCTGGCAGAGCCCCTAATTACCGGTAATAATGCATGGGGTTTCAGTTTCAGTTTCACATTTGATTAAGTATTGCCATTGAAGCGTTTGTATTGCAACATATGAACGTGGCCCATAGCTGCACTTTTGATTCTGAACAGTAGCGAGTTGGCATGGATTGGTGCAGTGCTGGTCCAAGGGCTGTATGTGTGCCAGTGTATCTGCCATCCAGAGAGGCCAAACTGGGCTGGCGGATGAACTTGGAGCATGTGTGCTACATAACAATGGCTATTTGCTTCAGCCTGCCAGCATTTATCTGAATGGAGCTTGTGTGTGTGTGTGTGTGCGCGTTTGCTCGCAGATGGGTCTTTCTGAAATGTTAGATAACAAGCTTTTTTTTTATTGAGTTTCTATTCTGAATTGATTTGTGCTTATGATGTCATATCCCTTCACTGGACCTGTGTGGGCATCAAGGTTCGAAGTAATTTAGCAAAGGGCACTGGATGGATGTGCTTTTATTCAGTTTTTTTTATTTTTTATTTAGTTCACTCTGCTGATAATAGTATCTAAGTGCACTAATTCAAATGAATTAAAACATGAACCTTTTAAGGATTTAAGGATTGCCTTTCATGGCTTCAGAAACGATTTCCATTCACTGGTTCCATCCAAAGGTGGTTTCTGCATATACATTAGCTTTTTTTTTGAGAATATTTTAAAGGGGTCATGACATGGTGTTTTGTTTTTGTTTTTAAACAAAACCCTTAGGTGCAATTATAGTAGTACTATAGGTTTTTGTACAAAAATGTTTTTAATTTATGACCTTTTGACCCACCCTGTTTCTCACCTCTGATTCAAACAGTCTGTTTTGGAGGTGTTTCCCCTTTAAGAGTTCAGTGTTAACGCCCACTGTTATGATTGGCTAACGTCAGTGCTGCTGCTTATGCATAAATGATTAACGTTAATCATTTATGCATATCACAAGTAGGCTAGGCTACACAATGCTCCACCACGTGAAGCTTCGGTCTTCTGATCTTTTATCATTGTCAATTCTCAATTGATTTTGATTCATATGCGCGAGGGAGAGAGAGAGAGCAAGACAGTTTGAAGGCTCTCTCTCTCTCTCTCTCTCTCTCTCTCTCTCTCTCTCTTTCTCTCTCTCTCTCTCTCTCTCTGCTCGTTCTTTCAGTAACATGGGCCCTGTCACACTCATCTACATCACTCACCGATCAAATAAGGCTTTGGCGGGCTGCATATGCTGCAAATAAACTGCATCCAACTGCTTTCCCTGACGTCTGGATCGTTCGGCTGCGTATTCAAACATGTTGTTTGTCCACAGCCAGGAACAGCACGTCTGCGTGGCATCGCAGTCATCTTGTAAACAGACCCACTCGCTGCACGACAACGATGCGTAGTTGTCTTGCGCTGGAGGCGGTCATTATGCAAACGACTGGTACGTCACTTCGTACCGTGACGTCACTTCTAACCATGGATCCAGAACGAGCTGTATTTAGAGCTTGATTAAATAAATGCTTCGTTTATAATGGGGAGGACGTCTTAAGCTATGAAACTTCCTGCAAGTTTTAATAGTACATAGATCTCTTATATACCAAAAGATCAAGGCAAATTTGGTTTCTCATGTCATGGCCCCTTTAAGGTCTTGAAGTGTTGCCAATTTTAGTGGGTTTAAGATGTTTTGAAGATTGTTTAATCTGTTTTGTTCACACAGAGTAAGTCAATGGGGTTCTTTTGTATTCCATAGAAGAAATAGTCATAGCCTACAGGTTTGAAATGACATGTTGGTGAATAAATGATAAACTATCCCTTTAATTTATGACTTTCCATCAGCTCCGGAACAGTATTTTCCTATTTCATGTTGTTTCTCCATAAACCTCTGCATGTAATTCTCCGCACACAGCAAAAGAGAAAAGCACTGAAGCCAGCGTGCGCTCTGATTGGCTGTGGCACATTAACTCCTCTGGATCTCACAATTGGCTCCCTCGAGAGTGATTGGCAGCATGGTGACTTCATTTTCTCTAATTAGTTATTGGCACAATATTGAGCTGTGTCAAATGACCAAGACTGCAGATCCCCCACTCTTTAAGGCACTTTATGACTCAATATAGTTTTGCTGATGAATAGATGTCACAGCAGCCCAGTCTATTTCTGCACCCACCACCTCCTCCTAAAGGATCCTCAGCTTTATTGATTTGTTCAGCATTAAAATGTGTGGCCAGAGAAGAGCCACACCTGCTGTCAGAAGAATTTCTTATTTGTCGTCTTCCAGTGAAAAGCTGAATCAATTCAGAGTCGTTATTCTGCAGATCGCCACTCAATTGTAATGTATGTCGTGCTTTTTGAAGGTACCTTCAAGAAATAAAGCACTGTGTTATGTTAAAGGGTTTCTTTTGTTGTTGTTGTTGCCGCCTGCTATACTGAATCTAACAGCATGAGGTTTTTTTTTTTGGAATTGTTTAAGGCTACAGTTTTAGGTAATGCCACCTTTTTAAATTTTATTTAGTTAAGAGTAATTAAATGCCAGTTAACAATTTAATAATAGCTACTACAATAATTGCCAAATAATTATAGATGTGTATGCCTTTAAAGGTGCCCTAGAATGGTTTTTATTTTTATTGTATAATGTTTTCTGGGTTGCCCTTATAATGTTAGTATGTTTTTTAGATAAAAAATAGTCATAATTTAGAAATAAAAGGCATTTTTCCTAGCCTGATTTTTGGAGGGGCGTACTGTGTGTAACCGGCCTCTGCTGTGATTGGCTGACATGCTTGCATATGAAATAGCTACGTATTACATGTGGAATTCTCTCGAATACTTTTACTACAGATATTATACGTTTTTACTATTACAGTTATCAAGATTAACGAATCATGAGATGTTTTTAAAGTATTTAGATCTATTCCATCACATAAAATGTTGCCGTGATGAGCATTGAGCAAACAGATGACAGTGTGTTGATCACGAGAATAAAGATCTTATTGCAACGCAGTTTCTGCACTCTCTCTAATGCTTTCACCAATGCAAAAACGATGATGTAAATATAGTATTGAATGACTGTGAGAGAAAGATTACCTGTCTGAACTTGAACAATTACACATTCAGAAAGTGTTGCTTGGTTGCTCGATCGATCGAGGCCAGCTCTGTATTGGCCCAAGTTGAGGAAACAGTCTCGTCGGTGAAATGTTTGGAAATTTCCAGAGAAAATAAAATTAACCCATTGTTTCTTCAGAGGCTCGGATGAAGGAACTAAATACCTTTGTGTTCATTTGTACATCCAAACACTGATCAACTGCCATGCTTCGGCTGCGCAGTTCCACCTGTCATTGAACATGGGCTGGCATATGCAAATTTTTGGAGTCGTACATATTAATGATCCCGACTGTTGCGTCACAGTCAGTATTATGTGGAGATTCGCCTGTTTTTCAGGGGTGTTTTTCAAAAATGAGATTTAAGTAAGAAGGAGAAAATAATGGTGTTTGAGACTCACTGTATGTCATGTCCATGTACTGAACTCTTGTTATTTAACTATACCAAAATAAATTCAATTTCACATTCTAGGGCACCTTTAAATGGACAAAACGACGCAAGCACATGAACAATTACAGCAGTGTGAGCACAGCGACAAAGCTTGCACGTGAAATGTAAACCTGCAGGAATTTCAAATCCAAAACTCGGCACAAAAAAATATGATTGTGCACACAAATCAACATGTTGCGAGAAGTAGCAAAACACAAATGCTGACAGGTCCCACACTCGCAGAACTGACCACAAGCTCGAGTTCTGTCTGCCCACATGCAAGATTTGCCACTTTGCTCACACTTCTGTTATTAACTTGCACGCTATGTTCATGTACACACATAAAAACACTCTAAGACATGACCTTGCTTGCAAAGTCATATTTTACATTGTAAATGGGTACGTTTCCACCGGAGGAATCTTTTCATAGATCCTAGAACTAATGGTGGAAGTACCCACTTTGTGGCGCATTCGCATCGCAGGAACTGGGAACAAAATAGTTCTAGGAATGTATTTTGGGGGAACTTAATTAGCTCCTACTTCAGAGTAGGGTCTAACCCAGCACTATAGGAAGAACGAGTGTGAACCAGTGACGTAAGTGTACGATGATTGGTCGAACGCAATCATTTGTATCGATTGATACAAATGCCATTTTTTAAAAGCTGTGTAAAGTGTTTAAAGTGTTACAAGACATAAGCATACAGAAAGCTAATGTTAACGACATTTACCTGTCACATTTGTCTGCTCTGCCCTGTGTTCTCTTCTCAGCCTCTATGATATGTAGCACCGCAATTTGGAGATTTCGTCCCTCCTTTTTGCTCTTTCCATTACATAACTTGTATATCTACGTTCTATCTCTGTTATCACGAAACCCACGACTCGCAACAAAAACACAGCTCTGATCACGACGTCCCCCAGCCTCCAGTTGTTGCCTTCAATGTGGGCTGGCTTACGTCACCTCTGAGTTCCTACTGGCGGTGCGAATGCTACCAGAAAAAGGGCCCTAGGGGGACATTTAGTTCCCGGGGAACTGCCCTGGTGGCTTGTTCCTATAATTAAAGGTGCCCTATAATGTGAAATTGAATTTATGTTGGCATAGTTAAATAACAAGAGTTCAGTACATGGACATGACATACAGTGAGTTTCAAACACCATTGTTTTCTCCTTCTTATTTAAATCTCGTTTTTAAAAAACACCCCTGAAAAACAGGCGAATCTCCACATAATACCGACTGTGACGCAACAGTCGGGGATCACGCCTCCAAAGATTTGCATATCCCAGCCCTCAATGACAAGCACTGCACAGCCGAGTCATCATCGGAACAAGCGAGGATCAGAGAGAAAATGGCAGATCATGGAATAAATGCTATGTTCCAGGCTGTGCAGGGGATGTGAGGTATTTTCATACCCTTCCCACAGAAAAGAAATGTCAACAGGCGTGGACGCGTGGTTGATGTTTATATATAATCGGATACCGCAACAGTTTAATTCGAAGTTGTTAGTTTGCTCTGCCCATTTCACCACGGACTTATTTTCGAACCTGGGACAATATCAAGCTTCTCTCAGCGTCTCAAACTGAAGAAGGGGGTAATTCCAACTATATTCCCGCAACCGGTAAGTAGTGATTTTATTAAAGATAATTTACACTGTGTTAGATCCAGCGCAAGATCCTAGTACAGTAATAGCAAACTCCAAGTAACGAGCATACATAACTAACGTTAAATAGGCTAATTCTCAGTGAAAAAAGTATACAGAAAGCGGTCAAAGAACAATCCACACAGCGCGAGTTTATCTCTCTTGCCAAACTTGTTATGAAATCAATGACGCTGTTACACTCCACAACGAAGCTCTCATAGAAGTAGGCTATGTCATCGTTTGCATTGGTGAAAGCATTAGAGAGAGAAACTGCGTTGTCTCGCGATCAACAGACTGTCATCTGCTTGCTCAATGCTCATCACAGCAACATTTTATGTGATGGAAATAGATTTAAATACTTTAAAAACATCTCACGATTCGTTAATCTCGATAGCTGTAATAGTTAAAACGTATATAACAGCTGTAATAAAAGTATTCGAGAGAGTTTCACATGTCATATTTCATATGCAAGCATGTCAGCCAATCACAGCAGTGGCCGGTTCTCACAGCAGACACGCCCCTTCAAACAGAGTGTTCAAATCAGAGACTAAAATCAGGCTAGGAAAAATGCCTTTTATTTCTAAATTATGACTATTTTTGATCTAAAAAACATACTAACATTATAAGGGCAACCCAGGAAACATTATAAAATAATAAAAAAAAACATTCTAGGGCACCTTTAAGTTCCTAGTTTGCAACTACCTGGTGCAAAAGCCCATATTAATGCACTACTACAACCTCTCAACTTCAACGGGCTTCTCTTTGTGGTCGTGATTTGAAGTCTCTAAGTGGCGTCTTAGCTTGTTTGTCTTCATACTGTCAGAAGCTAATAATTTGAGGCGGGCAGCACAACACACTGTTGTCTGCACTGGTGAATCGGAGGGCGAGATAGGCCTTGTTTCTTGACTTTTCTCCATGTCTACACCGGAAGTGACGGCCGCGGCGCAATAGCTTGAGGCTGTCTACATTTGTCCTTTGTGTCAGAAGCTGCACGAGTGCAAACGGGGCATCAGTTTACTCTCAGGGATTTGTCGTGCTGCGCCACATCCAGTGTAGACAGCATCACTGATTATAATGGTTTCTATTTGCTTTTGTCGCGACACTCGCGGCTAGTTTAAACGCATTGTTTTGGTAGTAGATTATCGTCTGCTTTACGTTTTCCTGGCACTGGCAGTCCTTTCGCAAACAACTCATGGTACCTAGTGGTCTGTTATTGCACAACAACCACTACAACTAATAACTGACCAATTTTTGCTTTTGCTGCTTTGAAAAAAATCTGCATTTTATAAAGCGCTATATAAATAAAGGTGACTTGACTTAACTGAGTCCTGAATTCATTTTGTTCGCCTATTTTGTTTTTTTATCATTGGCTTGAAAAAAGCACTGGAGCTCTCTTTTGGTCAACTATTTGGTGATAGATATGAGTTTATCTTTTACTACTAGTAATAATTACAGCAACTAAGCAGAAAAAAGAACCGAATTGAAGCTATAATAATCTTCAGTAATCTATAACCCACACTCTATAAATCATGTAGGGACAGATTTACAGATTGCATCAGCGCAAACCTTCTTTTAGTGTGAAAAAACTACTGTGAAATATTAGCCCTGAAAATGCATGGACTGTTTTTTTTTTTGTTTTTTTTTTGTGCTGCTGACCTTCAGGAGTTTTTCATTAAATTCAGAAATGTATGGGTGGAGAGTATTTAAATGAATTATGCAATGTGATTTACTAAGGTTTGCGCACGTCAATTTACTGGTATTTGTGCCATTATTTACCCAATAAATAATTGGGTAATTGCGCCCAACCAGACGCAAATTTTCTTTGTGTTGGTCATTACGAAATAATCTGGCTGCGTCTGTTCTTTAATTTGCACGTTGTCAGTAGATCACGCGCAGAACTTTCCACTCCCATCTGCGCTTTTATGGGATATTGCTCTCACGCTAATTTACCCTGTTTAGTAAATCTGGCCCTTACTCTGCAATGATTTCTACTGAAGCTCAAAGTATACTGTGTCTGACCTACATGCTACATCAAGCCACTACAGCTACAAAGCAATAACAGGTGTTAGGCTGTTTTGATTAGCTACAAGAAGATATTGCAATAACAGCTTTTGATTATCCGGATTCCCCCTGGGGTCTAATGTGAACTGTGCAGTGCAGGGGTCCTAACTCTTCATGACACACCAGCGCCGTTTCAGTTCATTCTGCCCTGCCTCCATTTAATTGGGAAAATGAATTCCGAAACTGAAACTTAGTTTAACAACAATTTATTAAAAGCTTATTTTTTTTAGGGCCCTATCAAATGCATTTCAATTTGGATAAATCCCTTTTCCAAATTCACAGTTTTCCATTTTTATTTTTCTATTTTGGATTCCATTTAAATTTTAATAATCAAAAAGCACGTCCATTTCTAATTCATACAACTTGAACAATTTATTAACTGATTCAAATTTTTAGATGCACCAATATGAACATTTTGTCAGATATCGATAATTCTTTATATGAAAGCCAATTCCCGATATATTGGCCGATAAATCTAAATCCAATTTTTTTAAAATATAATTTCTGAAAGCCTGATTACAAAAACAAAAGTCTCACCATTAAAAGCTATGTCCCAAACACAATTATAATGATGTACTCTTTATAATTTTATGTAGCCTATATGACAGACTTGCACTGCTCATGTTGCACTGAACTGTATTTTCCTTTTTTGAAGTGATTCAAATAATATTTTAAGCAAATTAAAACCATCATGTTGAACATCTGAAGTGTCTTAGCTGAAGGAAATAATCCATTATTTATCGGCTTTAATATATCGGGCAAATTTTCTTATCGGGCCGATAACAATAACATTAAAAATGAACATATATCAGCCGATAGATATGGTGGCCGATGTATCGTGCATCCCTAATTTCTTTAAAAATTCTGTTTTCCATTTGATTTTGATTTTTGATTTCTAATTTTTTAAATTTTGTGTTTAATCTGCAGCGCCCATCCGCATAGAGGCACGCAGAACATGCCTTGACTTCAGATTTAAATGGTCTTTTTGTGGTTTAATATTCACATACACTAGTACAAATCACGATTTAAGTGTACAGCTTTACGTATGATGTACTCGTCGAATTCATTGACATTCCCTGTACTCCAAAATAATTTTTTTATGACTGGATTCTGCGAATCTGTCCGGGTTTTCTGCAATGTGGAAATCAAAAGGCCCTAACTTCAATATTTCATTCTCGAATATCTAGTTTCACCCCAGAAACAAGGGTTACAAATGTCATTTCATGTTGATCTTAAAGTTTTATTTTGGCAAATATCATGCACCCTTTGACTGATTTTTTTTGTTTTTTTTGGGGGGGGGGTTCAGATAAACCAGAGAACTATGACGTGTGGTACGAGAGCCGCTACGAGGAATGCGACAAAGAAGCCTGCCTCTCCTTCTCCAAGGACATCCTCTGCTCGCGAGTCACCGTGGACCACAACTACTATGCTGTCTGTCAGAACCTCCTCTCCAGATTCGCCACCTGGCGTGGCACCACGGGGGGTCTCCTGCACGACCCCCCCGCCGACGTGGTCAAAGACGGGCGTCTCGTGACCCTGCTGGACGAGTGCACCAAACCTCAGAAACGTTACGGCCGCTACCAGGCAGCTAAAGAACTGCGCGAGTTCCTGACGCAACTCACACAGCTGAGCAATACTAACAGGTAGTGCTGAGAACAGGGGAACGCTGCTCCTGCAATATCCCCTCAAAAAAAAGACATCAGAAGTACTTTTACAAATGTGCTGCCAGATTCTGGAACGCATTTGGACACCTTCAAGGGAGTTGCTGTTTCGTTGCCGCTATCAATCATGCCAACGTTGGTTCCAGTCCTGTCTCCGGGGCTAATTAAGAAGTTTGCACATGAACATGGATTAAAGGGTCGTGTGAAAATCAGCAGACCAGAGGCTCGAACTGCTGTGATCGCACTAGTGTGTGTGTGTGTGTGACTGTGAGCTGATGCTTCGGTGAACCCTCACTGCTATTATCGGTTCTCATCAGAATCCTGTAATACGGTTTCTAATTAATTTATAAATTGGGTGCTGTAAGTGCACCGTGAGCTGTGGTGATGTGACGCAGGGAGCGGTGAATAAAAAAAAAAAAAAAAAAAAAAAGGTGTTCAGGTCATGTTTTACCCCCCAAAAAAGTTTTTTTTTAGTAGTAGATTCTCATTTTGGCCAGGAATATAGTCATATTTTAGGAAAATTTTGGTTTTGCATATTATCTCCCAAAATTCTCATTCTCATAATGCCAAATATTTAACTTATGTTTTGGGGTTTTTTCTCTTAGTTTTCTTTTTCTTTTTTTCTCACGTTTGTTTATTTTTATTTATTTTTTCGCTTAGTTTTGGGGGTTTGTTTAGGTTTTTTTATTTAGTTTTTTTGCTCAGGTTTTTTTTTTTTTTTTTTTTTTTTGTTCTTAGTTTTGGGCGTTTGTTTTTTGGGGAGTTAGTTTAGTTTAGTTTTTTTTTTTTAGTTTTTTTTTTGCTTAGTTTTTGGGCTTTGTTTTTGTCTGTTTTGTTTTTGTTTTAGTTTTGTTTTGGGTTTTTGCTTAGTTTTTGTAATTCATGTTAATCTCATTACGTTAATACTGTAAATTTGAAAAATAATGTAAAACAATATTTTATTTAAAGCATCATAAATTTAAGGCAGTTTAATACTACCATGATGTATAATTATTTTTTTACATATCATTTTTTTGTATGGGGGGATGACAGATCATCAGGACATGTTCTTGACAGGATTTGAGTGTTTCATGTTACTATGAACCTTTTTGGTGCGACGTTGATGCTTTTTGTAAAAGTGGCAGTCAGTGTCAGTGATGGTAGCTGGACGACATGATCTAAAAAAACAAACCTGACAAACAAAAATGGAGTTGAAACAATCGAGTATGCAAGAATAAAAATACCAAAGAATATTGTCACCATTGTGTGGTTCATTTTGTTCTTTTAGCAATGCTTTGACCAAGATTGTTCAAAAGGGAAACCACAATAAATCTTTTATTTTTCATGTTTCTGTGTTCATAAACCTTTGTTGTTGTTTTTTTAACCTTCTTTTTGGACCCATGCAGTTTAATTTTTCATAAGCTGGCAACCACAACATACCGTCACATTCACTTGCACTTGCATTAAGTTTACAGAGACAAGTTGCACTACATGTTCAGATCATAGTTTTTCCACAGACTCTTTAATTTTTGCCCTCTTATCAATTTTTTCCTCTAAAATATGTTTTGTGTGATTTCTGTTTTTATACCCTACTAATGTTACCCATGTTTGTAATGAGCAATATTGGGAGTCGATTGAGCTTAATGAACTATCGCTTTAAAAAATTCCTCATTTCATATTGGTTTGAAGACATTCCAACCTATGAACTCTGCTGTCTATGTTCAAATTTGAGTTATTTGTGCATTTTCTGTAAGAAAAATGTCTGCTTTCTGTACGTGTTTGTTCTGAGACTATGGAAAAGTCTGGTCGTACTGTGCCTTTCATTCAAAAGTTGTATTTTCGACTGGATAAGAATTTAAAAGTATATTAAAATTTATCTATACTTACCTGTTCTGATTTATTTTCTTTACTGAATCATCAGTATCAATCCATTATGAGGTTTGACAATAGCAAAAATTCATTGCATTCAATGCATTATTTTGATTCCTGAGGTAATAAACGATCTGTGTGTGTGTGTGTGTGTGTGTGTGTGTGTGTGTGTGCCTGGCAACCCCTATGTAATGAGGACAAATTGTCCCGACAAAGATGGCAATATTTGAAATCCTTGTTGTTGGGCCATTTTTTGGTGCCTGTGAGGAAACCGGCTTATAAGTCATACTAATGCCGTTTTCACACCTGTAGATCGTTTGCTTTGTTCCGAAACGAGGATTAAAATTGTTACAATGTAGCGATTTCTCCTTGGTTAGGTTCGCTTTCACAAAGCAACATTACTAAATGGACCAAAATTTGTTAATACGAGTCAAGTACTCATTGGTACAGCTGTTGGGCAGCTGTTCTATGTTCGTCTGACCCAATTTCAATAAGGCATTTCACTTAATTTACGATTCATATTGAGAGGCACTGGCAAAACAAATACTGCTGCTTTACAAGGTACGTATTTGCCTATTATATATTGTGATACAGCCTGTATTTTTGGTCCGTTGGGTCGGATTGCTTACTTTAGTTTAAAATCAGGCCGAGACCACCTCGTTCAGGCGATCTCTGGCCGATTATTTTGTCGCGGATCCAAGCCATATTGCCTTGTTCACATATGCAAAAACTAACCGAACTAAGGCCGTGTGTCCACCAAAGGGTTTTTAGCCAGCTGAAAACGCAAGATAAACTGATAAATTGCTCAAGGTTCTGAAACAAATGCTACAAATGAGCCAGGTGTGAAAACGCACTAAATGCTGTTTTTAAAAACGTTTTCTGTGATGGATAGTTTTAGGGTTGGGGGATAGAATATACAGTTTGTACAGTATCAAAATAATTTGTCTATGGAATGTCCCCATACAACATGAAAACCCAACATGTGTGTGTATGTCTGAGGACTTCCATATGGTTTCATCTGGAAAAAAGCCAACACACATATCCCGAGCAGGAGCCACAGAGAAGTGTGAGAAGACTGCTAGACAAACTAAACAGAACATTAACCCTTTAACCCAGCTTCAACAGAATGGGAATTGCTTAAGGATAACTTGAGTTCAAGAATTATTGTCCGGTAAAGCATTACTTTTGTTGAACAACATACTGTAAATAAATATAAAGTGTTTGCCGTTTGGGTTGATCGCAGAAGTCATTTATATCATGGCCTGAAGCTGGAGTCGAGGTTTGTCCTCCTTTGAGCGCGTTCTGGTGATGAATGGAGCGACTCTGGGCTAAAGTTAAACACATTCACCCGTGGCATCCTAAATATAGATTTCTTCCTCTGGTTGCAAAACCCACAGCAAGGATTAGAGAATACAGAGTCAGCGCCATTCTGACAGTTCTCGAAATCTAGTGAAGAGGGGGAAATCGAGGTAAAAAAAAAAAAAAAAGACATCCAATGCCCCGAAACCGTTCATATTATTCACCCGTTTCATACACTCCAGGCTAAAAAAAGAGAAAGTTTCAGGCTGCCCAAGGGTTCAGGGAAGTGGAAAAAGTACATGTGCCCCAGTGTCAGAAATGTCTTAGAAAACTTTGATTTGGAAGCAATATTTGTGGGCATTTTTTTTTTCAAGCTATGTAAAACATACTGGTTCTGTCTAATGCTTCAATTAAATAATTTAACTGTAATATGTAAACAATCATATCCATATTAAATCATATGAAGCCCCTAAGAGGACATGGCGGTAGAAAAATAATATGAGAAAATAATAAGTCAATGGTTTTGGACTCAAGCAAATGTTTTGCGTTCCCCTGAGAAACTTCCATTTTGCAAAACATTTCTGATTATTATTGAAAACAGTTGTGCTGATTAATATTTTTATGAAAAATACTAATTTTCTTTAATGTATAAAGTTCAATGAACTGCATTTATTGGAAATGTAGCTTTATAAATACATCCTTGCGTTGGATGGATGGATGGAACTTTTGAACGTTTGTGTGTATTTTGCAGACAGATAAAAAAAATTAGCAGACAGGCAAAAGGCAGACAGATACTTTTATATTTGCATTTTAAATATAAGTGTGACTACCAGCTTTACACCCAGCCTGTGCCTGATCCAGGGGTCTCATTTACAAAACTGTGCGTAGGATCCTTACTAAAAGTGTATGTGCGCGTGAAAGCCAAAAACGGCAAAAAAATATTCAGACTTATAAATCCGTGCGTACGCCAGAACCTGTGCAAAATACCCTTTATAAATCCCAGTCAGTGGAAGATTGTGCACACATGCGTCTCCACCCCAAAATAACCGTATATGGAGCTTCAAACGCCTAGTTTTACTATGTATATCCTCATCTGCATATCATTTGCATATACATATTCATCCACGTGATACCATGTTTTAAGGTACAAGACATTAGGAAAATATGAGATTCGGATGTGCCATAAACCGCATGGGTCAGAGTTTGCGTGCAGGTGCGCTAATTTTCCCGTCAAGCTTGTTTTCATTAATCACAACTCTTTATGCTTACGTGTTACTCTTTACAAACACGCATGCCTCTTTCAGGTCCTGTTTTGTGTGTACGGAACGGTTATAAATGAGGCCCCTGGTCTTTTTGGGAAAGATGAGGTCTTCTACCAAGTCTTATGGAAAGAAGCAGAGAGGAAGAAAGGAACATTTCCTTTAGAGATGATCCGAATATAACGTACATAATATAATGAGCATAAGTTCAGTCATTATTTCATTGGCATGACGGTGTGAAACTGCACAAGTCCAGACATCGGTCATGACCTCAGAGGCACCGCACAGTCTGAACAGAGTTTAAAACATGCTGTGGTCTTTATTTTTATCTGATGGTGATGCAGAATAGTCAAGGTAGGGGAACATATTTGTCAATGTGAAATGATGCTTCAAAGGTTGTGGAGACTGTTACGATTGGCTGCAACCTCTGTTGTGGAATTAATAACCTCTTTATGCGATGAAAAGATTAAAGTTTAAGTCATTTTCAAACCAAATTAAAACCAACCTGAGATTTGAAGTAGGCCAAACTCACACTACAGGACTGCAAGGCTATCTGAATTGCTGTGGTGCTGAAAGCCACACAACCAGATTTCTTGTCATATGTCGCCATCTTGTCATAGCAACATATTTTCATATACACACAACGCTGACGAGGTGCACAACTATGACATTTGGTCAAGAGGCAGTCCCAATCAACAGTGAAAAAAGTTCTCACATAAATTCACAGTGATTATGTGATTTTCCCCTTGAATACCATCTGCACTGTGATTGGCTGGATTAGTTGCACCTTGTTGTTGAATTAGCCACACAAGATCCAACCTGGGGAGCGTTTCCCAAAACGATAGTTGCTAACTAAGTTGCACTTAACAATGCAATTTCCCATTGCCAACCAATTTCCCATTGCCAACCAACTAAGTTGCTAACAGGTTAGCAACTATGCTTTTGGGAAACGCACCCCTGATCTCACTGCAATTCGTACGTATTTATCAAGTTCGTACGAATTTACACGACCTCACTTGACCGAATTCGTACGTTTTTTTGCTAAATCGTACATATTTTACGAGTTGCCAAATTCGTATGAATTCTTACGAATGACCTACCCTGACCCCGCTCCTAAACCTACCCATCACTGAGGTTCAGATGAATCGTACGGAATACGTACGAATTAGCCACCTTTTACTCACTCGTATGAATTCATACGAATTGGTTATGAGATAGCATTGCAAGATCACATTCTTGACGAGCATCAGCGACCGCAACAAGCACCGATTTGGCCGGGATCCAGGAGATTTCCAAGGTCTGCGACAGCAAAATCCAGCCAAAAGTCGTGTAATGAGCTTGCCTTGAGTGTGCATTGAACAGTGTTCTGATTTTATTTGAATCGTGTTGCCTTGGGAAATCATCTGAAGAAAATAGTCGTGTTCAGATTCTAAATCAGAACACATCTGCATCTTTTGGTCCGAGGACTATCCAGCTGTCTGGGCTTAGATAAACTGTTTCATTATCTGAATGTTTGGTCAGGTTCACAAAGTAAACTTCATGAATCAATTTGTAAGTTACAAATTTACAGCTGTGTATAATGTTGTTCAATCTCAACGGGAAGCTTTTCCACATCGCGGCCACTTTGTTGCTGATTATGCAGACACAAACATCACATCATAAATGTCAGCATGTACTCGAAGAAGCCACATGGCTGTGGTTTTATGAAATTTGAGCTGTAAGCACAGATGTTACAGCAAAAGTTCACTGTAAATAGGGACAGCGGGAAAGAAGCAAGTAAGGAACTTCTGCAGTGAAACTGCTGCTTTTTCTCTGTGAGGGGATGAAGGGGAAAACTAAGATACAAGAATGGAGATCTATGACAAGCACCTGACCTGAAAGTACCAACAAACTCCATAAGCAGCGCTATATATACTGTCAAATCAGAACACAGAACCGTTGCTATAGCTGCCTTCTGTGACAGCATCCTATAGTAAGACAAATATAAGCTCATAAATAACTGATTTGGACGCTGTACACAGGCATGAGCTCTAGCTGTGCATGCCAAGCACACAAAAGACTCGCAAAGGAATTCAAAATAGGTGATGTGAGAGGAACCCTGCTATGCTGTATTAAAATATATAGGACATACAATTTTGGGAGTAAAGTTTGTATTTTTTCAATTATTTAAAGCTGGTTTTGTTGATCATTTCTTTGAAGGCTCCAGCGTCCATGTGACCCTATACATAGGACAAGCGGCAAGGAAAATGGATGGATGGACGATTATGGGGTAAAACAGTCATAGGATTATATATCTATCCAGGCGTATTAATATGAATAGGAGAAAGTGAACCACGCAATATGGCGGAATAAGTGTCTGGCGCTGAGATCTGGAGGGAAAAACATCCATAAAACCGCAGTACAGAATGGTCAATTTTACATCTATTTCAAGACATCACTATGGAATAATACATTTAAAAAGTAAACAAAATGCACTTGTGATCCAGTATTTCAATTTATTAAAACAGTGGGACATTCTAAACCGTGAAAAAACACATTAACCCTTTCATGCATGAATTATGATAACCTCAGTCAGGATTTTTTTCCTTTGTGTTTTTATTGCTCTTAGGGCATGACAAACAAGATTTGAATTTTTGTTAACACATTTTTCAAAGAGATTTTCAGATGTCCACTTGAGTGGACAGCATGCGTTTATGGTTTAAACTGGAGAGATACTGTATTAAACATAATACAATAATCAAACAGATATAGTGTATGTATTTAACAAACCAATTAATAAAATGATATAAAATCATGTGAAAACTAAAATATATAAAAAAAAAATAAAATAAAAAAAAGCGACATGTTGCGATGGCAATTGAACTTCATACAAGTTAAACTTTGCGTATCTTTGATATCAGAACATGAGGACGTGCTTCCATCAGAAATTTCTACAGCCTGTCAAGATACAACTGTGGAAACCACTCAGATGTTCCCTGTGCCAGAGTATGTCAATTTACCCTTATTAGCTTATAATTCTGATTATGTTCAAGATGGATACATTTCTCTCCTCTGAGAAAACCTAGCGATCCGGTGTTTTCAATCTCATCTGAAATGCAGAGGTGTATAAAGTACTCCAAATTGTTACTCAAGTGGAAGTACAAGTACTGAGGGAAAATTTTACTCAATTACAAGTAAAAGTATCTGCCCAGAATCGTACTTGAGTAAAAGTAAAAAAGTACCACATTAAAATTGTACTTGAGTATTAAAGAAGTAAAAGTAACAGCAATCCCATTTAAGCTTTTAATCTCTTAAAACATAAAGTGAATGAACCACATACAAGGTTTTATCCTGCTTTAGAACTGTATTTAGTTATCAAACTGTAAGACTACTATCTAATGCAGTACGCTGTAAAACCTCGCATTTAACTTAAAGGATTAGTTCACTTAAAAAAAGAAAAAAACTTTTGATGATAATTTATTCACCCCCATGTCATCCAAGATGTCTATGTCTTTCTTTCGTCAGTCGAAAAGAAATTAAGGTTTTTGATGAAAACATTCCAGGATTTTTCTCCATATAATGGACTTCAACAGGACCCAAACGGTTCAAAGTCCAAATGACAGTTTCAGTGCAGCTTCAAAGGGCTTTAAACGATACCAGACGATGAATAAGGGTCTTATCTAGCGAAACGATCGGCCATTTCAAAAATAAATAAAAAAGTTTAAGTTTTATAAGCACAAATGCTCGCCTTGCTCTGTTCTGTGATGCGCGTTCGTGACTCACGTAATACGCAATTACGTTGAAAAGGTCACGCTTCTGTCCTGACGAAAATTTTCTTTTAGCCTTTTTAATATTAAAACACCCAGGATACGCACACGAAATGGGCATTTTAAACGATAAACTGACATAAAGACATTTGAATATGTGTATATGGTCCTCCTTCCTCACATTTGTAAACACTGACTCGGCGTACTTCCGCCTACGCATGACCTTTTCAACGTAATTGCGTATTACGTGACGTCACGGATGCGCACAATTTCATGGAATGTGAAAACGAATCTCATTGGCAGAATAAATAACATTTAAATTAAACTGGGCATCAGCGCAACTCAATTGGTTTGGTAATAGCAAGGGAAAATAGAATGATGTGATCTCCAAAAAAGAAGTACTTTTTGACTGTAAATTAAATTGTAAGGAGTAAAAAGTACTTTTTTTTTTCTTAAAAAATGTAATTAAGTAAAAGTAAAAGTATTGATTTTTAATTGTACTCAAGTAAAGTAAAAATCCCCCAAAATAATACTTAAGTACAGTAATCAAGTCAAATTACTCAAGTACTTTACACCTCTGCTGAAATGAGCAGTGTTGAGGTAACGCATTACAAGTAACATGCATAACGCAATCATCAGATTACTTTTTTGATGTTATTATGAGTAAAGTAATACATTTCAAGTAACTTGCATTACGTAATCAGATTTGTTTACATGTTACGAGTAATGTATTAGAAGTAACATGAATTACGTAATCAGATTACTATTTGATCTAACAAGTAAAGTAATTAATTACAAGTATAAGCATTACATAATCAGATTGCTTTTTGATGTTACGAGTAAAGAAATGCATTACAAGCAACACGCAGTACGTAAACAGATCATTTTTTTGTTGTAAAGTAATGCATCACAAGTAACGTGCATTACATAATTAGATAACTTTTTTGATGAAATGAGTAATTCATTACATTGATGTCAATGAAATTTACATTCTAATAATACAAATACATTTATTTACAGTCAAAAAATGCTGTTTATTTTCAAAAACAACATTCACAGTAAACGTATGAATTGTAGCTGAAATTTAGCCATTGATGCATGAGGTCCACTACAGTGGACAGATGATTAATCAGAATTTCTCCCAATCTAAAATCAAGCTTTATTGATATTAGATATTGACATTGCTACAATTGTTTTGTCACCTGCAAGAGTCTCCTAGGATAGAAGGAAGGGTTGGATTTTCTGGAGCAACTTGGCATTTCTGACTGACCATTGTCATCTTAGTTTGGAGGGGGAACAAATCAACACAGCGGCTTTCAACTTGGTGGCAATGTAGAGGATGATGCACCAGGGTCCACTGTAGAGATTGATGTGCGACTATGCCACCAAAACCCATGCAAATTCAAGAAAATGCTTTTTAAATATAAAAACCATTTGTTTTTTGAAAACCATTTGCCACTGTAGTGACTGACCTCTATGCATGAAAGGGCTCATTACCTTAATGTACTAATCCGATGATATTAAAAGACTACATTTAGTATACATCTTATTGATGATGCATACTAGGTGAGATGAGTCCAGAATATTAATGCAACACACTACATGGTTAAGAGCTTTCTTTATAATTGTTTTCTATTGAAAAATGCTTAAAGAGAAACTATTTATCCTGGGTTCATCTGCTTGCCTGTACATATGCATTATAAATAAGTTGTACATTGAATTTGGTCTTTTAATATCACTGTCTTACTACATTAGTACTTGTAAACCTGGTAAAAAATGTACGGCGGGCTCTCCTACAAGGGTGTGTGACGTCAGGTGATAACTATGAATTGGTAAAGTCATCACATCACTGCAGTCCCTTTCAAGAAAATTCTGTTCACTCTGCGGCCACAACGCCACCGGGCAGCTATTTTGGGCATCCAACTATCTACTTTAATGTTGAAATCCTGAAATTTCAAAACTGCTTGCCAGACTCACATTTAAATGACATATTTCAAATCTATGAAATAAGCGTTTCGTAAGCGTTTTCAGGCTGGACCAGCCAATGCACGTGCAGTCTCAGGAGTGACGTGATGATTTTATCAATTGATGATTGGCTCTTTTTTTTAGAAGAAGAGCCTTCTTCTACCATATTGTGCTTTGCACATTCTCTCATTCATAGTGAGTGAACCCTGTCTTGGTATATCTAAAGTCCTCAGATACCGTCAGAGAAGCGTGCTTGGAACCTGAAATGTATGCCTTTTTTAAATGCTACCTGAGTATAAAAAACAACATTAATTGGACAGTTACTGTTATTTTGTTGGTTTTTGTTTTATAAATGAGGCAGTATCTAATTAATATACATATAATATACACTAATTTGCATATATTTCTAGATCAGACATCTGAGTATTGAATAAAGCCAGGTAAAATGTCTTGTTTATTAATTAGAGTCAATGTTTTTTTTTTTACACAGGGGAGTTCGTATTTTATGTCTCTTCATCACTCAATATATCAGAATATACTGTCAACATTCAGAGCAGGGGTTGACATTAACTTTTTTGCTCACCAGCCACTGTGGCTGGTGGTTTTTCAAAGTTACTAGCCACTCCGCATTTTCACTGGCCACAATTTTGACATCGATACCATAGGGAAAACCTGCCATATATATATTTTTTAATATATAAGTAATATTATATTTGGTATATTAGGCTGCTGTTGCTTTAAGACATGATGCACGGACCCATAATAGTATTTTGAATAGCCAATATACTTGTCTTTATGTGCAAGCACTTTGGGTGTGAGCACAAAATCTGCGGGAATGAGTACAATTATGCTCAATATGCGCAATCCCTCACCCTGTAACACCAACAATATTCATACGGAGCAAATTAAACGAGTGAGTAAAGGGTTTGTGTGTCAACCATAGACTGTAAAGGGTATCAACCATGGTGTCAACTCGCTGTCGGACAGATTAAAGAGGGAGGTGGTGCCTCCTGCGGAAGAGTTTCAGATAGTTCAGTATCGATATGTATCGAAAAATCTATATAACACTAGATTGTACTTAGTTTATTATTTCAGATGCCTTTTTAAAAGAAAAAAAATGATTAGGCCTATATAAAAATCAGCCCGCCAAAGTGGCTAGTAGGAGTGACTGCGTTACACGCCACTGCTGAAATCCACTTGGCGAGTTGGTGGGTGTTAATATCAAGCCCTGATTCAGAGAGAGAAAAAAAATCACCACATTTTTAAGGAATAAAATGTTATATAAATCAGGCAAATGATATATGAAAAAACCCTCTGTAAAAAAAACCTTCAGAATGTAGGAATAAAACTGGAAAATATAGGGTATGCTACTGAAGTGGAGTTTCCTGGCTCAGTGCAGGAGAAAAAAAAACTCCATTGCTTTTGATGTGAAACTTCGACACTGTGTCTTGGTGTTGACGCTATGGGGAACGGCGTGAGTGGTGTCTGAGCATGTGTAAACAAACAAATGCTCATTTAATCAATTATCACTGGCAGATGACAGTGACATTACATGAGGAGCACCTGTAAATATAAAAGTGAGTTACACAACATTAGCTCTTTTGTCTTCAGGAGTCGCTTTGTTTGTATGCATGTGTATGATGAAAATCTGTTGGAGCTTGTTTGACTCTCAAGGGAGCTGGATGCTCTAATTGTGATGAATTCATGGTAAGTGCTTTTGTTCATGCTTGATTCTTTCTTGAGGGATATAATCTAGTGTTTGCACGGAGCAAGTTTGACTCGAGGGAGTTAGAGGCACTCATGGATGTATTACCAGTAGGAATCTCTGTTCTTGCTTGATTCTCTAAGAGCGATGAGAATCAAGCATTGACACAGAGCATGTTTGGCTTTCGAGGGAGCTAAATGCATTCACTGTGATACGTTCCCTGTGGGAAGCTCCACCCATGCTTGACTTTCTCTTGCGAAATGAGTTGAGCATCTGCACTTTGCGATTTGGATTTCACTGCTGCATGTGAGCCTTTTATTCCTAGATCTTCACATTGCTTGTATAGTGTCTCCCATGTATAGCCTAACTATTTGCATGTGCAGGGGCAACGTGAGCAGTGATATGCGAGGATGTTAAAGAGTTGCTTGCGAGCTATCTCTACCTTGGTGCTGCATCCTCTTGAAAGACCTTATTGCCAATGGGAGTAGAGAGTAGTTTGGCTCTATTCTATTTACCTCTCTCCCCAACTATGGTTGGGGTTTAATGTAGGGACTTTGATACCCTTGGGAGGAAGTGTGGTGATGATGGATGTCAAGTTATATGCTGGAGTTTCATATCATTCCGTACAGGATGAATGGATCTATATTGGGCCGTCAGCCGTTCATCTCCCTCCACAGCCATTGTTGGGCTTCAAGTAGGGATGTATGCTCCACTTTGGATGGGTAACTTGGTAGTATATTTGTTCCACCACAGTTGGAAGACTATAAGTCCAATCCTTCTCTTTTTCTGCCCTCTCCAGTTCATGCTTTTAATTGGGGCTAAAATATTCCCATTAGACCTCCCTTAATAACCTCCCCAGGTTTAAGATATAGATGAAGTTATGATGGGCGATTCCATTGGGGTATAGAGCCTGGTTTATGAGAATGTCTTTGGGTACCTCAGTATGTCCCGGTCTTGCTACCTTCCTCCCTTATGATTTGTATGTGGTCGGGATATATGCTTTCCCTTGGCTGGTGGTGATACTAAGGTGGTAGCTAAAGACTTATGGGCAGAGTTAAGTTGGACTTAGCATTTGCTTGTCCACTCCTCACCTGTCGCCTTTCTCAGTAACCTCAGTTTGGAGGTACTGGCTTGCTCCCTTTGGTAGACTTCTCTCTATGAGGCTCTCCGGCTTATACATAACATTGCAGAGGCTATGTTGTGTTTTCCCTTTATAGCCTTGCTTATGGGATTTCAGGCCAAGGATGGGGCTGTCTAAACTTCCTCATCTGAAGTCAGAAGCTTGTGGGATATTCCTTAATTGCTTGTGGAACAGAGCCCCTGTGCATCTCTTGCACATAGGATGTGGCCTTGGGTGTTGATGTGCTCTTATGACTCCGGTTTGACCCGTGAAGTTACTTAAAGGATTAGTTCACTTTAAAAAAAAAACTTTTGCTGATAATTTACTCACCCCCATGTCATCAAAGATGTCCATGTCTTTCTTTCTTCAGTCGAAAAGAAATGAAGGTTTTTGATGAAAACACTTTTCTCCATATAATGGACTTCACCGGGACCCAAACCGAACCCAAACCGGTCCGGAACCCAAACCGGTCCAAATGACAGTTTCAGTGCAGCTTCAAAGGGCTTAAACGATACCAGACGATGAATAAGGGTCTTATCTAGCGAAACGATCGGCCATTTCAAAAATAAATAATAAAATTTAAGTTTTATAAGCACAAATGCTCGCCTTGTTCTGTTCGGTGATGCACGTTTGTGACCTCACGTAATTCATTTCTTTTCGACTGAAGAAAGAAAGACATGGACATCTTGGATGACATGGGGGTGAGTAAATTATCAGCAAAAGTTTTTTTAAAAGTGAACTAAAGTGCTATGCCCACGTTTGTGCATCACAGCCTAGTAGGGCAGGCATTTTCTTCAGCATGGCTTAGTGGGTATTGCTTTCCCCATAGCGTCAACATCGGAGCATCGAAGTTCCTTAGAAAGGGAACGTCTCAGTTTGTGAATGTAAACGGGAATGAGATAAAAGAGTTGATGACTTGTAACTCAGGCGGCCTTTTATATTCCCGAGCGCTCCGCATGTGACATCATAGACTGCTGTCTGACAATGATTATTGGTGGTTGTTTCATGCTCAGTCATAATGCTGAGGGCGTTTCCCCCTGGAATCAACAACAAGACGCAGGATCTTGTTACCCTTCTCAGGGAACAGGAAACCGGGTTGCATTGATGCATTGTCTGCAGTGTATTGCTTCAGTGAGTTACAGTATAAGTATATTTATAAAAAAAAAAAAAAAATCAGAATCCAGCCTTGAGATCATGACCGCATGAACTAACAGTTCTGCGTTTGTCATTGAAAGCATATGTTGTAATTTAGATATATTTTTTTAGATGGAAGAATACGGTTTTACAGATGCTAGAAACATGGCTTTAATATGAAAGATTGGTATCAAAGAGCACACCCAGGTTCCTAACCGACGAAGACTTGACAGAGCAGACATCAAGCGTTGACAGTATTCTAGGTTACACGTGCAGAGGTTTTTTGTCCAAAAATTAAAAACTAAAAAGTAGGAAATTACTAGCCATCCAATTTTATTTTATATCAACTATGCATTCCTTTAATTTTGTGAATTGGTAAGTTTTGTCAGGACGTGAAAAAATATAGAGCTGAGTATCATCAGCATAACAGTGAAAGTGTTGGGGTCACTTATTGTAATTTAATAACAAATGATAATTTTGCCGGAAGTTAATCAATCAAAACTAACTTTAGCTGGAAATAACATTATTCAAGAACCACTATAAAGCCAAAACAATCTCTGTTACCTTAAATTATATGTTTATCTCTGTAAAGCTGCTTTGAAACAATCAACATTGTAAAAAAGCGCTATATAAATAGATGAACTTACTTACCATCACTGAACTAACTTAAACTGGACTATGACAGTATTTTCCTCCAGATATGCTGTATGCAGATATGCTGAAACAAACTTTGTTGCATTATTTTCCTGTTATCACTGTAAAGCTGGTTTGAAACAATCTGTAAAAAGAGCTATATAAATAAAGGTAAAAAAAAAAAAAATAGTTTGTCATCTTGCATTTATATGCATGAACTTCATCATTTGGTAATAAAACAGTCTTATGAGGCAGCATAATCAAGTTGTGACCATTTGAAACAAGCTTATGCCTATGATATCTTAAATTGGTGCATATGGAAGGAGTTCACTATGTTTTGGAAAAGAGCTTGAGTCTTTTCTGGCAGCACGGTCTTGTGAGATGGCCACAGGCACTGGGGTTAGAGAAACAGAGAGTGCTTGGAAAACCAACACAGCGGGGCGTCTGAACAGCTGTGCCCCCATTACTCTCACTGCCCACATGACCACCCCACAGAACACATAGGATGTGATTACTATTGACCTGAGCAGAAGAAGAAGAAAAAAAAAGACAACACCATCCATACCCCCCAGGGGACTTTTAGAGCTGTGTTGGCCTCATGATTACAGCTCTGAGTGTATTTTTTGTGTGTGTGTGTGTGTGTGTAGAACTACACACTGACCTCTCTGCCATCCATCTCTATTACTGGCACAAATAACACAGCACTGCAGGACACAGTGTTGTTCAGTTCTTTCTCATTGGTCTTGTCCTTAACTGCAAACTTCAGAAGTTTCCGCTTTATTTAAAAGCAGAATTCAAAATGTCCTTTATTCTCTATAATTTCACTACTTTCATAGAACGCAAAAGAGGATATTAAGCAGAATGTTCATGCTGCTCTTTTCTATTTACAATATAAGTGAACAGGGACATTCACACCATAGATATTCACTAGACTTCGTTGACGTGTTGCGTCATCGATGACAATTCAATGTTAGCTTTATGTGAGGTTCAGCTTAAGAATGTACAATAATGTACAAGATTTATCGGCTACTTCATCTCAGTCACCCTAAAGATCTGTGATCAGCTCCCTGTCAGCCCCCTCAAATATCTGTGATGATGTGATGTGTGTAGTGAATTATATTAGGTTATTGTACGCTCCTGCATTTTGTGAATGTTCAGCACAGACACAGTTTGCACTTTTGCCATATCTCATTTCTTATCCGAACGCTATCCTTTCCAGCGAAATAAAAATTATTTAAACCAAATACGAAACTGTTAAGGTAATATACGTGATGTGCATACGTTTGGACACCCATGCTAAAGTTGAATGCTAAAGGTGTGTGATGACGTGGGGCTATTTTAATTCCAAAGGCCAAGGGAACTTTATCAGGACGCATAGTATACTGGATCCATGAAATAACTGGGCTTTAAAAATAAAATATGGGAATTTAACATAGGGGTGTCCTGACTTATGCACCCTGTATTTTAAGGAAGAACATTTATTTATTTATGATACATTATTCATTCACAAAGAAAATTGGTGTCCTTAAAGGTTGGATTTTTCCTCATTTTTTTAATTAAGACATTAAAGGAGAACTCCGGGCAATTTTTAAGTTAATCTTGATCGTTAGACCTTTGTGAGTACTGACTATAGAAAAAAAAACGAACCGGATTGGTGCTTGCGAAGCGGAGCTGCGACCGCGAATGCCCAGAGCTCCCACTCAGCTAAAACGGCAGCTCTGGGGGCATGTACATAAAGAGCGTTTTTGTGCCTCTTAACAGACACATAATGCAATTAAAATGTCTGTCCAACATGAACAGGGGCCTTACCTGTGAACGAGTTGCGTTTAGCAACTTAGCCATGGTTTAAATAGTGTTTTAGACGGCAAGCTGTAGTCTCGCGCTGAAGTCTCGCTCCTCCCACCTGGACACTATTTACCAATCCCGGCTACAACTGAGTTCCCACGTGAGTCCAGGTGGGAGGAGCGAGACTTCAGCGCGAGACTACAGCTTGCCGTCTAAAACACTATTTAGGTGAATTTAAACCATGGCTAAGTTGCTAAACGCATCTTGTTCACAGGTAAGGCCCCTGTTCATGTTGGACAGATATTTTAATTGCATTATGTGTCTGTTAAGAGGCTCAAAAACGCTCTTTATGTACATGCCCCCAGAGCAGCCGTTTTAGCTGAGTGGGAGCTCTGGGCATTCGCGGTCGCAGCTCCGCGTCGCAAGCACCAATCCGGTTCGTTTTTTTTTCTATAGACAGTACTCACAAAGGTCTAACGATCAAGATTAACTTAAAAATTGCCCGGAGTTCTCCTTTAAGATCAATTTCCAAAAGATTATTTTTTTATTCCTCTTTTTAGGCAACTTTAGCATGGGTGTCCAAACTTATGCACATCACTGCATATGTGAGCTGAGCTGACAAACACTTTATTTATTATGATTAAAAAAAATAAAATAATAATAATTTATGTAAATTTAAAATCTTTTTAAATGTTAACATTTGTATATTATTAAATATTATTATTTAAATGCTATTATATAAAATGTAAAAAAAAAATTACATACAAAATGTTTACATTTTAAATAATATTATTTCAAATAATATTAAACATTTAAAATCTGAATGAGATCAAAATGTATTTTTAGGACTATATACATAGCCTATATATATATATATATATATATATATATATATATATATATATACTGTACATACACCTAATAATTTGTAATCAAAATATCATAATTTGTTGGGGTCTAAGAAGTGGAAATGGAGTGGAATCTAAGCACTTCTTGCCTCTTGCCATTTTCAAGTAAAGGATTTGGATGTTGACTGGTATTCTTTTAAATAATGACATTCATTTGGCGACATTTACAAAGCAGAGATCATAAATCATTCAGCTGTGCTCAATTTCAAGATAATTTTTGATTTATAACTTAGATGCATGTTTTTTGTGCGTACGTTCGTTCTCTAAATAACATGTAGGCCTACGCACATTTGAAAAGTGATCGTAAGATCAAATGTAGGGTGGTTTCTATGCAACATTTTATAAATGATGCCCCCTCACAGACAGCAACATAGTGTCGGCCCAGATCCGGCCCACATCTGGCCGACACAATGTTGCTGTCTGGGCTGTGTTTAAATAATATCCTGCCCAATATATATATTTTTTCTTGTTCAATAAGCCAGTTCACAACACACACAAGTAATGTAGCAACCTCCGTTTAATGCCAACTTTAAAATATTGTCAGACGATCAAGAATCAAACCTGCATTCTCTTGCAGACATAATAAAGGAAAAGAGCTCTCTTCCGAGTCACAGTTACTCGCTTTTAAGGAATTGAGCACATCTAAAGGTGAAATCCTAGAGTCGCTCCAGGCTACTTTTATAAGGACTTTTTGTACTTTTTTTAGCTTGACAGTAGCCATTACTACTTACTTTCATTATATAGAAACTTAAGAAGCATATTTGTCTAAAGAAGCACAGAGCATAGATATTCTGCAAACTTTTAAATAATAAGAAACATGTAGCCAGATATATCAACATTTAAACCTTTGAGATATTTGACTTTGTTGATGGTTAGTTTCATGCATATCCAATTTCTTTTCCACAGTTTCTCTCTTCATCTTTCACTTTTCAAGCAATAAAGCTCAACTAAGGGCTTGAAAACCTCTATTGAGCCTTTTTGTGCTGAATCTCCAATTTTCACCTTTGAGAGCGGACCAGGTTTTCCATCTCTATTAAATGAATGGAGAGTAAAGACCTGAGGTGCATCCACAGATCAAATGCATCGACGTGCTGACTCAGACGCAGGACGCTCAGAGACGCTGCAACTCTTTAGCATGACAGTGTGGATCAATAGAGCAAAGCTTGTGATTCAGGACGGCGCCATGCCGAGCCAACAAATTGGGATGCTTCTACTTCATCTTTTGATCAACATTTCACTATGATGAAGATCAGTGCCACATCAGTTCAGAGCAACATGTTGTTGACAACACGCGTCTCCCAGAGCGAGCTCACTTCTGAGAATGATTAGAAAATGTCACTTGGCTTCAACTGTGTGGATTGATGGGCTCACAAACTTCTGCAGTCAGAATGTATTGTAAGTTGAAATTAAATTGATCGAAAGTGGCATTTGTAATGTTTTGATTTCTATTCCAAATAAATGCTGTTCTTTCGACCTTTCTGTTCACCAACGAATCCTGAAAAATAAGGATCATAGTTTAAACTTTGATAATAATAATAAATGTTTATTGAGCACCAAAACAGAATATGAAGGATCATGTGACACTGAAGACTGGAGCAATGATGAGTAATGATGCTGAAAATAAATTAAACATTTATTTTTACGTTATTTGTAGCTGTAGACGTTGTAGACGTTTCAGTGATTCACTACTCAGTTTGAGGTAACTTACATTATGAGATGTTGCTATTTCTCACCATCAGCATAAACAAGTGCATGTCCATCAACCGATTATTTTACTTGTACTAATTTATTTACAGAGTATGTTTCTAATATATTGTGGTGAACACGTGGAAACTGGATCAATAGCATGTAGGCTATGCAATGTATACATTAGGCGAGCTCTAGCGTGAATGACTGATGTAACATAAACGTTGGTAAAACAAATCTTGCTCCATGCTTAATCTTTCCTCAAAGTAGTGAGAACGACAGATAATCTGTATTAATAGACAGTTTTATGTAATAGTGGCCCACAGCTGATTAGCTGACTCCGATATTTGAGAAGCAGTTGTCAGTAAAATAAAGGTAACAGGACAAGTTTATGATTATACTACTGTAGTATCATGGTAAAGATGAATTTTAACCACAGATTCTTCACATGCTCGTCATTGAGCAGTGGAAAAAAAACGTCTTTACCATCACATTGTAGAGCACAGCGTCTCCTCGACATGATGCTCTCCAGTATCCACAGGATCAGCTGCCGGTTTGAGGTTTAAGTTTCCCCCTTGTGTCTGCGTGCGCAATAAGTGGGCGGGCTAATGTTTCGCCTTGACGTCACGACGAAACGGCTTATGACTCGTTTGAAAAACAATTCATTTCATTGACTCAGAGTCGACTCTACTTTTGAAAGACAATAACTTCATATACTGTGCACTTTCAGATTTAAAACTTTGCAGTGTTTTCATTCACTTAGAGCTATGTTACACACTACATGAAAGGTCATTTTCAAAAATCCATGATAGGGGCCCTTTAATTTTTGGGTGAACTATCCCTTTAAGAAATTAGATTATAAAGTGTGTCTATTTTAAGAGATACTTTTACAAAAGCAGAGCCAAAAAAAAAAAAAAAAAAAAAAAGGGAAAAAAAAGGAAATTAATCCATGTGTCCTTTAAATGGCTAATAGTACAGAAGGCTCTTATTGTCTATTTTTGGTGCTTTTACGAATTAAAGTCCACTAATGGCATACTTGATGAAGTCTAGCCTAAGGAAGCGTGCATTTGTACTGTGAATTTAGCCTGTCTGAGCATGGAGAGATTAACACAGCTCAGTGGTCTCAGCGTGTCAGGTCTAAGTGCGAATCTCACTAAAGACAAAGCAGCCAGCTGGAGCCGCAGTCGCAGCCGCGTGTGTAATTCCTTGCAGTATTTCAGTGTGTGGCATACTGAATAAACCCAAAGAAGTGGAAAGCCAACCATGAGGCGATGCATTAGATCAACATGATTGCTGCCCTCTCTAGGGCAAATTGATATGGTTGTTAAATCAGTTTAATATCACATAGCAATAGACTCGGTCTAATTGTGACAGATCGTCCATGCTAGCCATATGTAACATCATATGACTCTGATTCCCTTGCTAACAATGTGTGTGTGTGCTGGAAGTGGAAAATGTTGATGCTAATTTGTGCTAATTATAAAAGCAGAACCACATTGAAAAATAGATGAGTGGTTTCCTCAAGGGAAGCTTTCTATAAATGTTGTACACTCATTGCCAGCATGTAATGGCATTTTAGATAAGGGGAGACAGGAAGTGATGCTATTTTTGGACGCATCAAAGTGCCACGCCACCAATACCAACCAGCTAAATCTGATTTGAAGAAATTCACATGCGCTGCTGAAAAACAAAGGCAGATGATCCGAGACATGCTAATAGAAAAGAGTCAGAGGTTGTAGCGCTGCAAAGGAGAAAACTAACTGCGCTAATGTGTTGCTTTTCCTCATTTATGCTGATGCTTTAGCAACGGCTGCTGTCCCAGTCGGAAATACTTAGAACTCCCTTTGAGACTTGGAAAGCTAGCGTTTTAAGCTCACGTGGTGCTTTTAAAATGGGTCTGTGTTTATTTTCTGAATGGCCGGCCATCTGGTGGAACGCTTGTCTGGTGAAGTTTTATACTGTGTACACTTGGAAAAGTGTCATTTAAATCCATTGTGTCTAATCTGGACCGCAATGAAGACAAGTTACACCTTTAAAAGGAATAAATGGTATTTATAAGGAGAGCAAGTGCCGCTATAGGACACTAATAAGATTGTTCTGCTTTTAGGCAAAATTCATCTTCATTTTTCAACATCTTCTGTGGATAGGCTTCAGTGATCTTGGTAATAGGGGAACACAGGTGGTGTCTCTGATAAGGTAACAAATGGGTAAGCTGTCAAAGCACACTACTGAAATATTTGACCAATCTCTCATTCTCACTCGAACAAAAAAAGTCAGTGGCAGATTGGACGGCAGATCAATAAAGCTCAGAAAGCAATAGGTTTCCTCAGGGCATATGCTGATGCCCCATCAAAGCTAACATAGCCAGCTGTGTGCTGTAATAGCCAGGAATGAAATTATCTCTGCCAATAATTGGCACAAATCTTAGTGACAAATCCAAACTAAAAACATCTTTGCTGGGTTAAAAAAAAAAAAGCCATGTAGAGGAAAAAGAACTGACACCTAGAACTGTGAACATACTCCACTAGGTGCAAAAAAAAAAAAGAAGCACCACAAAAACAGCTCCTGAAGTGATATGCTTTGCTGCAGTTTAGAGTGCACTTTCAAACGCGGCTTAATGGGATTTTTCACCACTGACTTTCATCTTATGGCCCAAAACTTTTTCTTTTTTTTATAAATAAACAATTCCTTTACTGAGTTCATACATTCATTTGATCAAAATTTTATCAATAGTCACTAATGTAAAATATTATTTATATAAAATAATAAATCAGAGAGGTGCTTAGACCAACGACAGAAATGGGCTTGGTGCAAAAATCCCATGAGTTTTGGTGTGTTACATTTATAAAAAATGATATAGTATAAACAATTTCACATGAACAAGAATGCCACAGGAACAGTTTAATGAACAAGAGGTTAATAAATGTGTGGCCAAAAGTATTGGCAGAGACATCAATTTTGTTTCTCAAAGTTTTCTGCATCTGTCACGATACATACGGATGAACCCAAGCGCAAACAGGATGTATAACAAATAGTTTATTAACAAACAAACAGGGAAAACAAAACCCACGAGGGGGCAAAACGTAGACAGGACACGAAGAGACTAAACTAGATGACTAACAATAACTAGACACTACTCTGGAACAGGATACTCACAATAATCACAATGAACCGACACAAGACAACAAACACAAGGAGACTAAATAGAAGAACCAATAAAGGGAACAGGGGATACTAACTAGACAATCATGACAAACGAGGATAACAAGGGGCGGGGTTAAGTAACGAGACACACAAGCACATGGCCCAAACCAAAGACTGGGGCTGCGTCCCGATTCGCCTACTTATACTACGCCCTAAAAGTATGTACTCTTTTTGTGAAGAAAAAGTACATACTTTTGAGTGTGTAGCAAAAGAGCAGGCAAGCTTTGGGACATACTACTCCGCCATCTTTAACGGACAGCTCTGTCGCGTGCGCCGTCACCATAAACTGCCCTGTCAATCATCTTGTCACAGTTAAAATCCTCCATTCAATCTAATTTAATTTCCTACCATTTCTGAGAGAAGTGTAATAGCTCTTTCATCTGCCCGTCGTGGGTCTTTATGCGGAGACTCTCCTCATGTGTTTGCAATTTGAATGTAATGATGCATTTAAAAGTTAATGGCTGAACGTATCTTTACAAAAGTTCACAATGCTGATGCAGATGCAATATAATGTAGACAACATTGAATAAATACATTTTCGTCAGGTTAGATACTGGTAGTTCATCACTCAAACCCCTTTATCTAAACCTCTCTACATAACCGCCGGACTTGCGCGTCCTCCATGTCTGTAGTTTTTAGTTCTAATCGAATCCTCGTCCAACGCGCAATGGGTTGTGGGTAATATCAGCCATTAGAGTGCGCATCGATCTACACTTCGGATTCTGACCGGATATAGTAGACCATCCGGGTATCTTTGGAACACTCATTTCAACATACTACGATTTGGGACGTACTAATTCTACTTTCGAATACTATTTAGGACGGATAGTATGCGAATTGGGACGCAGCACATGTGTTGTACACAAACATGGGTCTGCCATGATCCTCAAGCCATGGAGAACTCAAGGACAGAATCATGAACCCCGCCTGAAAAATTTTCAGGCTCGTATATTGAAGTTCAGTAATTGCACTTAAATGGCAATGAAAATTACCTATTAACTGTCATTTAAGTGAAATTACTGAACTTAAATATACAAGCTTGATAAAAATGATCATTCTAGGAGAAAATTTCAGATGGCACTTAGAGCCTTTTGCATCCGAACTCTTCATATACAGTGTTGATTCTTCTTCATAATCTCTGCAATTTGCTCTGGAATGCTGGATTTCAGCTTCTGGGCCAAATCCTGACCGATGGCAATCCATTCCTGCCTTATTAGTGCTTGGAGTTGATCACAATTTGTACTGACTTCTGCTTGTCCACTCTCCTTTTGAGGATTGACGACAGGCTTTCTATGGGATTAAGACCTGGGGAGTCACCTGGCCACGGATCTAAAATTTCAATGTAATGATCTCCGAGCCACTCGATAATCATTCTTGCCTTCATCATACTGGAAAATGCACGGATCATCCCCAAACGGCTCCTGGATTGTTGGGAGAAGTTGTTCTTGCAGGGCGTTTTGTTAACATTATTCGTGGCAGAATTCTTGTGAGAGAGCCACTGCCTTGGATTAAAAGTAACCCCACACGGTCTCGGGATGCATCACTGTTGGTACTGTACGACACATGGCTCTGCAATGGTGGTGACAATTCCATAACTGACTCGTGAGGAAGAGATAGGATCCAAAGCTTTCTTTACTGCAGATCAACCTCTCTCCGTGAAGTTCTTTATGATCTGGTAAATGGTTCTCTCAGGTGCAATATTCTTAGCTGCAATTTCCATGCATGTGAGGCCATTTTTTTTGTGGCATTTCGAACAAGAAAACAATGATTGGAAACACTCATTTTATAGCAATAAGTCTGCTTTTATAATCCAACCAGAATAATCAACGCATCCTCATCCCAAGGCGTCATATTCTGACACTTTGACAAAGCGTCTAAATCCAACGCCCATGGAACCCTTTAGCGTCAATATAACACGCAGAGAGATGGGTAGGTTTAGGTATGGTGTAGGGTTAGGGTTAGACCGCTAGGAGGCGCCTTCTGACCCATATATATCGGCGTCTCATATTGACGCTAAAGGGTGCCATGCACGTTCGATATAGACGTTTGCTTTGGCAAAAGCGTCAGTATATTACGCCCTGGGATGAGAACGGGCTGGAATAATAGAGTGATTTTACCTGACTAGTTCTTGTTCACACTCTCCCATGTGCTGATGATATGATTAGTGAAATAATGTTGCCATGGCCAAAAAAAAGAACATGTGAAACTTTTTTTTATTTTTTATGTTTGATTCCTCTGTGCAATAATCTAGAAACAATGTGAATCAACACCACAACAACAGAATCGATAAACTTTGCAAAACACAATTTATGTCACTGAACAGAAGAATGCAGACAAAGGTAAAATCCAAACAGAGTTTATTGAGACACACACGGGCCGTAAACAGGTAAGTACCTGGAAGATGATACTGGCAGGGTAATGACTGTTCTCATCTGCATGCATGCAGAGATAACAGGTGACTGGAAGGCTGGCTGCATGGCTTAAAGACGAGATGATCACTGAAGACAGAAGACTGGGCAGTTCAAGACGACCGCACACAGGTACGTATCCACAAGTTGATAGTCAGATAAGTGTTCATGGTTGAACGACAAGACCAGATAGAGTGTGCACAGGTGATAGTCAGGGATGATTATGGGAAATGTAGGGTGCTGTTGTGACAACTGCCAATACTTTTGGCCACTGATGCATTAAGTGACTTTCATTTTAGACACAATATTGTGCAGTTTTGCTTTAATTTGCCAACGAAAGCCACAACAGAACCATTGCATCTCTTCAGGCATCAACTGAATGATGTTTTTAAACAAATTGATTTAGTAAATGATTCAGTGACCCATACTACACTAATTAAGACACTGGCTGCATCCACAATTGCATACTTTATTACTATTTGAAGAGAGTAGTATATCCGAATTAATAGTATTTATGAAAGAGTAGTTGAAAAGTATCCGGATGCACAGATATGCTCAGTTTGTAACACAAAACAATTTAAATCAAAGTGCTTATTCTCAATGTCACATTGCCAGAACTAACAAATAAAATAAAATAACTAACTGCAGATCAATGTTTATAGACTGCCATATACAGACTTTATCCAAAAATTCTATATATTTTTTTAGATATTGTGAATACTGTGGATGAAGCTTTGATTAGTGGAGACTTCAACATTCACAAAGATTATGAAAAGGATTATTTTAGATAATCTTTTACTGACATCCTCAACACTAATGAGATCATTTATGTCTCTGAATCCACTCACTGTCATAATAACACTTTATATTTAATTCTGTCACATTTACTTGATATCAATAACACAGCTACTGAACAGCTTGATGATATCTTGGATATCTCAAATATGTTTAACAATTTTTTTTCAATCTGCACTCAATCTGAGGAGGAAGGGAAACATGAGACGTCATATAACAAAATCCCATGAGCTGTTGGAAGTGTCAGGCCTGAGGAAAAGGCACAGAGGTGCTAATCATAGCAGCACAAGAACTTTGGACCAGATCAATAGAAAGGTCTACAACACTAAACAACTCAAGACGGAGAGTGTGCAGTGAATCCCCCAGGACTATCCAGCTCCTAATAGCAGGATGGATGCAAGAAGCAGTGCAGGAACAACGGGAAGTCAGCAGGACTGAATACACGGACATCTGTGCTGGGTATTCACCGACAACTCTCAAGTCCAAATAGGATACTCAACAGAAAGTATCCTGTGGGACTTTGGGTTTCAGTTCCAAATAAATTCTGTGATCAAAGACAAAGAGCATGTTGAAGAAGCTGGAGAACAACCAGGAACTGAAGGAAGAACCTGAAAGAATGTCCAGGTAGTTCTGCCAAGAGGAAAAGTTGCTCTTTCGCAGGAGATTTTAATGGAATTTTAATGGAAAATCAACTTTCCCTTATGAAAAAGAAGTACTCTTTCCTTTTAAAAAGAGTAATTTTTATGGAAATAGTATACTTTAAAATAATCTATACAAAACGTGTTCAGAGAATTAATTGCATGTTATTTACCATTAGTAAATGTACCATAGTTTACATTTATATTAAATGCAATTAGTTGAACTTAAGAGTGCTTTTTTACCCATTTAAGACAATTACTTTTACTGTCTTTGAAATATGGTTAAAGTGTACTGCTGAATGTACTGACAAGCATTTATGGTAAACTAAAATATACTTTAATGCCATCTCCATTGAAGCTTGTTTGTCATGTATTTAAACATGTACTTTACATGAAGTTCCAATTCAGTACATTTAAAATATATAAACTTTAAATGTTATATCAAAATTACAATCAAATACTTTATGTAACATGTATTTTATGTTATGTTTTGGTTACATGTTCATATATTTGCCTGAATTCCCTGCTAGTTAGTCACACACATAAATTCTAAAAGTGAGTACAAAGGATACGATTCTGGAAATATGGAGTATATATACTGTGATATATAATGTGATTGCCTACCTTTTGGAATGGCTGCACATCTGGAGTGTTTCTATGTTGCCTTAGAATACTAGGTAGACAGCTCATTAGATTTTGGAATGATATTATCAAATGTTTAAACTTCCAGATCTCAGATGGAGGAAATACGACCCATAAAATGGATGAGGAGTGAGTTATTATTATTTTTTTTTTAGGTTAATGTAAACAGTAGGCCTACATATAGGGCAATATCAAAATACATGCAATCCATTACCGACATACTTAATAGCATGGAGGTCGAGGTTGAGGATGTAAGCGCAGACAGTAGAATTTTTTACAGGTCACTGATTAGTGTTCTGACTTACGAGAAACTCAATTCCCCCTTGGCAACATTTGCTTCTGTGGGAGGGGAGAAATAATCACATATGACTTTGCTCAACAATACACTGTGTGTGTGTGTGTGTGTGTGTGTATGGCGCCAAGCAGCAATATGAAGCATCGGTGTACAATGCCCTCAAAGTATGTGTGGGCGATACTGTGTAATCTGCCGGCATCTGTATGGTAATAATATGGCACAAATATCTGGACCATGATACTTTAACATTGTTTCTATATATTTAGTGTATTTTGATTCTTAATTACAATATATTGATATCCTACACTCATTTGCCATTCATCTTCGTTTATTTGAAGTGCTTTGGGGCTTTGCGCAATGAGTGCATTTTCAAGAAACAGCTAAAGACGTATTTGTTTCCCCTTCAATACTTGACCCATTATTCTAACACTTTCTAATTTATTTCTGTTCTATCTATTTATTTATTTTTTTATATGAAAAAAAAAAAAAAAATTCCTAGACTAACCGGGACTTGTCACATATTGTTGCTCTTTTGTTGGTTTAACTGCTTCTATTGTTCTCCTGTAAGCTTTGGACAAAAGTGTCTGCTAAATGATTAAATGTAAATGAGTGCTGAATCCTGCTTTACTTTATTGCAGAACCATAGAAATTGATCATGGAGAAGTGGTTCTAAAACATTTCCAGCCAAATATACTATGATCAAATCTATGATCAAATCAGAACATCCTAATGCCACATAGTTATAACAATGTGTTTTTTTTTTACTCTTTGATCATGTTGCCGCATCAGTCGCTTCACCGGGCATTTTGCAGATGCATCTAGAACACACATACACTATAACATAATTTACAAAAGATTTCAATGCATGCTAAAATAAAAATGTTGTCTTCTTCAAATACCTTAGTATGTATTATATTTCTATCTCATTTTGTTAATCAATCCACATTGATCTAGATGATAGCTTTGAGGGTCATCAGAATCATATCATTTGTTTTGTCAATCTTGTATTTTTACTATTGTCTTGTTGGTGCCTATCTGGTCAGCACGGCTGCACCCTCATTTGGTTTGAGAACAGAATAATGTAGGCTATATGATTATATATTCAAAGAGTCAAAGCTTAAAAGAACCTTGAAGCTATTTAGGTTAAAACTCAAAGCTATATGGTTGTGTTTGTATTTAAATTTGGTATCCATGTTTTATTTCCATTTTTTATTTCTCATGGAAAGATCCGTGATCTCCTGTGTGAACATGCCATACTCATGCTGCAGGAGACACGAGGACTGCAGATGTGAACACAGCAATAAACCACACTGTCTGTAATGTTAGACGCCTAAGACACAGCTACAGGGAGGACAGAAGATCGTCCCTGCAGTGCCAAACCACATCCAACTATGTGTCCCCCCCTGACGTGTTCAAATGCCTTTATGGAGTAACAACTCACGGCAAGAACTGCATCATGTGGATGAGATTCACTGTAGACTTAAAGCAGCTGGTGCCACACCAGACACTCACTGCTACTTTGATATTGATTACAATGTTGCAATGTAGTTCACTATACGTTTTATAACACACTCAGGGTTCTCAAGTCTCGCGCATTGGCCCGTGAGACACACGCAATTCAACCAGTTCACACGCTCACACGCCACACCGTGTATTTCTCACGCTGAAAAGGCAATGCCAACCAAGTTGTCCTGCAAGCTTTATATATAACGTTGTATACGCGGCGCAGGCACACAGAGTGAAGTTTCCTCGTTAGGCAACAACATAGATGGCAACAACACACACGGAAGTTGACGGAACATTCTCGGCCACCGTACGTTCGTTACTAATAACCAACAACATCGGGCGAACACACGTCGTGATGGAGAAGGTAAGTTGGAAGAAAGCTCGTCTAACATTTTTAGGCTAGAACATTTCATTTATAGCCCATTGTTTACATTATTAGTGATGCAGTCAAAAACTCTACATCTAGGCTACTTTGTAACCAGGCCAGAAGCTTTGGCTCAGTTTGGCTAGGTTATGTTATCTGAAACTAAGGGTAATGTTAGTGGGTATGTGAAGGAATGAAGATATATTTCTTCATTTTATTTTAAATTATATATTATACTGCATTTCTAGTTACATTAAGGCTACATGTATTAAAGCAGAGTGCTCTGGGTAATATTTTATATCCTGTCAAAACATACATTAATCATTCCCATTGCATTTTTGTAATTTTTGTATATTTGTCATTTTGAAATATACATTAAATATCCCCCCCCCCCCCCCCCCCCCCCCCCCCCCCCCCAACAGCATGTGATCTCACTCCAAGCTTTTGATCAAACTTGAGAACCCTACACACTTGTTATAAGTGGTGGTAAGTAATTTTTTCCCCAAAACATAATAATTCAAAAAAATGATCTAAATGTAACTTTAGGAAATGGATACTGTTTTGTAAGGTAAATATTCCTTGAATTTTCTATTTTTCCTTCACCTCTAGTGGGAGGAGGGTTACTTTCCCACAATGGGGTATCATATGGCAGATGCTGTCTCAAGCTCCAACAGATGGACCTCTCTCCAACAGTTTATAAACTTCCTCCCTCTCTCTTTCTCTTCCTCCCTGGCTCCTAATCATGAGAGCTGAGGGTTGAGGCCAGGGCAGCGGGATAAGAAGCTTAGTTGCAGTGCTTTGGCTCACTTCTGTAGATGAAATAATACTACTTTGAGGGGCTCCTGTGCCCTAGAAAAAGCTACCGGGACTATGAGAGAGCGTAACTTTGTGAATGTTATTAGGACTTGCATCTTTCCCTTGTTACAGAACATTTAGCAAAGCAGAAGGATTAAGGGAGAAGTATTCCGTCACGAGAAAATTGATATGTGCTAGACGAGTGACAAAAGCCATTTGTTCTCACGGTGGTCTATGCGTGCGGGATTATGGGATGATTAGACGCGAGGCTTCGGAAGCGAGAGCAAGAGATTGACACCAGAGAATGTTATATATAGACAGAGACTCTCTGCTCTGCACTGCCTGTCATCATGAGTGATTCGTCCTGTCACAGGACGCAGTGGACAGCAGTTTCATGTCTGGCTTTGGTCATTTCTCTTCTAGGAGAGCTAGTTGGCATGTGCTAAATATTTTAGCTAAACCATCGTTTGGTTATTTACATTGGCTCTTTCTTTCTTTGTCTCTCGACTCATCACACAGACAGAATCAGAGTCAGATTCAATTGAAGCTTTGTCGATATGACTGTTTTGCAAAGGATTGTAATATTGCAAATAAAGTAGTGGAGATCTAATAAATATACTAAAACGTTTGGATATTGTCTCTCGCACACACACTTTTATATACATTCGTTATTTAAAGGGATAGTTCACTTTGAAATAAATTGTTGGTATGTTTTAGCTTACCTCAAGGGCATCCAAGATGTAGGTGTCTTTGTTTCCGCAGTAGTTTCAATTTTGATATTTTTAGGTCAATCCGTTCTTGTCTGTCAGTCATATAATGCAGGTCTATGGTCACCACCTCAAAGAGCATGCACAGAGAAGTCCAAATTAAACATGATTTAATGACTCGTAAATGTAAGTACACATTGATGGCCTAAGACACAAAACGAGTGGTTTGTGTGAGAAAACGAACAGTATTTATATTTATATTTATAGATCACTTGGACGTGGCTGTGGTTGCAAAAGGTATAAACAATATCTTGTTTATATCTTGGATGCCCTTGAGGTAAACTAAAACACACCAAAAATGTATTTCAAAGTGAACTATCCCTTTAAAGGTGCATTCAGTAGTTTGGTATATATTTAAACAAAAAAAGTTTTTCATTAAGAGTCATCTGAATGGCGTATACTCACATTAGATTAAGGCTGTACTCACATACTTTTCTCTGAAGTAGCCTATACTCTATGGTACAGGTAAAGAAATTACGTAATGGTAGAATCCTCATGTTCATTGGCTGCTGCGTCTGTATACGCTAGTACTGTAGTGTAGTGCGAAGAGCGAAAATTAGACAATGAAATACACTTATTATCATGCTTTACAAATGGAGACAATGGAGAATCAATACTGGAAATGGTCTGAAGACAGATAAACCAACAAAGACACAAAATTTGTGTAAACATTGTTATGGCATACACAACATTTGATAATAGAAAAAAAAATCCTGAATAATGATTGCAAAATTGTTTTCGTTTTTGTTGGACATGTAAGGAAATTAATAATTGTGTCGATAAAGCAGTTACTGCTTTGGTCTATTTGCTTATAAGTTGCCTGGCCAATAGTTTCCAATAGTTTCATGTCAGCATTCACAAACACCAGTCATTATCACGTGTTATCACATACAGGTTTGGCTTGAAGTTGAGTAAATGATGGCAGAATTTTCATTCCTGTCTGAACTATTCAGGCAGAGTTTAAAATATTCATCCTTTGACCATTGGTCTGGCCAGCTGGTGTTTCAGTTTACCCTTCAGAAAGGTTTTGACCCATGATGAAAAATTAAATCTGATCTTAAAATAGTTAAGACTCTCCAGCACACTTAGAGTCTCACAAAGAATTTCCCCTTCATTTCCTCTTTTCCACACACGTTCTTAAATACCGCCAAAGAGACATTCTGCTCTCTTTACTCAGAGAAAGATTAACAGCCAAACCTTCCAGTGGCATTGCCACCGTTGTTCTCTGTGGAGAATTCACAGACAAAAAGCCTTTTGATGAGACTCTGCTGATAATTAAAAGGTGATAAAAAGTGTAAAATATCTTAATCTGTGGGTGAAAACAATGAGTCTCATGCAGGTGTCCCATTTTTCAAGACTCTCTGATCTGAGACTAGTCACAGACCTTGTCGTTGATCTATGCTTACCATCTGTGCACCATCTGTGAAAGCGCGAAATATTGCAAGTCTTTTAAATTACGCATGGGTGATATCAGTTATGGCAATGGTATTTCGAGGCACTAGTCCTCTGAGAGAGGGTTACGATAAACAAAACGTTGTGTCGGCATCTGTCGCAACTCAGACGTCTTCTAATGACTTCAATGGAAAAATGTGAAGTTTATCTATGTGAAGTTTACATGTGGCGACATAAGTGTGAAATATTCCCTGCAAGGGACTAGTTGGACTTTCTTCTGTGGGACACAAAGAGTGAAGTTTTGAAGAACGCACTGGTTGCTCTTTTTCACGCAGTTATACTGAGGCTTTCAGTCTTTATAAAGGACTCAAAAGCAATGTCAAATATTTATGAAAATGCTTCATACAAATCTTCGCTATATTCTAACTCTTCTGACTTCACTGCTTTGTTTGAGAAACAGCTGATTAATTATTCATTTCAAATCTTGAAATTTGGCCTAGCTCTCAAAACTTTAGTAGTTAACAGCTCACTAAAGAGGATTTTCAATGAATAAAGACTTACATTTCTGTCTCACATGAAATATCATATCACTTTATAAGACTGAATATAGCGCACAAGTCATGTGAACCAATTCAAGGATATTCTGTAAAGCGTTTGCTTCCTTTTTGAAGATTGAAAGCCTCAATATTTATTGTAATTGCATGGAGAAGTGATCAGTACAATCTTCAAAATGTTTCCTTTCGAATTTAACACAGGGACAAAAACAGGGATGTGGTTTTGGAACAACATGAGGATGAGTAAATGATGACAGAATATGAATTTCTGATGAAATATCTCTTTAAACTAATGTTTCTTTTAAATTATGCATATGTTATGACAATTTTTCAAAGGCAGTTTTGCTGCACTCGTGCTCAGAGAGAGAGCGAGAGCTTTGAGAGACAAAACACTAGGTCATGGGTAAAAGGCTTTGTATGCCCAAGGGCACATCCAGTAGACCCTCTCTTGATTTGACAGACAATTTGATAACCCTCCAAACAGTTTTAAAAAAAAAGGCCTTGAACCACAAGAGATGAGATTGAGATGAGAAATGTGCTATGAGTCATTTATTGTCAGCTGGTTCAACCTGTGTGAAGTATCCTGGGTCACTTTAAATCTGCTGTTTCCAGCACACTGTACCCCAAAGCTATCAACCCAGCTGTGGCACAAAACCCCATAGTAGATGACTGTGGTGTGCGTCAATAAAAGTGTGATGTCTAGTTCAGCTCGTAAGGCTAACAAATGGCAAAGGGAACCATCCTCCCTGATAAACACCATCACGCTTTATTGAGAATGACAGAGCCTCTACTGCTCGCTTCTGCCATTCTCTTTGTAGCAGCGTGTCTCCATGAACAGAAGATAAAACCAGCGCCTGCTCTGTCTGAAATGGTAATGTGGCCTCATTAGAAGCGACATCCATGTGTGGATTTGACTAAATTTATGGTAATATATTCATCAAAAAAAAAAAAAAAAAAAAAAAAACCTGATCCAAAGTATGGATTTGAGAGTGATATGGTGAGAAAAAGAGAAGCAAAACGATCAATTCTAACTCATGTGTTAATAAAACTGAGTGTGGGAGAGGTAATGGCAGTAAAGTAAAGAAGAATCAGCTTTTGTCTGAGGCAGCTGTAGGGACTTGTGTCTTTTCAAAGGATCCCTTTTGAAACCGACAAAACAGTTGGAAGATAATTGCATTCAAACACCCTCCTTTTGGGGAATTACCACTGGCTGAAGAACGGATGCGTTTTAGGTACCTTTAGATATATCTGTGCGTTTAAATATATAATTCCAGAAAAGGTCCAAAACTACCACTCAGCCCTTGTGAAAAAGAAGTACACTTTAGCATACTTTTAAAAAGAGTACTTATTAAATAATACGCTTTCAAGAATATACAAGTGTAAATTGAATGTAATGACTTCAGACACTTGCATGTTATTTACAATTAAATGAAAATGTGTTATAGTTTCAATTTACATTAAATGCAATTTCTGACTAACTTGAAAGTGGACGTAAGTTTCTTTATATTTATTGTTAATAATTGTGTTGTCTGCTATTCTATACTGTTAAAGGAACACACTGACTTTTTGGGACTTTAGCTTATTCACCGTATCCCCCAGAGTTAGATAAGTCCATACATACACTTTTCATCTCATTCTGGGAACTATATTCGCCGTCAGAAGGCGAAGCACTGCTACTTGGGTGGAGTGATTTGCTTGCAGCACCTGAGAAGACTGTGGTGAGGAGCAGAGAGTTCCCTCTGAGTGTAGTGCTAATTACTCCGCCCAAGTAGCAGTGCTTCGCCTTCTGAGAATATAGTTCCCACACTTTCATGAGATCAGGCTGGATCTCTGATATTTAACTTTTAATGCTGATAACCATGTAATAAGCTTAGCACATCATAGGAAAAGTTTGCACACTATCCAATAAACCACATTGAAAAATTCTCCTAGTATTGTTTTTGTTTTTTGTTTTTCATTAACATGCCTATATATTATGAGCAGAACTTTTGCAAGATTTCAAAGCATACTTATAAATACTTTATTCGCAATTTCTTTGGGGAGCGAAGACGGAGCGGTGTTTCTGATATCAGTGAGCTAGGAGTGGAGCAGTGTGCAGTAAATGTTGAACCCGGAGCGGAGTGATTATTAAATGCTTTGAGCGCCGAGGGAAAATTGTTGCTGCTCCACTCCGCTCACATACTCTGAAATATATGAATATAATATAAATAATATATATATATATATATATATATATATATATATTAGTGCTGTCAAATTATTAAAATATTTAATCGTGATTAATCGCAGTAATGTCATAGTTAACTCACGATTAATCGCAATTAATCACACATTTTTATCTATTTTAAATATCTCTTGATGTCTTTTTGTCCCATTATTTTTTTTTTTCTCATTTTAATGCTCTTATCAACGTGGACAAGTGGATTGGCTTGCTTTGTGCAATTTTTTTTATTGAAAACAACATTGGCATATAATGTGTTCAATTTCACACTAATGTTCTCACTTGGAGCAAATAATCTCTCACACAATGTCCATCAATAAAAGGGTGAAAGAAACACTGACGAGGTACTGATATTGACAAGGGGGCGGAGAATTCGCATCAGCTGTGTGTGTGCTTGGCCATCAAGTGGTATTTCAGACTGGACGTGCTGTGATGATAGCTCAGTGCACAACGACAAAACACAGATCAATTTGGTCTTGTCAATGGAACCATTTGACAACTTTTTAAAAGTAAACTATCCATTCAGAATTTTTTTGGCATCCATTTCGGCGTCTCTTGCTCTCGTCATCCACTCAAAACGTAACGTTAACCCAGCCTACTACTCTTTGGTCGGCTCGCAAGCCCAAACAAGTGTGTGCGCTGTGCTTGATGTTTTCGGTCTAGCTCGATCCGGTGTGGTGTTGTAGTTTTACTTTCGGACAGGACGCGGAATGCGCAGCGCTGGCCGCTGGGTTCAGCATTGCCTTTCAGTTACAACCATAGACAGTAAAAGGATACAACTCGATTTGCACTGCGCTACTAACCAGGCTCAGCCCTGCTTAGCTTCAGTGGGCAACCAGTCTTGGGCTACAGGGTGAGATGACTGCTGACTATTGGACCCTTCCGCAGACTCAACTTGAATCCAGCAGTCGATGGATGGTGTATACTGGCTGCCCACCAACGATCTGGGGTAGTAGGAGGTTTGATCTTCCTAAAGACCTTAAATGGTCCAATGAATCGGGGGGCTACTCACAGTTACTAATGTCATTATTTCTTACTGTTGGGGTGAGTTGACGTGAGAAAAAACACAAGGATGACGCTTGTCCCTCCTGGCCCTTTGAGACAAAACAGATCCCACTCCAATGTCCATCGCATCCACCTAAACTATGAAGGGCAAATTGGGAAGGGTCAGGATGTGTCCAGAGGTGAATCGTCGTTTGAACAGATCAAATGCTTGACTAGCCCCCTCTGACCACAGAAATTGCCTTGAGGTATTCCAGGTGAGGGCTGTAATGGGTTCTGCAATGGAACTGATATTGCTCCAAAGCCTTCTATAAAAATGTGCACATTAAAGAAAGCATTGTACCTGTTTGACTGAGGAAGGCTGGAGCCAGTTCAGGGCCGCACGGGTCTTGCCAGTATCCATCTGAATGCTGCCATTAGTGACAATGAATCCGAGGAAAGAGATAGCTGGTATATTAAATTCACTCTTCTCTAGCTTCACAAAGAGGTTGTTTCTTAACAGTTGAGAAGAAAACCTGCCGGACATACTGGACATGATTTTGGTAACAACAGGAGAAGATTTAGATGTTATTGACATAAATACAAACTGGTTAAGCATATCTCATAGAATATCGTTAATGAATGCCTGGAAGACAGCTCAGGCATTGACTAGCCCAAAGAACATGACTTGAAATACATAATGACCAATCAGGTTTTGAAGGCCATCTTCCACTCATCCTCATCACAAAATTCACAAGTTGTAGGCATTCTGAAGATCCAGTTCGGTGAATATGGTTGCACAAGAGTTCAATGTTTGTAGCCATCAGTGGCAGTGGGTAGCAATTTTTTTCACAGTGATTCAATTTTTATTTTGATTAAATCTCTGTTAGTCAATACATGGTCGGAGGCTGCCATCTTTCATCCCCAAAAAGAAAAACCCAGCTCCTGACAGTGAGGTTGAGGGGTGGTTGAATCTACTGTCAAGAGCCTTGTTGATATATTCCTCTATTGATGCGCTTTCTGGGGCAGACAAAGAGAATAGCCTGCCTCAAGGCGGGCAACTGCCAGGGAGCAGTATAATGGTGCATTCAAAAGGTCTATGGTGTGGATGAGAGCGTGAACACTTTACATAGGTCTGCATACTACTGGGGGACATGGGATAATTCAGGAGTGGCAGCAAGATCACAGGGAGCCACTGGTTTGAAACCAGAAATTGCCAGCACCTCTCTGGATGGACTGGTGAATGGGGAAAAGCAGACGGCAGTTTAGGGAAGGCATCTGTCCCGTTTTGGTTTTGTCATTGTCATGTTTCTGTGTCTTGTCATGTGATTCCCTGTTTGTCATGTGTTCCTGCCATGTGTCTTGTCATTGGTTCATTGTTTCATTGTTTCATTGTTCACAGGTGTACTTTTTCTTGTCATTAGTCTTGTGTGTATTTAAGCCCTCATGTTTGCCATGCGTCTTTGTCAAGTTTTGTTCCACTGTAGGTAAGCATCTGTTTCATGTTTTTGAGTTCATGCCACACCATGCTTTTGTTTTATGTTTGATCTTGCTATATTTATAGATAAACTGCACTTGGGTTTTCATCTACACTTGCCTCCAGTGGATCCCTTACAGCAGCCTGTGTCACGGGAGAATGACAGAGAGAGACAAAAGAGACACACCTATCAATTTGTAAATTATGCACAGCCAGCCAAGGGTATGGATGAATCAAAGGGAACTTGGAAGAATTAATAAAAAAAAACTGTATATTCTCGATGATAACCAACTTTAAAGTGGATAAATGAAGTGCACTGGCTTACCTGGCCAGAACCTAGGGGCCTCCCATCCAATGTGGTAATAGTCAGTGGATCATGGAGAGTAATGTGTTGAATCTTTAACTTTTGTGGCCAGTGTAAAGACCACGAAATTTGATCAATCGAATTGGGGTTAAGTGATTATTCTCATCCTGAGCCCCCTCGTCTTGGGCGAACTCAACGAAATGCATGCAGCACTTATCTCTCATGTGTCAGTTCCTCTCTGTCTGTGATAACCAGGTCCGCTCAAGCTGCATTGGCTCCTCAGAATGCCCAATCAGTGGGAAAGACTTGATAGAACCAGTGGAGGTGTGGATGGCAGTCGGATATCACAATGATGTTCACCTCGACGATCTCGATGTGGTCTGTCCGATGGAGATGTGTCGATCTCTCGAAGTCTGATGGCTACATTGATTACTCCAAATCAGGAACCTTGTCTCTGTAGGCCAGCTCATCCTTAACTTGCGTGATAGGGTCGATGGAACACTGCTTTCAGGGCTCACTAATCCCAATCACTTTCTGCAGCTAGGGTGTGGAACTCAATGGCGAACTCCGGCAAACTGCGTGTTCCTTGTGAGTTGAAGTAGTCAATGATCAACTTCGGCTTCAAGACCTTCCTCATCTTTGTTATAAAGAGGTCACTGTTGGTTGTGAGAGGAGACTGTTGCTCCCAGAGATCCATGGACCAATCCAGCACCTTTCCCATGAGAAGGGTTGTTATATATGCTACTCTGTTGCTCTCTGTAGGGAAACCGTTAGTCTGCATTTGGAAAGCAATAGTACATTGGGTAAAAAATCCTCTACACCTGTCTGGGTTCCCATCATACCTCTCTGGGGCACGAGTTAGATACCTGCTGGTGCACTTGGCTGAGGGGTACCTAGAGATATGGACTGAGTTGCTGGGACTAGAGAGGCTTGAGATGGATTGAGTTAGACACTGGAGAGTCTATGTTAGAATGTTCATGCTTGTGAATGGCCACAGCTTGGCAAGAGAGAACAGCTAGGAAGAGCTCCACATTGTAGAGAGGAGTCCGGTCCGCTACTGGGTCTACTTGCATGGTTCAGTCCTGCTGTCACGGTTGACTGGCATGATGTGGGTCTTGAACCCCAGGCTCCCCCTAACCTTTTTTTATTAGCATGATATACAGCTAGTTAAATTAATTATGCATTTGGATAACTGCATTAGGAACAAACTCCCTATGTGTGAGAATGGTTTTAAGATCCTGTGACTCAATAACACACACACAAAACTTATGTCATTGGCGTCAGAACAAAAATAAAGCAAAATAGTTTCATGGTTGTGTGGCATGAATTCCTGAGTTAAATGGTTGGGGTGGGCATTTTAATGTTATCAATTATGCAGGCTATAAAAGCCATTGTCGAATGCACCTAGGCGGATCGTCATTTCCCGGCTGTTGTGTGGTTTCCGCTATCGCGACTGTGGGTCGGTAAAGGAGAGCGGCTGTGTTTAAGGTCGCTTTCGTGTTGAGCTTTTTGTCCCAGCTGCTTTAATTGGCTGATGCATGTGTGTGTGCATCTGTCCTCCAGGTATGCGTTTTATTTATTATATCCGCTTATTAGCCATGGAAGTGGTGCGAGTCGCAATTTGTGTTTTATTTCAGTTAATGCTTAAATTTCTGCACGGGTGACGGCTGTTGCAAATAGGCTGCGTAATTAAACGTATGGCTACATCCTGGTTCCCGCAGCTGTCATTTGGTAAGTGGTAGTTTGTTTTCTTTATCAATGTCGATTATTGAATGTTTATTGTATTTTTCTTGCACGGATTGCAGGGTGGATAACATTCTCGCAGTGGCTCTACCGCTGTCTAATCCTAGGTCGACCTGCATTGAGTCCGTGTGTGTTTTTGGGTCGTGGTGGACCCGTGCCAACGAACTTTGTATTTTGTTTAATTGTTTTGTGTCTCGAACAGCGTTGAGTTGTATTTAGTCTTGTTAAAATTGTTCTGACTTCCTAGTCATTTCTCCCCATTCATTTAATACAAATTAGTTTATTATTTTGTGTATCAGTTATTTTGAATTCTTTTTGGTTGATCGTAGTTTTGTAAATCTTTTGTATTTTTGTTTCTTGTGTATTGTTCTTGAGCTTTCCTATTAATGTGAAATTGGTTTATCATTTGAATTTAGTTTATTTGATTTAGCTTTTCTTTTTCTGTCTTGATTTGAGTCTTGTTTATCGGTTTTCGTTTGAATTATTTTGTTTAATAGTGAAACATTGTTTTGTAGACTTTGCGTTTGATTTCATTCACAATATACTTTTCCATTGAGTTAAAATATATTGTATTAAAGTGTTACTTTTCGTCTGGGGCTGCAGACCTTATTTACCGGGGAGACCATTCCTCTGTAGATGGTGGTGGTGTTTTCTCATTGTGTGCTGTGGTCTGTGGCGTGCACTGGGTTCTTTAATTGGTATGTGAGTGTACTGTGCAGATTTAGAGATCCCTTATTATTGGAGCATTCTCCCGATAATTTGGCCCAGCTCCATGACAGTTGAGTGACTTGATTTATGGTCTGTATTTAAAGCTGATGTGAGGTTTTGTCTAATCTAAACTTTTATGTTTTTTATGTATATGTAATAACTTGTATTTGACTGATACCTGTGTCTCCATGTTTTGCTTGCCACTGGGTAGGGAACCATTTAAAAGCTTTATGGTTTAATTCTTTAAGTGATATTCCCAGGGTGGCGTAGTCAGGCATTCCTTAATTTGATTGTTTCAGACTTATTCTGCTAAATTTACCTGGGCCACGGTCACAGTTGGTAAGAAATAATTAAAGCCTTTTTGTTCTTTTCTGATTCATCCAATAGTTGAAGAACCTTGTGCATATCTTAGTGTACTCAATGACATCATGGGAGTCTGTGGAGCATGGATGAGTAATTAGTGTGTTCTGTGTATAATTGTGTGGTTGAGGATACTAGATGAGTACATACAGACCTCTCTACTAATCTAGTGCTAATGTACGACGGCTGCTATGTAATCAAGTCACTCCCATGTGGATATGCTAAATCTAGCCCTTAATCATTGCCCTTAATAACAGATGGAAATTCGATTTACTACCTCAATGACTGCAATGCCATTAAATTACATGAAAATGAAAGCTAGCTTGAAAGTTAAAGTAGGCTACCAATGCCTGTGGATTAGTGATTGAAAGTAAAACATACATAAAATAAGACATAAGTGAGTAAATATAGGTAGAAATTAATTTATTAAAATTAAAATTCTTTGAACAAAGTAAAAAAAACAACAGCATTTATTTGAAATAGAATCTATACCATTATAATTTTTTTTGTCCAATAAAAGTATGAATTGCATATGTATTAATATAATTATTAATATATGCAATTAGATTATATATATATATATATCTCATGTGTGTATGATAATTTTTATGAGTATTCGTAATGGAAAAAAAAGAAACACTTACAGCAGTTACCTGAATTTCTATTCATAATTCCATTTTAATTCCACTTCCTTCAGTTCAAATTTCAAATCTCCATCCTGTTTGCTGCTAGAAGTAAATTCTGAATAGAGCGCAACAATAATCTTAGAATACCTTAACATGGAGGACAATCTATGTTCAGCACAATTGCATGAAAACGTACAAAATGTACGTTTAATCATGTGGGGTTTGACCACGGAGCTCTATGATCATGTTGCTTATTTCTCTAACCATCTAAACATGTAATACAAGTTGTTTCATGTTTATTGTGTTGCTTTTGCAATGTAAAAAAATTGTCCATTTCAGATATTTAAAACAATAAAAAGAAAATCAATATATATGAAATTATACAACAGTCAACTTTGTTAGCTTGGCATACATTCTGGGCTGTCTTTTAGTCCGTCCCAGAATATTGGCAACTATCCCACGTGATTGGCCCCAGTCAGATTGTACCCCTCAGGCGTGGCAGTCATGCGGTGATGAAAGCAGTCAGGCTGGGATTGATAGGAGTTTACCAGACATGAAAGCCCAGGTTCCTGCCCTTACCCAAACCCATTTTCCCATACTGAGCCTTCACCACATGTTCTAATGGAAATGAGAACCTGCCTGCTCAGAATGCAGTCTCACTGTACTGGAACAGCTGGGCCACCGGGCTCAACGGAAGCACACACTTCAATAGCTGTTCCTACCTCATGCTGAGTTTAAAAAACTACTTTATAATGCAGCCAACACCTTTGAATGATGGGCAAGGTGTGAAGAAATGCTGTAGAATTTTAGAGGCTAAGGGAAATGCACCACAATTTGTTCCTTGTTTGTTTGTTGGGTGGTTCATTATCTGTGTTTTTAGCCTATGGTTAAATGCAAGCTGTCAATTATTTGATTCACAGTAAGCAAACACAATGGATTTTTATCATTTTTACTTACCATCAAACCCCACTGAAGATCATTAAGGACGTCCAGTGTAAACGATTTCGACCCCAATTGAGTAAATATGCCAATACAGACACGAAAAGCACCATTGATTCATAAAATATTCATTGCTACTGTATCACTCTTTGCAGGTTATGTAAGGACATCCATTTGTTTGTAATGGTAATACATGGCAATACAAGATCACCCTGCCATCTTGGACATAAAAATGCAAAACGTTTGCGGTATAAACGCAAATCAGTTTGTCGTTCTTAAACCAAACCCTTGCCCTTCAGCTCTTTGACAGCTTATTTGCTCGCAGGAACACTGAAGTCATAATGAAGTCAGTGTCAGGCAAGGCAGGGTGGGAGTTTTGCCTAAGCCACCAAACAAGAGTGCTAATTAAAGTTACTGTCAGTTTCCTTCAAGCACTTTCTGGTTTGGAACCAGAGAAGCTTCTCAAAGAAAACAGAGCTGCTGCTAATTCTTACACATCCTGACAGCTAATTATAAATAAAATATCATGTTCAAAGAGTACTAATAATGAGATTTGAATATCTTTAAATTCCAATCCAAATTAGTTATGACCTTTATGCTAACTGGAAAGAAATTAGACATTTCTGTTGAGGGAAAAATATATAGTTAAACTTACAAACTTTAGCCTAAAGAAAAGGCTGCAGTCAGTTAAAAGAAAGCAATTGTTTATGATGTTAATATGATTCTAAACCAGTACAGATTTCTTTCATTCTTTTGAAAATCTAATTATTGAAGAATTTTCATGGTCTTGTCCATGTGATAACATTTAATGAAAGAAAAATCATCAAAAGTATTATAAAAGTAGCCTATATGACCTGTATATCCTACTGTATTGCGAGTCTAAATGCCATCTGTTTTTGTGTTTCTTCATGCGCATATTATGTTGTAGGCTATTTGACTGGTGGTTTTAGTGAATACCAACAAAAACGTACTAAAAAACGAACTGTTTATTACACAAAGCTTTCAAGCCTATATTTACATAGGTTTGAAATATATAGTGCACACAACTTTTATGGGGATCTTTCCTCATTTTTGTAGTTCAATGTTGTATATTGTATGTTGTATGACTATTACACCATTTTAAATACCTCAGCTCTTATTGTCTCTGAAAAGCCAATGTTGATTCTGGTTTTATAATGAGCTCTGTCGCATTCTCTGTTTGCTCTGTTTGCTAGCAGACTCTCCTCTGGTCTGTGTGTTTTTTTTGTTTTTTTTTACGGTTGAATTCCCTGGATGTGAGATTTAGCTGCTCCATGTCAACCTTTCTCTCTCGTTGTGACAACTAACGTATGCTACTCACACACCAAACACGTGTCAAAGTAGCCGGATCAACTTTTCTCTATTTACGGCTATGATGAGACAATTTCCAACAACAATCTCAACAGGTCTAAACATAAACACTTAGGCTATAATAGGCTTACAATAGTACATCTGGGTGAAAAGGATTGATGATTTATTGACTAATTATTAACATTTTGTTCATTTTTAATTTTTTTTTAATAATTTGTGTAGGTATACACAAACAATATATTTTATATATACTGTTATATATCTACCTAACAGTATATTTATACTTATACTGACAATTAAGTGCACAGAAAGTATATTTTGGCCTATACTTCTATTTAAACTTTTAATAGAATTATATCATTTTTTCACACATATTGGCTTTTAATAATAATAATAATAATAATAATAATAAAAATAATGTGTTACATTTATATAGCGCTTTATCTGGGACCTCAAAGCGCTTTACAAGGAAGTGGGGGAATCTCCTCAACCACCACCAATGTGCAGCATCCACCTGGATGATGCGACGGCAGCCATTTTGCCCCAGTACACCCACCACACACCAGCTTACTGGTGGAGAGGAGACAGAGTGATGAAGCCAATCAGTATACGGGGATGATTATGAGGCCATGATGGACAGAGGCCAAGGGGCAGATTTGGCCAGGATGCCGGGGTTACACCCCTACTCTTTTGAAAGACATCCTGGGATTTTTAATGAACACAGAGAGTCAGGACCTCGGTTTAACGTCTCATCCGAAGGACGGTGCTCTTTGACAGTATAGTGTCCCCATCACAGTACTGGGGCGTTAGGACCCACACAGACCACAGTGAGAGCACCCCCTGCTGGCCTCACTAACACCTCTTCCAGCAGCAACCTGGTTTTCTCATGAGGTCTCCCATCCAGGTACTAACCAGGCTCAGCCCTGTTTAGCTTCAGTGGGCAACCAGTCTTGGGCTACAGGGTGATATGACTGATGGCCATTGCACTCAGTCAAGCTTAAAAACCTCTCTATGAAGGTGGCACTCCTGGTTGCTTTTAGGGAGAACTCCAGCATATGCTTAATACGTTCTTATGAACTTACATGTTCATGTTATAAACATGAACATGTAACATGAACATAGCGCACAGTTGGCCGAGGGGCCTCAGCAAATATGCGTTTCCTCCAGTGAGCCTTCTCGCACAGGTCCTGTGCAAGATCAGGGAGGACGAGTAGCAGGTCCTTTTGCTTGCATCTCATTGGCCCAGCCGGACTTGGGTCTCCGAACTGGTGCTCCTCGCGACAGCCCCTCCCTGGCCAATCCTTCTGCGGAACTTTCTCCTTTCTCAGAGACGAGGCACCCTCTGGCTCCCGCCTCCCAATCTGTGGAACCTGCACGTGTGGGTTCTGGATGGGACGCGGAAGGTTTAAGTACCTTTTCCACCAGCAGTGGTGGTTACCATCACTTCAGCTAGAGCCTTGTCCACAAAACACACCTACGCTCGGAAGTGGAACCTCTTCGTCACCTGGTGTTCTTCTCGCCGAGAAGATCCCAGAAAACGCCCGGTCGGGTCTGTGCTCTCCTTCCTCCAAGAAGAGTTGGAACGAATGCTGTCTCCTTCCACCCTTAAGGTTTATGTGGCTGCGATCTCTGCTCACCACGACCTTGTGGAGTCTAAGACGATAGGACAGCATAACCTGGTTATCAGGTTCCTTAGAGGGGTGAGGAGGTTAAATCCTCCTCACCCTCTACACATGCCCTCTTGGAACCTCACAGTGGTACTATCTGCACTGCAGAGAGCTCCCTTCGAGCCATTGCACTCAGTCAAGCTTAAATACCTCTCTATGAAGGTGGCACTCCTGGTTGCTTTTGCCTCCATCAAGAAGGTAGGGAACCTGCAGGCATTTCCGGTTAACGAAGCGCGCCTGGAATTCGGGCCGGCTAACTCTCACGTGATCTTGAGATCCCGGCCTGGATATGTGCCCAAGGTTCCGACCACTCCTTTCAGGGATCAGGTGGTGAACCTCCAAGGAAAGTCTCTTTGAACATGTGTCTTTCCCTTGGCAAGACCACCTTCCCACCCCTGGGGTTGAAACTTCTACCCGGCGGGCTGGATACCTCAGAGTGTTTCATATCCAACAAGCATTCCAACAAGCATTGTGTTGCATATTTCCACGTGGATATGCTTCCCAGTGTACCTTGGTATTCCTGTGTTAGGCCTAGTCCTTTGTCCGTTCTAGTTTCACGACAGGGAGCTCAGACTTGCACAGGACACTGGAAGACAGCCGCTGTGGCGTGATTATATAGGGACCCCTATTTCGTCAGTTAGTTACGTAACTCGGAGTGACTGACTGAAAGGGAACGTCTCGGTTACGCATGTCCCTCTGCCACAACCGTGGTTCCTCAGCAGATAACATAATGCGAGATCGCTCGCACAGCTCCTTTTATACCCACAAGGTGGGGCGGAGTTGCTCTATGCAAAATTCGCAGACCCATGGCATTGTTTTGCCATTGGCTCATTTTGTAGAACTCGAAGGTGATAGGCTTCTAAGTGAAACCCCCATTTCGTCAGTCACTGACGTAACGTATCCGTTCCCTCCTTCAGGGAATGAGGGTTACATACGTAACCGAGATGTTTTCCTTTATTGATAAGAGTATAGTTGCAATACAAAAGAAAAACTTGTAAAAACTAGTTCTCAAACTACTTAAATCACAAATATGAACCTTTATAAACTAAAATATGTGCCAACTTACAAGTATACTACTTGTACACTGATTTTAGTATGCTTGGAAAATATACTTTGTATATTTTAAAATATATATATAGCTTTACTTAATAAAATTTACTTTTTTGTTAGGGTTGACGGCCATAGCCCCCATTCACTTTCAAAAAATCATCTTCCATGGAAGAAAAGTTAGACATGTTTGGAAAGACATAAGGGTGAGCAAATAATGATTTTATTTGTATTTGGAAAGTATTATTTGTTTAATGTAAGTTGACGTTAAAGAAAGCTTTACAACTCTCGTTTGCATCCTGTAACAATGACCAAGTTGTTACAGAACAGTGAGTCAGCACAGTCCACCAAATACAACACTTGAGGGGATTATAAGATCTCTGCCTATTTTGACGTCCTCACACTTTTTCAAACTGACAGATGTTCTTTCTGATGACAGTTGTGACAACTCTACGCACAACAGAGGCATCGCATCCTTGCGGCTCCCCGTGAGCTCCCAGTGTCTCGGACAGTTGCCACCATACACTTGTCGTTCTCCCTAGCTTGGAGTTCATTAATGAGACGTGCAGTCATAGTGGTGCGATCCGATGGTAACTGGGCAGGGGACTAGGATATGTCCTACTTATGGAGAACGATGGGAAGTGAAGACTGCATCACAAAAAGTTTGACAGCCTTGTGAGCAGACCAAAGAAGATGAATCTGTGCGGTCTGATTGCTGGCACAGCAAGTAATCATGTTGAAGTGGAACCGCTCAAGTCTCTGGGGCATTTCTGTTATTCTTTTGATCTTCCTCTGGTTTATAAGGTTTCCCGCTCATTAGAACGCACCACCAACACTTTTTTATGACTTGATTGGTTACTGGATGTTTTAGTTACCTGTGGTGAGTGGAGTCCAAGTAAGGTAACCCTCCCTATACAGTGTCTTTGTTACATGTACTTGCTGTAGTAATAACTGTAAATGATGCATAATTACAGGTAACTAACTTTAAACCAAAGCCCATTCCCAACTCTAACCCTATAGTAAGTACATGTTGTTAATTAATATTACTCCATACTTAAAAGTATAATCATACTGTAACTACAACACCTTAAGAAAGAGTAACCCCAAGTAACAATACAGTCAAGTCAAATCACCTTTATTTATATGGCGCTTTTTAGAATAAAGAATTGTTTCAACGCAGCTTTACAGTGATAACAGGAAAATAACGCAAAAACTGTTTCAGCTGTACAGGAGAGCTAGAAGAAAATAGCGTCACAGTCCAAATTAAGTAAGTTCAGTGATGGTTAATTTTTGTTGTAATATTAATTTGGTTCATGTGTGTATATATATATATATATATATATGGGGTGGGGGGGTACAGTTCTCCTCTGGCCAAAGAACCACCAACATTCTTAAGTTAAAATACAGTAAAAATCTTAAAAACAAAAACAAATGTTTCCCAAATGTTTTCATTAAAAAGGCATATTTATATTTAATTTTTAAATGTATAATATAATTTTTTTTACTTAATGCACCAATTTGACAATTCATAATAATAGGCAGTAATATTTATTTAAAGGGGTCTTGATTTTGCTGTGTACTAGAAAATGCTTTCAAGTCAAGTCAAGTCACATTTATTTATATACCCAACTAACACAGAACGTTGGCACAACGTAACCAACCTTCTAACAACGTTTTAACAACGTGGCCAAAAGGTTGCTATAACTACGTTGTGTGGTGAAGGTTGTCACGGCGTTGTCACAATGTTGACATTGAACCACCGTTCAGGGCCGTTGCTTAGGTTGTGCCTAGGGTGTCTGGACAACCACTGGACAACATATGTACTCGTCACCGCCCTGAAGCGCGAAAATCAGCCTTTTAAATTTCAACCAGCTGGGCTCATTGTGTTGTCTCATTCATCATCAAGCAAGGATACATGAGAATTGCGTTTCATTTACCTCAGCAATAAACACAACCTACAACTTCCTTGTCTAATGTGATATTTATTTGAACATCTTCTGGTCAGGTATGACAAATGTTTAACTTTATGCCAAAAGTTAAAAGCCACAAGCCAAAATGACTTTAATGATGAGTAATTTATTTCAGCTCTCCTTGAACAGGCAGCGACTTGCTTTTTACAATACAGATTGTGTCAAAGCAGCTTTACAGTGATAACAGGAATGCAACAAAGTTTCCAGAAGAAAATAGCATCACAGTCCAGCTTAAATAAGTTCAGAAATGTTTCATTTTTGTTGTAAAAAAGTTCTTAATTTAGTTCATTTAAATACAGTATCTCACAAAGGTGAGTACACCCCTCACACTTTAGCAAACATTTTAGTATATACTATAGAAATGAAACTAGGATTTTAGAGAGGTCAATGTGCTGCTTGTTTAGCAGTATATTTACTGTCCTCTGAAAATAACTCAACATACAGTCATTATTGTCAAAATAGTTGGCATCAAAAGCCACATGTCCTATTCATCATTTTCATGTTTTTGTCTGCTTGACAGGACCATACAAATTGCTGTATTAGAGCAGTTAAAATCTGTGCTTTGAGTACAATTCTCTCATACTGACCACTGGATGTTCAACATGGCACCTCATGAAAAATAACTCTCTAAGGATTTGATAATTAGAATTAGAATTAGTTGCTCTCCACAAAAATTGCCTAGGCTGTAAGAAGATTGGTAACCCCCTGATACTGAGTTACAGTACAGGCCAGGGGTCATACAGAGGTTTTCCAAGACGGGTTTCACTCGTAACAGGCCTCGCAAGGGTCAATCAAAGTTGAGTCCTCGTGCTGTGCATCAGGTACAGCTGGCTTCAAAAAACAGACGCATGTGTGCTGCCAGCAGTACTGTGCGTTCACACCGGACGCGGAGAGCGCGTCAAATTCGCGTCTACCGCATCTAGTTTGACGCTTGACCACTTTGTGTTAATTCGCGCGTCAAGAGTGAAACTGACAAACAAAAGTTTGAAGCGAAATCTACGCGTGTCAGAATCGAAACTTGTTGGCGGTCATCTTTTTTATGTTGATCGAGCATTTATCGAGAGAGTCAGCGCTCTGTATTTGCTCTGAAAAGCAGAACAGCGGCGTAGGGATTATCGTCGCTGTACTTGGGTCCACCAGACCATTCGGAGGCGAACAGTTTGGGAGTTTCACCATTTCCTCGCTCCAGGAGCAGCGGATGACGACGGCCGCTTTCAGCGGTACTTCCGCCTGTCCCGCGCCCAGTTTGATGATCTGTTGTCCAGTGGCGGTTCTAGGCCACAGTAACTGGGGGGGCCAGACAGGGGCCACGTGTGCTTTTAGGGGGCATGCCTTTAACATTCATTTTAACCTATTTTCTGTATTAATTCTAGTAATTTTTCACCATGACGTGCATCACTGCAATCTGTTTACACCTGGCCACTTCATGCGTTTTCTGTGATCGGATAGCTATCTGATCGTGAAAAGACCAGGCGCAAATGCACTCCAAAACGCATTCGCATGAATCCGATCGCTCAAACCACTTCAGGGCCACAAATGTAAATGCATCTGGTTGTTGAAACCATATATGTAAATTTTACTCCTCCCAAAAATGCTATTTGCATGTGCATAATTTGCAAATGCTAAATGCATTTTATAGGCTATATGTCATAATGTTATAGTCAGATATGACGACGCTTCTGCAACACCCATCACCGCAGCTGAGCATCTGTTCATCAAGCCAACGCCCAAACTATCGCAAATCAAAGTGAGAGTAAGTCGCAGACGCTTAACACACAATCATCATCATTAAAAGTAAAGAAACGAAATGATCTTGCAGGGCTGTTGCCGCTCTCTCTTATTGCAGTCTTTGATTCAGAAATTTTAGCTGATGATCAATAAAATGCAGCTCATATCTGTTGCTTTCGGTGACGTGAACTCCTTTAAATCTGTATAGATTTTCACGTTTTCACGACGCGTCATCAATCCGGAAGTCGGCCATCTTGGAGGCACTGAACGTAAACAATGCCACTGAACTAAATGGACTCGTAAATTTGGCTGATTATTGCTGCTGAAAAATGGTTTTGGTTTTTGGAGTTTTGGTCTGTACTAATCGGTCGCATCGGGGGAAAACATTTCGAGTTCTATAGACTGTCAAAAGTTAAAGAGAATAGTGCAAAAAAACGATGAAAGGAGGCATTTGTGGTTGAGAGAGGTAACGTTATAGCATCAGACACATGTGTAAATGAAGCGTTGACTATGGCTAAAATGTTGACGTAGTTAACTATGGCTACATTCACAATGTCAGTCCAAATCCGATTATATTTGTATCAAATTGGAATCTGATCTAAAATGATGTCCACACTGTGTATCGCAACTGTTCAGATCCGATTTGTCAGTGTCCATGCAGCTCTTTGGCAATATGGCAATGACGTTGCGTTGATGGAGGGGTTTGCATATGCAATAGAGATGTTGTCTTATTTCAAATTTACAACATGGAAATGTGTAGCCGGACTACGCGCTGGACTACTGCGTCTTGAGCCCGCGGCGGCAGAACTGCAGGAGGCTGGTATGCACAGCTTTTTCTCCACGCTCTTGTCTGCGCTGGTTTCAAAATAGGTCTCAGAAATAATACTTTTTTGCTCGTCCGGCACTTTGCAACAACACATTGTTTCGGCAGCGACTTTCAGCATGTTTCCTCTAACAACGTCTGACGTTTACATTTTACATGGCCTGAGAGTCACATACCGCCGAACACCACGCGAAATCCAATCGTTCAGACTCAGCTGATGTCCTGATATGTGAATTGAATAGGATTTTAAACCACATATGGATGTAACTTGAAACAGATTTCATGTGCTTTTCTGAACTGACAATCTGAACGTAGCCTATGCCGGTATAAGAAATAGAAGGAAGAATTGCAGAAAGGGCTAGAGAAGCTCTCGTTCGAATCTTTACCACATATTAACTTTAGTTTGTCAAAATTTTGCGCTCTCTCCTGCATACTAAGTCCTTCTCTATATGATTTTGCAGCTTCCATGTGTTTTTTCCGTGGTTTATTAGTGTAACAATGTGTTAGTACATAAACAGTGTAATCCATGCTGTTGTTTACATCCGGGTGCCTCCATAATGGCCGCGCATCCGGGTTACCGCCCAGAATGTGACGTCGGTGAAAACCCTCTATATAGCGTGGGAATTGAAGAATGGATTTATTTCCTTTTTGCAAAAACACATTTATGTGACCAGGTGTACATGGAACCGTTTTGATCAATCTGAGATAGCTTCCGATCTGAGAAAACATGAAGAGGCCAGGTGTAAACAGAAGCTAATAAAACAATTTAAACTCAACTTAATCATAATTACAATTTCATAATTTAAGTTTCATAATGTTTAATTTATTTGACAAGTCATTTTCTATTGTAGTGTGATATAATGAAAACACATTTTTAGCATAAGCACATCTAGGCACTTTGGTAACACTTTATAATAACTCCACACTATTAATCATTAGTTAAGCATTAGTAAACAATTAATTCATCATTTATAAAGCATTAATTGACATTAATAAGCAGTTTATAAATACAGCTATAAATGCTTTATTCTTGATTTAAAAGCATATCTATAATGTGTTTAATAATTGTATTTTCATACTTTATTAATGATCAATTTATAATATCTAAATGAAGTATTACATTCTTTATAAACCATTTATTTAAGAGTTATAAGAGTCTCAAACTCGAGGGCAATGCCGAGGGCCGAGGGCAATGTCGAGGAAAACACCATCTAAGAGATTTTAGTCAGTCAATTGCCTTTTTTTATTTTTATTTGACATAATATTACCAATCTGGAATATTAAGAATCGCAATAGTAACTTGCCTGCACATTTACATTGTGAACCCCCTTTCTATTCACAAAAATCCCCTTCATTGAGGCCTTGATGGGAACATGTGTGTGGTCTGTGGTCTATATGGTCTATAGTCTATGGCACCAATCACGTTGGTGAAGCCCGAGGGACATATACTGTAAGTCATAATTGGCATGGTCATGATTGCATGATTTTCAAAAAAATTAAAATAAATTAAAAAAATCTTTACAACCTTGGGTATTAAAGGATTAGTTAACATCAAAATGAAAATTTCCTTATAATTTACTCACCCCAATGCCATCCAAGATATCCATGTCTTTCTGTCCTCAGTGAAAGAGAAATTACGTTTTTTGAGGAAAACATGTTTGGACTTGAATAATGAATAATGGACTTCAACGGTCTGAAGTCCAAATCAATGCAGTTTCAAAGGAAAAATCCAGAAATGTTTTCCTCAAAAGTTCCCCGCATCTCCAATAGTATAAAGGCAAGAGCCACTCGCAAACAATCTCAGGGCAATGCACACAGTTTATGCTGTTGTTAAAGCCCAACTCCGGTGAGTCTAACATTTAATCTGCATTTCCAACAAATTAATGTAAACGACACCCTCACGAATCACAAGAAAAAAAATCTCTCAAAAAGTACACTATCGTGCTGCGCTAAAGGACTTCCTGTATCCCCTCCGCTTATGAAGCCGTGATCTAATCCAGTTTATATGAAATAAGCCTACACCCGAGCAGGTTCTAGCTTACGCACCTATTGCTATGACAGCAAGTCCTGGATGAGCATCGAAGAACCAAAACAATCCAAGATCATGGCAAATCACCAACAATCAAATCCAGCTGACTGAGTTAGCAACGTATGAAGAATGGGCCCCTGGAAGCTGTTCTGCGTAAAACGTGCAGCCCCCAGCCCCCCATCGTGCAGCCAGATTTCTGTTTGCTATTTAAGATGCACCCTATCTTCCAGGCTTTGTCCGATCTCCGTTGTGTTTATGTGCGTTTCCCCGGCCTGTCAGCTTGTCCCAGAGTACTATTATTAAAGTTTGAGTTTGTATCGATAATCTGAGTCTTCAGTCTGTTCCTGAGGAAACCACGGTGTGACAATAATGTTCAGGAACAGTGTTTAAAATAAGTTTTAACCACTCTAAGTTCGTCAGCCTTAGGAAGGTCAAACAAATGAGTTTTGGGAACAGGTTAGAAAAAACAGAATCTCTTTGACATCGTGACAACACTTTCTTCTCTAATGCAGCTCAACCAGGCCTCGTCCCCTTTTTTGTATATTCTGTGGAAGAGGATTATTGAAATGAGGAACATTATGAGTTCATAAGATGCGAAAAAACGCACTGTAGTCCAAACGAGCCGTTCATTTCAGTTCTTGGATAGTGAAATCCGTTAAATAAAATATCTGCCTTTGGAGTGGACTTTGAGCTGTGTAACCTTGCAGATCTTTTTAATGCTCAAACAGTAACATTACACACTAACCAACAAAGTGAAAAAGTATAATAGGACCCCTTTTAAAAATTTTAAAGCACGTAAAGCACTCCAGAAGCATGACGATGTGAACAAATCTTAGCTTGAATCAACTGGAACAGACAGTTCGACAAGGTTAAGGTTATCAATTTAGAGAGACTAAAAACTACTGGCATAGTATTTAGCAAACTTCAACAGATAAAATGAAATATTGAATATGTTGTGCCGCCCTAGCTGTAGTTGACAACTGACTGTGAAGAAAACAGGGTAAACTTAACATTACTGTTAATAACTACAAAGGTTAACTGGCTTTGTCTTATTATCCATATGAGGCAATAAATAAATAAATAAAAAGCATGCCAGATAAGCTAACCCAATTACCACTTGTTTCTGTATTCACTTTGACAAGTTTGGCACAGACCACGTGCAAGCTAATTAAAAGTTCAGTGAAGAGGGTTTTGGACTGGACTGCTGAATTCAAACAATTCCCTGTTAAAAAAAAAAAAAAAAAAAAACTCAAACCAACAACAACATAAAAAAAAAAAACCTTTGCTTGCTAATTAACTACCTATTCTGTAATGCATATATATATATATATATATATATATATATATATATATATATGAATCAAGGCAAATCATTTAGCCACCACACATTGGCATTACTAACACATAAAACAAAGTCTTCTCTTATTTAAAAAAAACGAAGCAATCTAAAACAGCTTCGACCTTGTCACTGTGGAGTGTCTGAAAGGCCTCACAGGCATATGTTTCCAGATGATGTTTACTAGCTTACAAGCAGTCTGGTTCAGAGACATAGTGCTATCAACTCTGACTGATGGATTAGTGATGTCAGCCTTCTAGAGTGCCATCCATCCTCAGGGGCTGGAAGCGGATGCACTGTACGCTTTTTGAAGGCCGAGCAAGCCACAACCATAGGCTATCAGTCTCACAGCAGACATGTACGTCAGGACAATATGAAGACGACCTTTGAGCAAAAACAGCCTTTTTCTCAGGACCCTGTCGGTTACAGTGGAGACAGTCAAGCTGATTTGGAGTGAGAGTAAACTGTCACAGTTGCATTAAAATGCAGACAAAATGGCAGTAAATGTGAGAATTTCTTATTTCAGTCTTTTTGGGTTCTTAGGGTGTGTTCACACTTGGCAGGTTTGGTTCGATTAAAACAAACCGTGGTGCGATTGCTCTGTTAGTGCAGTGCATTTGAATAAGTGTGAACGCTCCCATCTGAATCTCATTCCAAACGAACTCTGGTGTGGTTCGAATGAAATATGAATGCAACACGGATCAAAGACGTGTAAACCAACCAAAAACAGGAAGATTAGACCCTAAAAATACAGAAGGCTTTTTTTCTCATCTCAGTCGTGATGTTGCACATCACAGTTCACTACAGGCATCATCTTCCTTTTGTGTGAGGGTTTCCTGCCACTGTTTTGACTCCTTTACTCAATTTATAAGCTCTTCACGACTTCTCAGCTGGTCAAAATGCCATCATATGTGGGTTACGCACATACAATAAGCACATTTATCCCAAAACACAGCATTGTTTTGGATGTTTGGAAGTTCCGTCGTGAAATATAAGTAATAAAAGCTGATAAGGTTCAGGTTGTGAAAGTCAGGTTCTGTCTTTTTACACTTCATCCAGTCTTTCTCTCTTTAGGCTACCCTATGCTTCAGCACCTCAGAGTCTGTACCCAGGACCATCCAAACTTGACTGAAGCAGAGTTCCCAGGTTTATGGTGACCTCCATTAGGACATTATCGGTTACAGCTGTGGGTGGTTCCACATTTGGGGGGTGAGCTGGTGAAAGTATTTATGACTTTTCCTAGTTGGGACCTGCTGCTTTGCTCCTGGGCTCCTCTTTCCAATATTGGATTACCACAATGTGTATTTGAAGTCCATTTAGTTTTTAGTTTTTTTTAAAGTTTTTTTATTTGTTTAATTGTATTATTATCATTTGAAATGTTCCTATTTTTATTTTGGGAGTTCCCAAAAACAGTTTTACATGCATACAAGGACAAAAAACACTTTGATTGTCTTATAAAATGCTGTTATTTTTACCTGATTTGCTCAATGACTCACAAATGATTCGTTCAACAATTAATTTTCCCAAACACCTCCTTTGCGTGACGCTAATCTGCGTGATTGGTCAGCTGTGTTTACAGACAAAATACTTCTACTGGTTAACAGAGTACCGTATACAGTGCTTGCATCACTTACATTGTGTTATAATAATGATGGTGTCCCAATAAGTTGATTTATGTTTATGTTAGCGCCCATAGCCCACAGCCCGGTGGTAAACACCCATTCAAGTCATTGTTTATGTTAGCCCAACACATAAATATATTGATAAAGCACTGCAGTAGTAACTTTACACCAAAGTATTGCTCTATCCTTTATCACAACACCAAATAATAACAACGACAAACATTTGACATATTTCTAAACAATTGAGAGCGAACACATTGCTGTTAGATGGAGACCTAGAAGCTGTGCGGAGCGTACACAACGCACACAACAAAATACGTATTGAGTATGCTACAAAAAACATTATTAATAATACTTACAGGTTCTGATTCGGAAGAGGAAGAAGCTGATCCATATAAACTGGGTACTGACTAGCTGTTTAAAACCAGACCACTCTCAGTTAAAACTGAAACGGCTAATGACTCGTTTGACAAACAATTCATTTCATTGACTCAGAGTCGACTCTTACTTTTAAGAGACAATATATATACGGTGCACTTCCAGGTTTAAAACTTTGCAGGATGTTTTCATTCACTTAGAGCTACATTACACACTACATGAAAGGTCATTTTCAAAAATCCATGATAGGGGCCCTTTAATTTCTGTAATTTTATCAAACAGAACTGTTGTAGAGTCTTAAAAAAACTAACATCACAAACAAATAGTTACAAGATCAGGATTATTATAAAATAAGGGCAAACCTATAAACTATGGAACTTGTTTCCACCACAGAATAAACATTTTAAAAGATAATTGCGACTTTTTATCTCACAATTGTGAGTTTACATCTCAACTTTTCTCAGAATTCTGAGATAGGAACTTGCAATTGCGAGTTATAAAGTCCAATTCTAAGGAGAAAATTTTATGTTTATATCTCACAATTCTGAGTTTATCTCTCACAATTCTGACTTTATGACACGCAGTTCTGACATTATAACACAAGATTACGTTTTATATCACGCAATTCTGGCTTTATAACTTGCAATTGCGACTTTATATCACAAATCAGAATTGCGAGATGTAGACTCCAAAATGTGAGAAAAAAAGGCCCCAATTATTATTTTTTTTATTCTGTTTTTATTATTTTATTCTGAAATAAACTACCATAATGAACAGATAACCTTCAAAACATTTTTTTTTCAGAAAAAACAGACTCAAACCAAAGAAGTGAAATTATTTAAAATGTATCCCAAATTCACTCAATTGTGATATTTTTAACATATATATATAAATATACATATAAATGTCAGTTCAATATTTTATCCAGCAGGATAAAAATGTATCCATGTAATGCTTCATATAAAACTAGAACTGCCCAATATCCATGCCAGGTTCTGACTACTACAATTGTACAAAACATTATCAGTCAACAGGAAATTAAAGTGGTACTCTTTCACAAACACACTGTATGGAAGAAAAGCCAATTACTGTAAATGTATTCCACCTGGCAGATGTCCTAAAGGCTAAACCTAAACCTTTAAAAAAGACTGGGAAATGTGGTTGTTTACTGTTACAGTGGGGAAAAAAGCCCTACTTGACTCAATGCCAACACACCTGCCAATATTTGTTAGTATGAGATTTTATATGTGAGCTCTGAGAAATGCTCCCAGGGGTGGGAGCCGAAATAATGAAGGTTTTAATGTCTTCTCTCTGATCAGCTTGATCAATGGCTGCCCTCCAGCAACCTCACAGCATTATCCGTGAATTAAAGATTATTGTCTCATTTTAAAAAATTCAGCCTGTTTTCATGGCGCCAAAAGCTTGCATTTTCCCAGATGGTTGCCTTTTCCCCAACTGGCCCTCGCTCATTAGAGGAGAATAAAGTCTTTAGACAGTTTTTGTTTCAAATGCAAAAATTACAATAATCAGCCTCTAATTTATGCAAGTAATTAAGTCAAAATTATATGCAAACCTTCATGTATCTTATATGAGATGCTAATAGAGTGGATGCTTAGCAGATTAAACGCCCAGCAAGACACTGTGGTCCCATGGTGCTTGTGATAATGGATTAAGATACACCACGCAGATGAGATCTTATATTTTCCAATCTCACTTTCCCTCATTCAGTGTTGTCTCATTATATCCAGTCTTACAGCATATCACAAGTATTTATTGTGTACTATTTGGACATTTAAGCCACACTTAAAAAGTATGAATATCACTGCATTAGATGAACTTGTTTCCATCCATCCATCCAACCTCTTTTTTCTTATTTCAGAAATAGCTTATTTAAAATGTTTAATTTTGCTGCAAACCGCAATAACAAACCAACTGCCGCCCACTTGACCTGGCATGAGGTTCTGTCAACAGCCAGGAGGCTTTAAATGCAGCCTTTCAGAAACAACAAGCCAACACAACGTGTGTGTGCGCGCGCGTGTGTGTGTGTGTGTGTGTGTGTGCGTGCGTGCGTGTGTGTGTGTGTGTGCGTGTGTGTGTGCGCGTGTGCGAGTGCGTGTGCGTGTGCGTGTGTGTGTGTGTGTGTGTGTGTGTGCGTGCGTGCGTGTGCGTGTGCGAGTGCGCGCGTGTGTGTGCGTGCGTGCGTGCGTGTGCGTGTGCGAGTGCGTGTGTGTGTGTGTGCGTGTGTGTGCCACACTGTAATGATCCAGAATGCTGAATTTTAAATTTCTCAGGGATTAGATGCGTCTTCTTAGGTATGCAACAACTTTAGCCAGAGAAAACATTTGAATTATGTATGACTTATTTTGCGTAGATATGAACAGAATAAAATTAGACATAAGAATCCTGGTATAAGCGTTTTTACTACAAGTCTTCAGTGAACTGAGCTCAGAGACCGTTCATACAAAATAATTATTTCATTTTTATTAATTTCATTTTAATTTATGACTAAGATTATGTGTGCTATATGATTTTTTTTGTCTTGCATTTTATTTTTTTTATTTTTATGTTTTATAAAAAAAAAAAAAAACTATTGTATTGACAAAAGCATCTAGGCATTGCTTCTAATTAGTGCAGTTGGCCTTGTCATCCATAACTCACAGATAAATAAATTCAAATGTAGCGTTGCTAACTTGGAAGAAGAGTATAAATGCAGCAGAATAGCCCAAACTAACCCAGCAAACAAAATATTTTAAGAACATTTTGCTAATGTTCCCATTAAGTTATTTCTGTATGTACAGTTTGTCTTAAATGTTTTATGCGATCGTTAGCAAAAACATTGGGAGAATGTACCATTTTATCATTTTGCAAATTAGAGGAACTAATTAGCAAATTAGCAAATATTAAAGTTTAAAATTATATATATATATATATATATATATATAAATATATATGTTTTGTGCTAACTTTTGAGAATGTCATTAAGGACCATATAACATTGAACAAAGATTCTATTAATGTTATAAGAATAACATTTGTTCATAACTTTGAGGGAACCTTGCCAGAATGTTACCCAGAGTTCTGTGAACGTTCCCTGCTAGATGGGAAAAAGGCTTTTGTTGAGCCGCATGAGATTGAGCATCATATTTCATGTGTAGCTAGAGATGCCTCAGTCAGCTGTAGATAATGTTTTTGTGAAATGGAGTCATTTACAAAAGCACTAGAAAGTGCCAAAGTGGGCATAGAGTAAACATTATCTGTCCTCATTTGCAACACTCAGTATTGAGTTACAAACTGCCTGTGGAAGAAATGTCAGCAGAAAAAAACTGTTGATTCACTTAGAGAATCAAGATTTGGGATTCTGTGGTCATGTAGCCACACACAAGCCTAAAACCATTATGTGCCACGGTGAGTGTGGTCTGATGTGCTGTAAAGCCTGCATGTTCTCTAGAGCGATCATGCTTCACCTGGCCATCTGGCAGTCGGGGACTCATTTAGATTTGGCGGATGTTACAACAATATAGTGCCCACTTTAATAATATTAGCTGAGGTATAATGATCAAAGACTGAATTCTTGTTTGAATCAACATGCATTTCAAGTCTAGCTACAAATGAAACAATTTTAAAATAAGAAAAAGTATCACACTGTGGCTTCATCCAAAATTGCATACCTGCCTACTATTTAGTAGGTGAAAAACAGTATTTGAAAACAGAAGTATGTCGAAATTTACATTATGCAACTGGGCGAAAAGTTCTCAGATGATCTGCTACTTATGGCGATATCTGATAATTGTTTACTATCCATTGAGGCTACAGGAGAGGATTTATTAATGACAGTGAAGCAACGCAACTGACGCTGGAAGGTCACACGATAATGACAACATGACGAATGTGGTTCAGCAAGATTAAATTCTTGATGCACATTCATAAAACATGTAATGTACTTTGTAATGGTCACAAAGTAATTACTTTGTAGAGAGAGAGAGTGAGAGAGATGATATGGCAGTCACCTTGCACCTATACCGTGACACCCAGTATTGTGGATGGAGAATAATTCAAAAGTTTTTGTTTGCAGATGACTTGAAAAAATTGACTATTAGTTGTCAGCCATGATTAATTTATTCCATGAGTGAAAATGTTGATACCCACACTTGTGGTCTTTGGATTTGTCTACTTACATGAACACTTGCATGAAAAGTCTGCTTAGAACTTTTAATTACACACTGTTGTGAGCCCCTGCTCTTTCTCTTTTCTCTTTTTTTCAGAGTATAGTTGCCAATTAGATGTGGGCAGAGCCTGATAATTCCTAATACTTGCGGCCTCTTTCTATTTAAGAGCTGCTGGTGGCACTTTACCTCAGGAAAAATGTTGTTGATGGTTTTGGAGTTTGTTTTTATTTTGTACAGGATGGTGGGTTTTTGTTTGTTTAGTTATTTTAGAATAGAGGGAATATCTTGTTTGTTATTTTTATCAGGAGTTAGGAAAGTTTAATCAAGGGCTTCATTATTTGCACCAGGTGTGCTTGAGCTAGAACACATAAAATATCTGAACTGGCTAGGTTTGTCGAGTGTCATGTTTGACTGTATGTTAGAAATATGGCAAATAAATCATAAGAATGGTCCAACAATTGCAACCATATTTCTGAGACGGCAGGTTCAGAAAAAACCTCGAGTGACTGCAAAAGACTCACAGTAAGACTTGGTGGCAACAAGTACTGAGGTTTCAGCTTGCACAGTGTGGTGGAAAATTTTAAGTGGATATTAAGATTTAGATTTTAACATTTGACCTTATTTAATATGCAAAATCTCTGAAACAATGTACTAAGACATCCTGTACTTTAGATGAATGTATGTGTGTCAAACACCTGACTGTGTGTATAAATAACAAATATGGGAAATGAAAATAGACAGATGACAAGGTTAGAACTTGTGATCAATGAAGTAATCGTTGAACCAAAAGTTTATCTACCTAGTAACAAAACATTCTGCCTATGAAGAACTAATTAAATTGATGTCATTATGCCATACCTCCCAATTCTATAAAAACTGTTGTATCCGTGTTTTCGGTGGGATTCTCAATTGAAATTGTCTGAGATCCTCCGGCCTTGTTTATTCTTGGGAGATTCTCTGAGAACTGCTCGAGAACTCCTGGCCATAATAAAGAGCATTAGAGGACATTTGCTGATGTCTGTCTGTCATTTAAAGCTGCGCAGCAAGAACAAGTAAGTTAGAGTTATTAGACCCACCTGTAGTCGAAAGAGGAGACTCTGTGGATAGGATTAGACCGACCTGTAGTCGAAAGAGGAGACTCTGTGGATAGGATTAGACCCACCTGTAGTCGAAAGAGGAGACTCGGTGGATAGGATTAGACTTGGCTGTAGTCGAGGAAGTAGACTCGCCAGAGTATAGTGAGAGAAAATGTAGTAGACGCTAGGGTATAGGGTAGAACTTGGCCGAGCGTGGATGAGTTGACACGCTAGAGTAGTATTATTGCTAGAGTAGTTAGGTTTAGGGAAGAAAATCCATCACAACAGTAAGGCGCAAACTAAACACAGTTGGTTTCCATGCCAGAACTCCAAGACTACACCACAACTGACCCAAAAGCACAAGAAAAGTCTCCATCAATTTGCTCAACATCATATAAATGAGCCACAGAAGTATTTGGATTCTGTTCTGTGCTCAGTGATGCTCTGGGGGAACTTGGTATCATATGGCACTGGAAACCTGCAGCGTTTGGAAGGCAAGATGGATTCAATGAAGTATCAGGAAATCCTAGAAAAAAAAACGTCATGCCGTCAGTGAGGAAGCCGAAGCATTGGACCTTCCAGGACAATGATCCCAAGCATACCTCAAATTCCACCAAGGCTTGATTGCAGAAAAAGTCCTGGAAGATTCTACAGTGGCCATCACAGTCACCTGACTTAAACCCCATAGAAAATCTCTGGTAGAATTTGAAGAAGGCGATTGCAGCACGCAAACCCAAGAATATTATCATTTCTCATGGACTCATGGACTCAGAAGATTCCTCTGAAACGGTGCCAGAAATTGGTGTCTGGTTATACATCTCGTTTGCAGCAGGTCATAACAGCAAAAGGGTGTTCTGAAGATGCTTGCCATGAAGGGGTTGAATAATTTTGAGATGGCAGAAGTCATTAAAAGTTGCATTTTCAGTTGAAGTTGTTGTGTTGAGCTATTGCAATTACTTTTGTTTGATTTATTCATTGCAAACAGCTAAAAATCTGTAAATTTTGCCAGTAAATCTGATTTGCAACGGGGGTTAAATAACTTTGATTACAACCATATAATTCTGCCCTAAATTCATGCAATTTGTTGACAGGACCACAGTGCCGCTTTACACCAATACACTTACACATGGCATATTATATTTTAACATCATACAGTTTACACACTTCACATTGTAAGTAATTTCAAATGTATGTGTCTTCCTAAACAACCAATCAACAAATACAACACTTATACTGACACCTACTGATGTGGATGAATGATGTTTTGTTTACTTGGAGAAATGGTAAGATGTGGCTCACACCATGGTGGCCACCATAAGGGATCATTTGTATAATAAAACAATTTTCTATGCCATGTCTTCTTCATCTCTGTAGACAGTCTCTGTAGTTAAAGCCAAATGAGGTTACTGCGGTATGCTCTCATATTCCTTTTAAACTTAGATAACAATTCATTTGCACCTGCGTTCCTCATTAAGCATGTCTCCAGATCAAAGATGTAATTCGCACGTGCTGTGAAAACTTTGTGACTTCCAGCTACACAGAACTCTCTGTTCTGTCCCCAAGGACACAGCTCATGACTCACAGCTTTTAACAATGCATGTTGAGAGTTTTAGGGTCAACCAGCGAGGTTCTGTCGAGAGGCAGAGGGATGAACACATCATCAAGTGCTTGTTACAGCAGCATTGCAAATAGCCCTGTCATAGTTTGAGCAAATGTGACAGGAGGAAGTATAGTGACTTCTAATCTAAAGCAAGAGTAGAACACACTACAGAGGATGTGCTCTTCTGTTGAGAGATATGCTGGCTGTGCCAGTGCCAGACCCTTATGTAAAGCTCTTTGGTGGCCATTGGGTCTGTGAAAGCGCTATGTAAATGCAGTCCATTTACCATTTACCTTTTACCATTTGCAGTTGACACAAAAGAGGTATACCTAAATGTGAAATGTGTCATTTTGTTTATTTATTTGCAGTTAAAATACTTCATCCATACTAATTTAATATACCGTACAAGTGCAAACACTGAGACAACCGTCTTCCGAGAAACAAAAGGAGATGTGTAGCAGAATGTCCAAGATGCTCTTTTAAAAAGGTCTTGCATAGCAGAATACAAAAAGCAGATTTGTTTCAGTTTGTGACCAAACTATGCCAATTATTTGTATGAAAAATTGCTGCCAATGCACATAACCGTGCACAGATTAGGCTTTTGTTACGTTTTACCAAATACATTTGTGGAACATCAGTAAACCACAGTAAAACATGTCTTTATTTAGAGCAGGTTGTCTCGATTCAAACGAGCCCCAACATAACATGACGCGTAGATCTTGAGAAAATCCTAATTGAGTGAAAAGACATACTTATTTGGAGACAAGACTTGCTTGCTTCCAAGATCTGACACATCACAATCGTGACACCTTTTAACCTTTTCAGGGGGTCTCTGTCTGCTTCCGAACACTCTGGTGCGGTTCAACTGAAATATGAACAGAACATGGATCAAATACGTCTAAACGAACCTAAAACAAGATGCAATGGCAGATTACGCAAACATACTTGTTTTTTCTTGTCATAGGAGCTATGTTTCCCCTTACAGTTTGCATCAGAAACACCTTCTCCTTGTAGCAGATCTTTGTTTGAGTGCAACAGAGGAATTCCTGCTGTTTTGACTCCTTTACACATTTTAGAAACTCTGTGTGAGTTCTCAGCTGGTAGAATACCATCCTACTGTTATATGCACATACGGCGAGAGATTTTAGCTCAGCACACAACAATGTTTTGGATGTTCGGTAAGAGCCATTGCAAAATACACTTTGCAAAAGAAACAAGAGAATCGAACTAAGTGTGTTTAACACACCCTTAAAAAGAACAAATATGCACCATAAAAAGAGCAATACAGTCTTCCAACTGTCTTCCAAAGAACACAAAAGGAGATGTTTAGCAGGATGCCCAAGATGCTTTTTTACCAACTCATTACAAAGTAAAAAAATAAATAAAAAATAAGCACCATATAAGAATGATAAACTAGTCAAACTGACTTTCTGTCATATGACAACTCTTGGAGTGTTTGGCATGTTAATGGATATGGCAATGTTGATATGTTTGGTCTTGGTGGAATAGATCTGCTACGCTGCTGAGCAAGTACGGGACTTTCTTCTGCCATTACACAAACACACTGCTGTGAAAAAAAGACATGCAAGTGCTGACCAAGTATTTAAAGATTGAGCAGCGAGCTCATTGGTTTCTGATACAGCAGGAGCCAATCAGCTGCATACAGACAATGATGTGATTGAAAGCAGATTGAGATAAGGACCAATCAGCCTGTGCCATCTAGTTTCATGACAGAACTTATGCCAAGTTCAGACTGCACGATTTTAGCCCCGATTTTGGCTCGGCGACAGGTTTTGAGAAATCGCCGACAAATGCCCGAAATCACAGGTAAATCGGTGCTCGTTCACGCGAGTGACAATCATGCAGTGTGAATGAGCAAAGACGCGATCTGAGAGAATCGCCGACGAGTCGCCGACACCCGTGAGATATTTGGCATGCTAAATATCTGGACCTGTCGGCGATTCAAAATCCTGCTGTGTGAAAAGTGTTCTGACTGAAAACTACATCGGCGATGACCGACAGCCAATGAGAGAGCAAGATACAGGACAGCGGGGAGTTCGGGAGGAGTTATAGACCAGAATATCAGTATTTTAATAGATATATTTACAATTATATCAAACAGAAACAAATAGCCTACATATTGCTTGACCAGCAGCACATTGCAAAATTATTTCTTTACCCTCAACTCTCTTTGTAGAACACACAATCCTTGCTCAGAGCTCAACAAGTTGATCTCTCTCCCCAACCATTTCCTCCTGCATAATCTTATTTTTTTTCTCTCCTTTTCGCTGCAAATCAGCTCACAGATTGGGATCGCAAGCTTCTTGCAGGCTATAATTTTTAATAACAATTTGAGTCTCGCGCGAGAACTCCGGTCTCACGCACGCGTGATCTTGCGTTATTTTCTTATCACTTCGCGCGTGTGTTTGGTTGTGAAACGTAGTTTGCGTGTCAAACAGTTGTCGGCGATTCTTCCTCTTGTAAAGTCATGCAGTGTGAAACCTCCTGTCGCCGATCCATCGTTCAGTGTGAACACAGCAGCGACTGAATGCTGGCCAAGATAGTCATGCAGTGTGAAAAGAACAGTGACCCGACTACTTTGAAAATCGTGCAGTCTGAACTCGGCATTAGCCGAACTAAAGTCTTCTGAAGCCAAACAATATAGCTTTATATAGGAACCTTTGGACTTATACGGCAATATATTGGTATAGGTCCTATTATCCTATTAGACATTTAATTGGTCTGTAACAAAGTTTTTTTTTTTTTTTGTGCATGTTACCAAGCAAGGTTTGAATGTCAGATACCAGGTTTAGGTAGAAAGAATTTGCTGTGTTTGCCTGTCTAGTGAGTTAATTATAGGTAACCTACTCTTGTGTGACTGTGTAACACATTTCTACTTTATAAAAAAAAAGAAAAAAAGTTCTATACTGTACCTCCTTTGGCAACCTCTGCACCGTGAATAAATAGCATAAGAAATAATATGCTTTGAACTTTGCATGCGATGGCAGAATCCATAACTTTTGGTGTGCTATCCAATTCAGTGACAACTGAGACACATTCTCCAGTGTTCATTAAGGGATTCTAGTGGGCTCTGCGACACCCACATGATTTCTGGCCAAGTGTCACCCTTTAGCCCAGATCTTTGCTTGTTAGTGAGCTTGACTCATGTTTCAAACAACCTTACACTGGGCCTCTCTCGGAGCACGGTCATATGCGTATTCCCTGGAGCATTTCAAGACAGAAGAAAAAAGTAAAAGGTGAATACGGTATATATGCTCATTTAAATTTGCGCACGCTGAGCCAAATTCCTCACTTTTCCTTAGAGAAGGATATAATGCCTTCAGAAAGTATTCAAACCTTTCATTTCCCATCATTTTTCATTTCACAGACCACTGTTTCTCAACGTTTTTTATTTATGTAACCCCATAGATTAATCATTAAGGCTCAATTACCCCTTCACTGAATCGACAATAAACCAGAAGCTTTCTCAGTCTGTCTGCATATGGAGGGGCTTGAGCATGAAACTCCACACACTTACTATAGAAGTGAATGAATATTAACATGTGAGTGGTGACAAAAAGAAAACAGTTGCTATCAATCATGAAACAAAAGTGTGAATGTGTGAGGCAATACAACCGTTTGCAAATCAGAGATTTGGATATTTGGGTCAAACTTTTGAGAATGAAGTGAGAACAGCATTCGGAACAGCAGGTAGAGATGCTGTGCCACCAAAAATAGGATTGTTTTGGTACAAGCATAAGTTCAGAGAGATTTATTCCTAAACGTTTTAGTGCCAAAAATATATCATCACTGTCTGATGTGTTCAAGCTGCTGTATTTAAAAAAAAAAATACTCTAGGACACTAAACTCCCATGTGTCTTTATCACAAGAGATATACTATCATAACAAAAATCAAATATAGGCTGATAAACTGTATTTAAAAAAAAGAGAATATATATATATATATAATTGTAAATCACTGAGCTGAAAAATCTGCATCATTCTCAACAAAGAAAAAGAAAAATCTGACATTCAAAATTAAGTTTCTCCCAGAAAATATTGACAATATACTACCAATCATAAAGGCCAATGAAAATTTTGTTAATTGTGTTATTTTATATTTCACAAATTAAGAAATGGTTGTAACACCAGTGACAAATTGTTATTAAAAATTCTAAGCTTTACAGTAATATTTATTCTAATAGTTATAATAAAGTATAAATCTCAAATCAGACTATAACTATAATACATTTTGACTTTACTTTGACCTTTCCACAACTTTTTGTAGTTTCAAAATACAGGTTGTATCATTCATAACAATTATAAGAAGGGACAAACTTATTTTTAAATAATGTACATTATAAATTACTCTAATACTTAAAAAAAAGAAAAAGTTAGACCTTGCTCTAATGTTTGACCTCAAACGAAATGATTAAAAAAATAAATAAACAGATAAATAGTTTTAATCGTTTGACAAATTGAAATGGTTTTTAACAAAAAAGTCAGCATTGACAGAGCTTTGTGCGCATTTGAAATATTTTCCATTACTAAAATACCAGAAGACAGGCTTGTCACAATATTTTGATAACCTGGATATGACAAAAAGGAGAGGAGCCTGTCTGTAACAATGCAGGCAGGAATGAAGCGGAGAGTGAATCCAAATGCAAGCACTTTTAATAATAATAAAACAAACAGGTAATCCAGGGAAAACAAGAGCAGGAACTCAGAACAGGAGCTCAGAGACAGGCAACAGGTAACAGCAAACAACGACCGACCAACAACAACTGAAGCACAGGGGTTTAAATACACAGGCAAACAAGATAACAAGGGGGGGGGGGGGGACACATGACAAGACACATGGCAGGACCACATGACAAACAGAGAATCAAATGACAGACAACAATAAGGAACAAACCCCAAAACCCACACCGTGACACTGTCAACCACAATAAATATTGAAATATTTTAAAAGCAATAGACAGCACAAAAGCAGACCAGTCTTTTCTACCCCCGTTTTCTATTAAAGAATAAAAAGTCTTTGGACAAAGAGACTGACTTCTAATTATACCGGCAAGATGGAAGTTAGAGGTATTGGCTAAGGATAAAACAGAGGGCACTGATCTCTCAGGCGGTCCCAGGGGAGCCTCAGGATCTGTCACCCAGTGACGAACAACAGTGCAAACAAAGGTCTCCTGTTCCTGTCTCCTTCCATTGCTCCTAAACAAACATGCCTCTCTGACAGTGGTCAGGGAAGTGTTTAGTCTGCTAATGTACTGGGAAACAGAAGAATCGGTAGCAGACAGTGCTCACATTGTCCGGCTGGTTACTGTGGGAACAGATCCCACTCTCTAACTCGGATTGAGTGGTCCAGGGCAGAAGAAAGTTAAAAAAGAGAAGAAGAAAAAAAACATAGAACTATCTGCTGCATTTAATTTTCTGGGGAGCACTGCTGAAAGAGAAGATGAAAGAGCTGACCACAAACACCGAGTAGCTTTGCCTTTAGCGATGCCAATAGCACCCACCAAACTAAAAAAAAAAGCATTTCAAAGTTGGTGGATTGGCCTCTAGTTAAACAAAATTGTGATTCTAGATTCATGACAGACGGGCTACTGAACAACCAAGCAAAATATCAGACCAGCACTAAAAAAGTAATTTATGAAGTTATAAAATATAGTAGTGTACAGAAATGTACAACATCACAAGCATTAAAAATCATTCCCTGGAGTGGGGAATCATTTCAATCTGTCATTTTATGACAAGAAAGCTATTTTGGGACCATTTCCTCTCCATATGAAACATCACGCCAGTTTGAGAATCTATCTTTCCAGTAAGGGTGTTTCATTTTCCTTTTGGTTTTAAAAACTGTCTTTATAGTCGCAATCATTTGCCTTAGAGAGATGAAGAAGTTACCACATGTCTGAACAATAATCAGTCTAATGGACTGTCATGATTATGTGTGTACTAGTTAGCTTATAAGTTCACTTGCTTATGGAGAAATCATGTAAACGAGCTAATGCCAATCGAAAACAAGTATCAGTAAGGTAAACAATTTTGCTACTTGTCATGACTGTTCAAACTAAGCTAATAATATAGATCAATCAAACTCCTCTAATAGCTTGTTTTCATGTGACGTCACTTCACTGCGTTGCCATGGCGCGAAATGCAGATGGAGGACAGGAAGTGATTTGCTACATTTAGGAAGCACTATATCAAACTCAAAATGCCTATGTTTTACGTCGTTTATGGGAGCTCAAATCGAGTTTTTATCGTGTACCAAAAGTTGTTGTTCGCAAGGGGGAAAAATACAAGACATTGACCGAAAAACGCAGAAAAAAATGGCTTGCAAACCTACGTCTGCAGTCGGGAGGAGCCGAATCGGAAAATGCCCGTGATGTACAGTGATCACTTCGTCAAAGGTGAGTTAATACACCTTATGTGGCTATGCTTGTGTAACGTACCAGTTTCCAAACTTTGTGAAGTCAAAGTAATTGTTTCTTCTTTTCGTTGAGTTTGTAAGTTACCCCTGTAACTGAAGGCATGTTGCAAATATGGCAAATCTTTCAATTCAGTTGAAAAATTGCTCCTCTTTATAACGTAAGGATCACGTCCAACATATGTTTAGATTTTTTATATATTTCTCTTGTAATAGCGGCTAAAGTAGCGCAGTACGGACTTTCCTCCATCTCGTCCATTGCGCTCTTCACTTCCTGGCCTCCATCTGAATTTCGCGCGTCATCACAATCACGTGACTGAAAACCACCTATAGGGGAGTTTAACTTTTTTTTTATTGGCAGCCTATCGGCTAATTTTCAACATGTTTGCTCTTTTGCCTGCTACAGTGCAATTTCGGCAATCCTATAAGACCATTACAAATCACACTGTACAACATGGTTCTAATAAACTTGGGTACGACATGTATGTAGACTGTACAATGATGACACCTATAGAATCGTAGGCTACGAAGCTAGTTAGTATACTGTAGAAGAATAAAACGTCATCTGCATGGTTAACAAATAGAGCAAGATGCAACGCACTTTGGCAATTGTGGTTTTTATGTGCGCTGAAAAAAAAGGGGAAGCGAAAGAGGAGAATATGGACATGGTCATGGTTAGGGAAAAGAGGACAACTTGGCATGCCAATTTTGTAAATGGAGCTTGAGGTAAGTAGGTTTAAGTTTCAGTGCAAGGTCGCATTGAGCAATACACCATTTCATGTTGCATTTTTATTTTATTTGAACCTCTCTCACTATGACGTAGGACCACTGTTTAGGAGCAATGGCCACAGAAATTGCCATAATTGGTCATCTTACGTCTGGGACAGCCCAAAATCATACAATGTGTACCAGGCATTTAACATTAATTTAAACTCATTCATTTATATTGTATCCACAAACAGTGATTGACTGTCGCAAAACTCTGAATGAAATTCAAAGACAGGTTGTAATGTGACTGGTTATCAAGACACACATAACCCAAGTTAGCCATTACGCTTTCTCCAATGGTACAGCCACGGACCCTTTTATCTTCCAATAATTAGACCATCTCTGGCCGGATTCACTGAAGACAAGTATGTGTATTTTTCATCAGCTCAGCTGATGCTCACAAATTCATATTTTTTAAAACAGTAGAATATTTTTTCATGTAATCTTAATGTTACATTGTGTTAAATTTCTCAAAATAAACTAATAGAAAATATAGACCTACTGTCACATGCACTCTGGACTCTGCCCTGTTCTCACTGTCGCTCCCGCTCTCACTCACCATGTGCTAATTAGACGTGTCATTGTCGGACTCCAATTTAAAACACACTCAGTCAGTCGGTGTCTGTCCTTGAGGTAAGAAAATTAGGGTACGATTACACGACAACAATATGCTTAAAGGGATAATTCACCCAAAAATGAAAATTAGCCCATGATTTACTCACCCTGAAGCCATCCTCGGTGTATATAACATTCTTTCTTTCAGACAAATACAATACAAAGTTATATTAAAAAATGTCCTGGCTCTTCCAAGCCTTATAATGGGAGTCAATGGGTATATCTTTTTTTTGAAGTCCATCAAACCCTATCCATCCGTGATAAAAGGGCTTGAAACAGCTCCGGGGAGTTAATAAAGTCCTTCTGAAGTGAAGTGATGCGTTTGTGTAAGAAAAATATACATTTTTTAAACTTTATCGACTAAAATAACTAGTTTCTAGTTATTTATCCCCAAAAGAATAACACTTGGCAATGTATGACTTTAATCAGGCTTGAAAAAATGCTTTTTATTTTTAATATATGACAATTTTCTATGTAAAAATCATACTAACATTTTATGGGCACCCCAGGAAACATTATAAAATAATAAAATAATCCAGTTAATTTATGTTGGATAAGACTTGAGTAGCCTACATCTTGGATAAGATTCCTAAAAGTTTCACACCTAAAGCACATATTACAGACATTAATGCACAAACGCGTATATGATCACATGTCTAAAGTAAATATAAACAATAAACCATTCTTATAAACTCCTTGATTGTCCTTAACAACTTAAAATAGAATATGCATGCACAATAAACTATAGTACAATTAGACAGAAAGGTTTTTGCAGGTTTTCTTAGTGATCTTATGAATCACTGACAACTCTTAAATAACTGGTTTGTAAATAATGCTATACTTAATTTAGAAATTATTAACTGATCATTAACAAAGTATGAAAATACAATTATTGGTCCCACTTTATATTAAGTGGCTTTAAGTACTATGTACTTACATAGAAAAATAAGTACAATGTACTTATTGTGTTCAGGTTGTATTGTAAAACACTTTTGCTGCTATTGAGGTGTGATACTGGTAAGGTTAGGGACAGGTGTGCTGGTATGGGTCGATTTAAGGGTAGGTTAAGGTGTAAGGGAAGGGTCAACTGTGTAATTACAAATGTAATTACATCAATTAATTACAGTTGTAATTACATGCAGGTTTTTTCTAAATATAAGTACAATGTAAAAACATGTATGTACATAATAAGTCCATTGTATCAAAGTAGTAACTTCAATGTAAGTACATAGTACTTAAGCCACTTAATATAAAGTGGGACCCAATTATTAAACACATTGTAGATATGCTTATAACTCAAGAAAAAAACATTTATAGCTGTATTTATAAACTGCCTAATGTCTATTAATGCTTTATAAATGATGAATTAACTGTTTACTCATGCTTAACTAATGATTAATAGTCTGCAGTCATTATAAAGTGTTACCCAGTTGGGTAAATGTAAAAAAAAAATATAAAAAAAAAAAACCTTTGTATAATGCTAAATGGGCACACAAAATGTTATTCACATACTTATAAATCGACATTGTAATAAAAAAATAAAAAAAACATTATAAAAAGACATTGAAACATTATGATTTATCCTTGATCCATGACAATTATTATTTTATTGCATGAATAATGCTAAAGTACTCTATAAAGTGAGGCCATAATGCCTTGTTCCCTTTTGTAGTCACTACGAGTTACGACGTGACGACGAATGGGGTTTCGCTTAGAAAGCCTATCAACTTTGAGAAATGTAAAATGAGCCAATGGCAAAGAAATGCCATGGGTCTGCGGAATTTGCATAGCGTAACCTCGCCCCACCTCGTGGGTATGAAAGGAGGACGCCGGCAACATGCAGATATGTTTTTGCTTCAGAGCCAAATTTAATCCTCACTCCACAATCCATTCTGAGTTTTCACTCTTCGAGATGAGCTACTCTCCAGGTGTTGGTGTGACGGAGAATTCCAGCGAGATTCACATTGGTTGCTGATCTGTGCAGTGATTTCCCGTCGTGTGTTTCTCCCTGGCCTTCAGGGTTTATTCCTCTCTTATTTGAGTTGAACGCACGATACATCTTTCCGAAAAAACTGTGAAAGATGTCTCGTTCGTGCACTTCTGGTTGCGGTCGGGTGATTTCACCATCTGATGGGCACAAAAGTTTCTTTGCGTGTCTGGGCATTGATCACGTTAAAGCAGCTTTTGTGGATGTTTCATGTTCTCATTGCGGCAACATGACCATCGCGATACTGCGGTCGAAACTCCATGAGCTCACTAGAGCGAGAGTCCCCTCATCTACAGCCTGATCTACACCCTCCTCGCGAGGTGGTACTTCGGCTGGTGCCAGGGTGACCTGAGGGTTACTGTGTGGAACAAAGCGCAGACGTTCATTCCTCGCCCACACTCCATGTCCGTCACAGCATCACCAAGGTGGGCTCGAGTCATCAGGACATGTCGATTCGGCTGTGCTGCCGCTGTCTGGTGTGCCAGCATTGTCTGAGTCAGATCCCGAACTGACAGCCATGCTTGGTCTCTGAGCGACGAAGGTGACTGCACGCTCCCTGGGCCAGGTGATGTCCACGAATGTGGTCCAGGAGCGTCACCTCTGGCTGAACCTGGCTGATATGCGAGACGCTGAGCGAACCCGAGACGCTCCCATATAACAGGCCGGCCTCTTCGGTGGCGCGGTTGAGGACTTTGCCCAGTAGTTCTCGCTTTGCTCCTGAGACAGGCTGCTCAGAGATGGCTCTCAGATCTTCTCAGGAGAGAGTAGCAGTCTCTCTCCTTCCCCCGGTAGAAGGCTGGGGGGGAATCTTTTGTTCTCCACTCCCCGCTGCTTGCCCCCTGGTGGGCAGCACTCTAATGTGGTTAAAGAAAGAACTGACATGTCCATCTCTGAGCCCCCAGAGGACACGGATGACAGTGTGCGCCGCTTACCAGCCTCGCCGCTCTCGTACCCCTCTATCTCCAGACCCCTGGCAGAGCAGACCCCGTGGAACGCTGGTCCTTCCCTGGTCTCCTCTGTCAGGACGCGGTCAATGACTGTACCCCGACGCCGGGATGCTATGCCTCCCCTGTCCGGGTCAGTCATTCTCCCATTTGGGTTAGCCCTGTCTTCACGAAGGTCATCGAGGCAGGCCTTGTTCCACTACAGCAACACGGGGTTCGCATGCATCCTGAACTATCTCGACGACTGGCTGATTCTAGCTTAGGCGGGGCGGAGTTACGCTATGCAAATTCTGCAGACCCATGGCATTTCTTTGCCATTGGCTCGTTTTATATTTCTCGAAGTTGATAGGCTATCTAAGCGAAACCCCATTCACCGTCACAACGTAACGTCTCCGTTCCCTACTCAGGGATCGAGGGTTATATCCATAAATGAAACGGTTTCCTTAGCCTAGCTTATACTTTTTATAATAAGGGATGTCCCAATATGAGATGTGAATTAAATTAAACAGACTTTCAACGTGGATAAAGGACAGAAATGCTTGTTTTTATGTCTAAGAACAAAGACCTAAAGTCATGACACCACAGATCATATCAAAATGCTTTAATTTGATGAAAAAATAAAAAATCATTTTATATCCAGCCTGAGCAAACGCGCTGTGAGGAACATCCTGTGAGTTGATAAGGACACACCACATGTTTCCTTTTGATGTTGATGGAACTTGATATGCTGTATGATGTTGTTGACACTGATGTCATTGAGCAAGATCCTTCCACCTAACCATATGGATCCAGTCAGAAGTCTGTTCTCCAGCCTCTGAATAGGACATCAAGTGAAATCAACTTCAATGAGCAGGAACAGACAATCCACCTGAGTAGAGATTAATGAGCAGTGTTTTAAATGCCTTATACACAATGTTTATGGAAATGACAGCCTCATTCTGCAACATTTTTTTGAACATTTTAAACAATTCAGGTTTATAAAAATGTAATAATTGAACCTGCCGGTGAAAGGACAAACTTCTCTCTGTTGACATGCAGGACTTCTCCAATAATTTAGTGCGCTTAAATCATGTCTTCATCTGTCTCCACTTTGAGGTGATGCCCACATCACAAAATCCAATCATCAACCAAACTCATAGAACCAAGTCCCACCCTGCTTTTCCTTTCGCTTGATAATCTATACATTCGGATGTCATATGGACTCCACTGACTTTCACGGTTTGGATAAAAACAATTTAAACATTCTTCAAAATATTCTTCTGAACCTTTAAAGTTTCCATGAAATTCGTCTGTTTTCTAAATATATGTTGTAGATCTTATTGTGCATGATTCATCCATGTATATGGGCCATTCTACAGAATTGGTGCAAACTGCTGTCCCCCATCCAAAAAATACATTTGAAAAGCATTTAATTACTAAAATCTAAGATGTTTACTAAGATCCTTCAATTATCTATTGAAACCCACAATAATATTTAAGATATCAGTAAGCTTTATATACACTCACCGGCCACTTTATTAGGTACACCTGTCCAACTGCTCCTTAACACTTAATTTCTAAGCAGCCAATCACATGGCGGCAACTCAGTGCATTTAGGCATGTAGACATGGTCAAGACAATCTCCTGCAGTTCAAACCGAGCATCAGTATGGGGAAGAAAGGTGATTTGAGTGACTTTGAACGTGGCATGATTGTTGGTGCCAGAAGGGCTGGTCTGAGTATTTCAGAAACTGCTAATCTACTGGGATTTTCACGCACAACCATCTCTAGGGTTTACAGAGAATGGTCCGAAAAAGAAAAAACATCCAGTGAGCGGCAGTTCTGTGGGCGGAAATGCCTTGTTGATGCCAGAGGTCAGAGGAGAAATGGCCAGACTGGTTCGAGCTGATAGAAGGGCAACAGTGACTCAAATAACCACCCGTTACAACCAAGGTGGGCAGAAGAGCATCTCTGAACGCACAGTACGTCGAACTTTGAGGCAGATGGGCTACAGCAGCAGAAGACCACACCGGGTGCCACTCCTTTCAGCTAAGAACAGGAAACTGAGGCTACAATTTGCACAAGCTCATCGAAATTGGACAATAGAAGATTGGAAAAACGTTGCCTGGTCTGATGAGTCTCGATTTCTGCTGCGACATTCGGATGGTAGGGTCAGAATTTGGCGTCTACAACATGAAAGCATGGATCCATCCTGCCTTGTATCAACGGTTCAGGCTGGTGGTGGTGGTGTCATGGTGTGGGGAATATTTTCTTGGCACTCTTTGGGCCCCTTGGTACCAATTGAGCATCGTTGCAACGCCACAGCCTACCTGAGTATTGTTGCTGACCATGTCCATCCCTTTATGACCACAATGTACCCAACTTCTGATGGCTACTTTCAGCAGGATAATGCGCCATGTCATAAAGCTGGAATCATCTCAGACTGGTTTCTTGAACATGACAATGAGTTCGCTGTACTCAAATGGCCTCCACAGTCACCAGATCTCAATCCAATAGAGCATCTTTGGGATGTGGTGGAACGGGAGATTCGCATCATGGATGTGCAGCCGACAAATCTGCGGCAACTGTGTGATGCCATCATGTCAATATGGACCAAACTCCCTGATGAATGCTTCCAGCACCTTGTTGAATCTATGCCACGAAGAATTGAGGCAGTTCTGAAGGCAAAAGGGGGTCCAACCCGTTACTAGCATGGGGTACCTAATAAAGTGGCCGTTGAGTGTATATATACACTCACCTAAAGGATTATTAGGATCACCTGTTCAATTTCTCATTAATGCAATTATCTAATCAACCAATCACATGGCAGTTGCTTCAATGCATTTAGGGGTGTGGTCCTGGTCAAGACAATCTCCTGAACTCCAAACTGAGTGTCAGAATGGGAAAGAAAGGGGATTTAAGCAATTTTGAGTGCCAGACGGGCCGGTCTGAGTATTTCACAATCTGCTCAGTTACTGGGATTTTCACGAACAACCATTTCTAGGGTTTACAAAGAATGGTGTGAAAAGGGAAAAACATCCAGTATGCGGCAGTCCTGTGGGCGAAAATGCTTTGTTGATGCTAGAGGTCAGAGGAGAATGGGCCGACTGATTCGAACTAATAGAAGAGCAACTTTGACTGAAATAACCACTCGTTACAACCGAGATATGCAGCAAAGCATTTGTGAAACCACAACACGCACAACCTTGAGGTGGATGGGCTACAACAGCAGAAGACCCCACCGGGTACCACTCATCTCCAATACAAATAGGAAAAAGAGGCTACAATTTGCAAGAGCTCACCAAAATTGGACAGTTGAAGACTGGAAAAATGTTGCCAGGTCTGATGAGTCTCGATTTCTTTTGAGACATTCAGATGGTAGAGTCAGAATTTGCCGTAAACAGAATGAGAACATGGATCAATCATGCCTTGTTACCACTGTGCAGGCTGGTGGTGGTGGTGTCATGGTGTGGGGGATGTTTTCTTGGCACACTTTAGGCCCCTAAGTACCAATTGGGCATCGTTTAAATGCCACGGCCTACCTGAGCATTGTTTCTGACCATGTCCATCCCTTTATGGCCACCATGTACCCATCCTCTGATGGCTACTTCCAGCAGGATAATGCATCATGTCACACAGCTCGAATCATTTCAAATTGGTTTCTTGAACATGACAATGAGTTCACTGTACTAAAATGGCCCCCACAGTCACCAGATCTCAACCCAATAGAGCATCTTTGGGATGTGGTGGAACGGGAGCTTCGTGCCCTGGATGTGCATCCCACAAATCTCCATCAACTGCAAGATGCTGTCCTATCAATATGGGCCAACATTTCTAAAGAAATGTTCCTTGTTGAATCAATGCCACGTAGAATTAAGGCAGTTCTGAAGGCGAAAGGGGGTCAAACACAGTATTAGTATGGTGTTCCTAATAATTCTTTAGGTGAGTGTATATAATCATCATTTATGGGCTACTTTCAATTATGAGGTGGCTGTCCCAAACCCTAACCCCTAAATTTCAACTTGTGAAAATGATATTGAAATTTTTTTGTGCATTTTTTTCCATTCTTGTTTTTATATATATATATATATATATATATATATATATATATATATATATATATATATATATATATATATATATATTTATTTTTTTAAATGAAGTTTAAAAAAATCTTTATTTTATTTTTTATTTTTAAATCATGAAACTTTATCTAAAAAACGTGTCCTGCATTTTCATGTCACTACCAAAACAGTGATTGTGGTAGTCCATTGGCTGTGACTGATTTTAACCACACCCCTAAATTTTTTATCAGGAAATATTCCTGTGTCCCTCTCTCTCATGTACAATATGGTGAGTAGATTGATCCCATCATTTTCAGGTAAATGTGTTCTAAAGTCTAAAAATCTGTGTGTAACTTTAAGGAATGTCACTACCAAACTAATTTTTTTCTGCTATTGAGAAAACATTTTTGGATGTTATTCCATAAAATTGAGCTGGTATGTGTTCAACTGTTCTGACCAGTGATTGCTAACCATGTGCTGATTAGCATATTCGAGCTAGGCTCAAAATGATCTAAAAATTGTCACTACCAAAACAGTCACAGCCGAAACATGTCTTGAAGTTTCGGTTGTGACATTACTGTTTTGGTAGTGACAAAAGGGAACACATAATCCTTTATTTGGAGGAACAAACTACATTTTAGTACAGTTATGCAAATAATTTCTACTGTAGTATGTTTTAGTAGTGTTTTAGTATGCAAGATTCTGTTAAAATGCTGTAATGTGATGAGGTTAATATTTATATTTACATAAAATGTGGACAGCCTGATTCAGCCATGGCAAACTAAGTATTGTGGTCACTAACAAAACATTACTGTCACTACCAGAACTGTGCAGTCACTACTGTAACATTTCACTACCATAACATGGGATGTTTTGTCAGAAATAAAGTATATTGAATTATCAACTAAGGTGTTATGATAGTGTTTGGTTCAATGCATATTCAAACTAATGAATCCTTAACTTTGAAATCAGTAAACAATCAACTTTATGCCTTCTACAAGAAAGATTGGGTTCAAAATACAACAAATCTCATAAATTACACTTAAAATATTATTAAAATTATAATCTTTATGATTGGCCTCCACGATCAACTTCAAAGCTGGGTAATGTGCAGTACTACAATATGTCTGCGGATGCTAATGTTAGTTTGGTTAAAAATAACACAAAATGGTTTACACTGTTGACATCTATGTTTCTTGGTTATCGTGTCAACAATGGGCAACAACACATGGAATTATATTTTAAGAGATTCCATACACACATAATTGTCCCCATTGTCACTTCCAAAATTATGCCTATGCCTCAAATGATTCATTTAGTTCTGAAACACTTGTAGAATGTTTAGATTTTAATGTTAGTTTGTGTGGTTAAAGCAGTGCATGTGTACTCTTTATTTTGAAATGAGTGAGCCCAGAGAAATATGTTAAGACATTTTCATTTGAACCATACTTTTTCAGTGTTTCGCACTTCAAATTGGTTTAGCTGCAACAGAGCAAAATCGAGATAGCAACCCATAAGATGGTATGCTAACTGTCAGAAAACCTAAAAGGTTTCGAAATAGTTTTTATTTGTTTGAATTGTAAAGACAGAGGGAAGCACTGCCTTTATTGAAATGTCAGGCAGCTGCAGCACACTTCAAATGGACTCCGACATCTCTTCAAGAAGAGGTTTTCTGTGTCAGCACAATTTGATTGCTCACTCTACTTGACTCTGTGACTTCATTTCACAGCTTAATAAGAACATGATGTTAATCCAGTGGCTTGATCGGGTTCGACGGCCTTTATTGATCACAACCGCCTGTAACATCTGCCTTTTAAGCTGACAAAGCTACCAATGTCTTCCTCCCTGATATTCCAAAACTGTCTATAAAAATGTCCATCTTTGCAGGATCAGGCTGTTTTGATGGTCTAAAGCTTTAGCTTTCCATTAGCTCGTACTGTAGACCAATGACCTTAACAGCTAGTAAGCATTACATCATTGCAAATGGCTGCTGATAACGGCTGGCTAACATCATCCATTAATGTCTGTCCATCAATGTCTTTTACACTGTCTCTTTACTCTTGGCGAGGACTCAAACTGATTAAGCATTCAAATCTAATAGCACCATGGTGCCAAAGACGTGAATATGTGCCTCACGCATGGGTAACTGAAGTATTAGTCATTTAGAAATATGACCCCATATGCATTGGCATTAACAGCAGCACCATTTGCCTAATTACACACTGAGGACATCCTCTGATCCCTTATTATAGACAACATGGAGCTCACTATAACAGTCTTAATCAGTCAGATGATATGTTTTACTTTCTGATTACGAACAGTGGGTCAAATGTCATTTTAAAACATTTCAGTAATGGAATTGTTCTTGCAGTGGGTGATTGAGTAAAGCTATAATACATACCTTCTACCAATAAAGTGCTCTTGTTTCTAGTCTTTTAGTCTCACATAGCCAGAGCTTCATGAAGTCTGATCTACTTTGCAACATTTTCTGATCAAGAGCCCACTTAGACAGACTGTCTGACCAGCATGTAAACAGATCGATCACATTTTGTTGTTATGTGCCATTTAGGGCCAGGTTTATGTGACATAGTTAGCATTACGATAATAGACTAGCACGGGGAAAAAAAATTTAGCAAAATGTGTGCAGACTTTCTATCAGCGTAGGATATACACACTATAGCTGTGTCCCAATGTGAAGGCTGCATCCTCCGAAGGCCGTATTTGAAGGCCGATTGGCCGCATTTGAAGGCTGATTGCATCACATCGGCGCGACGAAGGATGTCCCAATTCAAAGGCTACATCTTCGCAGGCCGCATTTGAAGGCCGATTGCGTCACCGCGGCGCGATGAAGGCTGTCCCAATTCAATTATCCACCCTTCGAAGGCCACATTCGAAGGCCAGTTGGGTCATCGTGGCGCGACGAAGGCTACCCTGATTCAAAAGCGACGCCAAATGCACCTTTCGTTTCCCTGTGAAAGCAAGGATACATAAATGGACACTTAGCGGCCTATCCTACCCCATAAGTCATTGCGCGCCGGTGACAACAGCATTTTTATTTTTTTTAAAAACGACGGACCATTGTTCTTGTCACCTAGCAACTGTTACAGCTACCGATGACGAGCGAGAGTAACATTTGAACTGCACTTTTTTATATGCACTTAAATATTTATATTTTTTATATCCACACCCTCATATGGAAAGAAGCGTAAATGGATGGAGAAGCATAGTTTACTGTAAAGCTACGTCTTAGTGTTGCTTATCTTGGCGAAAGCCGAGTACAAATCAGCATGAAGTTTAACATCTACTCTCGTGTAATGGAAATCATGAAGATCTGGATACGTCCAGTGACTGCGGTGAATAGTGCTGCTGGCAACAAGGGAAAGACCTTGTGACAGCCTGGAGAGACAGCTGACAGGAGGAAATAGACCCCAATGGGGCTGGTAAGGGTTAGCTACCCTTGTCGGCAGTATCCAGCTTCGTGTTTACAGGATGCTGGAGACACCCGCCCAAAGCTTCTAAGAAATTAAAGAGAAAAATACCCCTAGAGTCTGCGAGAGCGGGGGCGGAAGATGACTCGATGTTGGACAACATGGTTAACGACTTAGGAATGGAAACGGATATGAGTATGGAGAGTAAGACTAGTTCAAGATCTGCAGTTAGTAAAGTCATTGAACTCCAAGTTTGTGTCTGTGGCTGGAGCAAGGCGACAACGGTCAGGGGTTTGAAGGTTCATCAAGGGAAAATGAAATGCTTGAGGTAGAAGGGACAAGGGCCTCGCATTGATCAGTACTTCTTACGAAGTCAGTCAAGTCAGTCGAATGAAATCCAGCGACAGGAAGCAAACCACAGCTCGCAGGATATCAGCACCCCTGTCATAGAGGAGAGGAGGGCTTGCACAATTAGTGATGAACATATTCATACTTGTGAAACCGGTCAGACTAACCAGCATAAGAGAGAAAAGAACCTCAACGGGCATAGGCCTGGAGTTAGATGGCCAAGAGCTTGTGAGAAAACTGCATGGGATACGGTAAACACAGATCTATGCTTTGCATTGGAAAGATTAACTGGTACAGTTGAAAAGAAGCTGGATAAATTTGGGGACATCATTTACGCATATGGAAGTGAGAGGTTTGGTGTGGAAAAAAGGAAGGAAAAAGTACAAACTGCTCCTGGAATGTCTAGACGGCAGCAGAAAATTGAAGGGTTAGTTAGAGAAAGGAGACAGCTGAGGAAGCAATGGAAAAGAGCAGAACAAAGTCAGAAGGAGGGACTCAATCTCTTACAAAGGGACATAAAAGATAAGCTGGCAACATTACGCAGAGCTGAGCGTCTACGGAAACGCTACAAAAAGAAGGAACATGCGAGGGCTAATTTCTATAAAGACCCATTCAAATTCGTAAAGAAGTTATTCACCAGTGAGAAGAATGGCACTTTAAAAGCATCTAGAGTTGAGCTAGAGAGATATTTGGAGGAAACGCATACAGATGCAAAAAGGCATGAGCATATGTCAATTCCATCAGACATACCACCTATTAACCCACCAGAATACCAAATGGAGGTCTGTGCACCTAAGTGGGAAGAGGTAGAGCAGGCTGTGAGAAAGGCAAGGGCTTCATCATCTCCAAGGCCTAATGGAGTTCCGTACAGAGTGTACAAGAGTGCTTCAGGAGTTCTGCGAATTCTGTGGAAATTGTTAAAAGTGGCATGGGAAAAACAGGTTGTACCTAGAGCATGGCGCAGAGCAGGTGGAGTCTTTATACCTAAATAAAAAGATGCTACAAGCATCAGTCAGTTTCGTCCTATTTCACTATTAAACGTTGAAGGTAAGATTTTCTTCAGCATTATTGCCCAGAGATTGTCCACCTACCTATTAAAGAATGGCTTCATTGACACTTCAGTTCAAAAAGCGGGCATTCCAGGGTTCTCAGGATGTTTAGAACACATCAATGTTATCTGGCAACGAATTCAGTCGGCAAAAAAGGAGAGGAAGGAGCTCCATGTGACATTCCTGGATTTGGCCAATGCATATGGTTCAGTGCCACATGAGCTTCTTTGGGCAGCATTTGATTTTTTCAGAGTACCAATGTCAATAACAAATTTAGTGAAAGCCTATTTTGGAGATTTGCAATTTAGTTTCTCAACTCCAAAATTCAGCACTGCATGGCAATGCTTAGAGGTTGGAATAATGGCAGGATGCACAATTTCTCCACTGGCTTTTACCATGGCAATGGAAGTAATCATTAGGGCATCAAGATGGGTAGTAGGAGGAGAACGCTTGGCTTCTGGGATGCGTCTACCACCAATCAGAGCATACATGGACGACATGACAACCATGACTACAACAGTAGCCTGCACTAATCGGTTATTGGGGAAGTTAACAGATAATATTGAATGGGCACGAATGCAATTTAAGCCCTCTAAATCAAGGAGCATCTCCATAGTTAAAGGAAAGGTAGTAGATAAAACATTCTTCATTAATGGTGAGGCAATACCAACAGTTTCTGAGAAGCCAGTGAAAAGTCTTGGGAGATGGTACGATGGAGATCTAAAGGACACAGTTCGAGTGGGAGAAGTTAGACGACAAGCAGTGGAAGGGTTGAAGAGCATAAACAGCTGTGCTCTACCAGGCAAACTAAAACTCTGGTGCTTTCAGTTTGGTCTACTGCCGAGGTTGCTGTGGCCACTGACTGTGTACGAGGTTTCTTTGACAACAGTGGATAAGCTGGAAGCGTTAATAAGTTCATACATCAGGAAATGGTTGGGAGTTCCACGCTGCCTCAGCAGAGTGGGACTTTATAGTAAAGGAATATTGCAGCTGCCAGTCTCTGCTTTAACCGAGGAGTTTAAGTGTGCCAAGGTCAGACTGGAAATGACATTAGTAGAGTCACGTGACAAATGTGTAAGGGAGGCAGCCCCTGTGTTAAAAACTGGTAGAAAGTGGTCAGCAAAGAAATCTGTAGTAGAGGCAAAGGCTGACCTTCAAATAGGGGATATCGTGGGACAGGTACAGCATGGAAGAGGGGGTTTTGGGCTCAGTTTAGCTCCTCCTAAATGGGACAAGGCAGGCCCAGCTCAAAGGAGGAAGCTGGTAGTCAACGAGGTGCGAAAGCAGGAGGAGAGGATGAGGAGTATAAAGGCCATTTCCCAGGCCAAGCAGGGAGAGTGGATGAGATGGGAGAGTGTGGAACAACGCAAAATGGGCTGGCAAGACCTTTGGTCAATGGAAGAGAGTAGGATCAGTTTCCTTATTAGGTCAACATATGATGTTCTCCCATCACCGCAGAACCTAAACCTCTGGGTAGGAGAGGATCCCTCTTGTCCTTTGTGTTCAACACCTGCCACGTTAAGGCACATTTTGACAGGATGTAAGGTGGCTCTTAGCCAAGGTCGGTTTACTTGGCGCCATGACCAAGTACTGAGATGTTTGGCTTTAGCATTGGAAGGCAAGCGTAGTATGACCAATAAGTTGCCGCATGTTCTAGCAAAACACACGCAGAAGACAACATTCCTCCGCCCAGGCGAGCAACCACCAAGAAAAGGTGTTAACACCAATTCTCGGCCAGGACAACTGGAAGCTGCTAGGGACTGGAAGATGCTGGCTGATCTTGATCAACGGCTTATTTTTCCACCTGAGATTGCCACCACTAACCTACGACCAGACATTGTTTTGTGGTCTGGATCAGCACGCATTGTTCAACTGATAGAGTTGACAGTGCCATGGGAGGATGCTGTAGATGAGGCATATCAGAGGAAGAAACTGCGGTACGCTCATTTGGCCACTGAAGCAGAACAGCGAGGATGGAGAGTCCAGGTTTATCCAGTGGAAGTGGGTTGTCGAGGTTTTGTGGCACACTCTACAACCCGGTTCCTCAGAGACGTCGGATTCAGCGGCCAAGAGTTGCGTCGCACAGTAAAGAACTTATCTGAAGCAGCAGAAAGGAGCAGCAACTGGCTGTGGTTGAGACGGAAAGATTCTAGCTGGCAAGGTACAGGCCGCCACGCTACGGTTTCGTAGAATTCTTAAAAAACTTGAAGAGTCTGTTGGTTTATTTGGATAGGTTGTATAGTATAGGTTGTATAGTATACTATACAATTTGTATACGTTGTATAGTATAGAATGACGGGTGGTTGGGCAGATATTATGTTTTGCGGTAGGTGGTATGCCATACGGAACCGTTGCCACTGTAACTGCTTTAACGCACCAGTGGGGCTCGACAGCCTTAGTCATTCGGGTTGGCGCGTATGGTTGGGTTGCGGAGAGATAGTGAGATTGTGGTTAGGTCTCAGCAGCAGGAGGGATGTAGAGGTCAGTAAGCTGGGCTGAGTTGAGTGGGGGACGGAGGGGGGTGACTCTGGGACGCCAGAGTCACTGTCGAGCCCTCTTGAGGTGTCGTGGGCTAGTCGACGAAACACTGAGGACGGAAGGTGCCCACTTGAAGACCCTAGAGATGTCCCCTACTCGGCTCAATCCAGACAGTTGTCGTGTTGGTCCACTAGGGAGACCACACTGTAGTTGCAGCCGTCGTGTGTGCTGACGCGCCAAGTACACTGCAGCCGTTAATGCCAGACAGAAGGGGAGTCACACCCTCATATGGAAAGAAGCGTAAATGGATGGAGAAGCATAGTTTACTGTAAAGCTACGTCTTAGTGTTGCTTATCTTGGCGAAAGCCGAGTACAAATCAGCATGAAGTTTAACATCTACTCTCGTGTAATGGAAATCATTATTCAACTGGGTTTTTAATCCCGTGGTATGGAGCCCGGGAAGTCACACCTGTGGGGAGAAAAAAACAATCCGTGGTGACGGTTTTGCTCCCAATTCGTTCGCAATCCTTTTTCTACAAATACATTATTTGAAATATTAAATAATATAAGGTCCGTGTAAATTTGCGTCCATTCGTTTTTCCTTTTTTAACCCGTTATTGAAAAACGAAAAATGAACGGTTGTTGTAGGCCTATTTTTAAAACGCAAAGTTGAACACTAAAATTTTTTATTTGAACTGTAGGCTACACACCAAATGCTGAAATAAATAAATAAATAAAAAAATAAAAAAATTTATAATTAGATTTTTGTTTATGACTTTTTGCCCCTTTATTAAACATTTAAATATATTTACAAATTAATAAGGAAAAAAATCGATTTTTACTGCTTTTCTAAGGCCAAATTAGAACCTGGAAATGATATTTTCCCCGCAGTGCTGATTGAGAAGAGCATAACCACAGAGAGATGATTATAGGCTAATGATAATAAATGTGTCTGAAAAAATAACGAGGCATTTTAATTGTTCGTTTAAAAGTGAAATAAAATATAGCATAAGCCTATAAAGCTTGAAATGTCCAGTACATTTATGAGACGCGCTCCAGTTCACGGAGATCATGAAAGCGCGCCTGCTTGTTTTATTTTATTTTACAAAAGTACAACGCTTTCTTGTTATTGTGAGTTTGGACAAATAAAAGTAGTTGCGAATTATGTGTCATTCTTTTCTGTATGACCAGAAATGATAGAGTATTTTAAGTTGTTTCCACTGTAGGAAAATGCAAGTGTTCGCGCCCGCGCCTCCGTGCAATGCAGTGCACACTCCACACTCCACACAAACACATACGCGTCAAAATGGGGGGTGGGCAACACGCGAGTCCCATGGATATAAAGGAATAAGGACATTTCATTTTACAGAACTACCCACAAGTGCTGAATTAATACTCACACCAGGCTTGTGCACAATTCAGAATTGAATTGAGAATGACTCCTTAATTCCAATTAAATTCTTGAATTTGAATTGATGTCAAAAACAGGATCAAGAATTACAATTCGAATTTGAATTAAAGGAAGCAGAATTGCAATTCAATAAAAATGAAAAGAAATTCAAAGACATATTTTAAATGAAGTGTTTAACAATGAAGCTGTACAGTATCAGATAAGATTATGCACTTTGTGTTTTTTGATTACTTTGAAATTAAAATTGGAACAAAACTAATTAAACAACATTGAGGGGGTAATTTATTTCAAGAATTTTATCATTATCTATATTTTAGAACAAAATGTATGCAGGGTTGAGGAGTGACTAGTCACGTGTAATGCAGTTATGTTATCAAATTACAAAATTAATGTAATTGTGTTTATTTGTATTACTGAGGTAAAATGTGTAATGCAATTAGTTACTTATCCAATTAAAAGGTAATCCAAAATAAAATAACCCAAACCACATTTATAATGGGTAACTAATAACAGTAAGCAATTACATTTCCAAAGTAACCTTACTTAACCTTAATGTGAGACTCATCACATTCCTTCTGTTGTGTGACTGTGTGGAATTTCTTTGAATTGCCATGAATTTAATTCCACTTCCTGTCATTTCCAATTCCAATTCCAATTCAACTTCCTGTGGGGAGGAGTCAATTCAATTCAAATTCCAATTCATGAATTGAATGCAGGCCAATTCTGAAATTCTGAATTTTGCACAAGCCTGACTCACACAGGTCAGTTTATTAGACAAATTAAACTTGTGAGGTAACACAGCGCTGTTTCACTTGGTCTACACACTATCAAACTAAACTGTATTTGAGTGTGTTGAAAGTTATAATGTTATTCTGTGTTAGTTTGTCTGTATGAGACTAACAGTAAGCTAGATCAACATTAGAATAACATACTGATCATATTCTAAAATTTCATCATGTTGAGCTATATAACATTGATTAGTTTTATGTACATTTGCTCACCTGTCTAATAAAGTACGTGCAAGAGTGGCGTCGAAGTTTGTCACGGACATGGAGCTCTCTGCAACTCGAAAACGCCACGCTGATATTGATCATCGGTTTAGTTCTCCTTTTGTCCCAAAGTCCGCTGTCCATGTTCCATAATGTTTGAAAGAAACTATAACAGCGTGAGCGTACCGCTAGACGTAACACAGTTGTCCCCGTCTGTGGCCATGGACACTATGGCAGTATGAGCGGAAACCAGGGATAATGCGGATAGTATGTCATTGACAGGCAAGTGAACATGGACTAGCCATTATTTAAAATTTGATTTAAAATTTTTTTTTTATTAAAAATCTTTGGGAACTTTTGGGATATTGTACTCAAATGCAACACTGTGCAAGTGATTTTTGGATATTTTATTACAAAAATCGTACATATTGTAACTTTAAATGTTACCATCATTTATAAAATCCTCCTAAGCTTTTATGTCCTTTTATGGTGGCTGTGATCTCCGCCACGTTTTAATGGCTGCAGAACTAAATCAATTTGACACCAAACGCTTTAGTCAAAAATACATTTTGGAGAGGTTAAAGTGCTTTTTGGCAACATGTCAAATACCAAAAATTGATTATTTCAGCCGCATTACCGTAAGCCACCCCCCACTGGTCCATTCCTCATCTCAAGTGCTGCTGACTAGCCTAAATATGAATGAATTACTGTATGTGTGACACACATTAACACCTGAGGGATCATTATACAATAAATCATGCATATGGGCAGAAATAAGCTGGTGCACAGCCACACACTGAGACAGAGACATTAAAATGCTGCTCATAAACACTGAGTAGAAAGTGCATTGACCGTTGAAAACCAACATGGTGCTTAAGGCCAATTCAAGTCCTCTTTGACAGACAAACAGACATCAAACACAAAACCAAAGTCAAGGATGGCAGCAGGCAGGGCAGAACATCTGAGGGGGTTTAAAAATGGGCCTAAAGGTTTAAAAATTTGAAATTAATTTAGAAATTCAGAAATGATTCACACCCACAAAACCACTAAAAAGTGGAACTTAATGGCTTAAACCAAAACTTGACCAGATTAAACTGAGAATTTGACGTCACAATCTGCTGCATTATTTCCATTGTTAGAATTGTGAGATTCTGAGAATGCAATACATTTGCTATATTATAATACATGGCAATTACATTCACTCCGACATGTGTGTACTTGCTTTAAACAGAGAGTTGATTTATTTCTCCATTACAGTGTTATTTATAGTGACTAGCGCAAGGCCAGCACTTGAATCTGAAGGATAAATTGTTTCTACACAGTGGGCCTGTAAAAGGACTGCTGACCCTCTTGTGTTTGCTCTGTTACTGCAGTGCACTTCCTCCAAAGCAATTTGATTAATCTCTGTTGGCTCCCAACTCAGCTGCAGAAATCGCCCTAGATGTGCTTGAAATACATGCAGTTGTTCTTTTTTAATATTAAAAACACCTTTATAAGCAGTGGCGAAAAGATTATGTATTAAAGTTGGTGCAAAAAGTACTGAGAAATTGTACTTAAAGTGTCTGTCCGTATTGTGCTATTTGAAAGGTCTCCTACAATAGCTTTATATGCATTGAAGGTCAAAAAACATAAACATTTTCTTATATACAATGCAGCATGACCTAATGCATTTTTGCAGCAGTGAGCAATGTAGCTACTCAAAGACATGTTCATTGTTTTCTTGAACGTGGTGGCCAATCAGAGGTGTTTAAAGCTGGGCACACACTACAAGAAATTCAGGGTGATTTTGGACCGATTTTTACCCTTACCCTCCTGTTAATCCTAGATAAATTCCTGATTATCTTGATGGTTCTACATATTATCTTATCAGATACCTTTCGCCTTCAGAACTGCCTTAATTCTATGTGGCATTGATTCAACAAGGTGCTGAAAGCATTCTTTAGAAATGTTGGCCCATATTGATAGGATAGCATCTTGCAGTTGATGGAGATTTGTGGGATGCACATCCAGGGCACGAAGCTCCCGTTCCACCACATCCCAAAGATGCTCTATTGGGTTGAGATCTGGTGACTGTGGGGCCATTTTAGTACAGTGAAATCATTGTCATGTTCAAGAAACCACTTTGAAATGATTCTAGCTTTGTGACATAGTGTGCATTATCCTGCTGGAAGTAGCCATCAGAGGATGGGTACATGGTGGCCATAAAGGGATGGACATGGTCAGAAACAATGCTCAAGTAGGCCGTGGCATTTAAACAATGCCCAATTGGCACTAAGGGGCCTAAAGCGTACCAAGAAAACATCCCCCACACCATTACACCACCACCACCAGCCTGCACAGTGGTAACAAGGCATGATGGATCCATGTTCTCATTCTGTTTACGCCATATTCTGACTCTACCATCTGAATGTCTCAACAGAAATCGAGACTCATCAGAACAGGCAACATTTTTCCAGTCTTCAACTGTCCAATTTTGGTGAGCTCTTGCAAATTGTAGCCTCTTTTTCCTATTTTTAGTGGAGATGAGTGGTACCCGGTGGGGTCTTCTGCTGTTGTAGCCCATCCGCCTCAAGGTTGTGCGTGTTGTGGCTTCACAAATGCTTTGCTGCATACCTCGGTTGTAACGAGTGGTTATTTCAGTCAAAGTTGCTCTTCTATCAGCTTGAATCAGTCGGGTCATTCTCCTCTGACCTCTAGCATCAACAAAGCATTTTCGCCCACAGGACTGCCGCATACTGGATGTTTTTCCCTTTTCACACCATTCTTTGTAACCCCTAGAAATGGTTGTGCGTGAAAACCCCAGTAACTGAGCAGATTGTGAAATACTCAGACCGGCCCGTCTGGCACCAACAACCATGCCACGCTCAAAATTGCTTAAATCACCTTTCTTTCCCATTCTGACATTCAGTTTGGAGTTCAGGAGATTGTCTTGACCAGGACCACACCCGTAAATGCATTGAAGCAACTGCCATGTGATTGGTTGATTAGATAACTGCATTAATGAGAAATTTAACAGGTGTTCCTAATAATCCTTTAGGTGAGTGTATATTGAACATGTTGAATATTTACGATCAGAAATCCTGTTGTGTTGGAGGAACTCTGAGGACAAACGTGTGCACGTTCTGGAGATTTTCATATGATATGAAACAATGCCCAATCAGAAAGCGAGCTGACGGAAGACTCACCTGCATGCGCTGTATTATGTCCATGTTCACACCCTCTCCACGACTTCATCTAAAAATATATATATTTATCCCCACAAATTTTCTCTAAGAAGCAGTCCATTTCTTATTGTCGGTCGTCGACTATGTTTGTTTACATTAAAGTCATGTTTGATGCGTTAGTGTGTGGTGTGCTTTCCTGGCACTCCACACTCTAGAGGAACTAAACGGTTAAATCATATCGTAGTTTTTGTGGTCTCTCACATTTTGAAAATCGTATAGATTTTAAAAATCTTCTAGTGTGGCACCAGCTTAAGTTAGAATCCCTCAAATGATAAAATTTTTGTTCAGTGCTGGGTTCTGCATGCTTGCAAATCCTCTCATTATCAAACAAAGAGTACAGAATGTAAGAGATTCATCATGCAGTGTAGAGTACCTCATTGATTATAACAGAATTGTATGAGATCGCGATGACATGAGTCTGAGTGACAGCTTTTTAGTGATTATAAAGGGACTGTGGTCTTTGCTAGATAATCCATTGAAGTATTGAAGTTATTTTATTTTATTTTTGACAATGAATGTCAGGGGTTCAATGGTGTACCCTACTGACTTCCATTGTATATACAAAAACAGATGTTAGTCATTTTGGGTGAAAAAAAAGAAGAAAAAATCCTTTAGCAATAAGGTAAAAACATATTTCCAAATGGTTGATGAGGTAAAATGAAAAAGTAGAGCATATGAGAAATATCTAATTATTTCTGAGGTCTCTATGGGAAAAGTGTGAGAGCAATATATAATCCATTTGAAGAAATATATGCACCATGTGTCAATCATCATCAGAATCTGATTTTAACAAAGCCACACGTACAAAATGTGTCAAAGGACTCTAGTAATACTTACCCTTTGCCACAATCTGAAAAGATTAATACCAAAAGAATAATAATGTAATTTTCAGAAAAGAGGGCCACTGGAATTATCTTCTGCCTTCAGCTGCTTGATGTGTAATTACTGTAAGTTTTACAGGTGTATCTCAAGCTGTGGGGAGCTGTCAATTAAATCTGAAAATATTGAATAGAGACTTTACCATACCCGATGTACATTTTAGTTCAACCATATTTTATAATGACTAATTGCTCACACAGTGGTCCCAAAACGTTTTTTGTACAGTTTAATTAGATAACTATCACGGGATCACCAGACTCTCTCACCACCATGCAACCATCCCTGTCACCGGAGTGCTAATCACCAGCACCTGTCAATCGTTACCTTAGTTCAATCTTCATCTGGCCTTGCATAAGGACAAGGATCCAACTCAGCGATCACCACATGATTCCAAGTTCTGTGTGACAATTCCAAGAAGCACATCGTGTGTTTATTCCCTTGTGTTTTCAAGTCTGATTCCAAGTGTGTATTCACCTGTATACTTACCTGCTGGTCCAACTCATTGCTCCAACGCCAGTCGACTGAGGTGTGTGCTTCATCTGTCTGCTCTCCATCAGCCATCTGTAAGAAAAAGGAATTTTCATTATCACATCATCACCCACAAACTGTTTCAGTTATCTATTTACTCACCTGCTCCTACTGCATCCGCTGTAGGCCTATGTCAAATGAAGCTTTTATCTGGATTCACTCACCACCCTGTTCAGTGTGTTTCCTGAAAATAACCGAAGCAAGAGGCATTAAAAAAAAAAAGAAAAAAAAAAAGAAGAAGCTAATAGAACATTTCTGAGAAATAAATTTCCTGGCGAGCTAACAGGGAACATTCTAACAGAACAAATGTTCTGGCAAGGTTCCCTTAAAATTATGACCAAACATACTTCTACTAATGTTAATAGAATGTTCGGTCAGTATTATCTGGTTTTTAATAATGTTATTAATGTTAGCACAAAAATGTTATCTATACATTGTTCATGAAACATTAATTTTTCATTGATTTATCTTTTTCTTTTCTTTTTTTTGTATTCCGAGAATATTCAAATGTTTTCATCATTTCCATAATGTTTGCAAAATGATCAAATGGAATGTCCCCTTAACGTTTGCATAACCAAAATGTTATACCATAATCATTTATTTTTTTTACTGGTTTTGAATATTTTGGTTGAGCTGAGGTGGAGCCGGAGCGACTTAGGGCCGAGCTGGAGCCTTGGAGTGTTTCCTCTCTAAGGACTCCTAGCCTCCTCACTCCTCGATCCTTGCCTCATGCAATTAGAGAATTAAGATGTCCTTTAAGATGGCAGAGCTCGATCGGTTTCTGAGACAAAGGATGGAGGACACGAGGAGGGATGTTGAGAAGGACCCCTGGATTCCGGAAGACTAGAGGCAGAGCCACACAGAAAGGCATAAGGCGAGATGTCGAGGGGCTGAAGGGAACCAGTGGAGGCGGGGCTGAGGAACTGGCTGATTTGGGAAGAGGAGGTGGGAGAGGTAGGCTGGGCAGGAACTCTGGAGACATAGGAAACTCAATGGGTGGTTCCAGCGGTAAAACAGGAAACCCCAAGCTAGGTGGGACCAGCAGAGACATGAGAAACAGGGGGATAATCCTTTCTAAAAATCTTCTAAATAATTAGAAAAACATCCACAAGAGATCAGCAGTAGCTCAACCTCAGCTTTGGAAGTGTGGGCAGGGTATTCCTCCATTCTCCTGCAGCCATATCAGCCTGTAGCCCAAGACTGGTTGCCCACTGAAGCTAGTGTTAGTACCTGGATGGGAGACCTCATGAGAAAACCAGGTTTCTGCTGGAAGAGGTGTTAGTGAGGCCAGCAGGGGGCGCTCTCCCTGTGGTGTGTGTGGGTCCTAACGCCCCAGTGTAGTGACAGGGACACTATACTATCAAAGAGCACCGTTCTTCGGATGAGACGTTAAACTGAGGTCCTGACTCTCTGTGGTCATTAAAAATCCCAGGATGTCTTTCGAAAGAGTATAGGGGTGTAACCCCGGCATCCTGGCCAAATCTGCCCCTTGGCCTCTGTCCATCATGGCCTCCTAATCATCCCTGTATACTGATTGGCTTCATCACCGTCTCCTCTCCACCAGTAAGCTGGTGTGTGGTGGGCGTACTGGCGCAATATGGCTGCCGTCGCATCATCCAGGTGGATGCTGAGGTTGAGGAGATTCCCCCCTTCCTTGTAAAGCACTTTGAGGTCCCAGATAAAGCGCTATATAAATGTAATGAATAACGAATATCTCTCATACTCCAGTAGAATTCCCACATCGTCACATGATGTTGCCGGCTCACACACCTGTGCTATGTTTGAAATCGCCCCCTATACCTTTCATTCACTATTCCCTACCTTTCACCACTAATATAGGCAACTTGAAGGAGTGAATGAAAACGAGTGAGTGAATTCGGACACTAAGTGCGTTGGAAGGGCTGCCGTTTCTGCATAGTTTGTGCTTGCTGTTTATTAATCATTTGAAACTGAGCAAACTGGCATCCCCAGTTGTAATGAAAAGATTTATCTTGAACTCTGCCACGAAAAGTAGCAGAGATGCCATGAAATGTATAAACCTAAATAAAACAATTTAGTAATCAATTAAAAATTAATATACACCTGCATGATATTTTGCTGTAGTAACGTTGGACCAGTGGTTTGGAAAATGGATGGATGGATGATTAAACTGTGAGCGCCATCTTCTGGTCAGACGCAGGAGTTTATTTGATGTGCAACTGTCACAGTGAATTATGGGTATTCTCTAGCTGTTGCGTGCACATCGGTTGTGCAATCATTATTGTGGTGCATTGTGGGATTGAATGAGTGCACTCAATAACATCCACTATTGTTTCAGACACCACAGGTCAGACATTACTCGAGGCTCAGGCTCAGGCGATGTTTGGCTTGGTCCTCCTTTCAGACTCGGGCTCGTGCATCAGGCAGGCTCAATTCCTCTGTCTGCGGTAGGCTCTGGCATCGTGTCCGTGCAGAGGGGTGATGGCTGGCTGTTCTCTGGGCTCGGAGGAGAGGGGCTGATGGTGACTGCTGAGCCGTTATTCACCAGCACCCATTTCACAAACGTGGAAAAATCCTCTCGTACCCCTTTTCCACCAAATAAGAACTGGTTCGGAACTGGTGTTGGTTCAAAGTTGGTTCAACTTGCGAACCTTCTCAGAACCTGTTTGTTTTTCCACTGACTAGAGAGCCCAGTGAACTACGTCGTTACGTTACGGTGTACGTTGTCATACGTCTTAGCTTTCACCAACTTCAAGCATAACAATTACAATGGCGGAGTGCATCGTCTTTCTTCAAATGTTTCTCCTGGCTTTGCGATCCTGTATTGGGTTCAGAAGAAGACATTTAGAATACATTTGTACTGCTCGTCTGGATTACTATAGACGGAGGTTACGTGCAAGAAGAAGTTAGAAAATAACCCAGCCCCCGACGTAAGCATGGCGCGGTAAAAGAACAGGTTTAGTCCAGCAAAGAGTTGGTGGCGCTTTGGAACCAATTTTCCTGGCCGAGAACCGGTTCTTTGGCTGTCAAAACACAAAGAACTGGTTTGCGAATAGGCACCGGCTCCGAACTGGCACCAGCAATGGAAGCTTTAGCGTTAAGTTCTGCCAGGAAGACTCAATTGCTACATCACTTATTACCTTCTCATCTATCCAATCGTGTCTTTTACTTATTATAAAAGACCGGTACTTACACATGTTTGAGTTTGCAGATGCTGACGCTTTCATTTACCTCCATCCTCCCCACCACCTTCAAGATGGTTCTTTCCCCTCCATCCCCCCGACCACCTCCACCAGGATGATCCCTTCCTATACCTCCCAGGGGGTCAGCTGCGCCCCTGCCTTCGTCTTCAGGCAGGAAATGCAGAGTCTGGACCCTCGGATTGCGAGCTATGGACGGGGCCTATGCCAAAGAACTTTATTGCTTGCTGGGCTATCAATAAATGTATTTATTGTTACAGTATTTATTCTCCCGAGTCTTTCTGGTAGAATTGCCTTGGTGAAAAAGTATCTGGTATCTGGGACTGGAAGGAGTGCCTTGGACTGTTTGCTGAGGCTGGTGTAGTAGAAAATGCAGATCAAGCGGGCCAGATAGTGAGTGCAGCACGCCAGATCTAGAAAGTACTGGGTGTGGTCCTCCAAACAGAGCAGTTGGCAGGAATGTACAAAGTGGGAAAAAAAGAAAGAAGCACAGAAAAAAATCCTTTTTCATGTCCTGTATTCTGTCACATGTATTCACACACGCACAAGTCGAAGATCAACAAAAGACGTTTTAACGATAAGAACATGCAGGAGAATAAGAGTAAACGACACACTCACAAAAACAATACCGGACACCGAACTGAGGAAACTATGGGCTTAGATAAAAGAGCTGGTGAGTAAAACTGAAACAGATATCAGATTTATTAACAGAATTATCGACTTGCTACTTATAATAGATACATAGAAACAGTACTGTGAGCATGACGGATCTGCTGCTGCTGCTGCATGAACTGACACGCATAAATCCCATCACAGATCTAGGCAGGTGGAGCTGGGGGAGGTGGAGGGTTTCAGAGGAACAATGCAGGACTATTTTATACAGCAAACAATGAAACCGACTATTTAAATGTTGAGCAAGCAATCTCATAGACTAGCATCATCAGAGGTCAATCAGCTTGTGCCTTGTGGCAATGATGTGATTGCATGCAAACTTTGACTGAGTTTCATGTCTGAACTAGATATTTATTAATATTTAGAATTTTGATTTATTTTTTCGGTTTAAGTTTTAGCAATTTATTTATTTTTAAATTTAAGATTTCTGATTAGCTTTAATTTATTTTTATTTCAGTTTTAGTTTTTGAAATTTAAGTACTTCAACAAACCTTTTCACCCGATATTTAATTTTTTTAATTAACAGAAACAATTTTAATAGTTTTTTAGTTAATAACAACATTGCTGTAACTGATAATTATGTGTGCCTGTTTTTATAATTTGAATATATTTGTTGATGCAGTGCTGATAGTTGTCTGTTAGTATTTAAAGCAGTCTGAAATCTCTATACACAGTAGCCTAAATAATAATGTCCTAATAATAAAAAAAATCCTGTACAATTTACTCTGTAGTCTAAAGCATGCAAAGCAGGTGGAATTCATTGTCATCTTTTTTTTTTCTTTCTTTTTTTTTTTTAATAGTGTCCGTAAAGCTGCTTGATATTCAGCAGCACTGCTTTTAGTGAGTGCTGAGCACGGCAGGAGTGTCATGAGGAAGATAAAGACATCGCGGAGGGTTTTATGACACTGTTTGGTTTCCTGCCAAGAGATTATGCAGAGAAAAGTTCTAAAATCATGATCATCGATCAAATCTGCTTTGTCAAATACATCTGCATGAGTGTGTCAGCTATAGGGCTTATGTATTTGGAGAGGGGAAAAAGATAACTCTAGGTTTTGAAATGATTTCCATGAATTTAAATATTGATCTGCTCCATTATCTGATGTTATCTAGAACAGCAATGTGACATTCAGGCATGCCAAGTTCATGTTTCCACAGCCTGTGTTCATTTAAGCTTAAAATATTCATGACTAAACACAGTCTGTTTGATCTGCTGTGATTCAGTGCCATTTTATATGATCACTATTCAAATACATTATTCCAAGGCAGGGAAAACAAAAGAAATATTATTAAAATTATCCTATACATTCTTTACCATGATATATTCTTTAACAATCGTGATACTCTGATGCTAGAGAGAGAGAGAGAGAGAGAGAGAGAGAGAGAGAGAGAGAGAGAGATAGTGAGTGTGTGTGTATACCATACGAGGGAGCAACAGAAGTACAGGGACTTAATGTAAATTTGTTAGACTACTACACACTATTTTTTTTATATGTATTTTTCATGATTAGCTTGTGTGTATATATATATATATATATATATATATATATATATATACACTCGTATATTTAAGGTCAGTAATTTCACTTAAATGACATTTAATAGGTAAGTTTCATTGTCATTTAAGTGAAATTACTGAACTTAAATATACGAGCTTGATAAAAATTATCATTCTAGAAGAAAATTTCAGATGGCACTTAGAGGCTTTTGCATCTGAACTCTTCATATATATATATTTCACAGTAATCATATTGTTAACTTTTAATTAGCTTTGCGGATGTTGTTTTAAAATTGAATACAGTCAGTTTTTTTATTGCCCTCATAATCTTGATGTCACAACAAATGTAAAATATGCATATTTATATCTATATACAATTCAGTTGAAATAAACAGACTAAAGAAGCTGAATACTTTGTCTTGTTCTTTGTTAGAATCTTCACATTTAAAAGGTCAAATACAAAACTTGGTAACTAATGCTCATTTTCACATACACACAATGTTAGCGGTTTTATGTTACTATACATTTGATTTTCAAAATCAAGATGTTAGGAATAAATATGAAAATATAAGGGAAATACCAGTTCAACTTTAGGAAATATTCCATGTCAACTACACACTAATAAAAAATAAATAAAAAATTTAAAAAAAATCATAGTTTCAATTAACGAGTCATTAACTTTTTCAGAAGACTTTGAATGATAAACCTTTTTTATTAAAGTCAAACTAGCCTGAAAACAGATTTAAATGAAATAGATTTTAAATGTGGATTTTGTCCATAGTATGGTATTCTCTGTGGGTGACTTAAGTGCCAAAAGAATATAATGACATCTAGGTTTTATTTAGGTCAGTGAGCATAAATCTGTGCTGTGTTATTTTTTAAAATAATATTTGCTCTTTGATGTTTCCGTTATTATGGGATGGAGGTGAGCAGCAACCATCCATATTTGTGCTTCTGAGAGTGTGCTTTAAGCCCCTTACAGTGTAGCTAATATAACAAACATCCAAACATCCATCCACAAATAACCCATTTTAGAGCTAACTTCTTATATAAACACACTATCGTGAAAGCATGTCTCCTTTGCCTCTTCATATCGTCTTATAAATCTTAAAAAGGCAATGGACAGATTGTGCACAAGTGTCTGCCACTGCATTTAAAAAATGAGGAAGCACAGATGTCACTTGTGAATGGCAAACTGTGTCCAAAGATCTACTTTTTCATTTGCGCGTTTGCAGTGTTGCTACCTAAAGTTGTTTCTCTGAACCAGTTAATACTGCAACAGTATTTTTTTAATACATATATTGCAAATAGCAATCCTCAAACTACATTTTATTTTAAACAACCAAACAATCATGTCTCCCCATCAGAGGCCATTCAAAAACAGTGTAAAATGTCTTGGTTACGTATGTAACCCTCGTTCCCTGAAGGAGGGAACGGAGACTTGGTCGACGTACCGACTGATTGGGATCACACTTAGGGAGCCTGTCATCTTCGAGTATTGTTAAAATGAGCCAATGCACATTGGTGAGTGAGATTTGTATCTCACACTCTGTCCTACATTGCGGGTATAAATATGGAAGTGGTTGCACACACCAGTTGTTTTTCGCTGAGGAGCCGAGCGAAGTCCGGAGTTAGCGGTGGTCCAGCAATAGTGGCGACGGGACAACGTCTCCGTTCCCTCCTTCAGGGAAAAAGGGTTACATACGTAACAGAGACGTTCCCTTTCAGTTCGGTCACGTTCGATGTATTCGACGCACCAACTGATTGAGATCCCCATTAAAACACCACTAGTGCTGCCACCTTCCAGTGCCTCGACAAAAGCCATTATTATTTAATTAATGATAAGCCACAAATTAGCCACACATTATTGAGGCAGAGATAGGACAGGGATTAGGCCAGGAAAGTTACTGCTGCTCCGCAAGACCCACTCAGTCAGACTTGGATAACACTGGGAAAGCGTGCCCTTTCCGTGGAAAGGGAGATAATGCGTAAGCCACATCCTAACCGTAGGGAGGTAACATGTGGAGGATACCAATGTGGACTGGGCGTTACCGGGCAGTACAACATATGGAATGTTGCCACTGAGGTGGCTCTGACTTAAAACATGGGAGAGACTCACCGGTCAGCGACGACAGAGTGGGCTCTGCCAAGGGAAGACACGGGCTCACCACAGGGAGCCGTACAGTGGAAGAATACACATATGGGATCGCCGTATGGATCCCAACATATGGACCCAGCCTAGCATAGGTTCCACCAGTGCATATGACTGTTAGGCCTGGCATCGGACACTCCGCCATGTCCGTTGTCGAAGTGTGTGGAGGAACTCAACAGGGTTTGGCTAAAGAGGAACTCTACTGGAACAAGAATGGCGCACGTATCTAGTCCATAGGAGGGGAATGGCACAGCAAGCCGACACTTCAAACAGGGCTTACAGTGTCACTGTCTTCTATGCAAAGGGACCACATGGGAAGCAGTCGGCTCGACACCTAGGCTATAGAATCTAGAGAGCGTATTTGGTGCTACTGTGTGCTACTGTGTGCCAGCGCCTCTGTGCCGAGGGTCCCCTCGGTCAGGGAGTAAAACAACGGGCAATGGGACGAGTCCAAAGAGGCAAACAGATCTATCTGTGTGGCCCTGAAGTGGTCCTAGATCAGCTGGGCCATCTGGGGATGGCGTCTCCACTCTCCCTGGGCCATAGGCTATCGTAAAGGCTCATCAGCGGCATAATTGAGCAGGCTGGGAATATAAGTAGCATGAAGCGTTACCTCAGAAGCTTCTGATTCTATAGGAGGAGGTGGCGGGCGAGTTGCGACATGCTAAAGCGTAGCGCAACGGTCGCAGTGTTGTCCGTGCGGACCAGTACATGCTTGCCGAGCAGCGGCATTTTGAGGCGTCTGATTTGCCAATGCAGTTGGGGGCGTGTCAAGATCCCCGCTACTGCATGCCCGTTATGCGTGGCCCCCCAGCCGGTGTTGGTGGACACTTGTTCTAGGGGCACTGTGGCCCGGAGAAACAAAGGTCTGATCACGGTCTGAGGGTTTGGTGGCAGGCTGGGGTCCACCTCGGGACTTGGCCGTGAAGCCAGTGCTGAAGCGGTCTCACATGGAGCAAGCCAAGCAGGATTACTTTGGCTGTGGCTGCTATATGCCCCAGGAGCCTCTGAAAAAAAGTTTCAGTGGACCACTGTTCTGCTCTTACCAGTATTCAAGCAGTTCAGCACCGACCGGACACGTTCCTCTGTGAGGCGTGTTCGACTGTTGAACCGAGTCCAGCTCTATACCCTCCCGGGGAGCTGGACCATCTCCTGAAGAGCTTCTTCCTCCATCCCTGTGTGGCCCGTCTTCAATTACGCTTGCCACCTGGCTTGGCCGGCTCCATGCTGAGGCCTAGGTGGAGGCTGTTGCGGTAGCCCAGAGGGAGCGGAGGCAGTGGCAGACAGACGCCTTCGGTGACGAGCAGGCGGAGGATCTGCCACCGGGGGAAGATGTGCCGGATGGCCTCCGTCTGCTTCTAGGGCGGCAGAGAACTGTTGGGCGAAGTTCTCCACCATGTCACAGAAGAGCCCAAACTGGGATATGAGGGAGTCCAGGAACCAAACCTTGTCCGCATCCCTCATTTCGGCCAGGTTGAGCCAGAGATAGTGCTCCTGGACAACTAAGGTGGACATCACCAGACCGATCAAGCGAGACGCAACTTTCGTTCCCCGGAGGGCGAGGTCAGTTGCGGTGTGGAGCTCACCCATGAGCTCAAGATCTGGGCTACCCTTGTGCATATCCATGAGTGCCTGGGCCTGGTGGACCTGGAGCAGTGCCATGGCAAGGAAGCCTTGTAAGCCTTGTAAGAACGGACGAGAATTTACAGGCCTTAGAGGAGAGACGAGGATCCCCCTTCCATGAGGTAGCGGTCACCGGACACAGTTGCATGCGACAGACCACTCCACTGGAGGGATAGACTCACAACCCTTCACCGCTCCCCCGTCAAGGGTAGTGAGGGTGGAGGAACTACTTAGATGGTTTCTTGCAGAGAACGGTGCTGTCCATGCCCTAGTAAGCTCCTCATGCACTTCAGGGAAGAAAGGCACTGGGGCGGTGGGCTGAGATCCAGTCCGGCCCGCCCAGAGAAACCAATCATCCATTTCAAACCCAGAGATAGTTCGGGACTCATCCAAAAGAGCTGCTTCAGCGGATGCACGGTTGCAATGGCATCTTGAAAAAGATGCAAATGCACCCGTGTTGCTCTTTCAGGATATGGGACCCTTCACCAGTGCCGGGGCACACAGGGGAATGACCGCGGCAACACTGACAGGAGATGGTGCAGCCTGTAAATTTTTCTGTCAGTTTTTTTTGCTGTATCGAAAACGTACCGAACCGTGACTTTAAAACCGAGGTACGTACCGAACCGTGATTTTTGTGTACCGTTACACCCCTATTTTTTGGGGGGAAGCTACCTAGTTTTATGAGAGAACATTTTAAAATATTTTTTTCCTCCCATTTCATATATTTTTGCCCATTACCATGTCCCTATATGGGCTCCGTACATCTCAGCATTTCTGGGAATTAGTCATCCTTCTAAAAATATATATTGAATAGCAGGGTCATTATTCATGCTAAATGGACAGTGTGCTAAACAAAATGTACTTGGGATTGTCCCAATTTGTTCTATACAAATAAGGCAATTAGTACAGTATACAAAACCATTAGTGAATGGAGCTCAGAAATTTTATTTACTACAGTATATTTTAAATAATTTTTATATTTATCTTAAATCCCCAACTAGTGGCTATTTACAAAGCACATGTAAATCTATAAAAAGCACTTAGAGAGAGTAGGAGATAGCCATTGATTACCAGAGCACATTCCAGCAGTGCACTTTTGTAAGAGCTGACAAAACAACTTCATTCTAAATTATTTGCAAATATTCATGCAATTCCTCTTTAACACCAGTAAAGGCTGAAATAATGCATGTATATGTCTACTGTTTGAGATAAAATACCCTTTTCACTGCAGAGTATTGTAAAAACATACATTTTTTTAAGACTAAACAAATGATAAGCTGTTGTTTCAGTGCTGTAGCTGTGACGTTATAACAAAGACTACCTCCTAATCTCACATGATTTGGTTGCAAAATACATGATTTAGCCCTGAATGATATTTCTCAGCTGATCTTTTAAAAAGTTGCTTTGACACTGTGGAATTGATAAGGAAGTTAGCAAAGAGAAGAGATGGTTTAGAGGCTCACCTCTTTAAGCGCTGTGAAAGCACTGCTCAGAAGCATGTGATAATCAAATGCTCCATCTGTACTGAGAAAACACTGCCTCTCTAAAAGGGCTGAAGGTGTGATGTATCACTGTCACACCAGCATGTCAAACTGTGCATCTGGAGACGTGTGACAGACACCCGCACCATCAACCAGAGCCCACCACACCACTTATCCATTCCATTTCATTAAAAACATATAATAACTTTTTAATGTTCTATTTTTGAATAAAACCAATGGACACCATCTAGTGTTCGTCAAACTTTTGGTCCTATAAAGTCCTATAAAGGCAGCTTTTTTTAATTTATTTTTTTATGTTATATTGTGTCAGAAACAGAATTTTTTCAAGTTATACAAAAAATGTTTTTACTAAATTATTTACTGCTTGAATTGTAATTATAGTAAACCAATGTACAAACAAACAATATACACTCTTAGAAGAAAAGGTTCTATAGGCGCTACGTATTTGGAACACCTAAAAGGTTCTATAGGCGCTACGTATTTGGAACACCTAAAAGGTTCTATACAGAACTCTTTATAAGGGTTCAATAAAAAGAACCCTTTGGGGTTCTTTGTAACCAAGAAAAAGGTTCTATGGAACCGTTTAGGTGTTAATTCATTATCATTTGTTTTGTCCTTTCCGAATTAAATATTTAATATTATTGACAAACATCAAGACCCTAAAATGTATTTGTGAATGATCACAAAATTCAAGATATGGGGGTTAGAAAATGTATACATTTATATAATTTTATGTAGTTAATATCACACGAAGAGTGCCATTTCAGTTGTTCTTCTCTATGTGATATTAAGTTACTACAACAGATTAATAAACAATAATTTAATTGCAACTACAAAATGTTGCAGAATACTGTAATGTAAGAATGAATAATAGCCTATAAAGAACCTTTGTGCCAAAAGGGTTCTTTCTTGTCAATATAGAACCTTTTTAGCGTAAAAGGTTCTTTGGAGTTGAGTAAAGAACCCTATGGTTCTATATAGAACCCCAATGAACCCTTTTTTCTAAGAGTGTATATTTGTAGATTTTTTTCTACCCACTGTTAAAGTAATTCTAAAACTTCCACAAAAATATTAATATTACTGTATTTTGTAAATATAAACAAATTTGGTAACACTTTACAATACGGGTGCACTAATATGCATTAATTCATGCTTAACTAATGCACAGATAATCATGCTCATGAAGAACTAAACCATTAATTAATGATTACTGCATCAGCTACTAATAAAGATTCTATATGGATAATATATTAAGTAATATATGAATTGTTATTAATTAAATGTGTCATAATGTATTCATTTCTTAATAACATATTTTATTAACTAAAAGTATAAATTAATATGTTAAATACCACAATTGGTCAAAGCAATGTACTTCAACTTCGAATTGTGTGGTTTAATTAATCATTAATGATTAGCAAATGTATCATTATGTTATGATTTACTTGTTGAGGTACATGACTATTAACTAATTGTTAAGTAATATGCCATTTATAGGTTTTGACAGTTGCATATGCAGTGAATGTAAGGTCAAAGAATGTGTTTGAAGGATGGGTAAATTGGGCTGCACACAAATTCTTCAATCCAATCCAATCCAATCCACCTTTATTTATACAGCACCTTAAAAACAACACTGTTGACCAAAGTGGTGAACACAGTCTGCAAATAAACAATAACATACAACAGAGGCACAACAAAAGAAATAATAAAACAAGAAATAACAATACAAATAAATACAACAGTAATACAAAACTGAAAGTCAACCCTCAAACTGTGTTAAAAGCCAAAGAAAATAAATGAGTTGAAGACAGGATTTAAAAAACAGAAAAAGACTCAGTCAATCTGATGTGCAAAGGCAGCTCATTCCAGAGTCTCGGAGCTGCCACAGCAAACGCACGGTCACCTCTAGATTTACTTGGGGACTACCAGCCGACCAGAGCGAACGAAAGGGAGTGTAGGGCACGAGCAGATCAGACAGATACTGGGGGGCCAGGCCATGCAAACATTTAAAAACAAATAAAATAATTTTAAAATCAGTACGAAAGTGATCATGGTCAAGTTATAACATAATGATACATTTGCAAATCATTAGCTAATGATTAATTAAAGCAGACAATTTGAAGTTGAAGTACATGACTTCAACCCTTTGTGGTAATTAACGCATTCATTTACACTAGTTTACAAAATATGTTATTAAGGAATTATTACATTATGACACATTTAATTAATCACAATTCATGTATTAGTTAATCTATTAATACTTTAGAATATTTATTAGTTACTGATGCAGTAATCATTAATTAATGGGTCATACATTAACACGATTATCTGTGCATTAGTTAAGCATGAATTAATGCATATTAGAGCACCCGTATTGTAAAGTGTTTCCACAAATTTTGATTTTGATGGCTGCAACACACTCAAAAAAAGTTGGGACAGAGGCATGTTTACCACTGTGCCACTTTCACACTCGTGTTCAGGCAGGAAGACCAAGACAGACGGGTCAAGATCAAAACACACAAAGTTTAATAATAACACCTCAAGCAGCAAGCAGACAGGTGATGCTAAACACAACTTAAAGCTGCCGTCGGCAACTTTTTTTTTAATCATATTCAGCGAATTCGACACTATATTCTGACAGAACAACAAAAATAAAGTGGTTTTAGAAAAAAACCAGAGCTTCTAACTCCACCTGGAGCGTTTTATTTGTTTTGCAAAAATCCACCGCTCCCGGTTCATTGTGTCCAATCAGCGCAGGGGGGTGTGAGATATGACTGTCAATCACAAGTCGTGCATGCACTCATCAATCACATGCACCCGCCTGAAGTTCGCGCAGTCGCGAAGAGTGATGGCGCAATAACGAGCACGAACTCGGTGGGAGGGTATTCGTTGATAGTGGGGGAGGGGCATGAGGGGCAATTGGGGGAGGGGCAATTCAAAATTTTTCCTAAGTCCACTCAATCAGCCAGAGTTGCCGACGGCAGCTTTAACGAAACGGTGATTGGGCAGGGTATGAATGCAATGGTACAACTTAAAGGAGCTGTATGTAAGAAATTTATTTCAATTAATCATAAATTTTCCCTGATATGTCACTAGACATTAAGAAATCATGTTCATTTCAAATACTTAAATCACTGACAACAGTAGTCCAGCCAGGATATTGTCATTTAAAAAGTGAAGTTGCAGCCCTCAACTGATGTTGGTGTTGTCATGTTGTGTTTTGGTCTGAGTGCCACCCTCCACCTATCCACCAATCCCGAAGTCAGTAGTGTTGCGGCATCCGGGTTGCCAGCTCTGCTCTAGTTCCCTCAGCTGCAGCTAATAACGTGTCGTAATCGGATCCTGCAGCCTATCTGGCAACCTTGAGTCAGTCATTTGAAAGTGATTGCAGTACCAGTTTTGGCCGCAATCTTACATGCGGCTCCTTTAAGTAAACACAAATGGGATGATTAATAGAACACAGCTGGTACAAATGAAGGAATAATAGCCGTAACCAAAGATACGTGACAAATGAAAACAAACTGAAGGTCCTTGTGGCGAGCAGGGCGTGGCCGAGGGCCGTGAGAGCGGCGTGAGGTCGGTGATGCGAACGCTAATGAGCGTCACCTGCGAGCACACCGGTCTCGAAACTCTCACGTCCCTCGGCCACGCCCTGCTCGCCACAATCCTGGAAAACAGAAACTAACAGAACATAATGGGGACAGTCACATTTCCTTCCCTTTTAATTAGGCTACCCTTTTTAAGCATTTGGGAATTGAGGAAACAAATTGTTGCAGTTTTGCAAGTGGAATTTTTTTTTACCCAATCTCATCTGATATAAGACATCTGCCCAGCAGTCCATGGTCGTCGTTCGTTGTCTGATTCTCCTTTTCATGATGGGCCATACATTTTCAATAAGAGGCAGATCTGGACTGCAGGCATGCATCCATTCTACGGTGTAGAGTGTGTAGAAAGCTGCTGTTTTCTCAGAATCCTCAAGCCTGATAGGTTCACATCTGTGCTTTTCCCAGACTTAGGGCATTCGTTGAGGGCTCAGTGAACAGCTGCATAAGGAGAAGCTCAGGCAGCGTTCGGAGCCTGACTTCATAGTACATAAGCACTTAGAATGTCGACACCCGTGCTTAAAGATCAGGGATGTCTTGGTTGTAAAATCTGATGAAAGCGGACAGCGAGAACCAGCTGTGGCCGACAGACAGATCTCTGTGATAGAGATTCCGCTAGATCATTCCCAGGAGACCATACCTCTAGTGGAGTGGGCCCTAACCCCAAGGGGACAGGTCAAGTCTAACTTGTAAGCCAGCGCTATCGCGTCCACAATCCATCTGGAAATTGTTTGCTTCGAAACTGGCATTAATAATCAGTATGGGTTTATGGCCTTATTTCAGTGACTAAATTTGTTTGTTTTTTCACAAACCATGCATAAACATAATTTTGTCAAAACTACATACTTTTATATACATGCTGCTCACATATTATTGTAGCAGAGTTTGTTCTGAATACAGTGTAATCAGACTTTGGCCATGAAAATGTTACAAGTAACAGAAATAAGCACAAATGTCAGGACATGTCAGAACACCTCAAGGGCCCAGAAAACACCTTAAACCACAGAGGTTTCAAATTATTGCATTCCACATACATTTTCTTGTTAGGACCTCAGTTTGAAAACCCCTAATCCAGAAAGATGGATATGCGTGCCAGATTGAGTGAACATAGTTTGAAAGGTAGAATTACAGTAACTATAGAAACCATTAATTGGATCTGTTAGAAAATATATATACCACTGATATTATTTATTCTTCTACACTTCTTACAGTATGTTGAACATATAGCACACCAAAGTTCACAAGTTCTCTTCCTATGGAAACGTTGGCTTAAGTTCTGCCGGGAAGACTCAATTGTTATGCCACTAATTACGTTCTCATCTATCCAATCATGTTCTAATTGTAGTATAAAAGATTGGTATTTACACATGTCTGAGTTCGCAGAGGCTGATGCTTTCATTCACCTCCATTCTCCCCACCACCACCAGGATGGTCCGTAGCCTCAGATAGCAGGCTACGGACGAACTTTATATCATAATATTGCTTGCTGGGCTGTTAATAAATGTATATTTGTTATGGTATCTATTCTCCCGAGTCTTTCTGGTAGAACTAATCTTATGTATGCAGTTTCTCCATTAACAACCTAAACCCAAGTGATCTCATTAAAGGAGAAACCTGAATCACAAAAAAAGAGGAAAGGACTCATTACCAAACAAATAACCTGAAAAAAACACAGTATTGATCATCATCTGTAACTATAGTAAACAACTGCACCTCTGACACAAGTATTTTCAGAAATTTAGCCCCTCTTAGTTCATTCGCAGACTTTAGTTTTCTTTGCCGATCATTAGTTCTTTAGCATCATGCTTAGTGAATCATCGTATCTTTCATTTGTTAAATATGACTAAATAGACCCGTTTGTGGTTAATCATCTGTTCAAATTCTTCCTGTTCCTGCTTTTATGAAGGTGTTGAAGAGCAAATGACACTGCGTTGAACAACAATGAGAGTGACTGACAGAGCAATCCATATCTAATTAGAGCAGCTGGCTTTTAAACTAGACAGTTTGATGAGAACGTGAACATTAAAACGTCTGCCTGCTGCATGCAAATTGACTCTTTTAGACATACTGTGTTTAGACAAGAAAGGGAGAAAAAAAGATAGATGGGAGAGGGGATTCTTGCCGAAATGCTGGAGAGTGCTGAACAAGAAAAATAACAAGCAGTAGTTACAGAACCAGGGAACTATCAGGGTCACGGATATTGTTAGAACAAGTAGCTATGCTATTAAATGCAAGCAAAAATAATTGCATCTCATATCGTCTCTTATGTTAACAAGGCAATGACTGACGCATTTGCATTACATTCCAAAGAGCTCCTTTATCAGCCGCACAGTTGAAAATTAAACCATATCCGAAACTGCAGGTAATGGAACGGTTAAGCAAAGAAAATGGTTTGGCCCAAAGGTGGAAAAATGGCTATTCATATACAAATAACTGCAGGTTCCAGTTGACATGAACACTAAACACCAACAACTGTTATTCCTTTTCACAAAAATTATGATTAGAGAGGCAGATTATCGATTAATAAAGACTTATTCCACATAGTACCTTGTAAAATATTATGTTATGATCCATATGTGTGGGTTTTCTAACATAGTAAACTTGCTTGGTAGCTCGGCTGTTACAGCGTTGCACTTGTGACGTGTAGCGCTTCATTGTCATGTAAAACACAATAAAACATATTAAAGACTTGAAGAAGGAAACTAAAATGGCATGGTTGCTTCAGCAAATGCATTTTTATCTAATATCTGCTTTTGTTAATAGTATCGGTTATGTTTTGGGTAGGTTTAGTGTAGGTGATACATTATTTTCAGACGCAATTAATCTTTTAGAACCACTCACCGGACATTTCATTTCTGAACATCTACGATACGTACCACAACCAACGTAATAACCATTTCATATAATATGTCAAAACATGTACATTTTCCCAATGAGCCTGGGTTGGAAAATAGCTAACAACATTGAAGCTACAATAAAAAGAATGAATGAATCAGGTCATGAATGAATGCCCTTGTTTTCCATGGTCCCTCTTTTATCGTTTTGTTTTGTAATTGTTTATCCCCTTGCATTTAGATCCACATCTCAGCCTGCCATCCATTTGCTCCTGCATGTTACAGAACATCTGACCCGAAATGGATCTAGCAGGGGTTAGTTTTCTCGTCCTCCACCAGGGCGAGTGTTCCCTCAAGGACCACACCGTTTTTGTACAGTTACAGTAGTATGCCAAACTCATTTTCTGGACAATAACCCTGTATCGGACCTGACCAAACAAACCATTCAGAACTCAACATATTTAGTGATGGTCCTTAAGGGACATTTTCTGAATTTGTGGTGCATGCGCTTCAGCTATAAGGATCCCTTTACTATACATCCCAAGTTCTGACTGCTACGGAGCTTGCCCACCACGGACCTAAACGACCATCCCTAGCGTGGTGGTCTCAGTGCTCCTAAACCCAGTGGTTTCAGCTCTCCCAAGCCCGGTGGTCTCAGAACTCCCAACTCAGTTTGTCCCAGAGGTTCTTCCTTCATCAGCTATGCTTCCCGTGATGGCCACCACCATTGTGTGTGTCCACTGTACCGCCACGGAGGCCATCCCAGAACTCTCAGTGTTCTCACGGGGCCATAGAGGCCGTCCCTGAACTCTGTGCTTCAATACGGAGGCTTGCCACACCATGGTTTCCAGCTCTGGCATTTAGTGTTCCTTGGCTCCACCCTGATTCCTGGCTCCAGGCTCCACCTTAGTCTTGCTTCACCACCCTCCTGGACTTTCTTATGTGTTTTGGAGGTTTGTAAAAAAAAATATCCATATTTAACACTTTAAAGGCTAATGTAGCTCCTCTTCTCTTATATCGAAATCCTCCGCCTTTTCTCTATAACAATTCTCGTTTTAAACTTTAAATTCGTAACCGGTGTTTTGCTTTGCTCCATCCTCTGCTCTTCCGCATTCGGCAATTGGTCATGCATCAGGTCAGGGTTACTCTTTCACCGTAAATCGATGTGTATGGCCTTCTGGCGGAAGAAATTGTATTAATCTGAAAGAAGAAAGTCATATACACCTAGGATGGCTTGAGGGCGAGTAAATCATAGGGTATCTTCACTTTTGGGTGAACTATCCCTTTGCCATCCTTTCACTCCTGCATGTTTCACTAGAATAAATCAGACATATTGCTCTGCAGTTAAGAACATTGACCCCCAAACCTCAAGATCAAAGCCCCATTGAAGTTTCTTGATAGCATAAAGTGAATTAAAGGGTTCCCATATGGAAATGTAATATATGACATACAGTATATGTCCCTATATCGCAAGTGATGCTGTCATATATGCTAAATATAAGACAATATATTGCTATCACATATATCTAGATATATGTTGATATAGGTTTATAACATATATAAATTCTCCATATTAAATTACTATATTGACATATGTTAATACAATGTATATGATTATTGTTTATATAATGGTGTATGTTATAACCTTATATTTCACCGATATGTTTAATTTAAATATGCGGCAACTAAAGTTGCCGAAATGTATAGTTGTCATTTTCCTTTTATAAGTATTTTTCTAGAGGTTATCCATGTTTTATGTCTCAATGACATTCAAGGAAACAACCAAATAAAAAAATAAAAATAAAAAAAGGTATCCACTTCCTTCCTGTCACATGAGGCTGTCTACTTCCTACCCCTACTTCCAGGAAGCATGGCTAAGGCAAACCCTCCCAAAGAAACATCATTTTCATATTACTAATAAGTATTTTTGGTTGACATATATATATATTCATATAATCATGAAGGTCTCTAGAATCATCCAAACAAAACAAATCTTACAAGAGATCTGTAGTTTTTTGTATACTTAGTCAAAAGTCCAAGCGGCAACTATAGTTGCCGGTGGGCAAATATCTTGTAAGTACATCATGGGAAAATGGGGTAAAATGTGTTAATAGGTTAATAAATCAAGGTTATTGAACTTGTTTAGTGCATAAACATAACTTTACCCTTTAAATGACATCTCTGTCTCATGGCCTGTTATTTATTTATTTATATTTTTGCCATTTTTCATTTGTTTTTTTTGTTTTTACAATTCACCTTATAAAAGACCCAAATTTCTAAATTTCATTCATGGGGTTAAAATGGATAATTTGACATGGTTTAGTGTAAGATTTTTACCCATATTTTGGAAAATGCCATTTTAAAAGTACATAAAATATAACTTTAACCAGTAGATACCAGTAAAAGTACTACAGTGCAGTTGTACTACTGTACAACAGTTTAACAGTTAGATTCATATCTACAAATTATGAAATCATAATTATAACAATAAAAGTTACTTTTTGTCAAAGTTTAGCCATTTTTGTGCTGAAAAAAAATCCGTTTTTCAATAATGTTACATTATGATTAGAATCAAACCTGATCAGGATGTTACAAAGAGAAAAGTTGGAGTCTTTACAGTTTATCATTTATTTCAAACATCTGTTTTTCATATAATTCAAAAAATTTGTGAAGTGTGCAAGTTAATTTCTGTCTATGTGTGTTATGTGTTCATTCTGATTTTGAGGATGAATTTTGTCCATTGACAAAAATCATCTGATTCATAATATAAAATTATTGAAAAACTGATTTTTTTCCCCAGTAAAAATAATGCTTAAACTTTGACCAAAAGTAACTTTTATTGTTAGAATTATGATTTCATAATATGTAGATATGAATACAACTGGAAAAACCTGTGAAAAGATGTCTTTTATTTAGTCAAATAGCAAATAGCAAATAGTTGAGCTCTGCAGCTGTCTACAGTTTAAAGGGATCATTTTGTTACTTTTAAAACTGCATTTTCCTAAAGATGGGCAAAAATCTTACATTAGAAGCTTTTTTGGGTTCGCATCAAATGTTCTTCGACTTTTATACACAATAAATTTGTTTATTAATAAAGATTGATCTGTTGAAAACAGTTATTTTGAGATAGATGTTCTCCTCCTATTCATATTTGACATTGAGGGGTGCATACAACATATTTGCCCACCGGCACCCAGTTGCCGCACATTCAAATACGATTTTCAAGAAAAAAAAGAAAAACCTGGGGAAAATAAATGCAGAACATGTTCACATAGGACACTATTAACACGACTATATTCATGAAACCATTCAGAAAAATTTGGGCACAAATTTAAACAATATACATACATTTTACATGCTTATGGTTTCCTTATTAATTCATTCCTTGTCTTCCTTATTTGAACATCTTGAACTTTTAACAAGTCTAAACGATCCACATTTAATTTAAATTTATATCCCATTTTAGAATTAGCACTTTAGAATTAGTCTTTTATTAATTGTGAGCATTGTTCCAATATCACACATAAAAGACTGTATTATCCTCCTGAGACCCCGGGAAAAAAAGTTTTTTGAATTTAGTTTTTTTCCATGTCATCACATTGTTTCGAGCACAAGAAACAAATGGTAAAAAAACATTTTTGCAAAATATTATTTTATTCATACGTTATGCTATGTCCTCTGTAGTGGACGCCAGGACTAAGTTGTTTAAAAGATAACATGACATCAAATTATATGTATAGGCAAAACCAATGGGATTTTTTTTTCAATCACCAATAGATTTAGGGGTTTCAGGATTTTTTTAACCAAAATTTATATAAAGATGATTCTCAACTATGTTATGAAAGAAATAACGGAATGAATTGATACACCATTTTACTTTATGCAATGTGTGGGTAAAATGGCCATAAATTAATATTCCCATTCAATGCAATGTATCTATACACTGTATCTAATTTGCACATTAATGTGTTCTTGGAGCAACATTTAATGAAAAAAGAAGTGTAATAATTGGAGCAATAATTGGCAACATTTTAATAATAATATCTAATATTTTATAGGAATATTGATGCATAATTGATTTCCATATTCACTTGTTGTGTCTCACAAAATGCCTGATAAACATGATTTAAGTCCTGCTGTCCTCTACAGTGGACATGTATGAAATCAATGCCCTGTTCTGTAACAGAAAGTATTTTTTTTATTTGAAGCCCCACAACTTTTTCCTGTTTTTTTATGAAATACAATTTGAAAAGTAGTCCAATTTAAATTAAAATTACAATATATTATCATATTTGCATAAGAATGCTACATTTGATCACTAAATTAATGTCAGACTTTTTTAAAGACCAAGGAGAAGTTGTTTTCATGGTGAAACCTCCAAACATTTGATATCTCTGAAACGCCCTGAATGTGCTCTTTACAGGACACCCAGGTTGTATCATGTGACATGTATGATGTCAGAGAAATTAACTAAAATATAATGTCCACTACAGTGGACAAAAGTCTATTCTTGGGTCCCAGGAGGATTTATACATACATAAAATATATGGGCTATAGTTTTATATGTCAATATATGAAATTATTCCATTTTCTAATAGGTTTTATATATGGGCAGATTTATGTAGGCTACATATATGTTTTCACTTTCTTTGTGGATATATTTCATATCTGCTTCCTGCTCTGCTACTCGGACATTCTTGCTAACTGCTCCGCGCTTTGCTCTATCGCTTTTATATTTTTTGCTCTATCGCTTTTATATGGTGCGTGGGGTGGTGATGGCGCAGTGGATAAGACACATGCCTTTGGTGTGAGAGACCCGGGTTCAAATCCACTGTGAAACACCAATGTGTCCCTGAGCAAGACACTTAACCCTAGTTGCTCCAGAGGCGTGCGACCTCTGACATGTATAGCAATTGTAAGTTGCTTTGGATAAAAGCGTCAGCTAAATGAATAAATGTATATTTTTATATTTTATCTCCTTTTATCACCTAATTTTAATTTCAGCAAATCAGCACAGTGCTCAAACACTTGGATTACAGAAAAAAAAGCTGAATTATTTTGTCCGACCAGCCTCCCACTGAAAGCTTACATTCCGGGGAAGAGAAAACACAACAGCCTACATTTAATAGGATAAGAGAAAATGCCTCTTCTGGAATCTACTTGCTGCACTAACTGCCACAGACTTTTACAAAGGATTGTAGTTCTTGAAACAAAGTTATTTGTGGGACCACCAAACCAGACGGAACACACAACAGAGCTTCGTCATGGACCTCAGCATACAGCTGGTGAGTCCCCTGAATCTAGTACTCCTCGACAGGCCATACTGTGTGTAGAGAAACAAACCGATCGACTTACAAATCGGTGGCACAAACAGGGAGCTAGACCCAAAGGCGCTCGAGACATCAGATTGTCACGAGTATCACATATTGCCGCAATAGCATCCTCTACCCCAGATACGGCTATGACAAGGATTGCAAATACTGGTCTCCTACCACCGCCTATACATCTTGAGAACAGATTTGAAGTATTAATGAATGTAAATGAGGAATCCCCAAATGTGATGAATGTGATCGAACACAGACTGAATCAGCCAGTAGCTAACACTGATGCTAACGGGCGCTCTCGAGGTCGAGCAGACAGCGGCTCTCAGCTCAGAGCGCAGCCGAGCACAGGACTCTGATAGTGGGGGACTCTATAATCAGAAACATTTACAGCAGGGATACAACAACATGCTGCCTTCCACAAGCAACAACTTCTGATGTAAACAGGGAACTTGAGAACATTCTGATGAAACATAAAACTTCAAATCGACTCATCATTCATGTGGGGAAAAATGATATTCATTAAGAGCAGTCAGAACTCCTTAAGAAGGATTTCAATGAACTTTTTGAAACACTTAAAAGACTGAAAGTTCAAACATTCATCAGCGGACCTCTCCCAGCAAGAGGAACAAACAGGTCTTCACGGTTGCTTGGGCTTAATACATGGCTCCAAAAAACCAGCAATATAAAAGGAGTAAACTTCATTGACAACTTTAATCCTTTCTGGAGTCAGAGGCAACTGTTTCTACAGGATGGCCACCACCCAAACAAACTTGGTTCAAGAGTGCTAAAGGACAATATCCACTTCTCCCTCAATCATCCTTCTTCAGTGTGTGCCAACCCACTCAACCTGAATGGCACACACACACCTGGACACAGTATGAATGACCACAGGACTTCACTTCAGCACCTGAATGGACATGCGGTTGACACGTCACACAAGGACAATGATAACACCACTCAGCCACAACAACTTCTGCTCACGGACACAATCTCAGCTGAGCCCTGCTCACAGAGCTCACCACAGACAGACTGTGACATACTAGAACCGTTCCAAGATTCAGCACCCAAGGACGACTTTCTGGAAAACCAGGACAGCACATTACAGCCTCTGATAACACCAGAGAAACAGCCCCCCTCACCAGACACGCTTTCACTATCTCCAGCATCTCCACAACATCTTCTGTGCTTCTCAGAGAAAATGGAAAAAATAGTGTTTGCTGGAACCAAACTATCTGCAAGCCCGCAGATATCAACCAAAAAACGTCAGGCCCCAAAACCACCAAAGCCTGCGGGCCCAGCTCGCACTCCTCCTGTGAGAGCTCTTCGGCCTCTGCCACAACGCCAGGGCCCACTCCCTCCTCCATCGGCTCGAGGTCAACCAAAAACAACTGATACCAGCTCTCAGTGATATGTGTCGGGTCCCCGCTATGATGACAGTAACTTTCTCAAATGTTTACAGAACAAGCGGGAACCCAGTGTGCCTGTATTTTTCTCCATTGCTGTTCGATTACATGATAGAAAGTCTAAGGCCTTCAAAAGCCGTATAGCAAACCCATCTAATCTGGTGCCTATTACACGCCAAACTAAGACTGCTATGGGGACAGAAAGTAAGACCGTTAAGTTAGCACTTTTAAACATCCGCTCCCTTAAAAACAAATAACTTCTAGTCAACGACTTAATAACCACATGCAACCTGGATTTTATGTTTCTAAATGAAACTCGGCTAGAAGACAGCTGCAGTGCAACAGTCCTCAATGAAACATCCCCTCCCAACTTTACTTTCATGAGTGTCTGCAGAGCTTTTAGGAGAGGTGGGGGTGTAGCTGCTCTCTTTAAAGATGTCTATCAATGTAAGCAAATATCATTTGGTAATTACCCGTCTTTCGAATATCTGGGTATTGTGTTAAAAGGTGCTCCACGCTTTTTACTAATCATTGTTTACAGGCCTCCAAAATACTCTTCAGCCTTTGCTGAGGACTTTACAGAACTGCTATCAACAATTTCTTCAGAGTTTGACTATTTTGCTATTGCTGGAGATTTTAACATTCACATAGATAATGCAGAAACCAATATGGCAAAATAAATCAAAACTGTTTTAAAACCTTTTGATCTGATTCAGCATGTACATGGACCGACACACAATCGTGGACACACTCTAGATTTACTTATCAGTAAGGGTCTAAACATTTCATCGATTGCTATTAAGGACGTAGCACTGTCTGATCATTTCTGTATTTTCTTTGATATATTGATCTCTCCTGCCATTGAAGCTATATCTGTGTCTGTCAAGAAGAGATGCTTAAATGAGAACACTAGTGTGCTATTTATGAAGGCTATATCTTTAACACCAAGCATATCTGCTGACTCTGTTTATTTTCTCCTTGATTCTTTTAACTCAAAAGTTAAAGGTGTAATTGACGACATTGCTCCTGTTAAAGTCAGGAAGAGTGGTAGACAAAAAGCACCTTGGAGAAACTCAACAGCAGTGCAAAATATTAAAAGAAAATGCAGAAAAACAGAGCGCATGTGGCGGAAGACAAAACTTGTAGTCCATTATAACATCTACAAAGACACCATCCATGCTTTCAACAAGGAACTAGGCAAAGCTAGACAGACTTTCTTCTCGAATATTATAAACAGCAACTTAAACAACACACACACTCTTTTTGCTACTGTAGAGAGACTGACAAACCCCCCAAGCCAGATTCCCAGTGAAATGCTCTCAGACAGCAAGTGCAGGGAGTTTGCTTGCTTCTTCTCTGAGAAAATTAATAATATCAGAAAGGTGATCAGCACATCCTTGAGTTGTGCTGGGGTCAGACAGATCAGACCACAACCTGAGAAAGTAGTTACTATGTCTGATTTTAAAGAAATTGATTGCAAAATTTTGGAAGTAACCATACAGCACCTTAAACCATCAACCTGCGCCCTTGACGCACTTCCCACATCTTTCTTCAAAAGTGTATTAAACAGCTTAAAAGCGGATCTTCTAGAAGTGGTAAATGCCTCACTTCTCTATGGGAGTTTTCCAAACTCCCTGAAAACTGCAGTTGTCAAACCCCTCCTAAAAAAGAGTAATCTGGATAAGACTATTTTAAGCAACTATAGACCGATCTCAAATCTTCCTTTCATAGGCAAGGTCATTGAAAAAGTTGTCTTCAATCAGCTGAACAAATTCTTAAGCTCAAATGGATACTTTGACAATTTTCAATCTGGTTTCCGATCACATCACAGCACAGAGACAGCATAAACGATAAACGATATTCGCTTAAATACTGATAAAGGCAAATTATCAGTGCTGGTACTACTCGACCTCAGCGCTGCATTTGACACTGTCGATCACAACACACTTCTTGACAGGCTGGAAAACTGGGTGGGGCTTTCTGGGATAGTCCTAAAATGGTTCAGGTCATACTTAGAAGGGAGAGGTTATTATGTGAGTTTAGGAGACCATAAGTCTGAGTGGACTACCATGACATGCGGAGTCCCTCAAGGCTCAATTCTTGCGCCACTCCTATTCAACCTGTACATGCTCCCAATGAGCCAAATAATGAAAAGAAAAAAAAAATTCTTACCACAGCTATGCAGACGACACACAGATCTACTTAGCCCTATCGCCTAACGACTACAGCCCCATTGACTCCCTGTGCCAATGCATTGATGAAGTAAACAATTGTATGTGCCAAAACTTTCTTCAGTTAAACAAAGACAAAACTGAAGTCATTGCGTTTGGAAACAAAGATGAAGTTCTCAATGTAAATGCATACCTTCACTCTAGGGGTCTAACAACTAAAAATCAACTCAGAAATCTTGGTGTGTCTCTAGAATCAGACCTTAGTTTCAGTAGTCATGTCAAAGCAATAACTAAATCAGCATATTATCATCTGAAAAATATTGCAAGAATTAGATGCTTTGTTTCCAGTCAAGATTTAGAGAAACTTGTGCATGCTTTCATCACCAGCAGGGTGGATTACTGTAATGGACTCCTGAGCAGAACCAGAAAATATGAACACATCACACCAGTCCTCAGGTCTTTACACTGGCTCCCAGTTACATTTAGGATTGATTTGAAAGTATTATTACTGGTATATAAATCATTGAATGGCCTAGGACCTCAATATATTGCAGATATGCTCACTGAATATAAACCCAACAGATCACTCAGATCATTAGGATCACGCCAGCTAGAAATACCAAGGGTTCACTCTAAACAAGGAGAGTCCGCTTTTAGCTACTATGCCAGCCGCAGCTGGAACCAGCTTCCAGAAGAGATCAGATATGCTCTTACAGTAGTCACATTCAAATCCAGACTGAAAACACATCTGTTTAGCTATGCATTTACTGAATGAGCACTGTGCCACTGTGTGTCCGACTGTTTGTACTGTATTTTATTTAATTTTTTTATTCTAAACTGTTTTAATTATTCTTATTTCTGGTGATTATTTTAATTTCTTTATTCTAAACTGTTTTAATTATTCATATTTCTTTTGATTATTTTAAATTTCTTCTATGTAAAGCACTTTGAATTACCATTGTGTATGAAATGTGCTATATAAATAAACTTGCCTATATGTATATTTCATATGTGTACATTTATTACATTTCCATATGGTTTAGTTCACCCAAAAACAATCTGTCATTATTTACTCATCCTCAAGCCTTTATGGCTTTCTTTATTCTTTGCAACAAAACAAAGCAAAAAAAATATATATTTTGAAGAATATTTAAGATGTTTTGTCCATTCTATAAAAATCAATGGAGTAGTGAGCAATTAATATCACTCAACTAATTTATTTTGAAATGCTTGGTAGTAGTATACAGCACATAAAGCAACACAGTCTCACACCCAAGGCGTCATCTTACTGACGCTTCTGACCATGCGTCAACATGCCGACGCACACACCCCCCCACAAACGTCAATATGAGACGCTCATCCTCGGGCGTCATCAAATGCCGCGCACCCTTTAGCGTCAGTTAGATGACGCTTCCGTTATGGGTAGGTTTAGGTCTGGGGTAGGGTTAGGATTAGACCACTAGGAGGCGCGTCTCATATTGACGCTTAAGGGGTGCCATGTGCGTCGGCTTATTGACGCATGGTCAAAAATGGTCCATAGCGTCAGTTAGATGACGCCTTGGGTGTGAGACTGCGTTGCATAAAGACAAGGCACTAGAGGAAACAGTCTTTAATTCAATAATCCAACTCAGAAAACACCAGGAAACACAGGAGTAAACACAACTAACAATTGAAGACACAGAACAATGAACTCAGGAAACACAGGGCTTAAATAACAAGACCCAGAGTCCAGCCAGGATGATGTCCCATGGCAGAGTCGATGGAGGGAGGAGCCATGATGGAGATTTGGCTGTCCCCCTGGGATGGAGACCCAGGTGGAGCTGATGAGCCGAAGAGCCCATGCGACATTGTTGGCTCTGGAGATCGAGGCGGAGCCAGGTAGCCATAGCTGAAACAGTGGGGCAGAGGAGGAGCCAGACGGATCCGAAGGAGCAGGCACGATGACATCCAACCAAGACAAATTTGGAGGGATGAGGGAGCCTGGTGAAACCGCAAGGACGTTAGTTTCAGGTGGAGCTGAGGGAGGGATGGAGAGGCCAAGGCGGAGCTGATGGTCGACAGGCCGAGGTGGAGTGAAGGAGGCTCAAAGGCTGGAGGCAGAGCCAAGGCATCCTCTTGACTGGGTGGATGTAGATCCTCACAGATTGGCGTAAGAGGAGCTGTTGAGGGGCTGAAAGGAACCAGTGGAGGTGGGGCTAAGGAACTGGATGATTTGTGAAGAGAAGATGGGAGAGGGACTGGGCGGGAACTCTGGAGACATAGGTAACACTAAGCTGGGCAGTACCAGTGGGGAAACAGGAAACACTTAGCTGGGTGGAACCAGTGGGGATGGGAGAAACAGGGGGATCACCTCCTCAAAATCTTCCAAATAGTTTTCAGAGGCTGGGCAATACTCATCCACGGCAGCGGGGGTGTGGGCAGGGCTTCCTTTCATGCCCACAAACAATCCCTGTACGTTCACCAGCTAACACACCTGGTCAGACTCATGGGGCCCTATCTTGCACCCGGTGCAAATGACTTTGTACACCGACGCATGTATCATTCCTATTTTGCACCCGCGCAAAGCGGACTTTCCCCTCCACAGACGCACGTCAGTAAACTAGAGAAAGAACTTGCGCTCCCTGGGCGGGTCAGCGCAAAAAAGGAGGCGTGTTCCGGCACAAACAATCCCTGGTGCTATTTTGCAGTTCCAGAAAACAATTGCGCCACTGAACAAAAAAAACCCAATCTAAAGTCAGTGGCGCGTTGCACGTTGTTCATAACGCTATTTTAAGCGCGTATGCATGGTCATAATACAACGCGCATACACAGTAGATCTACACAGATGCATTTTCCTTTTAGCAAATTATACATTCTTATAAGGAAAAATATTAAAACACGAGGGAAATCAGTGTGACGATGGTAAAAATAGGCATAAATACATATTTACATATTTACATTATGTACATATTTACCCAAATTATTATATGCATGTATAACCGAAGCTAATTTGGGTGGGTTTGTCCCATCCCCAATGTCACTTCTCTTTCTTTTACGGCCCTGACGAGAACATCGATCTCCTCGGCTGTGAACCGATTCTGAAGCGCGCCTGGTAAATGTGCCGTTATAATAGTATTGCGCCATGGAACAAGCGCACCTCGTTCATCATGCTCTTAAAGGGAATGTAATATGACGCTCTGATTGGTTTATTTCATGTTATACCCAAACCACACCTATGAATAATGAAGCTACTTCAGACCAACCCCTTTTAAACTTGCGTCGGGTGCAAGAGTCATTTATCCCGCCGGTAAAATAGCAACAGCACCCAAAACCCGCCCACAAACTTACTTGCGCTTCGCGCTTGAAACTTGAAACTTCCGTTTCAGATCATTAAAATAGGGCCCTCTGTGTGGTGCGTGCCATCTGTGAATGGCTCAGATCTGGGGCTGGAGTGGGGCTGGTGTAGTCCTCCACCAGGCCGATTGTGAACGCCAAATTTTTGTTCACCAGCACCCACTCCACGAAAGCGATGAAATCTTCCTTAGGACCGTCCACAGAGAGAACGGTCTGGGTAGCGAGTTTGAAATGCTAGATGGATAAATCAATGTTTGGTTTTCTGTCAAGCTTGGTTATAGTATACAGCACCACGAAGACAAGGAAATAGATGAAACAGTCTTTAATTCAATAATAAAACTCAGAAAACACCAGGAAACGCAGAAATGATCACAACCAAAAATAGACAACACCGAACAATGAACTTCGAAGAATGAAAACAGGGCTTAAAATACAAGGAGAACTAATGAGATAATTAACAGATAAACAGTAGTTGAGGGAACAAAGTAGAAAAATCAGATCATGACAGAGAGACAGAACAGAACTAAATCAAAACACACTGAACAAAACCATGAACCTGACAATCATGTTGTATGATAAAGAGATATTTGTTTAGATGTGTGAAGAGATTAAGTGATTTATATACTTAACTCAAACTACTGATCAACACACATATATCAAATACAGTATATCTATATCAAATACTGTATCAAATTTAGTGACATGAACCTCAAACATCACAAGACACACAAGAACTAGTTAGACTTGATGTTTGGGTGACCACTTGGAATAAAGCACTTTTTTTATGATAATTGTATGGTCCTTACAACCCACTTTATAAACAGTTAAAGAGCAGTTTGGACATTCTTCAAGTCATCCAGCTGTGTTCCAAAAAAGAAAGAAAGTTTTATATCAGATTGGAGAGAAATAAGTGTGAGTACATGACAGAACTTACAGTCTTGGGTGAACTATAACTTTAATGTCCTTTGGTGGTCAAATCAAATTTTCGCAGATGTACATTTTTATAATTTTCAAGCCTTTTAAAATCAACTCAGTCTCTCATATCTCAAAAGAAGTTCAGGGAATGAATATAGTTATTAAAGAAATCACGTTAGTAGATTTATATCTTTGTAGCACTTCAGTGTTTGATTGATATTCTCTAAGCCAAAAGAGCATTCAATTACTCTAAAAGCACAGGCTAAAGATAGCTTTCAATGACACCTTTACTGAGCCACAAATTGGCCTGTGATAAGTAATAGAGAGTTAATGTTTGTTAATTACATTCATTTCTTCTTTTTCTCGTTACTTGCGTCACTGGGTCCAACAGTTACTGCAAATCTAATGTACTTAAAGACTGCTCATTTGACCATTGCTGATCCTCAGATCCACTAAAGAGGTAAAGCAGAAGTTAATTTAGCTGCCAATTCCAGATCATTTAAGCAAGATTAAACCTCTCTTTAATGAGGCTGTCTGGCTAATAATGACTGTTCCCAGTGTCAGCCAAAGACATGTGCAAATATCCCAGTAACATCAGAGGTCTTTAAATGAGTCTAATGGCCATTTTGTGATAGAGTACCAGGGGAAGAGATGTATTGATCATTAAGCAAACAAATTCAGCAAATGACGAGACTCGCTTCACTTGATTCGCTTCTAGCAGCTGCACTGTTGTATGCGACAATTTACTTATTCAATTTGGGATGGGTTTTAACCATGTTGATGCAGCTGGCTTCAGTAAGCATTAACTGTTTTATTATGACTTCAGTCTGCATTTTACTGGTCCCCCAAATTTTATGGGTCATAAACCGCTACGGATGCTCCATTACAAGCAGTATAGTTGCAATTTTGGCTGGTCGATATATAGAACAATATTCAAAATATATTTGTGATTATTTTGCTGACAACATAAAACTATGCAACATTTTGAATATCACAAGTTTAAAGGTCTTTTTTTATGCCATTTAACTAAGGGATAGTTCACTGGCCACAATTCCATTGGCCTTTTACCTAACTCAGGGGTGATTGGGTCTCCCAAGTGAGACCCCATTTGTCAGTCAACATAACGTTGTAGTGACTGACAGCCGAGGCTACAATTTGCACAGGCTCACCAAAATTGGACAATAGAAGATTGGAAAATGTACCTGGTCTGATGAGTCTCAATTTCTGCTGCAACATTCAGATGGTAGTTTCAGAATTTGATGTAACAGTTGTAACATTCCTTTATGGCCACGGTGTAACCATCTTCTGATGGCTACTTCCAGCAGGATAACTCACCATGTCACATATCTCAAATCATCTCAAACTGGTTTCTTGAACATGACACTGATTTTACCATACCCAAATGGACTCCACTGTCACCAGATCTTCATCCAGTAGAGCACCTTTGTGATGTGGTGGAGCGGGAGATTCACATCATGCCAACAAATCTGCATGATGCTATCAATTCAGTATGGACCAAAATCTCAGTGGAATGTTTCCAGCACCTTGTTGGATCTATATCACAAATAATTAATGTTTACATCTTACAATGTTGATTGTTCCCTGTCTTGTTATGTACATTCTTAAAAAAAGAAAAGGCAAAGGGGTGTCCTGCTACTTGCAAGGTGTACCTAAGAAAAGTGGGTACCTTATCTTACTCAAAGATTTCAAATCTAATTAGCTAAAATAGTTGTTTGGTTTAATCAATACAAAAAATTCGTATTCAACCAAATTATTTTAGAGCAAATACATAAATATCAAGATATATATCATCAAATATCCTCAAACAGCTGAAAAATACAGTTTTTTTTTTTTTTAAATCTATATTGCCCAGACAGTCCTTGTTGTTGCTGAGATAATCAACTGCAATGCTACAATGCACCAGTATGACATCAGGTAGCGTATAAATCAGGTGCTTTAATATTACAGACATGACTGAGAGTATTACCATTCAACGGTGAATAGACATCACTGTCATAGTCACTGTCTTTGATTGATTGAGCTTTCAGTACAGGTGACAGTATTCTCTATACTTGAAGATATTTACAAAAGCTTATTTAATCTAAGAAAAGACAAAGGTAGTTTGGCCAGGGGTGCTAAATCATATCAGATAACATTATATGTAGAATAATCATATAATGACAAGATAATTAGCATCTTAAAAATAAACCCCTTCCATCCAACTAAACATTTCTTTGGTTATACTTTTCAGGTAAATACTAGCAGGTAAACAGACGTATAGGCAAAATCCCCAGTTGATGATATAGTTATGGTTCATTATAGCATGCTTGAATCTGTTTTTACCTCTGTAATGTAACATTCACACACTGGAAAGACCTAAAACAGAATCCAACATCAAAAAGAAAAACAAAACAAAAATGAGAGAGAATTCAATTTTTTTTCCCTCACTCTTTCGTTTTTCAAAGTAATCAGCCCCCTATTACTGGCTGCAGAAAAGACCTCAGAAACCTGAGAGAAAGCTTGTGTTTGATCACCTTTGACAGATAGAGGGTATCAAAGGAGATCAGAAAACAGAACGTCTGGAGGAAATAAAAAATAAGTTCATTGTGATTAATATATATATATATATATAAAAATATTCACTATATAGTCAATTATGTTATCAATTTAAATCTGGTGTCCCTGACTTCCTTGTCCGGATAGAAGGTGATTAGCTGCCACCATTGTAAGGCATTTGCTCTGTTTGAAGTGTGTGTGACTGGGATCTTTCTATGAGAGCAGTGCTGGGAATACAAATCTCTAGGTACTGCTCTTGACCAGTGAAACACAAATTTATGATCTTTATCAAATAATCTATCTATCTATCTATCTATCTATCTATCTATCTATCTATCTATCTATCTATCTATCTATCTATCTATCTATCTATCTATCTATCTATCTATCTATCTATCTATCTATCTATCCATCTATGGCTGCAGAATTTTCAGCTTCATTACTACAGTCTTCAGTGCCACATGATCGCTGAGAAATCATGCTAATATTATGATCTGGTGCACAATTTCCAATTTCTTTTTTATTATTTCATTTATCAATGATGAAAAAAGTTTCTGCTACTTAATATGTTTTGTGTAAACCATGATAAGTATTATTTGATGAATAAAAAGTTCAAAAGAACAGCATTTATTTGAGGTTGATTTTTTTTGTGTGTGTGTGTGTAAATATGTAAGGAAAAAACAGAATTGCAGAATAAATAAAAGATTGAATAAGGGTATACAGATAAAAAAAAATTGGGACACTTGGACTTGCTTTCCGCACCATCTTTAAAGGTCATCAAAACATTGGATTGACCCAATTGCGCCATTGAAAAGAGTCATGTGATCACGGTTGGTGTCCACCTGAGTTGAAATCATTCACCACCGTTGCTTTTTTGACTTTTTTGACAGGGTAATTTCCGATCTCTCTGCAGATGCAAATGCACATATCCGATACATGTCAGAATTTTTCCACTTATGAATGAGGCCTGAAACAGATCGGAGAATATCAGAATCCATGTGCTTTTTTCCTGCTTACACATTCGTGGGTCATATTCAATCTGTTTCCTTCCACATTGGAAGAAAAAATCAGAATTGGGTCACTTGAACTATTTAATGTAAATGCAGCCTAAAAGTATTTGAAATTCCAAGTTGGTGATGGGTTATCCACAATACCGTTCTTTCTCTTTTCAGAAAATCATTAAATTCACCAGCTTGCTTGGTGTCAGTGCAGGCCAGCATTCTTCTCAAGGCTCCTGCTAATCACACACAAGCTGATCCACAATAGACCGACTGGGGCAAAAGCCAGACTGATCGTGTCTTTGGGTGCCTATCGGTGTTCAGGATGTGCCACAGCTGAATAAACATGAGTGAACATAGTCAATAGAAAAGCAATTGAAAACCGTCCGGAGAAGAATCAACACCAGCGTAATGAAAGCTCTCCATTGAAAGGACAGTTATCGCTGAGCTGATGTATTAGTGTGAGAGCTGGCAAAAGCATAATGGAAATGCATAAAAGAAGTGAGAGGAGGCACTGATGATATCTGAGCTAATTAATCTGAATCCTTGCTTGGACAAAATCCAAGACACGTTGATGTGTGCCGTATGACAACCGCGCAAACTCCAGCAAAGGCCATTTCAGGATTGTAAGACAGGCAGTGAAACTTGCTAAGACTCGTCAGAAATGATGAACTGCTGCAAACTGCCTTAGTCACCATTAAATATATATACTTTTTTAATTCATGTGTCCTTGTAATCTTTAATTAAAATAATTCCCGTTGCTCTTGCAGCGACATCTCTTCTCTGATGAATTGTTTACTGTCACTCATGAGATCGACCAATAGCAAACCACAACCATCCAACCAATTCCCCATGAACAAAATCAAGTCCCGCCCTACACTTTTTTCTTGTTCGAGAAGCCGTTTCACTCGGATATATATCATGATAGGGAAGAATAGACTAAAACAAATCTCAACACGCATTGACACGCATCGACGTTAAGGGAGGCTTGCGGTTATGTTGCAAAACCAATAGGAAGGCCTAAAACTACAAGTGGAATTTGACGACATCTTGCATGATAAAGAGCTTTATGCAGGTGTAGACAGCTCCTAAAAAAGATGGATGGGACCAATTAAGCCTCATGCCTCACGTTACAGAAAGGTAATTGCTATACTCGGGAAGACTGCAAAACAGGTTGTGTGAAGCTGAGCTTCCTGTGCACCAGATTTTCGGCTGAGCGCCAGTTTTCACTCCTGTGCAGGCTACTCTAAATGTATGACTTTTATTTTTCTGTATCAGGAAGAGAGACTGAACTGATAATAGCTAATAGTGTTTTCTAAGGTGAGCATCACATTTACAATTCCTTATAGGGTTAGGGATTTGAACAAACCCACTTTGGTGTTACTTGTGCTATGAATGATATCTTAAAAATAAAAGGTTCCAAAAAGGGGGTTTTCACCGTGATACCAAGAACCTTTTTTGGTTCCCCAAAGAACAGTTGTACCAGAAAGACTAGGAAGGCGAGATGATATCATAATGACATTAATAAATTAATAGACCAGAAAATGAAAACAAAAATATTGGATGATGAAGTTCTTTGACGCATTCTTTCCCTGAAGGAGGGAACGGAGACGTACGCCGAACGTGACCAACTGAAAGGGAACCTTTATTTTCTTTAATTCCAACTACAACACTGACATCAAGAAGGGTGATTACATGGGAAGCTTCTCACATTTTCTAGCACTTCCGATAATTATGATGTTAATAAATATTTTCATGATATTGCTGATAACCAAAAAATGGCTGATATTAAAATCCTATAATATTTTGTCAAAATTAATTCAAAATAAAACGCTAAAAATTAAAACCAGTTGTTTTACAAGTATTATAGGCATCATGAAATAATGAACAGTAAGAATACTGTACAATAAGTAATGCATTTTTAAAATAAGTAAATGTAATATAACAGGAATAATAATATAGGCCTACAGTAAATGTAACAGAAGAAATGAGCATGAACATTGAAATATCCAATATTTACAAATATAGATACATTTACAAATCACTAATATTGCTAGAAAACCAATATGATATTCTGCATTCTTAAAAAAATGTTTAAACTTAAAGCAACTTTTTTTTTATTATTATCATAAACTGAAGAAAATTTACTAACATATTTTTGTGTCAGATTTTAGACATAACAATTCTTGCTGTACATCAAAGATAAACCTAGGTTGTTAATTTAACGTATTTCTACAATGTTAACTATCCTGTCTGTACAATTTATATCTGTTGTTTCCATTGGAATCCATTGGGAATTGGGAAAGTTGGTCATGTGGATTCAAATGTTGAACAACAGAAACACATTTTGTGTGAGCTGTACTTCACACATCGATTTACTACACCATTGAAAAAAGACAATGAACATTTTTGTTCATGTAAATTCACCAAAATGTTGCTAATGTGACAGCAGCACTAGTCTAATGTGATATTCAGTTTTCCACATTATATGAAACACAAGCTTCTACAACATGAGGCAGGTGCTGCTTGGAGAAACTGTGGAATAGTCTAGGTGCTGGTCTTCCAGCTCATCCGTGCCTCAGGGGGCACAAATGCTTGTTACTGCCTCATGTTCGGCTCTTGACAGACTGGAATACGTTTTCTCCTCAGCTACTGACAGGGCACGTCTGTTTGAAAACATTTATAAGTGTTCTAAATTAAACATTGTTTACATGTTGTTGCATCTCTACATCTGTGCACAGGGAAGGCCTTTATAAATATAACATTTGAGGATAAAAAATATTATTTATAGAACACATTTTATATAAGATGTTCATGCCCTATGCATCCAGTGCTGGGTTGTGGAATGGAGGAGCAGTTTTGACCCGTTTATATTTACTGCTGATGATGCAAGTCATGCACACTGGGTGATGAAAATTTAAACGCACATCCGGAGAATGTGGAAAAGAAGCAATCAGGTGATCAGTATGCAATATTTTACATTAGGGATGTGAGGAAATTAATCTAACCGTTGGATATGAACTCACAGGACTAAAAATAAATTAATAAATAATAATAAAAAATACTTTTGACTATCACTGTCACGGATTCAGCTAGTTCTTCTTACTTCGTTTGCACCGTTTCTCCCTGCCTTGTTTAGTTGTCTTAATTACTAATTTGATTTCATCATCTCCATCAGCTTTGTTCCCCTCACTATCCTGTATAAGTTCTTGTGTTTCATTCTTTGGTTGTTGGGTATTGTCTATGGTCGGTTGTGTTTCCCACTGTCTGGATTACCTGTGGATTAAAGACTGCTTTGAACTTTCATCTCCCTTGTCGTGCGTGTGATTATCACTACAGAGTTTTTACAATCACTCAATGGTCTGTGAAACAGTGTTAAAGGGGTGGTATAATGCCCTTTTCACAAGATGAAAAATAAGTCTTTGATGTCCCCAGAGTGTGTATGTGAAGTTTTAGCTCAAAATACCCCACAGATATTTTTTATATAGCATGTTAAAGTTGTCACTTTTTAAGGGTGAGCAAAAACGCTTGCAAAAAAATGTTTTTGTGTCTGTTCCTTTAAATGCAAATGAGCTGCTGCTCCCAAAACAAAAGCTTCAAAAGCTTGTGTTCTTTTACCTCACACAGACATGCACTGGAAATTTCAAAAACTTGTTGCTTTTATGTTCAAACCGAAGTCAGAAAGATGGAGAGACTCAAGAAGTCTCAACATTTCTGAATGGTTAGTTGGTGAATTTATGTAGCTTGTATAGTTCCCTTTCAAGGGAACTCGAGCTGCGTGAAAAACGCTGTGGGAACTGCGTGAGTGTGTCAAGAAGCACGTATGGAATCAGTCCAATGGCGAGACGGAATGTCATAGGCGGGTGACGTCATCGACCAGGAAACTATAAAGCACCCCAAAATCACAACCGCGATAGCTTCTGTGCCTTCAGCAAGTGCTCTGTGTGTGAATTTGTCCAAAGTGTTTTTGTCTGTCTTTAGTGATTGCTAGGCAGGAGCTTTTCACATATATATATAAAAAAAAAACTATATATATATATATATATGTGTATATATATATTCACATATATCTAAATGGCGAGCGAACAGCATTACAGAAAGTGTGTCCCCGCCTGTACTCGTTATCTCACGGGTGGGGATACACACGATCTGTGTGTTGTTTGTTTGGGAGTTCAGCATGCCCAGTCAGCTCTCGAGGGGGCTGATTGTGAGCATTGCGAGCATTTCCCCTCACTCTTCGAGGAGATTGGTTCAGTTCGCACTCCCCGCGGCTCGGGTCCCACTTCTGTCAAGGCAGAGCAGCGGCGCTTGTCGTGGGGATCGCAAATGGATCTGACAGCGGGGTTTGAGACAGGCCCAGCCTTATCTCAGCCTTTACCTGCCAGTTCCAGTGTCTCTGTCCAGGGTTTGAAAGCCCGCTTTGCGGTTTCTTCCGCCCAGGCTGAGGCACCAATACTGCAGCTATCCAGTTTTGAGGGGCTGAATGTTGTCAGTATTGAGACAGGGGATACCGAGGACTCGTCACCTCATTCCCCAGAACATGAGGAGCTGATGGAGGTGCTTACTCGTGCTGTTTCTAAGCTAAGCATTGAGTGGCCAGCTGCTAGGCAGGAGTCTATTTCTAGAAGTAAGCTTGATGAAAGGTTTCTGCCTTCAGGTGTTCAACCTCCACGACGGTGCCTGGCGTTTTTTCCCCACCTCCACACCGAGGTGTCGAGGTCATGGAAGAGACTGGTATCTTATCGAGTTTTTAGCCCCCAGGCCTCCACTTATTCCAATATCTCGGGGGCTAAATTTTATGGTTATGGGGCGATGCCTAAGGCGGAAGAGACGTTAGCTAGCCATCTCTCAGCTGAGACGACATCATCTCTTAAGGCACCGGCTTTGCCCTCTAAACCTCTCAGAAATACCTTGGCTTTTGTGGGCAAAGCATATTCGGCTAATGGGCCGTACTATGGCAGCCCTGGTGGCCGCAGAGAGACATCTTTGGTTAAATCTTTCTGGCATGAAAGAGAAGGATGAAGCTTTCCTTCTTGATGCTCCGCTTTCTTCTTCCGGCTCATTTGGTGATGCAGTAAATACAGTTATCGATAAGTTTCAGGAAGAAAAGAAACAAGCTGCGGCATTTCAGAAATTCCTCCCACTAAAAATCCACGTGCTGGGCGGGGGCAGTCCCGGGCCCAGGGCCTGAAGTTAACTTTTTCGGCCACCAGCCACTGTGGCAGGTGGATTTAAAAATCCACCTGCCACAGTGACTTTTTACCAGCCAGTTTTCTTTTTTTTTTGCCTCATAAAGGTGAAAAACAGGAATTTCACAATATTGTTCTTTAACTTGTAAGAATACACATTTAAGTGCTGTCAAGTTATTACCGGAATCAAAGTAATAATAACTCTTAAGGTGTGTTCACACCGAACGCGAATTTAATTATTTGCGGGAGTAGATTGCATACAAAGTCAATGCAAAGACGCGAATAGACGCAGCCGCGCCGGGCGTCGCGAATAACGCGAATTGGGTGACGCGTTTGCCGCGAACGTCTTTCGCGCAAGTTGAAAAATTTGAACTCGAGCGGAAGATTCGCATGGTGCTTTGTTGCGCCAGCCAATCAACGAAGAGCTAATTGATACGTCCAGTCTATCACTGATGTTCCTGGAGAAGACGGTGAAATTGAGTGCACTTTGGAATGGTGCTGTGGAACCAGACACGTCGGCGTTTGGCTTTTCTCCGTATTTGGGACTTCCACAACAAGTACAGAGCAGCAATATCTTTTATTTCAGACATGACGGAAACGTATGCCAGAAATAAATTGGGTTGGTGTTTTTTTTATTCGCGAGTGACGCGGACGCGCGAATGGGTTCAAAATGTTCAAGCGTCTAACTAGACGCGTTAGATGCGTATTTGACGCACTATTCACGTTCGATGTGAACACACCATTAGAATATATATATATATATATTTTTAAATCTTTTTATTCATTGATTTCCCGTGTCACTAACAGTCATATACTGACTGCTGCTAATCTGAGTCCACAAAAAAGGAGCAGATGCACTCCTCTTCTTCCACCTCTGCTGCAGCTGCATATTCCATGAGGTCTGGTCTCCTTGGTTGTTTGTTTCAGCTGATCTCTTTACCCTAATGTGCCGCCACATTTTAGCTAAAGTCCAACGAAATGGTGGACTTCGTTGAAATGTAAAAGAACAACAGTTAGAAAAAAATAATAATGAATCACTCAATTCTCATTGGCTACCTGCCAATGTGGCAGGTAGATTGACAGTGTTACCCGCCAATTGCAAAATTCACCCGCATTTGGCCTGTGGTCAGGTGTTAATTTCAGGCCCTGGTCCCGGCCCTCGACAAGCTCCTCACACCGGGAGCAACAAAAACAGAGTGTCGCGTCTCGTGCTCCCCCTTCCAAACAGTGGGACCAGACGCGACAGTCTCAGGCGAAGTCTTCTGGTGGTAAGACTGATCTGAGGACAGTCTGAGGTCAGGATGCTGAGGGTAGTCCCCACCGTGAGAGGAAGGTGTTCACTGCATCAGACGGTGCCCATTCTCTCTCTGTGCCCTCAGGGGTCCGTTCTGCCACCAACCCCGCCTTTATGCCGAGGCATAGACGGGCCCAGCGAGCGCTTTCCCGAAGGATGCTCGCCCCCTCTGAGGAGGGGTCTAGAGCAGTCAAACCAGTTGTTCCCTGCCGGTGCGCCCTTACAGAGCGCTGTATTTGTTGCTCAAAATATTCCAGAGGCCAGCCTCAAGAGGCTGGTAGCCTGGTACCCTTAGTAAATTTTCTGGCGGAGTGCAAAAGTCTTCCAAAAGTATCTCTGTGGGTCCTGCATTCGATAGAGAAAAGTTATGCCATTCAGTTCAGGTCTCGTCCACCTCGATTCAGCGGGGTCCTGCCCACTGTGGTGGGCCCCGAGCAGGCTCTGGTAATGGAACAGGAGGAGAAAACACAACTGCAACAGGAGGCTATAGAACGGGTTCCTCCTCCCAGCAAGGAGTCAGGATATTACAGCCGGTATTGTTCCGAAGAAGGATGGGGGGTTGCGTCCAATCTTAGATCTGCACCTGTTAAATCGCTCAGTAGCAAAGCTCAAGTTCAAGATGCTCAGTCTGAAGCAGAACGTGTCACAAATCAGATCCGAGGACTGGTTTGTCACGATACAGGCTGCGGATTTATCTTTGCGTGCCACCAAGGAGTCGGCCAAGCTAATGGGCCGTACTATGGCAGCCCTATGAAGGTAAATTAGTAGCTAAACTTGAGAGCACGTAGATGTGAATTTGAGAACTTGTACAATAAACATTCGTACTGATACGCAAACATTTACACTCACAACTCCGATTTGAAAACCTGTAAAATAAAAATCTGAACCTGAACGCTGAGATTTGCACTCGCAGATAATAGTGACAAACCTGTATTCTGAATTTGAAGCTGCAGACAAGTAGTCACAAATGTGTAAAATGCCATTCACAAAGAGACAACGACAGACACAAACTTGTACTGTAAGTTGTACAAACTGTTGGTGTAAGTCTTTGTCCAAGGTTTTTCGTGCCACGCCATGTTTTTGTTTCATGTTATGTTTTTGATCTTGTTTTATGTTTGTTTTGAATAAACTGCACTTGGGTTCTCTCAACTTGCCTTCAGTGGATCTAAGGGACATACTTGACCTGAGAATCTAGAATACTTGACCTGCAACTATGAACTCAGCAGTTGGCCTACTTTGCCTACGTCAAGGTAACAGAACTATTGAGAATTGTTTTTGAATTTTTGGAAATCTCCAACCAACTGGACTTTAACAGAGACTATTTATACAGAGACATGCCACTTCCTTACTCCTCAATACAACTATATAGGGGAAACCCGTTGTATGCACATGCCCCGCCCCTCCTTCTGGAAAGCCAATCGTCTGCTTTTTAACAGTACAGCCGGGAAACATTTAAGCCAATCGTCTGGTCCCACTGATGCATGCGCACAGTTGACGTTTGTGACAGCGGAGACGAGAACCCTTGCGCATGCGTAGTAAAGTATAACCTGTGGGGAAAAAGGCGTTTTAAACCTTATTTTGGGGCAAAGTCATCAAACTTTTTCAGCGATTTTTATCATATTTTACTGCTGTTTCTATACATTACTTTTTTATGTCCCGGTGACCAGTGAATGTGCAGTTCTGACTCTCTGCCCATTCATTTAGATAGGAGCCTGGTCTTGTTAGTCCAAAATAGCTGCCCGGAGGCGTTGCCAAGATGGCGGCCGAGTGGCATGACTTACCTAAAAGGACTTTGACTTTAATGACGTGGCGTTAGAAGAACCGTTGCGCTATGAACTGCCTGGGGGGAAAATTCACTTTTGTTCACTTTTCCCTAGAGGAATACAAAGACTATGCCCTTTTGTTAATTGGCTCAAATTTGACTGTTAATTTTGCTGATGAGGAACAACGCAAACCCACAGTATCCTCTCAGCCTGAGTCATGTTCTGCCGAGCCTGAGTCTGAGCTTTTCGACGACCTTCCTGAGCTTCTTCCTCCCGAGACCGTCCAGCCCGAGACCGTCCAGCCCGAGACCGTCCAGCCGTCCAGCCAGAGACCGTCAAGCCGGTGTCTGTTCCTGAGCCGAACCCCATAGCTGCCCCCAAGAAAAAAATTTTTTAACCCTGGGGTCCGCCCACGCCATGCCACGGCCCAGGTCCGCCCACGCCATGCCACGACCCAGGCCCGTCTACGCCATGCCCCGTCCTCTGTCCTGTACCTCTGCACGGGCCTGGCCCACCATCCCTCCACCTAGACCTCCTCCACTCCACCACCCTCCTGAAATTGTTTTGTGTTGGTTTTGCTGGGTGTCAGGAGTCGCCCTTAGAGGGGGGGATCTGTCACGATTTGGTCTTGTCTCTGTCACGTTTTGGTTTGTTCATATCATGTTCCATGTCTGTCATGTGATTCCCTGTTTGTCATGTGATCCTGCCATGTGTCTTGTCATTGGATAATCGTCTGTTCATTGTTCACAGGTGTCCCTTGTCTTGTCATTAGTCTTGTGTATTTAAGCCCTCATGTTTGCCATGTGTCTTTGTCAAGTATTGTTTCCTGTGACTACTGTTGGTGTAAGTCTTTGTCCAAGGTTTTTCGTGCCACGCCATGTTTTTGTTTCATGTTATGTTTTTGATCTTGTTTTATGTTTGTTTTGAATAAACTGCACTTCTCTCAACTTGCCTTCAGTGGATCCCTTACAGGGGTATAGTGAATCATACTTTTTCATAATTTTTTTAATCAAATTACATGTAACTTGTTAAGAGCAGTCTAGTGGTGGTTTCTGAATAATTTAATTGTGCGATTTAAAAAATAAATAAAACATAATAATGGGAAGTTGTGAGATGTTTGTCCCAGCTCCCAAGAATTAGTCAATAAAATGAAAAGTCATAGTTTTTCCTTCAATTGTTTTATTTTATAGTTTTTCCTTCAATTGTTTTATAGGATTCCTGAATGTCTAAGCTTTATTTTTATATGTGTGTTAGATAAATATACAGTTAATTAGAGTTACATCTGCCCTGTCATGCTAGAGACATAAACATATGTGACTGACGCTAGAGGCTGCCGGGTTTAGCGCCCTTAATAGCATGCCTGCCTTCAATGCCGGAAACGTCAGTTCTAATCCTGCTCGGAGTAGTGCGAGTAGAACCGGAGGGGTTACATTTGAGCGGTGACCCGGATGGGAGTGAGGTTTGGGGTGGTGAGTGTAACGGATGCAAGCTAGTAAGAGTTGTGTGAGTAAACCTCACTCCCCTGGCCCAGAGAGGCGCACTAGCGACTTACGCTAGAGGCTGTGGTGTTTAACATCCTTATCACACTCGCCTCCCATGCCAGAAACGCCAGTTTGAATCCCACTCAGAGAAGGGCAAACCGGAGGAGTTTCATGTTTTACAATACGATAAGTCATGCAGAATTGTTCTCAATTTACCACATGTAATATTTATAGGGTGGACATTTCACTAAACAGCATGAGGCCTGGGTCTCGCTGCACCTTATTCTAGACTAGAACAGCATCTTATGCAGATTAGAGCTTCCAGTTTTGTGAGAAATATGCATCTGACTGTCTGTGAAAGTGAACTGGGGCCACAGTAAAAAAGTGACCCAATTTACCTGAATTCCCCCTATATTGGATTGTTTAAAAAAAAAAAAAAAAAAAGAAAAAAAAAAGAGTAGCTCTACTTCCTACAAATGACTTTCAAAGTTTCATCATAAAATGAGGTGCTACTGGACAAGTTTTTATGTTGAGAAAATGAGAGTGAATGTGCAGAAACAGCCTGTTTCTATCCTCCCAGGCCCAGCATGCAATTCACCCAGGCCCCGCCGCCGGTATTGAATGAGATTGCTCAGCACTCCACCTTTCTCTAGCTGACTCAAGGCTTACATTGATGGACAAAACCTGAGAGACTGGGGCCAAATGCACACAAATATAACTTTGGAGTAAATGAAAATTGCATTGATTGCTTTTAAATGTAATGTCAGTGTCGCGTTTGTTGAGTGTCAGATAAATTCCATTTGCGACTGTGTTTGTCATTCAGGACACATTCAATGCTAAATATAATGTGTGCCTTTATCATTTACAGGCTTTCTCTTCCAGGAAAATGAATGAAAAATATTGATGACTTCAGTTATGTCACACTCTCACACCACATCAAAACTCTTGTTTTCTACCGTTCTTCCTTAGTTAGTTTGTTGTCATGGACACTCATTAGTTTCAGCTGTGCACCTATCAATCATCTCGTTATCCTCTCACTATTTAAGTTCAGTACTGTTTGTGTGTCTTTGACTGGTCTCGTCCATATCTTATGTAGCCCTGGCCCTTTTCAGCGCTGCGCTTGTTGTCTTTTGACTTCTGGTCTGTATTTTCACAGTGATCTTGCGTAGTTATAAATGAACAGCTCGTTTAAAAAAAAAATTCCCGGTCGACATTTGTTAAGACATCTGCTTTAGGCTACAATGCTTATGATAAACATTACAATGCTCATGATAACTTTCGTTAACTCTACAATAAGTAAATCCACTTCACCAGCTAATTACTCCTCGACAGCGATGCCATATAAATATACAGAGTGAACGCAAAAATGGAAGTTCAAAGACAATATTCAAAAGATGGCGGCGAGCCCTCGTTTCTCTGGTACATAAGGTCTATACTATGGTTGTGCTGGATCACTTAACTCTGTGTTGGACCTGTGTGGATTATTAAAGATTACTTGTTTCTCTCATCTTCCTCTTCGAGTGTGTTTACACAACCTGCTGACGTGACATACTGCATATATATTACTAATAGTATATTATTATTATTATTACCTATCTAAATCAGGTCTCCTTGGACTCTGTTTTAGTGCACTCAGATAATTCTCTTGGAAAAGTCTCATTCAGGTTTCCTGCAAATTGCTTCAGAACCATAGCTTGGGTTTCCCCATGCTGCCTTGCGCGCAATTTTATTCACGCTGCCAGGCAGCCTGAATTCCATGGACCAGATTTTCACCTCAGTTAGGGAACCAATCACAGAACGGGGAGGGAGCAGCAAGACGATGACGACGTCTATGCGACACACCGAAGCAGTTTGTTTATATCTATGGATCCAACATGGCAGCAGACGCGAAGTTACCTTTTGATGCAGCCTTAGATATTGTTCTTAGTAGTTTAGAACGCAAGTTTATTTTGAATAAAGAGCAACTTTTCTGTCGCTCTACGTAATCTGGTATAACTGAAACGATTGGCTATAACTTTGAGCTACGTACAGGCGCATTTGATAGACATTCGTAGCACCCAATAAACGGCTCTTGGCATTTGTAAACCACGCCTCAAATACGAGAAAATTAACATGTGGTTCCCAGACCCACGTCTCAATGAGACTAGGTCTGACATAACCAGAACCAAGAAATTTCTGAAGACATATTACCCCAGTTAGAATATTCTGAACGATTTGTATTTTTGCCATTTCAGCTATACCGCTGAATTTATTACTGTTAGGGTTTTTTTGATTTACCATCAGTTTCTATAATAAGTTGCACAATTATACATAGCCTACAGTCGAGTGAGTGGACAAACAGAAATTAAACCAACTGCTCCTGCATATGTTCTAGTTTAGATTCACATATCTATTTACTTTTCCAGCAGCACTTTTTTTGCATTTAAGGAAATTGGAAACTCATTTTTGATAGTCTACTTTAGACATTCTAAGAAATAACAGTCCTTACCAGTCAAATTAGTGCTGTCTGCTTGAAATCCGCTAACACTTTATTTTGATGCTCCCTCTACAGACATTCTTCTGACTATGAGTAACTTTGCAAGTACATGTCAGCTTATTCTACTAACCCAAACCCTACCTAACAGTCTACTAATACTCTAATAACAAGTAGTCGACATGTAAATGCAAATTTATGAGAATTAACAATGTCTAAAATAGTAAGTATAATGTCTAAAGTTTAAATAAAGTGTAACCAGGTAAATTATTAAGTAATAAATAAGAAATAAATAATAAGGAATACATTAGGGTAAATGGCCATAACTACATTGTTTCCCTAGCAACACAAATATTACATTTTTCGATGCAATACTGTGAGGTGAGGAACATGGAACCACAAACGAATGTGATGGATTCATTGGTCAAGGAATTACTGCTGAATTCACTGATGCTTTCAATGAATATTTAATTGTGATTTTAAATGTTGTTACAATCCGATTTTCCCAAGTAAGATGAATGTTTGAGCATGCTGAAAACAGTCATTTTTATGAGGGGTTGTTTTCAGACTGCCGTGAAGACGTGTATCTTCAGCGTATTGCTCTCATTACTAAAGCCCCCTCATCTGAACCATTCCCCATAACTATTCATGAAAATACAGCAGACATGAAAACCTTATTGTGAAGAATGCATGCAATAACTACCTGAGCCACTGAATGTGAATTATTCAAATTATTGAAATGAATAGCATGAGCCTTGTGTCAGAAAATTATTAATTAAATGCAATAACACCAAGATGATGTTGATAGATAGTGAATTAATTAAAGCAAAGCAGCACTGCTATTTTTGTACACAACCAATAGTGTCTGAAGCAACAAAATGCATAAAAAGGCTAAAAAAAAATCATGAACTTTAAGATTAGGGATTATACGAGATGCACAAGATGAAGTACTGTGTTGTCAGGGGAAATCAAGTCTTAGGAACAGACACTGAACCTAAGCATAGACTTAGGGGCTCAAAAGGGCACACTAATTTAATTTCCCTGAAATTGTCCTTTACCACTCTATCAGATACATACTGCAAAGCAGTTTAAAACTTATAAACTCTTGGGTGATAGAGATAGATGTCCTTAATACAGCTTGTGTTCAGAGAAAAAAAGTTAAATAAAATAAAAATATCCACTATTTATCATTTTGATGACATTTATATTGTAGATGTTTTGTGTTTAGTGTCTGAACACACATTAATAAGGACAATATCTATGACTTCACCAAGATCTTCTCTCAGCAGATTGCATTATGCTCCCAAACTGTTCAACAGGAACATAAATCACAATATCATTAAAAAAGTAGCGCTGCTTTCTAATCCTAATCCGCTCAATAGTAATCAGTGAGGTGGAGCATGTTTGAGCTAAGGAGCTTGTCTTGAAGGAGAATACACAAATTGAATGCAAGAAAACAGATTAGATTAGATGTGATTTTAATACTAAATCTAGTATTTGAAAATGGAAGTCATGTCGAGATTTGAATCAAGCGAGTCATCTTTGAGCATGCAAGTGTTTTTTTTTTTTTTTTTTGGTTCACTAGTTCACACTTACATACACTTAGAGTGTGTAAGGTTTAATGCGTATTTGGCGTGCTGTCTGGGGGGAGGGCTCCGAGCTCGGAGTCCGGCCCGAACCCAGAGTACTGGGTACTCTGTGAATGGCTTGTCAGGGTGAGTCAGGATTGAAATAAAGCTTTCTTCAACTGCTCAAAGGTCTTTGTGGCATAAAGAGGACCAGGACAGAGACTTGGGCTTACCTTGGAGTAGGGATGTTAATGGACTGGTAATGCTACTGAAATATGACCATAACCATATGTTGTCCTGCTTCAATATGCAGGTCAACACGTTAAGTAAATGGCATAACACAATACTCAAAGTGGCATGTAGGGGTCATAAAGGCTATTTTCCACTTATCTCCATTGTGAAGTCTGATCAGATAAGCGCTACGGAGGTCCAGCTTAATGAAGATGGTGGCTCCTCTGAGGTGTTCAAGAGCTGCAGAAACGAGAGAAAGGGGTAATCTGAACTTTATGGTGATCTTGTTTTGGGAACGATAATCAATACATGGCCGCAAGACTCTGTCCTTCTTAGTCACAAAGAAAAAACTTGATGCTGCAGGAGATGTGGATGGTCGAATGTAGCCCTGTTGGAGAGCTTCCTGGGTGCATTTATCCATGGCCTACTGCTCAGGAATGGACATTGGGTAAATTCTTCCTCTGCACTGACTCACCTGGAATGAGATCGATAGCACAGTCCCATGGTCTGTGAGGTGGAAGTTGGGAAGCTTTCTTGGGGCAGAACACATCACTGAAGTGGGAATAACACTCAGGAATCTCCACTGACTGCTTCTCGAAAGGGCTTTCAATGGGTGTGGAGTTCACAGGAACAGGTGGAACTGGACAGGAGTGTTTCAAAGGCAGTTCTGGAAACCAGGATGGAAAACAGTCATCTTCCCACTTCAAACAAAGGGTTTGCTAGTAGAGCTACTTTTTTGCCATGGAATGGGCTTGGGAACTCCTCTCGTTGAAGGTCTTTTATAGGTGGAGTTGATAGCAGAGGTCCCCGGAGATAAAGTTTCCAGCTGACCCAGAGTAAATAAGGGAGCGGTAACTGAAATGGACACACTGAAGACAGTAATGAACACTTTAAAGTAAGTGGGGTAGAACTAACACATGGAGTTTTGACAAAAATCACCAAAGGACGTGGAGGACAAATTGGGCATGAACTAAGCATATGCCCAGCAGTGCCACAATATAAGCAAAACCCCTGGGTCAGTCGTTGCCATCGCTATGTCATAGGAAGACGACTGGATTCAACTTGCATGGGTTCTGGTTCTTGAGTTCTGGCTTGCTCTTGTAAGGTTTAAAATAATCAAATATATTTGAAATGAACAAAGGCATTTGCTTTTACTGTTTCAACTCCCCTCTTTCTTACCCCAAGGACCATATGGAATTCCTAAAGACAGAGGTATTGATAGTGCTCAAGGCCTGTAGCCCAAGATATTTGGACATCAGGTGTCTTCTAATTGCCACACCTTTAGTTCGTTGGGGGAAGTTGCCAATTTCTATTTGATCAGTTTGAATGTCTCACCATTTGGGTTACAGTCATATGGTCAAGGAAGGGATAAAAGAAGATTGTAATAGTTGCTCTGTCTCTTTGATTCTCTGGCTCTTCTTTTCGCTGGGGCTTCTTGTCTCTGGTCTCTTCTTTTTCAATGTCTTCTTTTCGCTGGCTTCTCTTTGCTCTGGCCTTTTCTCTTTTCTCTTTTCTGAAGCCTCTCTCTCTATCTATCCCTCAGGAAACATTTTACATACTGTATATGCTTGGTACTATAGACCTTAACCTTATTCAGAGCAGCGACATGACAGGTATGAAACCGAGGCTGTGAGGGAAAGACTTACAGTGTTTTCAATGGCATCCACTGTAAGAAAAAGCTGAATAAAGCTCCTAGATCACTTTTAATTTTAAGTTCAAATCCACAGCTCATGTTGTTTTTTTGTTTTTTTTGTTTTTTGTCTACTGACATTTCTTGGAAGGATATTTTTGCAGTGATTCGTCAGCAGAAAAATCCAAAAACACATTAAATAACTGAACAACCCACTGAAGAGATGCATGCCTATCCCTCACAACCTCACTTTCATTACCATTAAAAATCAAAGATGGGGCTGCTGTGAATAAGGTCTATTAATGGTATACGTTTTTATCATCTCTTTTATCATCTCTTTTAACAACTATTTTGTAACTATTTTATGTGTAACCATAACCATATTGTCATTAAATCAATTACAAATGATGTGCTAACTAGTTTTGATTTGGTATTGACTTTGAAGTGCTACCTATTGCAATACAATATTGTCACACTATAGCAACGCTCTCCCACATATTTAGCTAACTGAGCTCATTTCCGTCCTTGGTATAAGTACCAGTGGGTGGTAATAGACAAGAAATTTACAGTTTTCTGCCATCTTGTTGATAATGTTTTAGTGTTATTGGCATTTTCTTTCATTAATATGTCTGCAAGTCCACTTTTTAAAAAAAAATATATACTTATTTTAGTGCATATTCAATACAATTAACAGGGCATAGCACATTTCTTTTTCACAAGGGAATTGTTTCCATATAACATAATATTAATTAAATAAAATGCCACTCATATGTACTTAAAGAGAGTACACTTTCATAACTATGTTTAACACACTTAAGTACACTTTCAAAAAGTGCAATTTGCCATAATTTCAATGTAAAAGTTTTCCTTCAAGTATATTTTAAATAATTAAGCTATAATAATATTTTTTCATGCTTTAAAGAAGTACACTTATTTAAATGTGTTGACTAACAAACTAAAAAAAACAAATTTTAACTGTAGTCCGTTTTATATTTGATATAACATTTAAAGTGAATATATTTTAAATGTAATATACATAACAATAAAATAGATAAAAATATCAGTAAAAAACAAGTTTCAGTAGATATTACATTAAAGTATATTTTACCAAAAATGCTTATTAGTAGAGATGTTCCGATACCCTTTTTTCCTTCCCGATACCGATTCCGATACCTGGACTCAGGGTATCGGCCGATACCGAGTACCGATCCGATACCTGGGTGTGTATCTATACAGCTGCAATTCATACTAGCACTGTATGAATTGATAGAATTATTTTATGGTGTGCTTCAGACTTATCCCTTAGGTAAACATGAACAAATACATGTGAACTAGAATATTTTTATTATCTGACATATATTTCACAGCAATATATTATTTATTTTTCTTAAGTGAAAAAGAACTTCAAATGCAGCCACATATCTAATACTGTAAACTGAAAAGGGTATTTTAGTTTTACAATATAACTGTATAAAAAAAGTGCAACAAATAAGTCTAGGAATCAAAAAAATGGTATATGAATAATATAAGAAAATAATCTCTTTATAACCTAAAGTCCAGAAACAATTTTGTTGAATAAACGGCATTTTATTTTTGACGGCGGCTATTCATCCAGAACAATAAACTCGATCATTTTGTCAGTTATATTTATTGCTCTTTGGCTGTCTTCTGAAAACTTTTCTCTTTGTTTGAATGAAGCTTCCAGAGATTGTTGATTCTAGCGCGGCTCGTTCTTCTCTGCCCTTGCCTGTGTGTAACCCTCGTGTTCTGCGGGGTGACGCGTCTTCAAATGCTTTAAGTTAACTTACTCGTGTTGAAATTGCTAATACTTGTTCCACCCCTCGAAATCGCCGTTTTACTAGCTGGTTGGTCCAGTCTGAAATACTGCCAAACACAAACAGCGGACGTACAGCTGCTAGCGTGCGCGCGCGCGTTTTCTTCTTCGCTGATCTCAACAGTGGTTGCTTGCTTGTGGCAACAGCACAACTTCCTGTGTTGCCACAAGCAACCACTGTTTAGAGCAGCGAAGAAGAAAGTGCGCGCGCGCGTTTAGAGCAGCGAAGAAGAATTGATCTCCGATTTTCTGCGTTAAGCAAAGCTTGCGTGCATAACTAGGTATTGTTTAAGAAAATGGTATCGGATCGGTACACGGGTAGAAGTACTCGCCGATACCGATGCCAGAATTTTTATTGGTATCGGCGGCATTTCCGATACTAGTATCGGAATCGGAACAACTCTACTTATTAGTACATTTGGCAGTACACTTTAACCAAATTTCAAAGACAACAGAAGTAATATGAATTTACTTACGATGTACTCAAGTTCTACTTCCACCCTCACTACCGTCATCTACTCTGACGTCCCCATGTTGAATACTGTAACAGAATAAATTTATTGATAGCCCAGCAAGCAATAAAGTTCTTTGGCGTAGGCCCCGTCCATAGCTCGCGATCCGAGGGTCCGGACTCTGCATTTCCTGCCTGAAGACGAAGGCAGGGGCGCAGCCGACCCCCTGGGAGGTATAGGAAGGGACCATCCTGGTGGTGGTGGGGAGGATGGAGGGGAAGGAACCATCTTGGAGGTGGTGGGGAGGATGGAGGTAAATGAAAGCGTCAGCATCTGCGAACTCAAACATGTGTAAGTACCGGTCTTTTATACCGCAAGTATTAGACACGATTGGATAGATGAGAAGGTAATAAGTGACATAGCAATTGAGTCTTCCTGGCAGAACTTAATGCTAAAGCTTCCATTTTCGCCTATGTGCGTCAAAGGTCACGGATCAGGCATTTTGTTGGGGGATGTCCACCTTTGTGTTCCAGGAGCCTGGGGCTCAACCTTGCGGCAATGAAGAATGCTGAGTAAGGACGCTTTCTCAGAGCCCCATCTTCTAAGGGTACCTATTCACCAACACCGTGAGGGACTCTTGCAATAGAAGGTGATAGAATATCACGGTGCGACTCAGCCACCAGCATAAAGAGCAGCCCACCAAGGTCCCACACCCCGTCTGCCCACCGCCAGGATGCAAGGATGCACGGTAAGCTCCCATTCAAACGGTTAAACGCATTTTGGCATGCTGTGAGCAGCCAAGGTTTCTACACAAGCATCCAGGAAATTGTTAACAGAGAGAGATAGTTAGGAGTAAAAAAGCTGAATCAGTAATCAGTGCTTAACCGGTATAGTTCCAGCTGACATCAGCCTTGATTGGTCTCTGAAAATGGTGTGTCTAGACTTCATTTGTTGTGGCTGAAAATACAGAACGACACCACACATATGCCACTGTGCTTCTGAACACTGGTCTGTTTCATGTAATCACAGGATTTAGCAGTTTGTTTACTCTCATGTAATTCAATGCAGCATAGTCTGAAATGTCTTTGCTTTGAGTAATTTATCAGCGACCAAATTGCACATTACACATTAGCTGTTCATTTTTATGGAACTAATATACTTTTAAAGTGTGAATTGAAAGTAATATTTTTGGACAAATGATTGACTGTAAATGGCAATTAAATTAAAATGTATTACAGTTTAAATGTATGTTAAATCCAGTTATTCTTGGCCGACTTAAGTAGGACTTATGGACTAGAAGGAAGTAGGACTGCTTTTAACATTAAATTGTATAACTTTGTTACCGTGACAACATACATAAATCCCTAGAATTATCATAATGATAACTAGAACAACTTTCCATATAGTCAATATCGTGCAACAAATGATGTCAATTTAGCTTAACTTTTACAGAACCTAGAATGTTCCTTTAAAAAGCGACAAATGATATTGATTTTATTGATTTAAATTTTTCAGTGGTATAGGCCCACATTTGTATATGGTTGTATAGGGTTTTATTCCTGAGTTGAAGATCCTGTGACATTTGGATAATGCTGAATATTCACTGGAGAGAATAATGACAAAAGGAAGAGACATTTTGTCCAGAGAGGTCTTCCAAATATGGTAATATAGAAAGGAAAGCTTCCTTTAACTAGACCTGGAGATTTCCCAATTTCATCAATAATAATAAAAAAAAAATCTATAATTATAACTTCCCAAACAGGCAAATAATTACACAAAAGACACTGTCAAGTCTTTCTGGACTATGGGTTTTGTCCAATAATAAGACTTTCCCTGAATATTGAATGATATATACCCAATGCAAGTTCTGTAATGTCCCATGATTTATCCATAATTTATATAGCTAAGGTTATAATTGCCATCCTCTGTCTATCTTTCATTGAGATGAGAGAACACTCTGTTTACACTCAGGATTACCAAAAACAACATCATATGTGACCCTGGATAACAAAACCAGTCTTAAGTAGCATGAGTATATTTGTGGCAATAGCCAACAAAACACTGTATGGGTCAAAATGATCGATTTTTCTTTTATGCCAAAAATCATTAGGATATTAAGTAAAGATCATGATCCATGAAGATAATTAGTAAATTTCCTACCTTAAATATATCAAAATTTTATTTTTGTAAGTGGATGCAGCACAATCGCCAACAGAAATGGAAACCTTTAAAGGCGATTTTCTCAATATTTCAATTTATTTGAACCCTCAGATTCCCAGTTTCAAATAGTTTTATCTCAGCCAAATATTGTCCTATCCTAACAAACCATACATCAATGGAAAGCTTATTTATTCAGCTTTCAGGTGATGTATAAATCTCAAATTTGAAAAATTTACACATAAGACTGCTTTTGTGGTCCAGGGTCACATATTTCTTGCTTAAGAACACTGGAGGTTAAAATGGTCTCTCAGCCAAGTTGTCTTATTAGTGTAAACTTTTCTTCTCAAAGTCTTATCTGGGGACTTAAGTTCCAACTTTAAAATGAGACAGCAAAATTCTGTCTTTGGTTTTAGGCCAATGCAAAGGAACAAAATGTGAATAGCAGCGAGTGCTCCAGGGCATCCCAGCATGACAGAGGAAAGAAAGGCATTTTTATAGCATAATTAATGTGTAAATGCATGCTTTGAAATGCATTCTTTAAAGCTTAAACTGTTATGACGCATACATCCACCTCAATTTCAAGAAGTCATCCAAATCCCTGAACAGACACAAAGAGAAATGTTCCTTTAAACAGCACTTGCACTTTTGAGTAATTGTATTCATTTCCATTCACCACAGCAAGTTGTGACAACAAACCAGCCCACGTTTGGTCTTTTTCAGTTCGTCCACTCTCACAATGCTGTAATTAGTTCGAAATGGAGCCAGGAAGTCCATTTACAGCATATGGGAAATAATTGGTGGTGTTATATTCCCTTGGGATCCTGTCTTTGATTATTCAGGGGGAAGATGAGCCCACTAAATGAAGTGCCAACGACTCAAATCACCTGGCTACCTCAGTATGGCACCTCTTATTCTTCTCACTGACAGAAAAATCTATAGCTGGTCACCACAAAACTATGTAATTTACGTCTCTTTTCAACCCATGGAGCCCAATGCAGAGTCGCTATAATTGGCTTAGTGTCATACACTGAGGGTGTGGAGAGAACATTGACTGGAGAGGGTTTATCTGACTTAGAGATACATTGTTAGCAAACCCTGAATCGTTGCTGCAGAAGTCCATTTTCTGCAGAATAGATAGCAATATACTGTTATCTTAGCCTCGGTTTACATTAAACTAAAAACAGAAAACTTTTTATGGATTTGGCCATTCATTTAGATGACAACAGTCTTTTGGGGGCCTGAAAAACGCAAACTTTTTTTGAAGAGCTGCATTAATTTGATCAAAATACAAAAAAAACAATAATATTCTGAAATATTATAAAAAATAATTTAATAAATAATGTTCCCTTTGAGTCGCTTACGTTCGACGTAACGTCGACGTGACGACGTAATTGGGATCACTTCAGGGAGCCCTATCAACTTCGAGTATTTACAGAACAAGCCAAAGAAAGTTGGCGTGCGTGAAAGTGTCACGCGCCCCCGCCCCGCAGCGCGGGTATAAACAGGAAGCGGGCGCACGCACTCATTGTCTTTCACTTCGGAGCCGAGCGTTTCTACTGTTCCTGCTCTACAATCTTCTGACAGTGTTGAACTTCTAAAGAAGAAAATGAGTCTGCTCTTCAGGAGAACGCCTCTTCAAGCTGGTGTTGGTGTGACAGCGCAGACAGCGCTGGCCGCGATCTCACAGAGAGCCGGCAAAACAGCTGTTTTCACAGCTTAGATTGTTGTGCCTTCAATGAGAATGTGAGTGCTCACATCAGGCTTGCACTGTCGTCTTGTTTGTGTAGCCGCGGTCATCCCTGGGAGAGCACCAGAGAGAACAGTTTTTCCTAAAAGAGTGTAGCAGGGTGGACTAACTCCACCTACTGAGAGATCGTGCACATGCGAGTAGTTGATTGGGCGCCGTGGGCTGGCGTATAAAGGAAGGGGATTTGTGCGACCGGATGTGTGTGCCTTGGCGGCGTCGGATGTCACTTTCATCCGTGGCCGCCTAAGGGTTAACCGCGGTCTGGTCTCCCTGTCTGCTGGGCGTGTGCAGCCGATTCGTCTCTGCGGCATGTTTCCGACTGAGCATCTGTATACCCCCGCATGGCGCGTGGCCATGAATGGGCTGATTACATCTGCCGGGTTATTGGCAAATCTGAGGGCTCCCCCGGTGTATCTAATGGGATCGAGCGACAAATCTAACTTGGGGAACGGTTGAGTGGGACTACGTTGCTGTTTTGCTTCTATGGTGTATCTCCTGGTAACTGCGCACGCCGTGATGATCCGGTGTGCTGGTCGGTCGGCTTTTACCCGCGGCCACCTGTTTAACTCTGATGTATGTTTTGCTTCTACGATTAATCTCCGGATGACTGTGCACGCCGTAAAGATACTGTGTGCTGGTTGGTCTGCCTTTACCCACGGCCACCGTTTCAACTGTGATGCTATAGTTGTGAATGGAGTTGATGTTTATGATTGCTTGTTATTCGTTATAGTTTGCCGTGCATTCTGTGCATTGTATTGATCACTGTTGATTGAGTGAACTGTGTGCTTTGAATATGTTTTCTCTTAGGAGAACAGTGATTTGTATGTTTTCTGTGTGTTATGGTGAGTTTATATTGTGTGTTTTATATGTGCTGATCCATTTTTGTGTGATTTCTTCTTTTGTAGGAGCTGGAGGTTCCTGGAGAGGGGTGGCTAGCTGCCATCGTGTGTGGGGTGGTTACACCTATGCCGTGTGTCTGTTTGCAGCTAATCTTCACGTGTGTGTGGGAGGGCATGTATGGGGATAGGGGCTCATATTAAATTAGCGGGTAGCCTGTACCTCCAGGTACCACCACTCCGGTCGAATGGGTTAATTGTGAGTATGTTGTTGTGTTTGATACAGATGGTGCATGTTACTGTGAAGTTGATCCTGAGATTATGGTGACCTTTTTAACTATTTATTATTTAAATGCTGGATGCGGTCATTTCCTATCCTATCACTGTTTTACATGCCTGGGCTTAAGTGTGCTGAAACTGTGTTCGTGGGAGGTTTATGTTCTCTCTTGAGAGCATGACCACGTCGGCACATTGTTCGTCTTGCCTTTCTCACTAAGGTTTAAGTGATCAGCGTGCCGTGTGCCGTCGAGCTGCCAGCTGACAGCGTGGGTTGTCACGACAACCCAGCGCGCGTCGTTCGGAGCTCTAGATGCGCGGTCGAGACTCAAGTGCCTCAAACGAGGTGGAGTCCCCTCGCCTATGCCCCGATCTAGTTATTTTTCTGGTGCACCAGAAAAAGGCTACTTCTGTGTATAGCCAGGGTGACCAGAGGGTTATAGTGAGGGCTTCCCCGCCCGGTAATCAATCCGTGTGGGCCCCTCACTCCTCTATCGCATCACATGTTGAGACTCTGTTTGTGGGTGGTTATATTCTCTTATGAGAACATAATCACGTCAGCACGTTGATCGTCTTGCCTTTTCATTAAGGTTGAGCGATCAGTGTGCTGTGTGCCGTCAACTTGACAGCCACGTTCACTGTCTCACATGCCTGGCAGCTTTTGGATGGGATGCTGGTCATTTTTCATGGTGGACCTAGCATTTCATTCAGGGCTCCAGGGGAGGATTAGACGTCGACCGCTGCATCAGAGAGAGTGCTGTTACGCTCTGGAAATGAAGATGATGCTGAGCCCCCACTATAATGGTGCGCATGCTCATGCTGAAATCAGATTCAGACTTGACAGCCATGCTTTCCCAGTCACGCTGAGGGCGCAGTGCAACGCGTAATCGCCTTGCCCGCCCCATGCCTTCCCGGATGTGCGTGAAAAACCTTTTTGCAGTATGGAAGCATTTTGGTGCCAATATGGCGTGTCAAAAGTGCCAAAAGCTGCAGAAAGTTTTTCCTCTCTCACTACCCTCAGTGGTGGGGCGGTGGTGCTACTGCAGACTGCCTCTTCCCTGCATGTGACCAAACAGGCATAATGCATGAGGGTAGTTCTGAGTCAGGGTTGAGCTGCACCTGGTGACTGACCATGCTAAAGTCACAGCGCTGGGCCTCGGCCAGATGATGTCCACCCTAGTGGTCCAGAAGCGCCCCCTGGCTAACCTTGCATAGGTGTGAGACATCACCAAAGTTCGTTTTCACGATGCCCCCATCTCACGAGGTGGCCTTCGGCGACACTGTTGGAGACTGTGCCCAGCGGTTCTCCCTAGTTCAAAAGCAGGCTGAGGTAACCAAAAGCTTGCCACAATGTGCTCCCTAAGTCACTGGTGGGCCCTCAGTCTGTTTGTCGCCAAGGGTGTCAGTCCCCTGCAAAAAAAAAAATAAAACTCAGCCACAGCCAGCTCTACTGTGACGTTGAGCTTTCGCAGGTGGACGGCACCACCCATCTCAGCCCTGAGACGGATGACCCAGAGTCAGCTGCTCTCTCCCGGAGGAGGGCCGGGTGGATAACTTTTGTTGAATCATTCTGTCCCGCCACTGGCGTCTCACCAGCGGTACCAAATTCTCAGCAAAGTAGCTTCTCTTCTCTGGGTCCCAAGAGAGCGAGGTTGGCGGTGTGCGACGCTATGCCTTGCCACCCTCTGCCCCCTCTTGCTTCGCCAGCGGTAGCTTGATGTGCTCGAGGCCGCGCCTATGCCGTCTCACTCATCCCCTGCCGATCGGTGGAGTCAGGTTAGTGTTGTACACTCAGACCCCACTTCGGGTCGCTATGCCGTCCGAGTCGGGTCCGCTTGCACGGTGTCTGGGAGCCTGGTAAGTGCTTCCCAGCCCGTCTCGCTGGCTCATCCGTAACGTCAGACTCGGCTATGCGATTCAGTTCGCCCGGCGTCCCCCGGCCTTCACCGGGTAGCGATTGCAGTCCTACTGGCGAAGGACGCAATCAAGCTGGCCCCTCCAGCCGACATGAAGACCAGCTTCTCAGCCCGTACTTCATTGTACCCAATAAAAGAGGTGGGTTACGACCTATCTTGGACCTGCATGTGCTGAATCGGTCTCTTCACAGGCTGCCGTTCAAGATGCTTACGCAGAGACGCATTTTCAAATGCATCCGTCCCCAAGATTGGTTTGCAGCAATCGACCTGAAGGACGCGTACTTTCATGTCTCGATTCTTCCTCGACACAGACCGTTTCTTCGCTTTGCGTTAGAGGATCGGGCATATCAGTACAAAGTCTTACCCTTAGGGCTGGCCCTGTCGCCCCGTGTCTTCACGAAAGTCGCGGAGGCGGCCATTGCTCCCATGTGGGAGTGTGGCGTTCGCATTCTCAACTACCTCGACGACTGGCTTATTCTCGCCCAGTCGAGAGAGCAGTTGTGCGAACACAGGGACATGGTGGATCTGTTTGCCGCCCCGGACACGTCTCACTGCCAGTTGTTCTATTCTCTGACCGAGGGGACCCTCGGCACGGATGCTCTGGCACACAGCTGGGCCCCGGGCCTACGCAAGTATGCGTTTCCCCCAGTGAGCCCTCTTGCGCAGACTTTGTGCAAAGTCAAGGAGGACGAGGAGCAGGTCTTGTTAGTTGCGCCGTACTGGCCCAACCAGACCTGGTTCCCGGAACTGGTGCTCCTCGCAACAGCCCCTCCCTGGCCGATTCCTCTGAGAGAGGACCTGCTCTCTCAGAGACGGGGCACCCTATGGCACCCACGTCCGGACCTCTGGAAACTCCATGTCTGGTCCCTGGACGGGACGCGGAGGTTCAAGGTGACCTATCCCAAGTGGTAGTTGACACCATCACTTCCGCTAGAGCCCCCTCTACGAGGCACCTCAATGCGTTGAAGTGGAACCTGTTCGTTGAGTGGTGTTCTTCTCACGAGGAGAACCCCCGATCTTGCTCGATCAGAGCCGTGCTTTCCTTCCTGCAAGATGGGTTGGAGCGAAGGCTGTCTCCCTCCACCCTTAAAGTGTATGTTGCCGCTATTGCCGCACATCACGGTGCAGTTGAGGGTAAGTCGCTGGGAAAGCACGACTTGATCGTCAGGTTCCTCAGGGGGGCGAGGAGACTGAATCCTCCTCGCCCACTCTCTATACACTCTTGGGACTTGTCTCTGGTCCTTTTGGCACTCCAGAGACCATCCTTTGAGCCCTTGCAGTCAGCAGAGTTAAAAGTTCTGTCTTGTAAAACAGTACTCCTGGTTGCATTGGCCTCCATCAAGAGGGTAGGGGACCTGCATGCATTTTCGGTCGACGAATCATGCCTGGAATTCCGGATTCGTGCCCAAGGTTCCCACCACTCCCTTCCGGGACCAGGTGGTGAACCTGCAAGCGCTGCCTTCGGAGGAGGCAGACCCAGCCCTGGCTTTTCTCTGTTCCGTTCACGCTCTGCATCTGTACGTGGACAGAAAGCAAAGCCTCAAGACCTCAGATCAGCTCTTCGTCTGTTACGGAGGCCAGCAGAAAGGGAAGGCTGTCTCCAAGCAGAGGATGGCCCACTGGATAGTGGATGCCATCGCCTTGGCTTATGAAGTTCAAGGCGTGCCTTGCCCGCCCGGTTTGAGAGCCCACTCCACTCGGTGTGTCACTTCTTCCTGGGCGCTGGCACACGGCGCCTCGCTGACAGACAGCTGTAGAGCTGCGGGCTGGGCAACACCTAACACGTGCTAGGTTTTATAGCCTATGTGTTGAGCCGGTTCTTCCTGTGTGCTCGCTTCAACCAGCCGGTAACACCGAAGTTCCCGCTCTTGTGTCGGCTTGCTGCGCCACTCCCCTCCAAATGGAGCGGATACGTGCGCTTCTTGCTCCAGTCGAGTTCCCCACTAGGCGAACCCTGTAGAGTTCCTCCGCACCCCTTCGGCAGGCGGACGTTGCGGAGCGTCCGACGCCAGGTCTAGTGCTCGCATGCTTGTGTAACTTGTGCTAGACTGGGCTCCATATGTAGTGATCCCTGCGGCGATCCCATATGTGTATTCTTCCACGATCAGCTCCCTGCGGTGAGCCCGTGTCTTCCCTTGGCAGAGTCCGCTCTGCCGTCACTGTCTGGTGCTGCGTCCCCCTTCTCAGGCTGGAGCCACCCCAGTGACATTCCATATGTTGCACTGCCCCCTCGGCCAGTCCATATGTGTATTCTCCACATATTTCCTCCCTTCCGGCAGGATGTGGCTCCGCAGCGTCCCTCTCCCCTGGAGGTTCGCTTTCCCAGTGTTTTCCAAGAGTTCCACTGTGTGGGTTGTAACGGAACAGCAGCCCGAACTCCCTCTACGCAGGTCTTCCGCCCTAGCCAGATGGGGGTCTGGGAGTCTTCCGTAGGGCGCTGGATGTGGCAGCATCCGTGGCGTTTTCCATGGGATCCCAATTACGCCGTCACGGCGACATTACGTCGAACGTGAATGACTGAAAGGGAATGTCTCGGTTACTAATGTAACCCTCGTTCCCTGAAGCAGGGAACGGGAGACATAACGCCCCGTCGCCACGGTTGCTGGCCATCACTGTACGGCCGTCTCAATCTCGGCTCCTCAGCGAAAAACAATGAGTGCGTGCGCCCACCTGTTTATACCCGCGCTGCGGGGCGGGGTCGCGTGACGCTTTCACGCACGCCAACTTTCTTTGGCTTGTTCTGTAAATACTCGAAGTTGATAGGGCTCCCTGAAGTGATCCCAATTACGTCGTCACGTCGACATTATGTCTCCCGTTCCCTCCTTCAGGGAACGAGGGTTACATTAGTAACCGAGACGTTTTCTATGTTAATATATTTTTAAATAAAATGTATTCCTGTGATGGCAAAGCTGAATTTTCAGCATCATCACTCCAAGTCGTCAGTGTCACAAGATCCTTCAATCAATTGAATATGCTGATTGTAAAAAATGATATGATCAATTTTACATTCAATATTTTTACATTGCTTTAACTCATAATTTTTTTTATAAATTATACAAGAATCAACTAATCTTTTAAAGTCAGTTTAATGTTTTTTAAGTTGAACAGTTCTGCTGCATAATTTGTTTGCAATACTTTGTCTTTTTCAGGATTGTTTGATGAATAAGTTTCAAAGATTTTAAAGTTAAGCCTATAAATTAAAAGAGACAATAACAATGTGTCAATAAATGCAATAAGTGTCCATTTGTAGCCATATGAACTTAAAAGAGCTTCTCTTATTGCTTTTGCAATTGGCTATTTTAAAGCCATTAAGAAATAATGGTTATTACAGATGCAAAACATCAAGAAAGGATATGCTGGCATCTAGGTAATAAGGACAGGACAAAACGGTATAATGATGAAATTAAACGTACAAACAGGCTCTATCATAATGGAGTAAAATTGCTGGCACAGAATCCCTACCAATGTAAGACAGCAGGAACGTATTAAACATCAACAAGATGTTCTGCAGACTCTCATGAGGCCCATCTGAAGTGGCACCACATTTAGTTCAGTATGAAAAAGTATGCAAGAAATGCAGATTTTCTAATTTCGGTGCTAAAGTAAATATGTGGAGCCATTTTTACTTTAGATTCCTAGAATGCTTTTTATTCAAGGCCCTCCATTAGCTTTATGATCAAATACAATAAAAAAACATCAAAATGCTTCAAAATGCTTTAAAATCCTTTTCATTTGGCCGCATAACCCCAATTCCTTCATATTTATTGCAAGATGTTATTTTTTATTTATTACTCCAACGGTTTCCTGCCACAGACTTAAGCATCGAGAACTAATTACCGTAAATTGTGCTCATTAATGTACCAGTGCATTAGTGTGACAATAATCTGACCCTCTCCTCCCCACTCTCACTCCAGTGTGCACAGTGTCCGCCGCTAATGTGAGATTCAACAGAGCCTTAAAATAGCGCAATTCTCAGAAGTAATTTGTGATCCTGATCTTCTGGAAGTGTGAGACTATTTAATGAGCATTTTTCTCTCTCTTGTAAATATTGCTGCAGATCTCACAATGACATTAATGTAGGCATGATGAAGTAAAATATACAAAAGTATATCAATTGCTGGGTAGATTACAGTCTGTTACTAATTACAAATCAATACAAATTACATAATGAAAATTGTAGTCAGTAATGCAGTCAATTCGAATACTCATTTTAGGTACTGTAGTCGGACTACATTTTAACTGTTTTTACATTCTTTTTTTACACAACTCTAACGTTTATCACATAGATTTGGAATAAATATGTTGTACCATATTGATCTAAAATTTCAAAGAGAAAGAAAGACTTTCCATTCTTTGTTATCAACAACATTAACCATCACATTACATCAGGGTTTCCCAAACTGGGCTTTGTAATTAATTCAACAATCTGTCCACCCACCCTTTCTCCAGACCGACAATCATTGCAGGGTTGCAGGTCAATCATAACAAGGTAAAATTAAAAATAAATCAAACAATCAAAATACAACCTGAATGTCATGTGACCATCAGAGAACCAGGAACATGCAAATGGTCAGTTAAATTATTGAAATAATCACTTCAATTTGTCAATGTTAAATGGGTTTTGGCGGAGTTTGGGAATCTCTAATGGTCAGGAAAATGGCATTACACAGCCAAAGTCTTCCAGATTTTATATATTTGTATCACAAAGTAACTGTAATCTGATTATGAGTATGTATGTATGTATGTATGTATGCATGCATGTGATGTACGGTATGTATGCATACATATATAATGCATAAAAATATATAATATTTATGCATTTGTGCTTCATTTGGATTTGTGTGTATTCATGCCAGTGCACAAGACTGCAGTGGTCCTCTCCAAGGAGCTCGCTCTGCATTTGAGGAGCACATATAAATGACTGTGAAAATCACTTTACCCTTCATGAGCCCTACATCATACACAGAAGCGGTAACAATCCTCCATCCAGTCACAGGCGATTTAAGATTCATCTCTGAGGAAATCAAATCGCATTCGGATGTTGACACTCACATTCTGCATTAATTGTAGGCATTAATAAAGACATAGGGGAGTGTGTGTTCATGCGTAAGTATGGTAATTAAAGAGCAGGTCTCAATCTTCTCTCGCTCACTCTGCGTAGTGCAACGGATAACCTCGTCTGCTACAAAAACATGATGGATGAAATATTGCATGAGGATTGCTCAGCTCACTCTAATATGAAGAAACGAGGACCTCGATGTGCCCTCTGCCATGTTCCACTATCGCTCCCCCTGTGGCTGCACACTTGTCCAGCAACTGCAGCCAGTCAGATTAATCGTTGGCAACACGGTCGCCCACGCAAAACTGGCAAAGTGGGTGGGCGACAGGTGTCATTTATAATGTATGGCTTCACCTGAGGGGGCGGCATGATTTCCAATTACTCATCACACCTCTAGGGCCTCGCTGAGTAATTATGCAGGAGCCAATCCACTACAGAAACTTGGGCAGATAAAACTCAGGTCAACTTAACCGGAATTTGAAAAAAAAAGTGCTGTCAGTTATTGAAATGTGCACTGTAAATTTATAAGTCAGTATGCTAATGTAAAGTGTCAATTAATTCTAAACAAAAAGTTGCAAAAACAGTGTTTCTAATAGTAAAAGCAGCTATTAAAAACATTGTTAACTGTGAATCCTAAATTAGCATATCAATATTTTGAAGATAAAACACTTGCAAAGCAAATTAAAGGGACATTTTCGGACGCTCATATTGTTTCAAAACACTTTGCTGTTATTTTTTAAGTGGCACAGAAAAGGAGAGTTTTTGAAGATTTATGCATCTCTTTTCCGTGTGTCTTTTTTTCTATTATAATATACTATGGGTCACATTTTTTGTGCACACTTTTTATGTTTTTGTCTCTTTTGCTCACCAATGCTGTATTTATTTGATCAAAATGCAGTAAATCAGTAATATTGTGAAAAAAGTTTGAGAAACATTTATTATTATTATTATTATCAATGTTGAAACAGCTGTAGTTCTTCATTGTTTGCGGAAACACCGCGATACATTATTTCAGAATTTTTTGATGAATAGAAAGTTTAGAAAAAAATTGCATTTATTTGAAAATTTGCAACAATGTAAAAGTCTTTCATTTTTAATCAATTTAATGCAGCCTTGCTGAATAAAAATACAAATTTCTTTCAAACTAAATCTTTCTGGCCTCAAAATTGGTTAACGGTAGTGTGCATTTAACTGAAGTATAATTCTGTTTAAAAAAAAATATATATATATATATATATATATATATATATATATATGTATTTGCAAGTATACGGTATAATACAGATTAGGTCTGAAATGCAACATCATGTAAAAAGTATCAGGAGAACCCAGTTCTGTCTTTCTATCCCCAAGGTGGTCCATAAACTGATATCTGTAAACCATCTATTGCAAAAAGAATCTCCCCTATTGTTCATGCTTTTGGAACCACAGTGGTCCACTGAAGAAAATGCACTTCATCAGTTAATTGTATTGATGCAATTAGCTTCAGCATGAGCTCGCAGGTTCACACCAGCTCCAAAACTCAACAACACTTCATATTCCATGGAAAAGGATTTCACTTAAATCCTTTGCACAATCATTGGATGGGGAAGAGAAAGAGACAGATGTATTACAGATTAAAGGATTAGCGTCAGACCTGCCTCTAACTCCTAATTTGAAAGCCTTAAGCCTCCATCAGAGCCCAGAAGGGCTCATCCAAGGTGCTGATCTGGCTCATCCGTGCTTGTTAAGAGAGCTAGATCCTGACAAAGCCACATCATAAAGCTAGGGAGATTTGGCAACATCCATATTACTGACACGATTTTTGAGTTCTGGAGAAGATACTATGGTTCTTGCTGCCAGTGACCTCACGGATGATCACGAAGAAAGAGTAGACTGAGTGAAAAGACGTGGGAGTGTGGAGGAAAACACCCGTATCAATCTATGGAGAACTGCATCAAGGATTCTGCTTAATGCTGACCAACTACAGGGGAGCACAGTTTATCACATTTTGTACTTACTGAACTTTTGAGGTAAAGCATAGTGTGAACGAACTTAATACTGCTTTCTGGTGCTATTTCTCCTTGCGACCACCTGGGTCCCAATCACAGTAGTCCAGTAATTCTTGTTACAGATAGATGCAGTTAAATGATGGAAAACCACAGGCTGCACAAGCCTGGCCTATGAGTCCATGCAACCCCCTAGTTTTGAGGCCTGGAGGGATGTGACATGTTGAATATGCTGTAATTATTTAGCAGCTTCTGAAGTGGTCTTTTAATTAATTATTCTTTTAAAAAAAAAATTTTTTTTAAAGGCCTTCAATGGAGAAGATGCATTTTGCAGCAAGACTGTAAAACCGAACAGTGAAATTTATTAAAAGAAATGAGTTAATTTCTCTCAAACATAACTGACAGTTCATTATATTTAAAGGGATAGTTCGCCCAAAACGATTACATTCTGTCATCATTTACTCACCCTCATGTCATTCCAAACCCTTAAGACTTTCATTTCATTAGACTTCAGAACACAAAAGATGATGTTTTTAATGAAATCTGAAAGATTTCTTTCCCTTCATTCAAAGTCTGTTTACCCAAAACTCTGACAGTTCAAAACATTCAGATCATAAAATAAATCCATATGAATCAAGCGGTTTAATTCAAGTCCTCTGAAGAGACATGATCGCTTTATATGATGAATATGATTAGTTAACCCTTTCAAGCTTGAATTATGATAATCTCAGTCAGGGTTTTATTGCTCTTAGGGCATGAAAAACAAGATTTGATAAGGTTTTATTTTTATTTATTTTTTACAAATTTTTCAAATAATGTTTTCAGATGTCCACTTGAGTGGACAGCGTGTGTTTATGGTTTAAACATAAGAGATATTGTATTAAACATAATACAGTAATCAAACAGGAGTGTGTGTATTTAACAAACCAATTAATACAATTCATGTGATTCAAAAATCATGTGAAAACTATAAAATATATGCAAAAAATTAAAAAGCAATTCAACTTCATACAAGTTAAACTTTGCGTGTATTTGATATCAGAACATGAGGACGTGCTTCCATCAGAAATTTCTACAGCCTGTCAAGATACAACAGTGGAAACCACTCAGATGCTCCCTCCAGTGTGCCAGAGTATGTCAATTTACTCTTATTAGCTTAAAATTCTGATTATGTTCAAGATGGACACATTTCAAGCATAGGTCTCCTCTGAGAAAACCTAGCGATCAGGTGTTTTCAATCTCATCTGAAATGAGCAGTGTTGGGTAACATGCATAAGTAACATGCATAATGCAATCAGATTACTTTTTTGATGTTACGAGTAAAGTAATGCGTTACGTGCATTACGTAAACAGATTTTTTTTTTAACGTTACGAGTAAAGTAATGCGTTACGTGCATTACGTAAACAGATTTTTTTTTTAACGTTACGAGTAAAGTAATGTATTAGGTAACATTCATTACATAATCAGATTTATTTTTGATCTAACAAGTAATTAAATACAAGTAATAAGCATTACGTAATCAGATTACTTTTTGATATTACGAGTAAAGAAATGCATTACAAGCAACATGCATTACGTAAACAGATTACTTTTTGATCTAACAAGAAACGCATTACAGGTAACGTGCATTACATAATTATATTACTTTTTTGATTAAATGAGTAAAGTAATGCATTACAAGTCACATTCATTATGTAATAATCACATTACTTTTTTGATGTCAATGAAAATTTCATTCTAATAATACAAATACATTTATTTACAGTAAAAAAAAAGTTACTATAGATTAAGTATTTTCAAAAACAACATTCACAGTATAAGTGTGAATTGTAGCTGAAATTGACAGATGATTAATCAGAATTTTCTCCCAATCTAAAATCAAAACTTGGAAAATATAACTGTGATTTGACTCATTAGATATTGCTTGATGCTACAATATATATATATATATATATATATATATATATATATATATATATTTTTTTTTTTTTTTTTTTTACCTACAAGAGTCTCCTAGGATAGAAGGAATGGGTGAATATTCTGGAGCAACTTGGCATTTCTAACTGACCATTGGCCATCTTGGTTTGGAGGGAGAAAAAAATCAGCTTGAAAAAATGGCTTGAAACTTGGTGGCAATGTATAGGATGATGCACCAGTGTCCACTGTAGAGATTGATTTGTAACTATGCCATCAAAACCCGTGCAAATTCAAGAAAATGCTTTTTTAATAGCTGTCCTCTGTAGGTATCAGATATCAGGTATCAGGGTATGCATGAAAGGGTTCATTTATAGCCTTTGTTTCACATCTGAACATTGATCAGCTAACATAAACAGAAGCTCAACCGTACATGCTTGATGAAAATTATGTTGGCAATAGTGGAATTGCATTAGCATGGTTTACATCATACTTATACGTTATCAGTTTGTAGCAGTAAATAAAGAGATGTCTTATCGATCACAAGTTCAGTATGGCGCACCACAGGGCTCAGTAGTAGGACCGCTGCTTTGCACTCTGTACATGCTACCCTTAGGAGATATCATTAGGAAGCATTGCATTAGTTTTCACTGTTATGGTGATGATACTCAGCTCTATATTTATTCACGCCCTGACGAAACTTACCAATGCATAAAATAGAATGCATGGCTAATATAAAACTTCCTCACGTAATAACCTAGAATACTAGAATACTAGGTCTGACACTTGATGGCTGCACTGTCAAGTCTTCATCGTCGGTTAGGAACCTGTGTGTGCTCTTTGATACCAATCTTTCATTCGAAAGTCACGTGTCTAGTATCTGTAAAACCGCATTTTTCCATCTTAAAAATATATCTAAATTACGTCATATGCTCTCAATGACAAATGCCGAACAATTAGTTCATGGGTTCATGACATCAAGGCTAGATTATTAAAATGCTATTATGGGTGGTTGCCCTGCACGCTTAATAAACAAACTACAGCTGGTCCAAAACGCAGCAGATAGAGTTCTATATTGCTGATTACTTACAAAGCACTAAATGGTTTAGCTCCCCAGTACTTGAGCGAGCTCTTAACGCATTATAGTCCTTCACATCTATTGCAATCTCAAAATTCCGGCCAGTTGATAATACCTAGAATATTGAAATCGACTGCTAGGACTAGATAGTTTTCCTATTTAGCACCTAAACTTTGGAACAGTCTTCCTAACATTGTCCGGGAAGCAGACACACTCTGTCAGTTTAAATCTACATCAAATCTACATCATCTACATTAAATCTAAACACATCTCTTTAACCTGGCATACACATAGAACACTATACATTCCTGTTATTCAAATCAGTTAAACGATTATTAGGCTGCATAAATTAAGTCAGCCGGAACCGGGAACACTTCCTATAACACCTGATGTACTCGCTACGTCCTGAAGTGTCAGCAGAGATTGTGTCAACTAGACTCTCCCCTGTCAAGGCCTCATCGACACGACAGGCATCGCACTGATCCTCAACAAACTCGTCTCCATACCCGTGTGATGACTCCAGTCTTCAAACAGATGAACTGCATAATGTAATGTTCCGATCCAATCTGACCTCTGACCTGTAATGCTGCCTGAATCATAATCGTACACTATTCGTTCGCTTGCCAGAGGAGAACTGACCCTGCGACTGAGCCTGGTTTCTCCCAAGGTTTTTTTTTCTCCATTCTGTCACCTGATGGAGTTTTGGTTCCTTGCCATTATTTCCTTTTTCACCTTTCTTCACCTTTGTCGCCATTGGCTTTTGGCTTGCTTAGTTGGGGACATTTAATTTTATATTTAACATTATTTTTACAACATTATTTTCCTGTTCTCTCTGTAAAGCTGCTTTGAAACAATCTGTATTGTAAAAAGTGATATATAAATAAAGGTGACTTGACTAAACACCAAGCAATACACCTCGTTTCAGTCAGACCCAAATAATAAATACAAAACAAGTCTACGATCAAACAAAAATAAAGAAATACTAAGAAATACAGAAGCACCAGTGCCACCCCCCCTGGAAGTGGCAGGGCCCTCTGTAGTGTCCTTGCCTTCTGTGGACGATTTGGTGCATGATGTGAATATTACGCTATATTACGTAATTTATTGGCCATCAGACCGTGGCCAATGTGCTATCGCAAAGGGGCGAGCTTTCGACCACGAAGCACACCAAGTGACACCCTGGTGTCGAGATGAACTTCGGGCCCTCGTTCCTCCTGACATCCCTTCCTGCTCCCATCGAAGGGCTTCGCTCTGCACGTCTAACAAAGTGGAATTAGGCTGTCAGCGCATCAGCTATTTAAGCTCTCGTCTCAAAGTACTATCATTAACGTGTTCAACAAATTGATCACGCAGCACTGTTTCAGTGTTTACCACAGCATTTGGCGACTGTCGCTTAACCTTCTCAGGAGGCTCATCAAGGCGAATGAGAACTCCAAGAGGGTTTCCCCTTCTTGCTGCCTCCAGAAGAAGAAAGCTTCCTGCAACGAGCGCTGCAACGAGCGCTGTGCTTTAATATTTTTCTCAGAATCCCCACGCTCCTCATCCGAACAATATCGTATCTCTTCTCGTGCCTCCCCCTTCTAAGTGATCGAAAAGAAAGAAGGCCTGATCTGCAGGGGATAAATAACGGGTTCTCATACATGCCTTAGCTTCCTCAACCCATTCATTAAGGTCCCTGTCCACACGGAGACGCGTTATGCGCATGCTCCAAGTCTTCTTCTCCTTGTTTAGTGTCTCTCTGTGGCAGAATTACAGAGCCACAAACTGCTCTGGCATCAATGTATATACAATCGTTTTCAGTCGGTTTCAGTGGTTTCGTGTGTACGCATATATATTTCTTGAGACGACTCTGTGTTTACGAAAAAAAAATTTTAACGAGGACAAAAAAAAGATCGGATAGGGAAAGCTCTGGCTTCGTGTGGATGTGGCCTAATACTCACTCCAGACCTCCCACTAAATTTTGGGCACCTCCTATCTCTGGGCACAAATACAAACCTATCAGTTACTGGACTATTAGTACCAGTCAATGGTGGAAGTATGGACTGTGGCAGAGGTACTAGGTCCAGCAACGCTAGCCCCTTGTAACTCAGACGCCCCTTCCTGTCGCAATCTCTCATTGTCGGATCTAAGTTGAGCCACAAGCTCTTTAAGTTCCTGTAATTGAAGAGTTCAGATGCAAAAGCCTCTAAGTGCCACCTGAAATTTTCTTCTAGAATGATCATTTTTATTAAGCTCGTATATTTAAGTTCAGTAATTTCACTTAAATGGCTATGAAAGTTTTTGTCATTTAAGTGAAATTATTGAACTTAAATAAACAAGCTTGATAAAAATGATCATTCTAGAAGAAAATTACAGATGGCACTTAGAGGCTTTTGCATCTGAACTCTTCAATTCTCCTTCATTATTATAGAATATAACTTTTTATATATTAATTTTTGTACTTAACACCAATGAACCTAAGGGAGTCAAACCAAAAACTGTCATCTCCAGAGCACACGCTGCTGCTTTGTTCCTACAAAAGAAAAAAAAAAAAGAAAAGAAACCACAACACAAACATACAAAATAAACAAGTAATACGGTCCCACACCTCTGCCAGATATCCTGTGGACCCTGTCGACTGTGCCACATGTGGCTCAATTAAAGTGACTACGCCACCCTGGATTAACGGGGAAAACCAACCCAAATAAAGCAAACAAGTACATTCCAACTAGAAAAGCGAGAGTCATGGGCTTCTGTATAAAAGTATTTTATTAAAGCTAAGAAAGGTGCCCAACAATTATTTAAAACCAAAAATAAATAATTGTCATTGGTCGAATAGAACAAAAAAACAAAAAAAAGAAAATAATTCACAATAAATCTTACAGGGGCTGAGGCTTCCTATAGGGAGCAGGTTAGTGTGACAGCAGCAGGTCTACAATAGAAACCACGCCAATCCAAATCACACCCACCAAATTCACTGCAAATAACACAAAAGTAGTGACACGGCAATAATGACACCCTTAGTGAAGCAAAGCCAGTAATGCAGCAGACAACCAGAAAAAGAAATAAGAATACATAAGAAATAAGAAAGAAAAGAGTCAGATAATTAATACATAAATTTAAATAAACAAAAGCAAATGACGAGAACACATTCAAAGTCAATTTACTAAATTAAATGTAACCAATATGAAAAAAAAAAACACGATTTACAATATATTCAAAACAAACAAAGTATGAATTAGGGATGCACCGAATCCAGATTTTTGGGGTTCTGCCGAATACCGAATACATTGGTTAAGATTCTGCCGAATCCGAAACCGAATACCGAATCCTACTCTCATCCTCAGTCACTTAACACAGTAAACACATTAATGAAGTAAATAACGTCCACAGAAGTGGATTTTTCCTTTTATTTTGTTTTAATTTAAAAAAAAAAGAAAAAAAAAGAATAAGCAACATTATTAATTTTAACAGCAGCAATGTTGTATTGTTTAGGGTCCTTGCCACCACGACAAGTCCAAATTGTATTCTTTTGACTGGAAGTACTGTCAAACAACACTTTTTCTGCTCATGAGTTCCATTTTCACTTTCTCACAGCATTCGAACGGTGCACCTACTGTAACGAGTGGTAAAAAGGCGTGGCCCCTTTAAGAGCTGCGCGCGCGCCCTGTTGAACTGTCTGCAGTCTGTATTGTATCGTGCATGTTGTGGGTTATTTCTGTTTGATGCTCATTTTTATCTCATTTTGTTTATTAAGTAATGCTGTGGACGGTAGAACGTGTGAAGACAGTTGAACGAGTTCAATTGGGGAATAAAGTGCGAGTTGTGAGATGGCAATCGCCTCCGTGAATCTGTCTGGCCTCTGCTATAACTTTAATGTTAGCTGTGAGCTATCCCTATTTTTCTTCCTAACACGACGCGTTAGCGTTACACTCATTGGTTACACTACGTAAACACCTTCCCGTAATCAACGGCGGCGTGACGTCGACCAGCGTAGCGCAAGCCTGGGTTCGGTTCGGTAGAAAAAAATTCTAAGGTTCGGCAGAAACCAAACCCCGTTAAAAAGCCCAATTATTCGGCCGAATCCGAATCCGAATCCTGGGTGCATCCCTAGTATGAATACTGCAAACACACATTAAAGAAAAAATCAACAAATGCACTGTCACAAATGCAGAAACTCACACCAAACACCAAGCTAACTGGAATACTCCTGGAGATTGTTTCAGTCAGACCCAGACAGTCATATAATCAAATAATAACTACAAAACAAGTCTACGAAAACAAAAATAAAGAAATACTAACAGCAAAAATAAATAAACCTTCAAGCCCACTTAGGCATGTTTAACACGGACGTAACTGGATGCCAAAAGCAGCAGCATGGATCGTAGAGCGAGGGGTGGGGAGAGAGTTGTTTTAAGGCGACTGCTCTCACTCAGCCCACCTTAACGTCCAAAAAGGACCTTAAAAACAGCAAACAAAAAGTTATGATCTCAATTTAACAAGGTTATCTAACAGTTACCCACCCGAGAATGCAATGAATTATTATATTATCTAACATTTTACCGATGATACAGTGAAGTAATACTTCGACAGCATATAACAAAAATCATTCAATAGCCTTGTTGTCAGCAACAGCTGGTGTTCCGACCAGGGCTATGTTAAACTGCGATGCCACACCGATGGAAGCCCTAAAGGCACATCGTACTGAAACAAATGGCTATAACTTAAGTTAAGTCAAACCAAACTTCCCACAATGCCCCAAAACACAGCATTAAACCAAAGTCCATTTAGGCAAGTCATGCCACTCGGCCGGCATCTTGGCAACGCCTCCGGGCAGCTATTTCGGACTAACAAGACCAGGCTCCTATCTAAATGAATGGGCAGAGAGTCAGAACTGCACTTTCACTGGTCGCCGGGACATAAAAACGGCATGTATAGAAACAGCAGTAAAATATGATAAAAATCGCTAAAAAAGTTTGATGACTTTGCCCCAAAATAATGTTTAAAATGCCTTTTCCCCCACAGATCATACTTTACGCATGCGCAAGGGTTCACAACACCAACTTCATTTACGACTCTATCCAGAATACCTCAGTTCAAGCAGGGCTGTTGCCAAATCGTCTCCGCTGTCGTAAACCTCAACTGTGCGCATGCGTCAGTGGAACCAGACGATAGGCTTAAATGTTTCCCGGCTGTACTATTAAAAAGCAGACGATTGGCTTTCCAGAAGGAGGGGCGGGGCATGTGCATACAACCGCCATCTTTGGCGTTACGGGTTTTCCCTATATGGTTGTATTGAGGATTAAGGAAGTGACATGTCTCTATATAAATAGTCTCTGATTAAACTTACCTAGGAGTGAGCAGCACCCCACACGCACACGGATTCTCAGAAACCCAACATCACACTAAACAAATAAAAATCGCCAAATGTCACTGAATAACACTAGGCTCATACAGCTAGACTACAATGCTAAGAACAACACATTCCTCCGTAGTTCGTAGCAACGACGCAAAGAGGTGAGATTTCGACCATGACGCACTCCAAGAGGCATGAACAACAAGTTTACTCTAATGGGCGATAGCTCATTGGCCACGTATCAAATGATAGTGACGTGTTGAGAACATCACACAACCTCACTACACATAGAAACCAATGAATCCAAGTACGGGGGCATAAACAGCTCTGAGTAGAACATCATGGGTTGTCATATCATAATTACGGTAACTACGACATGGCGTGAACGCAGCATTGAGTCGGTTCATAGAATCAAACTGAATTGAACTTTAGTTCTGGGTTGATGATTAAAGACGCACATCCGAAGTAGCACGGACAATCCTTGTGCAGCACCTAGGCCATTGAACATGTCCAGACGGATGTATTATTGAACCAAAGAACCGGTTAAAAATGAACAAATCAAAAACAACAGACTCGAAATGATGGTTTCAACTGTCTTCAATTTTTAAGGGTTAAACTAGTTTTCCGGACTAACGGGGGCCACGCTAATTTTGACCTATTGACTGAAGCAAATATGTACCTTAAAACTCTTAATTAAAACAAGGATATACCCCTTCAGTGTAAGCTGATTGTCACTGCACACTACATCATCCAAATATTCACAAAATTGGGATTCTGTTTAATGACACTCCTTTTCAGGAGTTTGTACATTTGTGGAAATTCTTGCCAAAAAGTCCAGTGAGGCCTCTCCTCAAGCTACCTTCCAGGCTGACAGGCAGTTTTTGGAGGACATACCCTGGTCATGAAATGCCTGAATTTTAAGCAGAGCGAAATAATGGACAACCTTTGCCTCAAGTGTTTAATTAACATATGGATAGGGTCTTTCACCTGCAAGCTCGGCCCCACTGGGACATCTGTCCGATTTCTCTATATCTAGCCCACGGGTTATGACTATCTGGAGTGACTTCTCTTTTCACTGACGTCTGACTTAGGACTCACTCAATAGCCCCTGAGGACTCATTAGCAAGACAGAGCAAGAAGATCTCAGCTTTCTATTTCTTGCCATCTTGGGCAGATGGACAGGCAGTCTAGGCAGAAAGAGCATAAAATACTGATAATCCATGCAGTTTCTTTGAAATCCCTTGATCCTAAGCCCACATGAGAAATAGTGTCAGCTACTATCGTGAACCTGTTATTGCTCTGGATGAGCATTTTAACTGATTATTGGCTCATAGTTATTTAGCATTCATCATAAATAAATAATCATCAATGAGTTTATTTAGCATGAGATTGTGTATGAGGTATGATATTTTAAATAACACAAAGACAACCATCTGAGAACTAAAATGGGATCTCACTATCTATCCAAGACAAACTGTGAACATACAATAACTTGTATGCAACCAAACCTTTGATTTATTGTTTTTAGTTAAATTCATTTACTGAAGGAAATATCTTAAAATACCTTAAAATGTCTGTTAGTCATAAACCTGAACCATCACAATTGTACTCAATGACTTTTAAGTAACTCCAGGAAAATGTATCAACTGTATGAATTACTATGAATTATCCAATATTGTGTGCTTCATTGTTTTTGTTATTTTATTTTTTTCATTTTATTTTTGGCATAAATGTACATATCAAGGAGAACATATTGTAAAGTCTTAAAATACACCAGCATATATTTTGGACTAAAAGTTTTTGCCACCTTTGAATTCTTTTAAATGCTTTTTGGGTAACACTTTATAATAACTGCATGCTATTAATCATTAGTTAAGCATTAGAAACCGGTTAATTCATCATTTATAAAGCATTTATAGACATTAATAAGCAGTTTATGAATCCAGCTATAAATTATTTATTATTGATTTAAAAACATATCTATAATGTGTTTAATAATTGTATTTTCATAATTTATTAATTATCAATTTATAATTTTTAAATGAAGTATTGCATTATTTATAAACGTTATTTAAGAGTTGTAAGTGGTTCAGAAGATTACTTAGAAAGTGTAAGTAAATGATTAATAAACTATTTAAATGTACATTCATACATCCTAATATTCAGAAAATAGTAATAGTTACTTAGTGTGTTAATAAATGCTTTATTAACATGTATGTATACTGTAATTCAAGGTTAATTCAGGTAGTTATAAAGCATTCAGTAGTGGTCAGTTAACTATTTTGTGAGCTCATCTAAAGTGAGGGCCATTCATGCCTTGTAAAGCATTTATAAATAGGCTTTGATATTTCTATGTTCTGTATCACTGTGTTGTGTTTTGTTGAATTTTTCTGTTTAGAAGATAAATATTAATAATATTAAACACATTATTGATATGATTATAAATCAAGAAAAAATCTTGTATAGCTATATTTATAAACTGCTTATAAATGTCTATTAATGATTTATAAATGATGAATTAACTGTTTACTCATGTTTAACTAATGATTAATAGCGTGCAGTTATTATGAAGTGTTACCGTTTTTTGCAATCTGTTTTAAAAGAGTCTTGCGATTGCTTTTCTTGACCTATTTTATCAACTGTTTTGTTTGAGTACTGTTTTGTCCTTGTTTTTTGAGTGAAACTGTGTGTGCTGCCATCTTGACCAGGTCTCCCTGAAGAAGAGATTGTGATATCTCAATGGGATCTCCCTGGATAAATAAAGGATGGATGCATGGATGGAGGGATGGATGGATGGATGGATAAATTAATTAATTAATTAATTAATACCTTGTAAAAAAAAAAATGAAAAAAGACCACACAGACCACAGACAGTAACAGACAGTCAAACAGATGTTCATCCTGATATCGCAAGACACGAGACAAGACAAGTTACTAGACATTACATTAAAATCAGTAACAAAAATGCTAATTGGTTCCAAAATGATGAAATAAAGCAATAGGTATAACACAAGCAAGATGCTGGTATATGATGGCCATAACTTACACCTGCAAGTGTAATTTTGGAGAGCTCAGTGGACAGGTATATAAGGAAGGACAAGAAAGGAGTGCCTAAAAGAACCTCCTGAGCATTTACCTTCTTACACCAGAGTCTGTTGTTTGCTTGTTCAAAAGATGTTCAATCCTCTGTTACAAAATTAATTTTACAAGTGTATGATATAGCTTTTAACAAAACACTTCAAAACATAAGAATGAACAAGATGTCAAGTCAGGAATGATAATGACAGGCATTTGAATTATTTTAAAAAAATGCATTAATGTGGCTTTTTTTTTAAATGATTTGATTTCTCATGTCATCACCTTGGGTTTTTGAACAAATCAGTTGATTAAATTATTCAATGTCTCATTCATAAAACTCCATGTGTTTCTTTCCTAAAAAAAAAAAACTACAAGTATATGAGACATGACATCCAACATTTTGTACCTTTATATCACCTTATTGCATGACATTTTATTAAGGAATCAATCATAATTAATCAGTATCCGTGGCAAATGAATATAGATGCAAAATCATTAAAACATTATATCATTACATTGGACTGTATCCTCTGTAAATATGCAAATCAGTTTGTTCCATTTTACAGTGAGGTCACTTCATCATGGCTCATGGAGTCTCGACAGGGAGCTTGTTTGTCCTGCATCGTTAAAGATTACTGAAATACAATGAATTTTATTTTGACTTGAATCCGCAAAAGTAAAGTATTTTCCCCCCAGTGACCAATTGACAACTATGACAGAATCATTACGTCTGTGAGTTAAATGGTCTGATCAGTCTGATTTGTAAATGAATCATTCAGACCATTGAACTTGTCACATTGATTTATTGATTGATTGGTTGGTTGATTGATTGACCGACATTTCTCGCAATTTAGTATTAAGAATTTAATGGAAATACGCTTAATTGAAAACAAAGACTTTTGTCCATTTTGGGGTAAAATATAGACACATTTTCTCGACAAATTTTGAAAAGCTCACTCATAATACTATGAGACATACTAATACAGTGTTGATTCGTTGATTAGAATTTTCCTGACTTCATCCTGTTCCGGTTAGGGCTCAGGACAAATCTCTCTGTGAGCTCCGCATAGAGCAGACAGGATTCTGGCAGTGATTTCATATCTGTCAGTTTTATGACTCACCGAAGCTGGCAATGATCTGCAGAATACTCAGCCATACAGAGACTATTATCACTTTTTATCTCTGTGGGGTGATGTTGGATTTGGATTTAGTGTAATGATTTCTGTCTCAATTTACACATACTAGCTTTCTTCCAGGCTACGATTTCTCACTTTTTGGCTGAAAAATCTAAGCATTTGACACCAGAAGGATCTTACATAAATTGAGTTGGAAGTCATGGAAGTGACGCCTCCAGTCACAAGTCTCTCTAGTAGTTGACATGAATGTTTGCGTGTTCCCTCTGATCTGTCATATCTGCCATTTTTAATATTCAGCAGCTCAAATCAATACTTATATGTTCTGAATTCACCAGTTCTTCCATGAAATGGAGAGTATCGATACTGGTGCTCATTATTGAACTTAATTCTACCACGGAACAGTGAATAATGTTTTATGTATTATCATACAGATAGTTTTACATCAAGTAGTATCTGATAGTCCTACAGCAGATTGTATCTTCAGAGTTCTAAATTTATGCCATAAATGATAGGAATCGGTTGCAATTCATCATACTGTGATAATTGTGTAGAATTTGAGGTTGAATTTGACCAAGGACGGGTTTCTAAATCTGTCACGTGTTTTAAGTCATGCACAAACACTGCACACACAGAAAGAGAGAAGAGAGAGAGATATGGGATGAGTATCAAAATGATTAACACGTGCAAGCACAATTATCAATGATCTTGATACATGTTGCAGAAATGTTTTATCCATGCCTTTCAACTTGCGTGTGCAAAATTAAAAATTGAATGAATGTGTACCAATGTGTATAAATAGAGACATTTTTGTGAATACAAATGTTTTCTTTTGTTTTAGTGTATCATAATTTGTGCATGCAACAAAGAAGATGTGCATGTGTGGATCAGTTGGCATGCATGCATTCATTGAATTATTTCAGAGTCGATCTCATTTGATTCATTTGGATTTTGAGACTTTCCTTTCGCTGTTTTTAAGCATTTCCAAACGCACACACAAACAACTACAAATGAATAGGCCTGGTGCTAATTATCAATGTGTGCACAACTACCCATTTATTTGACAAATTCACAAATGTGGGTTGCTACATTTCAGCTAATACCATACAACTTGTGTGTGCAAAATCTCAAACTTTGCTTTTACGTGTTAATCATTTTGATACTATATTCATCCCATAGAGAGAGAGAGAGAGAGAGAGAGAAACACATTGTAAAAAAATTTACTAAAAAGGAACAACGACAGACCTGTACTCACTGATGGGATTGTCTAAATTGACTAAGGAGGAATGTTTTAACAATTCTTGAAAAGAGTTTATTCGAGAAATGTATATGTTTGATTTTGGAATCTGGAAATGCTTATTAACTTCCAGACATATTTTGTAAGATTGTGATAATATCTCATCACAAAGGTCAACCCTTAAACTTAACCCTGTGGGCTAAGGGCTGTGTGAGCAGATCAAACAATAATGAAATGAATTTGCCACAACTTTGCAAAATTTTGACATTTGTGAGTAAAAAAATATAAAAAAAATAAAAATGACAATAAATCTGCCATTCATATCCAAAGAGGAAGTTCATGAGCAACTGGTATTCTGTGGTCTGAATTTCTTCTGTAAATGTTTAAATGGATGGTCATAGAGCTAATCTACAATTCTGTTCGATATTAGTAATTACAGATAATTACATATTAGACTAATTTGTCATGCAGCAGGTGTACACACACACACACTAATTTGCATGGAGTTCTTCTTAGGCAACATGCGTTTTTAGCACCTCGCTCTCATTTCCAGATAATTGATCAAATGTAGACCTATCCATATTGAACTCTAGATCTAATCCCTTGTGTAAACATTCATAGCACAGAGCCTTGCCCACTAGTGTAGCCCCACCTTGTGGTTTGAATTGAAAATGCATTTGTGTGAAGTTAATAGTACTTAATTTACACTAAATCATCTCACTAGACATGGATTTACTCAGAAAACAGAATGTTCCCCTAATGCTATCATATGGTTCCAGATTGAGCATTTTTTGGAAACCAATTCTCAATGTTCTAGAAATGTTCTCTTTAGGTTCTATTTGTTGTCAACATTGTATGAAAAAACATTGTATGAAAAAAAATGCCGGTTTGGAATTTCCATTATGAATGGAATAGAAACATATCTGGCCAACTTCCATGAAATAAATTGCTTTCACGAACATTAATTTTTCTCAGATAAACCTTCACTTCCTTTCTACAGCCATCAAGTTTGAACAGAATGTGTAGTGTTTGAACAGAAGTTTGAACAGAATGTGTTTGAACAGAAAGTTCAGTTTCTGTTTCCTTTTCCAATGTAATTTAGGGCCGTTTACCCGACAATGTTTTCAACTTAAAACTGAAACCTTTGTATGCATGTTGTTTTTAGGTGTGTTTTTAGGTGCCTGAAAATTTAAACTTTTGAAAACAAGTTTCATAGTGCAAGCTTTGAAAGCCGTTACAATTACGTTAAGTTAGTTACGTAAAAAAATGCAAAGGAAAAACTATTCCTTTTTTAGAACATTGTAAACGTCACTTAGTTTGTTAGTTCCTGATTCCTGCTTTCCCTGTGTCTAGTTTGTCCCCATGGTTACCAATTATATTCACCTGTGTCTTGTTTAGTTAGTTATCCTGTGTGTATTTAATCCCTCTGTTTGTTTCACTTTATTGTCCTGTGTTGTCTTTGCAATGTTAGTAAAGCTGTTTCATTTGTCTTCTCTTGTGTGACAGTTTCTCGTTGTTGTGTTTGATATTCTGTTAAAGTACATCTGCAATTAGACCCGCCTCTCATTCTGCTCCTCTTCCTTCACCTGCCTGTCATACTTTGGCAATGTTCAGACTGCCAGCAAGTAATTTTTTTTTTTTTGCAAATCCAGATTTTATCCAGATGGCTTTTTGAAAGTCTGGACAGCAAAAAAAAAAACAAAAAAAAAAAACAGATTTTTTTCCCCAATATTATTTAAACCACATTTGGTTGTTGGAAATGTGATTCCAATCAGTTCCCCTTCAGGAACTACCGCTGCGTGGAAACGTGGTGGGAACGCCTCCTGCATAGTGCGTCTGAAGCATGAATGAAATCAGTCAATGGCGAGACGGAACGTAGTAGGCAAGTGACGTCACCAACCAGGAAACTAAAGCACCCCTGAAAACACAAGCGAACAGCTTCTGTTACTTCAGCAGCGCTCTGTGTGTGTTTGAAATCTGTCTATTTCGTGTTTGTCTGTTTCTAGTTGTTACTAGGCAGGAGTTTTCACTATATATATTCACTATATATAAAAAAAAAAATGAACAAAGAGAAAGAACAAGTGACGAGCGAGCAGCATTATAGAAAGTGTGTTCCTCCCTGTACACGTTATATCACAGGTGGGGATTCGCACCAGCTATGTGTTGCTTGTTTGGGAGTGCAGCATGCCCAGTCAGCTGTCGAGGGGGCTGTTTGCGAGCCTTGCGAGCGTTTTCCCCTAAGAACTCTGCGCTCGTGGCGATCGCTCTTTGAGGAGGGCGGCTCGCTGCGCGCTCCCCGCGGCTCGGGTCCCGCTTCTGTTGAGGCAGAGCGGAGGTGCTCGTCGTGGGGTTCGCAGATTGATCTCACCGAGGATGTTGAGACGGACCCTGCCCTATCTCAGCCCTCACCGATGAGATCCAGTGCCTCTGTCCCTGAGTTGGAAGCACGCATTGCGGTTCCTTCCGCCCAGGCTGAGGCACACGATGTTCAGCAGCTTTTATTATCCAGTTCTGAGGAATTGGATATTGAAAGTGTTGGAACTCAGGAGACTGGAGACTCGTCACTCCAGCCTCATGCTAAAGATGAGCTTATCGATGTTTTGTCTCGTGCTGTTGAAAAGCTCAGCATCGATTGGCCAGCTGATAGGCAGGAGTCTAGACCTAAGAGCAAGCTAGATGAAAGATTTCTGCCGTCACGCACACAGCCTTCTCGCCGGTCTTCACCCTTTTTTCCAGATCTTCACACTGAGGTGTCGAAGACCTGGGCTAGACCTGTATCTAGCAGGGTTTATACAAATCAATCTAACGCTTATGGTAATATTATGGGAGCTAAAGCGTATGGTTATGTGAAGATGCCGAAAGCGGAGGAGACGTTTGCTAGCTATCTTTCTCCCTAATCGGCATCATCACTTAAAGCACCGGCTCTTCCCACCAGACCTTTAAAAAAACATCCGTGCTGGTGGGGAAGGCTTATTCGGCGGCGGGCCAGGTGGCTGCTTGCCTGCATACTATGGCTATTATGCAGGCTTATCAGGCTGATCTACTTAAAGAAGCTAGCGAGGGTGGGCAGATCTCTATGGAAACCATCAATGAGCTCAGGCAGTCAGCAGATCTCACTCTCCGGGCCACCAAGGAGACGGCCAAATCTATCAGCCGTTCTATGGCAGCCCTGGTGGCCACGGAGAGGCATTTATGGTTGAGTCAGACTTCTATGAAAGAAAAAGACAAGTCTCTTCTGTTAAATGCTCCTATGTCACTCACAGGTCTCTTCGGTGACACTTTACATTCTGTCACCGAGAGATTTCAAGAAGAGAAAAAGCAAGAGGCTGCTTTTCATAAGTTTATTCCCCTCAAAGTCAGAGTTCCTGGGGCTGCTGGGCGATGGCAGTCCCAGCCGCAGAGTACTTCAGCTAAAAAAGCGCAGCAAAAGCAGAGTGTCGCGTCTCGTGCTCCTCCACAGAGAAACTGGAGGGACGATTCAGGGCGCTCTCAGGCGTGACCTTCGCGGGGTAGGGCTGATCTGAGGACAGTCATTCTCGCCAAGAAGGCCGCGTCTAAGAAGTCCTGACGCGCTCAGCGGCAAGTGTTTACCCTTGGGACGCTCGGCAAGTGTTTACCCTTGGGACGCTCACCCCCTCTGAGGAGGGCTCTGGAGTGGTCAGACCAGTCGTTCCCTGCCGGTGCGCTGTTACAGGGCGCTGTGTCTGCCACTCAGAATTTTCAACCAGAGGCCAGCCTCGAGAGGCTGGAACCCTCAGTAGATTTTCTGGAGGAGTGGAAAAATCTTCCCAACATATCTCAGTGGGTCCTGCACACGGTCGAAAGAGGTTATGCAATTCAATTCAGGTCTCGTTCGCCTCGATTCAGTGGGATGCTACCCACAGTGGTGGGCCCCGAGCAGGCTCTGGTAATGGAACAGGAGGTTCTGACTCTTTTACAAAAAGAAGCCATAGAACAGGTTCCTCCCTCCAGCAGGGAGTCAGGGTATTACAGCCGATACTTCATTGTTCCAAAGAAAGACGGGGGGTTGCGTCCGATCTTAGATCTGCGTCTTTTAAATCGCACTGTACGGAGGCTCAAGTTCAAGATGCTCACTCTCAAACAGATCGTGTCACAAATCAGGTCCGAGGACTGGTTTGTCACGATAGATCTGAAGGACGCCTACTTCCATGTGTCTATTCTTCCTCAACATCGGAAGTTCCTGAGGTTCGCTTTCGGGGGCGAGATGTCGTTCTCGCTCACATCAAGAAATTGGGGTTGAGGCTCAACGCCAAGAAGAGTGTGCTTTCTCCAGTACAGAGATCCACTTTTCTCGGTGTGGTGTGGGATTCGACGACGATGCAGGCACAACTGTCCCCTGCTCGTATTGCTTCGATTCTCGCTGTAGTAAGTCAGATCAAGTCGCTTCAGTGGTGGCTCAGAACCAAGGGATTCTCCCCGAGGGGAAATCCGCTCCACACGATCTTGTGTTCGCAACGGTGTCTTCACGCCCTAGTTATGTGGAAAGATCCTCGGTTCTTGTCCCAAGGTCCCGTGCTGGGAGCTCCCTGTCGTCGTGTGACGCTAACGACGGATGCCTCCCTCAGGGGCTGGGGGGCGATCCTGGGTGGTCGCCCAGCTCAGGGTCTGTGGCAGGACCATCATCTCTCGTGGCACATAAACTGTCTAGAAATGTTGGCGGTGTTTTGGGCTCTAAAACATTTCCTCCCAGACCTGAGGGGCCACCATGTGCTTGTCCGCTCAGACAACACATCGGTGGTCTCCTACATAAACCATCAGGGGGTCTGCGGTCGCGCCCATTATTCAAGCTAGTTCGTCAGATCCTTCTATGGTCCCAGGTGAAACTTCTGTCTTTGAGAGCGATTTATCTCCCGGGGTATCTGAATCGGGAGGCAGACATCCTGTCGAGGCAGGGGCCGATGTGCGATATGTTTGTGGTGTGGAGAGCACCAACAGGACCCAGTTAACTGCCCGGTTGGTACAGTACTGGAGTTCCTGCAGGATCGTCTCTCCACAGGGTTATCCCACTCCACACTGAAGGTGTACGTGGCGGCCTTGGCTGCTTACCACGCCCCTTTGAGTGGATTTTCTCTTGGGACACACCCACTTATATCTCGCTTCCTTCGTGGCACTCCGAGGCTGAGGCCAGCAGTACGCACGAGGATACCATCATGGGACTTGGCTATTGTCTTAGAGGGTCTCTCCCTAGCTCCTTTCGAGCCCCTTGAAGAGGTTTCCGAGAAGTTCCTCACTCTCAAAACTATTTTCCTGCTTGCTATTTCGTCTCTCAAAAGGATTGGAGACATTCAAGCACTCTCGGTTGCCCCCTCGTGCTTGGAATTCTCACCTGGCATGGCTAAGGCCTTCCTCTATCCTAGGCCAGGTTATATTCCAAAAGTTCCAACTACTGTAGTTAGACCTGTCATACTACAGGCTTTTTGTCCTCCTAATTTCTTAATTTTCTAAACTAATTTCCATTTTCTAATTTCTATTTCTAGCTCTGCCCAGTCCGGGCTCTAGATATGCATGTCCACAGAGCTGCCCTGTGGAGGAAGTCTGAACAGCTGTTTGTCTGTTTTGGGTCTCCCAATAAGGGGTGCCCTACATCTAAGCAAAGGATGAGCAAGTGGATGGTCGAGGCCATCTCACTTGCTAACGAGTCGGTCGGTCAGCCTTCACCTTTGGCTGTACGGGCTCATTCCACCAGAGTATGGCTACTTCTAAAGCTTTCCTTTCAGGAGCTTCTCTTCAGGACGTTTGTGATGCAGCAGGCTGGTCCTCACCGCACACATTCATCAGCTTTTATAGTCTTGATTTTAGCTCCACTCCTGGGGCGCAAGTTCTTTCGTCAGCCTGTGCGCCTTGATTACACACTACAGACACTTGCTCGTATGGCGATGTGTTTCCACGCAGCGGTTGTTCCTGAAGGGGAACGTCCTGGGTTACGTATGTAGCCCTAGTTCCCCGAAGGGAACGGACGCTGCGTGTCTTTGCCATACTCCCTGCATCCCCCGTTATCGCTTGCTTCAGTAACATCAGAAGCTGTTCGCTTGTGTTTTCAGGGGTGCTTTATAGTTTCCTGGTCGGTGACGTCACTCGCCTACTACATTCCGTCTCGCCATTGACTGATTTCATTCATGCTTCAGACGCACTACGCTGGAGGCGTTCCCACCGCATTTCCACGCAGCGTCCGTTCCCTTCGGGGAACTAGGGTTACATACGTATTTGTACAGATGCGTCTCAGTCTGGATGCTCTAGCTAGCAGGTCAAATCAGATTTCAAATAAAATTTTGCCTCACTCTTAACACAACACAAAATGACATCATCAGAACCGGTGGCGGAAATGCCGGAAGTATTCAAATGGTATGTTCAAAGATTTCGGCCGTGACTTCAGCATGGAACATATTGTATATCCATCATGTTTTCTTGTTGACAAATAAGTGGATATGCAACCATAGGCTTTAGATAACATACGGTTCCTCATGGGATGATGGAGGTCATGTAGAATAGTGATAAATAGTAGACTCATGTAACACAGTCCTGTCATCTTTGCACAAGCATGGCACAAACATTGTAGACTGTAGTTCACATTCCCATCATGCCACTAACACTCTCACACTTTGTCTAGCCTAAACTCAGAAAGTGTCATGATGCTCCTAAACTGTGAAATGATATGAAACCCACTAGAGGGACAACAGCTGAGGGTTAGTCAAGGACAAACACTCCAATGTGGCCGACATTCCCTCCTCAACAGTCCTGCTCAGTTAAATTGGTTCTGTCACTTACAAAGCTATGTGAATCTCTTGGGAGAGACTTGGGTGATAACAGGCTTATCACATGGGGATAAAGCAAAAAATGCAAGCCGAGCCTTGATCAAATAAAGCATGGGAGTGTCAGGTGAGAGAGAAATAAAGATTTTATGAGACGCGTATGTTTAGTGGAGTGATAAGTAATGCAATGATTTGGTTTAGTTATAACCAGACATGGACAGACAGACATATTTATGTGGAATAATATTAAGTAGACCTGGCTTGGATCATGTGACTGAAACAGATGCTTGTGTGAGATTTATAAGAGAAATAAATGAACAGTATTTTTTTCCTTGAGGAGAGTAAGATTACTAATCAACAACCCAATCACATCAGATTTTTTATTTAATACTCTGCAGTCAAATCCCAAAGTAAAAGGCAAACAGGCATAAAATCGACAACCACCCACCCACCCTAAAAGTCGAATTGAATTTCTATTCAACCTTGAATAAACTGTTAGCCAAGCATACTCTATTTCATGCCCTGCTGGCTCATGAGGGGCCTTTATATGTTGTTGTAAAGTATCTTGCACGTAAAACTACATCATGACTTTCCTGAGCAGTTGAGTGGAATAAAATAACACAAATGGAAAGTTTTACCACTAGCATTTTCAGCCTCAGTGGTTTAATGTTGTCTGTCAAATAGCCAACAGTTTTTGGCTGCTTATACTGTGTTCATCCATATTACAAATTAATTAAAGTTCATATCAGTTTCATATCCATTGATCCAAATTAGGCCTATTCATGACACATCACTTTTTTCGCATTTGGACTTTTGTTTAGTTTGAGTTTACAGTTACTGTTTTATTGTTTTTTATAGTTTTATTGAGGTTTACGCTGTTCTGTTCTTGTGTTTCCTGATTCTTGTGTCTTGCTACCTTTGTTATTAATATGTATTAAATTATCTGCACTTTAATCCTCTGTCAAACTGTCAAATGATATTGCCTAACATAGTTGTGCCTGCTTAACTGATATTAACTAACCACATAATATGTATTATATAGCTGTAAAGTACATGAACATTATATCTAGAATGCAGAGACTTGACTTATCAACTTACTAAGCGACCAAAACCACCCTAAAAACCATATAAAAACCAAAACCATAAAACCCCCCAAAAATAAATAAATAAATAAAACTTAGCAACCACTCTCAACATTGTGCTGTCAAGCTTTGCATATACATGTGCCAGGAGTCAAACCACAGTTTAACATTCCTACAAAACTGATCAACTTAATAAGACAAAGTTTTATGTTAAAATATATTATTGACAAAAAGAAAAAATGAAGATATACTATTTTCATAAATATTCAGCCCTTGTGATGCAGAAGCACACACGTTTAAACAGATGGGCTCTACTAACAATTGGCCTCTACTAATCATTAAAATTACTTTCATTATTTAATTTGTGAATCTGAAGCTTTTTATTTTATGGAGAGATGTTTCAGATATGTTGCAGATCAATTTTAGCAAACACATTTAAGAATACAAATCAAATGTGTTGTGCTAGTGGCAACTATGGGTGACATTAAAAATAAAACTAGCATCAAACCACCTTGACCATGGCTAAAAAATATATATTTGAAGGAGACTTCTGAAAGAAGCCAAAAAAAGGAGCCTTTAAAGCAGCTGCAGACTTCAGAGAGCTTAGAAAGTAAAGGTGCACCATATGAACCATGAAGAGTTCTGCATATCACAGAGCCACAAGAGAGGAGCCACAAAAGAGAAGAGACACAAAAAAAGTCCTCAATGGCTTAAATCTGAGTTTTTTTTTACAAATGTGGTTAAGGATCTGAATTGGGGTGTAGTTTCATGATTGAATGCTCAAAAACATAATTTTGCACATATTTTATATATTGTTGCATAACCTCTCTTCCTAGTCTTTTTATAGGGCTCTGTTTATTTATTTATTTTCTCTATGAAGCCCCTCCTTCCAAAAAGCACAATGTGCTCTGATTGGTCAGCTGGACCAGTATGTTGTGATTGATCAATTGCTTCAAGCAAAAGTTTCGGAAATGTCCCGTCCCTTACCATAATCGCGAGTTTCAACACTAACACAACTCAACCAGGTGTCACCCCTTTTTTTGCATATGCCTTGCACAGGAATTATCCAAAATAATCAGAATTTTCCCAACTCCAACTTGGAAATTACATCTGGAACGCTGCTTGACATCGGATGTCTGATCTGTGAACTAAGGGCAGAACGATTAACCACGACCTCAGCAGGACACGTCATTTGATGCCACTTCCAAGATGGCTTAAACAAAAACAAACTTTAACATTAGACATTTCGTTTTTTAATGATAAACATATTATGTTTCGTTTTTCGTCAGCTGTTTTCAAGTGTTTATGTAAAGTGTATGTTAACCTAGCTTTTTCTGTTTTCTGTTCAATACACAAACAACAGAACTACTCCACTGTTTTTGCTCTGTCATTTTGCTTTGTTTGATGTTTGATTCATCGCGGGATCCCTTACGCATTTATGCACATGCGCACTCTCCAAAAACAGTGCTGATTGCTGACACGCAACAATATATAGATTACAATGTATAAATGAGTGAAAGAATGCTGTATGTGAGCTTGCTTATGGTGCCTATGCATGATCTATTTAAATACACATGTAATTTTAAAAAGAAACTATGCTTCTAAATACACTTCAAGAGCTGTAGTTCCAACCACAGAAGTTTGTGATGCTGTTTGCGAATGTTCATGGGAACTATGCTTTTGCGAAACGCCAAATCGTTCAAATATGTAAAGATGGAACTGTGACCAGTTGGCTAACAATACTTTTGGGAAACGCACTCCAGGTTGGATGTCCACCTTTGAGCAGCATTCCAGATTCCAGACATCATTTCCAAGTAGGAGGTGGGAAAAATTCAAATTCCGGGTCTGGAAAGCAGGATAAATCTAGGTGTTTCAGAAACAGTGCAGATAAAGAGAATAACTGCCTTTGGAGTGGAATTTGGGCTTTGAAACTTTGAAGACCTTTTTCATGCTCATTCAGCAAATACACACTAAACAAATTTGAACAGGTAAAAAAAGCATATGTCCTCTTTAAAACTCTTTGTCATAGCATTTTTTTATTATTTACTATTTAAATAAATAAACTACTATTGAGGTGTGCTGCTTACTTAAGATAACCAAGTGTGAAATAGCCTTAGTTAAATGATAGTGACCATTAGTGTTCAGCATCAGCCTTAGATTTATCCAGTTGACTAGTTAAACTAATTTAAATCAAATTAATGGATTAAGGAAAACTATTGATTTCAGCACTGAGGACATTACTGCTGACATTCTCAAACACTAAACTAAAACCAAAAAGCTCAGAGTAATACACCACTACATTACTGACACCCTCAGTTTATATTAAAGGCACACTATGCAAGAATTGTACCTTAAAGCTGCAGTCCGTAGCTTTTCCTATTTGTCACCAACTCTGTTCGAAATCTGCAATTGCAGTTATTCGCGGAATTATCATCTTTACGTGGGTTGTAAATCGGCATGAAACAGCGCGGATGAACACAATGTTTTGAGGCAAGTGCTGCTGTCAATCACCGCGCTGTGTGGATACTGTCATTCAGAATCACAGATTAACTTTTTGAAAGTTTGACCAACATAATAATTTTCACCGGAAAATTTCTTCTGAACAAGTGAGTAACATCCATTTTTGTTCTGATCAACTAAGGGGGAAAAAGCATTCGACATGACAAGCGATCGTTAGATTTAATCAACGCGATTTACAGCAACCGTGCAAATTATACTTTGTTCTCAAATTGTTCATGTTAACAACATCAGCATTGCGTGACTAATGTTACATTTAATGTGTTTTATGGTTACCTGTGTTGTTCAGAATTCATATTCTCCATAATAGCAAAACGAGAAAGGCACAACAAAGGAAACTCCATAACTGTGTGAATTAAGAAAACGTACTGTTACACGATTGAACTATTGAAATGTCTTACTTGTTAAGCAGAAAAAAGCCGTCTCTTCCGTTTTGAACCCCTTCAAAACACGGAGTTAACGCACCTTTCAAAAGCCCCGCCGATGTTTAAATACTTTTGTTCGCATGAGTATTTACAGCAGTGCAGGTGTTCCACAGCGACTCTGTGTACAAAATAAGGACAGACACAAGACTTTGGGTCACAGAGAGGAAATAAGTGAAAAGTGTATCAGACATGAAAAATAAAAATTCTTAAATTAAACTAACAAGCTCATTGGTGATATTTTATTTAAATATTGCAATGAGATGACACACAACTTTGTGCCGCAGTGTAGTCAGTTTGTATAATTGTAGTGAATTTTTAACTGACCCTTTCTGCTAGTTACATTGTTACACCGGAGGGTGCCGACAAATGACTGTAAGTCATTGAATCATTGAATCATTCATTCAACCATTTTTGTATAAACTGATTAATTGAGGAACAAAACAAGTGTCTGTCGTTATACGTAACAGTGAATAATTTGCTCAACTGATTCTTTCAGTACTGATTCACTTTCTGATCTACTACTTTGAGTTGCTCTGGGATACGTAAAGGTTGATACTGTAGGATTCTGCATTATTTGTGTAAAGAAATTATTACGTTAGAGAGCAGCTTCTATGTGCGTTCTCTATAAAACTGCTGAAATATAGGGCCTATATCCTATATACCTATGTAGAAACATTACATCAAAATATATAGCTGTCTTAGGAAAAGGATCCCTTGCAAGGGAATCATCATATTTGGGAGGTCACAGGAATCAACAACTATGAAAACCTGTTATTAGGATAAGTTGTACTAAAAAAAAAAACACACGTAGCAGATACATGTGGGGGGAATATATTAAATTTTGAGATACAGAACATTAAGTTTCAGTTTTGTTGAATATTCTAGATATTATTGACACATTTAAAGTTCAAATATGAAAAAAAAAATTATTTGAGCAATGTCAATGTCTTTGAGCACATATGCTAATCAAGAATCCATTTCTGGAAAATTGCAGTAACAAGGCATGTGACCATGACTATACCTTGGGAAGCTAGTTGCTTTGGTAACAAGATTTAATTAATTAAATGTGTAATTGCCTTAATGTGGTGATGTTTACATTCTTGCTCTCATAAAGTATGAGTCAGGCTGTATTTGCAGTTAATCTAGTTTGATGGTGTAGAGAGGGACTCATTTTCCTCACCATTACTTCACAAGCCTTAAGATGTGTTGCTCTTCCTCTGCAGAGCGGCATGTAAAATCATACCGTTTCAGGTAGAATTATTTTAAATGGTTTGAAGACACTTCAAAATGGTTTCTATTTTACTTAGTCATGAATGAGGTCCACTGGAGGCAAGATGTCGAGACCCAAATGCAAACTTGAATTAAACCACTAATCAAACACAAAACAAAGGAATGGCGAGGCATGAACCAAAACGGAAAACAAGAACCTGGATAAGTAGCATACAATACTACACAAAGAAACAGGGCAAACATGAGGGCTTAAATACACAAGACTAACGACAAGACAAGGGACACCTGTGAACAATAAACAGACGATAAACCAATGACAAGACACATGGCAGGATCACATGACAAACGGAATCACATGACAAGACAAGAACCAGGAACAACAACCCACACCGTGACATAGCCCCTCCCCTATGGGCGGCTCCCCACGCCCATAAAAAAAAAAATACAATAGTTCAGGAGGTGAAGCGGAGGCGGTCTTGGGGAGGGATGGAGGGCCAGGCCCGTACAGTGGAACGGGACCAGGACATTGCCATGGCGGGACTGGACCATGGAGCATGGGTGGAGCAGGCTGTGCATGCGGCCAGGGCGGAGCAGGAAGCGCAGGCAACCCAGGTAAGACCCTTAGGGCGGCCAGGGCGGTGAAGACACTTCGGGCGGCCACGGTGGAGAAGACCCTTCGGGCGGCCAGGGCCCCCCCCCCCCAAAAATTTTCTTGGGGGCAGCAATGGGGTTATGGACCGGGACAGACACCGGCTCAGGAACAGGAACAGGAACAGACTCTGGCTCAGGAACAGACAGTGGAGGCGGCCATCTTGTCCGTAGACACTGGTAGAAGTGACGTGGGCGGCCAGGGCAGAGAGGGCCCTTCAGGGGACCTACTGCCCCCCCCCCCAAAATTTTCTTGGGGGCAGCTATGGGGTTATGGACCGGGACAGACACCGGCTCAGGAACAGGAACAGACTCTGGCTCAGGAACAGGAACAGACAGTGGAGGCGGCCATCTTGTCCGTAGACACTGGTAGAAGTGACGTGGGCGGCCAGGGCAGAGAGGGCCCTTCAGGGGACCTACTGCCCCCCCCCCCCAAATTTTCTTGGGGGCAGCTATGGGGTTATGGACCGGGACAGACACCGGCTCAGGAACAGGAACAGACTCTGGCTCAGGAACAGGAACAGACAGTGTGGAGGCGGCCATCTTGTCCGTAGACACTGGCTCGGCAGAAGTGACGCGGAGCGTCTCTGGCTTGGCAGACGTGACGCGGAGCGTCTCTGGCTCGTCGTGGCTGACGTGAAGCGGAGCAGCTCTGGCTCGTCGTGGCTGACGTGACGCGGAGCGTCTCTGGCTCGTCGTGGCTGACATGAAGCGGAGCAGCTCTGGCTCGTCGTGGCTGACGTGAAGCTCTGGCTCGTCGTGAAGCTCAGGCTCGCCGTGAAGAAGCTCAGGCTCGGCAGTGCTGACGTGGAGCTCTTGGGACCCCTCATCTATAACGCCCACAGTAACAAACAAGCCACTAAACCGAAGGGCGAGGTCAATATATTGGATTAAGGTCCACTGAGGGGTGTTATCAGGCATGAGGTAACCAAGAATGCCCGTAAGCCCATAGCGGAACATGTCCTTTAAGACAAGTCAAGTCAAGTCAAGTCAAGTCAAATATATTTATATAGCGCTTTTCACAATACAGATTGTATCAAAGCAGCTTCACAGTATCAATCAAAACAACATAACAATGTTTGTTTATTACTGGAAAAAAGACATCCACGTTTGGTAGGGCTGATCAATGGTATTAATGATTGGTTATTTAATTTGAATATCCCCAACTGAGCAAGCCAAAGGCAACAGTGGCAAGGAACCGAAAAACTCCATCAAGTGACCTAATGGTGTCCTAAAACTCCATCAGGTGACCCAATGGAGAAAAAAAAAACCTTGGGAGAACCCAGGCTCAGTCGGGGGCCAGTTCTCCTCTGGCGTTTATGAACTAGAGGCCTGATTTACAGTAACTGTAAGATAAAACATTTATATGAATGCGTCTTTAGTCCAGTTTTAAACTGGGAGAGCGAGTCTGAGCAGCAAACAATATCAGGAAGGCTATTCCAGAGCTTCGGAGCTAAATGTGAAAATGTTCTCCCTCCTTTGGTGGATCTGGATATCCTAGGTATGACCAGAAGCCTCGAATTTCATGATCTTAAAGAGCGTGATGGATTATAGGGCGATAGAAGATCCGTTAAACAGACTGGAGCTAAACCATTTAGAGCTTTATAAGTCAGTAGCAATACCTTGTAATTAATACGGAACTTTATAGGTAACCAATGTAGTGATGATAAAATCTGTGTTATATTATCATATTTTCTTGATCTCATAAGATCTCTAGTGGCTGCATTTTGAACTAACTGTAGCTTGTTTATTGAAGATGCAGGACAACCAGCTAATAAAGCATTACAGTAATCTAGTCTCGAGGTCATGAATGCATGAACTAACTTTTCTGTATCAGAGACTGATAGCATATTACGTAGCTTAGCAATGTTTCTAAGGTGGAAAAAAGGCTGTTTTTGTAACATATGAAATATGCTTTTCAAAAGACAGGTTGCAGTCTAATATAACACCCAGGTCTTTTACTGCAGCGGATAAAGTAACAGGGCATCCTACTATGTTAAAGTTGTGCTGTGACAGGTTTTGTGGACGGTTTTTAGAACCAATAAGTATTACCTCTGTCTTGTTTGGATTTAATAAAAGAAAATTACGCGTCATCCAATCTTTTATATCTTTAACACAATCTGTCAATTTGGATAATTTAGCGTATTCATGTGGCCGTGATGAAATATATATACATTTGAGTGTCATCAGCATAACAATGGAAACTTATTCCATGTTTCCTTATAATATTACCAAGTGGCAGAATATATATTGAGAATAATAGAGGGCCTAACACAGATCCCTGCGGCACTCCATAGTTTACCGGAGTTATGATCGATTTTTCTCCATTTAAATAGACAAAATGGTAGCGGTCAGATAAGTATGACCTGAACCAGCTTAATGCTTGTCCTTGAACACCAGTATAATTTTGTAGTCGATCTAAGAGTATTGTGTGATCTATAGTATCGAACGCAGCACTAAGATCAAGTAAAACTAGTATTGAGATACAGCCTTGGTCCGAAGCTAAAAGTAAATCATTTGTGATTCTAACAAGCGCAGTTTCAGTGCTATGATGTGGCCTGAATCCAGACTGAAACTTTTCATAGATGTAATTTTCTTGCAAGAAAGAGCCCAGTTGAGCGGACACAACATTTTCTAGTATTTTCAAGACACTCTCATGAAAGTCCACCCCATGGCAGAGCTCGCAAAATTCCTCCACATACTTCTCAATTGGGCAGTCATCTTGGCTGAGACGGAACAGGCGAGTTGCTGGGTCCATGCTTAGATCTAGTATTCTGTCATGAATGAGGTCCACTGGAGACCCAAATGCAAACTTTAATTAAACACACTAATCAAACACAAAACAAAGGCATGGCAAGGCGAGGCGAGGCGAGGCATGAAACAAAACTGAAAACAAGAACCTGGATAAGTAGCATACAATACTAAACAAAGACACAGTGTAAACATGAGGGCTTAAATACAGAAGACTAACGACTAGACAAGGGACACCTGTGAACAATAAACAGACAATAAACCAATGACAAGACACATGTCAGGATCACATGACAAACGAAATCACATGACAAGACGTACGTCAGCGGCTGGGGGCGGGGTTACCGTATGTTTTAAGCCCTCATGTTTACACTGTGTCTTTGTGGCCAACAAGACGAACAGAAACTTGTGACCGCCATTTTTGAATTAGCAGCTAATTGAGCTAATACCAGCTCGATTGTAATCTCCGTTTATGCAAGTTACGGCGAGCTGCACGAACACGTTGTATTCGCCGTGTTTGGATGCCGATGTACATTAGGTTCGCAAAGCCATGAGCATCAATAGTAACGCAACGGCCGCCATTGTTGATAGAAGGCTTGTTCGAGATGCATCGGAGCGGCGCGGACCGATCGGAGCTGCGAGAGTGTGTGGAGAGCATATGACTGCTTGTGCTTTTGGGTCGCTTTTGCAGTTCTTTGATGTCATGCGCCAATCGGTCTGCGAGAAAGCCAATGCATCTCGAACAAGCCTAGTGTGTTTGTGTTTGGCACTGCCGTGCTAGCGTTGCTGGGCAACATGAGATGTATACAGTGACGTAAGACCTGGCTCTGTGGGGCTCTCTGGCCTGTGGAAAGGCAAACCGGTTCTTTGAAAGCAGTCGAACCAACTCTGAACCGGCTCTAGCACTAGCTCTGAACTAGCACCTGGTTCTTGCTGGTGGAAAAGGGGTAACTGTGACACTTGTACTTATTTTACTTATTTTATCTTTTTTTCAATGTATTTATTTGTAATTAATAAAATGTAGGTTGCAAAATTGTCCCACTATTATAATTAAATATACAACACACTGTAAAAATATGGCTATTAGAGTCATGATCTTTGTATGTAATTTTTAATTAATTGTTGCAATAGTTTTCCATTAGTTTAATTAAATATACAACATATTGTAAAAATGTTTTGTAGGGAAACTAAACTTTACTTACACATTGACTTGTTTTATTAGAAATATGATCAACCTGACTAAATGTGATCCAAAACATTCTGCAAAGAGTAGACAGTGACCATGTTGTGTCTTTGGCATGATGGGACATTCATACTGATAATATTCTTCTTGCCAGACTTGTTGCTATGATACAGTTCAGAGAATGAGCTGCTTTTTATATGTCGTTTTAACCCATATTAAGTGAAAAATATGTGTTTGATTGAATTGCTTTTAACAAGATTCGCCATTTTTGCCGAGTCTCTTAGGGTTAAAGCAGATGTATGTTCACATATGCAAAGCACGGCTGAACAGGCCAGGCTGAGTAAATCTCGATCCCCCTAGATGACTGTTGGATTTTCTGCCAAAACATTCCCATAAGGCTGCTTATAATGCAAATCAATGCAGATTATTCCGGAGTCCAGACAGTAGCACGGATTACATATCAGATTATGCCTCGGGCCAGGAGGGTTAAGAATGTAATTTGACATAATATGACAGCGCAAACATCCCAAATATTTGCTTTTTACAGCAAGATTGAACACAAATCGATGGAGATGGAGGAACAGTAAACTAAAGGTCAAAAAACACAATCACACACAGAATTGCCTCATTTTTTTCTGTCGCTTTATGGTCTCAGAATCCATCTCATCACCTGCTGGGACTCTTACACCTGCATGCTCCGTGAAGGAGGATTCATTTTCTGTTCGCTTCTCCGTATTCCCGCAGCATGCGGAACATTAAAAAACCCATTGCATCTTTCTGTTCTTTTTCTTTTTCATTTGTTAAAAATAGTTACATTAATCTCATGACTTCCCATGACCAATTTAGGGCTCACGGCTTCTGGTCATTTCAAACATTCAGATCTCCAGTGGCTGTTTATTTGTCCTGCAGCATTATGTTGAAGGGCTCAGTGACAGAGCAGCTCCGTTGTTCTGGGCTTTATTGTTAATTTGCATATAAACAGCATTCTAAGAGCTATTGATGCATCGGGAGACATGGTGTCCATTGTAATTCATGAGCGTTTTCCTGAACACACTGTTTCTATTCCTATTCCTCAGCTATCGGACTCTCATTGACTTTCATACACGCCATGCAATATAGCAGGTTCAAAACAGTTGATCCCTCACAAAATGATAACTGTGTGTGTTTCGGGGAGAAAAGGACGTGTGAGCGCATGCTGAAATGGATTTCGGATGGATGTGTAAGCAGGTGTTTGGTGGTGTGCTTGCAGTAAAATCCATTTCAAATGAATAGTAATCATTTGACTTTTAAATTGACATTTCCCCCTATTTAAGAGACAATTGAGAGTCTTTTACCCTGAAAGGATTTTTTTTTTGTAATGACACTTTTATCTTGTTTATAATACCAAATCAATAAATAAAAATGTCGCCATCAAATATCGATTTGAAGTAATTCATAATTTGTAAATTATCTTAAAGCTTCTACTAAAAAATAGCCCCTTCTAATGTACAAAACAATCTGCCTAGCAACAAAACAAACAATATTACGGTAAAAAAAAATTACCGTAATTTTAGCTTGTTTTACACTGTAAACAATTTTTTTTTTAAACGTTGGAAATGAAGATTATTACACTGAAAATAAAACAAAGATGGAGTCTGCAAGTTTGAAATACCTTTGCAGCTATATAGACCTTATATAGCCCCCGATCGTTGTGTTCGTTGTGTATATTGAGCCCTCCGCCTGAGAAAGCAGGTCCTGTCTGATGGGGATCTCCCATAGAGGGCCCTCCAGGAGCGATTTTATGTCTATGAACCATACCACCATAACGGGGCTACTAGAAGTAGACGGACCCCGTCTTGCCGGACCCTCTCCAGGACTCCTGGGAGAGCAATCGGGGGAAATGCGTACACTGGAGCTGGATGGGTTAGAGAGAACCACGGAGTACAGTGGGTCATCTCTAGGGACGCAAAAAGATCCACTTCCACTTGGCCGAACCTCTCACATATTGACCTCATTACCACGGGGTGAAGTCTCCATTGCCCAGGCCTCAGCTCCCCGATTCTGGTCCCCGGGGATCAGAAAGGAACTGATCCTTTAAGATCAATAAAGGAACTTTATTGCCAAGTAATGTTTTACACATACGAGGAATTTTCTTTGGTCATAAGGTGCTACACGTAGACAAAACAAATATAAATATGGAATGGACAAAAATATAAAAAATAAAAAAATAAAATAAATATGTGCAATGTGCCAAGTCCCCCAGATGATTCAAATAAGAGACCACCGACACACAGTATGTCCGTACAAGAACGTGATGGCCCCTGAGGTCTGGGATGAAGCTCCTTAGAGCCCTGAAAACAGCCAACATCTCTAGGCAATTTATTTGCCAAGAATGACAATGGTCCTGCCACAGGCCTCTGGCAACTGTGGCCCCAGCCTGCGAGGGATGCGCTGTTGAATCGATATTTCGGCGACATGGCGCTCCCAACACTGGGCCTTGGGACAGGAACCAAGGTTTCTTCCAACTCGTAAAAAAGATCTGCAAGGTTACAAAGATCAAAGTCCACTCCAAAGGGAGATATTTTATTTAACAGAATCCCATTTTCAAGAACTACAACAAACGGCTCGTTTGGACTACAACATGATTTTTCCTGATCTTATGAAGTCACAATGTTACTCATTTAAATAATCTGCACGCACGAAATACGCAAAAAAGGGTACGAGGCCTGTTTGAGCTGCATTAGAGAAGACAGTGTTGTCACTATCTCAAAGAAACATCACAACGCCGGGTTTGCCTATACGCTGCATCGCGTTCTGTGCGCCGTCAGGATGAAGATACGGAGCAGAGACTGCGCAGCGAGTTGTGCTGACAGAGTTCAGCGATTTGGAAAAGAGAAAACTTCAGAAAAATGTCCCAGAGTTTATTCATGAAGTTGTGTGAACAACACTTTGGTCAGAGCCGTAATAATGCGATTAAGGTGTTGTTTATATTGCATGTTTATTGTGCTTAAAATGAGAATATGGTTACTTCGTTTGTGAGTATATTAAATGCAAAGTATTGCATTTAATAAGGTAAAGTTTAATCGCAAAATTGTCAATATCCCTTTATAATCACATTATGAAGGTGCGTGTAAACGCACTGATTGTCAGGGTCTGAATCGGACTCGAATTGGTTTGAAATTGGCACCATCCTTATTCATATTTACACTAGAAAAGAACTTGCAGTTATGGAGGGGCGTGACATTTCCCGAAACCCGCTCTAGGTGCTGCGAGTCACAACATACTGGGCCAGCTAACCAATCACATAACATTTCGTATTTTGGAAGTAGGGGCTTCATCGAAATCAGCGTGTTTGAGCCAGCTAGGCTGGGAAGAGAGATGCTGTTATAATCTAAAATATGTGAAAAATAATATATATATATTTTTTTTTAACAATCAAACATGAAAACATGTATAGAAACCAGCAAGAACATCCAAGGCACTCTCTTTTTATAGTGTTAAAAAGCCTTTATTTCTATGGCTTGGTCATTATCAACACTATTAAAACACTCCGACGCATTTCGGCATACAAGCCTTCGTCCGGGAGTCAAACATAAAAAAATATTCTAGTAGACCCCAAAAACAAAATTAAGACTTTATAAAAGGTATTGTATAAATCTTTATACAAAGAATGGATTTCATTTTTTTAATGGAAGTTTCTCAAACCGGAAGTGCCTCCCATATCTAAAACCTAAAAATCTAAAAATCTAAAACGCAGTAGGCTCGTCTGGAAAAAGGTGGATAGTTTGAATTAATACATTTTTATTTATTTATTTTTTGCATGACACATTGACATTACAGTACAAAATGTCATTGACATTTGACATTATCCTGAAAATTGCATAAGCATTCATTTCATGAGTCTTAGAACAGAAAAGAGGCTCTCGAGAGCACATAAACAAAATTTGTGTAACTATCCAAAGGTTTATTTTTATTTTTTAAAGGTGTATAGCCTACATCCTTCATTATTCAGTACACCTCTAAATGTGTAAATCCACTGCACTCATTCAGTTTACAAGTACTTGCAAGTAGATAGCAAGTCTTGGGTTTTAAGCCTGAAAAAAAAGACGAAAAGATTACTCTGATAAATTGAGTCAGACAATGTCCTTCAGGGACCTTCATGGTACATCAGCCTGTTTAACAACAAGAAGAGCTGTTATGCCAGCTTTTATTGGCCTGAAATATGGAGGAGGTTTTCATTAGCACCAACTTCATCAACTATAAACTGAAAAACCTTTATTGCACACATACACACACACATCACATCACATCAGCGCAGGTAAGAAACTGTCCATATGTGCCCATGGTGATGAGCATTTATTATCTCAATGGGTGATTTATTACACTAGTAAATGATTTATTACTTGATAGCAAGACTTGGGTATTCCTACTTTAAAAGCTTAAAATATATAAACATAGGAAAAATAAGAAAACCTAATCTATATGTATGAAGAATTGGAATGGCCACCAATATAGCATCTCCCACATCCATTATAATCAGACAGACCACATGTTACTGTTGTAATGCAATGAAAATCACCATTGTGGTGGGATCACAGCTTCTCTTTAGGACATAAACATGTTCGCTGATTTGTAATGTCAGCAATGTCTTCATTGTTTTCAGAAAAACAGCATCTGTGTTGATGTAAGAAATGGTGATGGTATGTAATACAGCTCTGCAGAATTGTGAACTGGATTGTCCTGCTGTCAAAATCTGCTTGCACATAAGTAGAGGCTGTCAGTGAGTTTTAACAAAAGAAAGAGTGAGATATATCCTGCTCATCTATATTAATAGCCCCGCTCAGGAGCGCGTGTAGAACCAGATATTTCGAAGTCTAAAAAATGTGTCAAAATATACATTTGTCTTGCTTTGTAAATTAAACATCTTGTCTGGATATGGAAATGTGGTGTGAGGTATTGTGTTGATAGGTTGTTTGATTTCTCATCATAAAGCTGTGCTATGTATTCATCTATTTCAAGGAATTCTACTAAATGGAAGATCAAGATTTGAGTGAGATGCACATAAACTTTCAAAAGTTTTGAAATAAATGTTGAGCGTTCAATTAAAAATATCACACAAGCAAGAGTGCTGTTCAAAATATTAGCTAAATTGTATGGCTGAACAATTGCTGTGCTATATTGTAAAAACAGCAGCATGATTGTGAGTATAAGTTTCGTTTTATATGGCAATTCAGTAAACTAAAAGATAATTGAGTAACTTAAAACTTAAACACAATACGGGCAGATATTTTTGCTTCCCACTGTGAAAAAGTGCACTTCAGCATACAAAAAAAGTACTTAGTTACATTAAAGTAAAAGTAAATATTACAGACAAGTACTTGTGCAACATGTGCTATGTTAGTTAATACTTCTGTAAAGCATAACAAACATTTATTAAAACATTGTTCCCTGGTTTTACAGACAAGGATTATAAAATGCATGTTTAAGCTATTTTAACTGAAAGCAATTTGCACTGACATATCTTAAAATATGTCCGTGGCATTGTTTTGTGCTATTAGGGTTTTTTCTCTGGAACATTTATAAAAGTTAATTAAATGTCCTAATTGAACTAAGGCCTAATCTGTCACGGGTGTGGTGTATCCGGGAAGGACGAGGAGACGAGGAATTACGAGGAACAGGAACTTTATTCAATAAACATAAACTTAGGAACTGGAAACCACGGAAACATTGACGAACTCAGGTAACAGACGCAGTAACACATATAAGAACCGACAAAGGACAGACAGAACTGAAGGGACTAAATACAGATACAAATGAAGACTAACAAGGTGAAAACAGGTGACACAGATGATAACGAGGGACAGGCTGGTAAGTGAGGGAGTGAGTTCAGGTGTGGAGACAAGGAGGATTCTGGGGAGTGTAGTGAAGACGAAGACAGACAGGTGCAGACGAAGACTGTGACAGAACGCCCCCCTCAACAAGGCGCGACCTCGCGCCGTAGAACATCAAAGGGGTGGGGGGGCGGGCGCCCTGAAGGCTGGCCAGGGAGTGACCAAACTAGGAGGGGAAGCCTCCAGGGCGGAGCAGGACGTGCAGGCGGCCAGGGCGGAGCAGGACGTGCAGGCGGCCAGGGCGGAGCAGGACGTGAAGGCGGCCAGGGCGGAGAGGACCCTTCGGGCGGCCACGGCGGTGAGGACCCTTCGGGCGGCCACGGCGGTGAGGACCCTTCGGGCGGCCATGGCGGTGAGGACCCTTCGGGTGGCCATGGCGGAGAGACCCCCTCGGGTGGCCATGGCGGTGAAGACCCTTCGGGTGGCCATGGCGGAGAGACCCCCTCGGGTGGCCATGGCGGAGAGACCCCCTCGGGTGGCCATGGCGGAGAGACCCCCTCGGGTGGCCATGGCGGAGACCTATGGCCCCCCCCCCAAAATTTCTTGGGGAGAGTGACTGGATGAGGGACAGGCTCTGGGACCGGCTGGGCAGACGTGACGTGAACAGTCTCTGGCTGGGCAGACGTGACGTGAACAGTCTCTGGCTGGGCAGACGGGACGTGAACAGTCTCTGGCTGGGCAGACGGGACGTGAACAGTCTCTGGCTGGGCAGACGGGACGTGAACAGTCTCTGGCTGGGCTAGCGGTGAAGGCCCGGCTATGCTGGACGGAACCAGCGGTGAAGGCTCTGGAGGGCTGGACGGGACCAGCGGGGAAGGCTCTGGCTCGGCAGGCGTGACGCGAAGCTCTGGCTCGGCAGGCATGCAGGGAAGCTCAGGCTCGGCAGGGCTGCAGGGAAGCTCAGGCTCGGCAGGGCTGCAGGGAACGTGAAGCTCTGGCTGGACGTGGCTGACGTGAAGCTCTGGCTGGACGTGGCTGACGTGAAGCTCTGGCTGGACGTGGCTGACGTGAAGCTCTGGCTGGACGTGGCTGACGTGAAGCTCTGGCTGGACGTGGCTGACGTGAAGCTCTGGCTGGACGTGGCTGACGTGAAGCTCTGGCTGGACGTGGCTGACGTGAAGCTCTGGCTGGACGTGGCTGACGTGAAGCTCTGGCTGGACGTGGCTGACGTGAAGCTCTGGCTGGACGGTCTCTGGCTGGACGGTCTCTGGCTGGACGGTCTCTGGCTGGACGGTCTCTGGCTGGACGGTCTCTGGCTGGACGGTCTCTGGCTGGACGGTCTCTGGCTGGACGGTCTCTGGCTGGACGGTCTCTGTGCTGGACGGGACCAGCGGTGAAGGCTCTGTGCTGGACGGGACCAGCGGTGAAGGCTCTGTGCTGGACGGGACCAGCGGTGAAGGCTCTGTGCTGGACGGGACCAGCGGTGAAGGCTCTGTGCTGGACGGGACCAGCGGAGAAGGCTCTGTGCTGGACGGGACCAGCGGTGAAGGCTCTGTGCTGGACGGGACCAGCGGTGAAGGCTCTGTGCTGGACGGGACCAGCGGTGAAGGCTCTGTGCTGGACGGGACCAGCGGTGAAGGCTCTGTGCTGGACGGGACCAGCGGTGAAGGCTCTGTGCTGGACGGGACCAGCGGTGAAGGCTCTGTGCTGGACGGGACCAGCGGTGAAGGCTCTGTGCTGGACGGGACCAGCGGTGAAGGCTCTGTGCTGGACGGGACCAGCGGTGAAGGCTCTGTGCTGGACGGGACCAGCGGTGAAGGCTTTGTGCTGGACGGGACCAGCGGTGAAGGCTTTGTGCTGGACGGGACCAGCGGTGAAGGCTCTGTGCTGAACGGGACCAGCGGTGAAGGCTCTGTGCTGGACGGGACCAGCGGTGAAGGCTCTGTGCTGGACGGGACCAGCGGTGAAGGCTCTGTGCTGGACGGGACCAGCGGTGAAGGCTCTGTGCTGGACGGGACCAGCGGTGAAGGCTTTGTGCTGGACGGGACCAGCGGTGAAGGCTCTGTGCTGGACGGGACCAGCGGTGAAGGCTCTGTGCTGGACGGGACCAGCGGTGAAGGCTCTGTGCTGGACGGGACCAGCGGCGAAGGCTCTGTGCTGGACGGGACCAGCGGTGAAGGCTCTGTGCTGGACGGGACCAGCGGTGAAGGCTTTGTGCTGGACGGGACCAGCGGTGAAGGCTCTGTGTTGGACGGGACCAGCGATGAAGGCTCTGTGCTGGACGGGACCAGCGGTGAAGGCTCTGTGCCGGACGGGACCAGCGGTGAAGAAGTCTCTGGGTGGACGGTCTCAGGCTGGACGGCGGTCTCTGGCTGGACGGGCATGACACTTACTGTCTCAGGCACGGCGGGCATGACGCATTCTGCCTTTGGCTCGGCAGATCTGGCGTGAAGTGCGGGCTCGGCTGGACTGGCGGTAAGTGTAGGCTTCCTAAGAACGAGGATCAGACGAGGCCGTCTACCTGGCTGGAGATTCCCCTGGAGTCTTGCGGGGTCCATGTTGTTTTGGTCGGTTCTTCTGTCACGGGTGTGGTGTATCCGGGAAGGACGAGGAGACGAGGAATTACGAGGAACAGGAACTTTATTCAATAAACATAAACTTAGGAACTGGAAACCACGGAAACATTGACGAACTCAGGTAACAGACGCAGTAACACATACAAGAACCGACAAAGGACAGACAGAACTGAAGGGACTAAATACAGATACAAATGAAGACTAACAAGGTGAAAACAGGTGACACAGATGATGATAACGAGGGACAGGCTGGTAAGTGAGGGAGTGAGTTCAGGTGTGGAGACAAGGAGGATTCTGGGGAGTGTAGTGAAGACGAAGACAGACAGGTGCAGACGAAGACTGTGACATAATCATGGCTTAATCTAAGCCCTGTCTGTGAAACCATGCCTATGATTTAAAAGTGTTACACTTTTAATTTAACATTATTACAAAGTATAGTTAAGTGTGTCATGAAAATGTACTCTTTAAGTGCTCTTAAGTTGCTTTTTATTTCATTAAAATTATTGTATTATCTGCAAGTACAGTTTTTTAAATACTTTCACATTTGAAGTACACTATAGACCTTATTCAGACCAGCGCCATGACAAGTATGAAAGTGAGGCTGTGAGGGATAGACTTACTGTGTTTTCAATGGGATCCGCTGTAAAAAGCTGTATAAAGCTCCTAGATCACTTATAATTTTAAACAGATCATATTGTCTGGATTATTTGGTCTACTGGAATTTCTCAGAAACATATTTTTGCATGGTTTCGTCAGCAGAACAATCCACAAACACATTTAATAGCAGTACAACCCACTGAAGAGATGGAGGTCTATCCCTCACAGCCTCGCTTCATTCCTGTTAAAAATCAAAGATGGCGCTGCTGTGAATAAGGTCTATAAGTGCACATTCAAGCACACTTCCTCTTTTACAAGGGTAGGGTTGCCAATAAAAATAGTTCCAAATGAACCCTAGAATATGGAGCACACACACACATGTTGGTGCAACAGCATTATGAGGACTCTCCATAGGCGTAATGGTTTTTATACTGTACAAACTATATATTCTATCCCCTTACACTGCCCCTGTCCCTAAACCTACCCATCACAGGAGACATGCTGCATTTTAAAAATTTTAATAAAACATTGTTTTTTATGTTTTTTAAGCCATTTGATTTATGAGGACTTTTGAAGTGTCCTCATAAACCACCCATAAGTTGTAATACCAGTGTAATACACATGTCATTATACAAATGTGTGTCCTCATAAATCACATAAACCAACCCACACACACACACCTTCCACAGGATCCTTTCAGAAGAACAGCCTTTGGACAAAATGATCTGTCCGTGAAGGCTTGTAAGTTATGGAATAGTATCCCCATAACTGTTAGGGAATGTCCCACATTTTCTACATTTAAAACCGACCTCAAAGTGTGGCTTAAAGCAAACCAGTCTTGTGACCATTAAGTGATTCTTTTTTTTATTTTATTTTTTATTATTCTATTTGTATCTATTTAATATTTGTCATTTTGTATGTTATAATCTTTGTATTTCTGTGGTTTGTCTGGGGACTACGGATGTAAATTAGCCCTGTGGCTATAATCCGGCATGTTTACATCTGTTTTGGTTGTTTCAATGCAGATGTTCATTAATGTGCATTGTCCCTATCAAATAAAAAATAAAATAAAATAAAACACACACACACACACACACACACACACACACACACAAAAAATTTGTTCCTGTGAACAATTGTCCCTTTGTTTTTGTTACACAGTGGCCATGATTTAGCCAAATTAAAAAGAAGAAACAAACTATTACTGCCACGGTGTGGTGTAGGCTGAAGAAGACGAAGAGGCGAAAAGCCCCAATACAAACATTTACTATTAATAAACTTAAAAAGGTACAGACAGGCAGGATGTACACACACTAAATATGACTAACTAGTAAGACTAAGAACAGACAAAGACTGGATGAACTGAAAGGAACTAAATACAAACACTGATGAACACAGATTTACAGAAACCAGGTGACATAGATGAAGATGAACTAACACAGGTGACACAGGTGATGCAAATTAACGTCCTGGTTGCATATGCAACCCACCCTGAAGGAGGGATTGGAGGACGTAGTCGACGTCGACTGAATGGGGATCACGCCAGGGAGCCTGGGAGCGGGGATCACGCAACCAGGACGTTCCCCTTCAGTCGAGAACGTCAGACATAGTTGATGTCAACTGAATGGGGATCTATTTGAAAAAGCCATTAGTGCTGCCACCTTCCAGTACCTAGACGGAGCCACCTGATCCCCCCATTTTAACGTGACGGGACGGGGCTTAGGCCAGGGAAGTCACTGCTGTTCCTGCAGGATCAATGGGTTCCCTGTACATGGAAGGAAGTGACGCTGCGGAAAGTCACATCTTGCCACAGGAAGTGACATGTGGACATACACATATGAACTGGGTGGATGACAGGCAGTACAACATATGGAATGTCACTGTGGAGGCTTCAGCCTATGACAGGGGAGAGACTCAACCAGACAGTGACAGCAGAGGAGGCTCTGGCGAGGGAAGACACGGACTCGCCACAGGGAGCCGTACCGTGGAAGAATACACATATGGGATCACTGTAGGGATCACAACATATGGACCCAGCCTAACACAAGTTCCACCAGTGCATACGAGTGATAGGCCTGGCTTCGGACATACCGCCACGTCCGTAGCAGAAGGGTATGGAGGAACTCGACAGGGTTCGGCTAATAAGGAGAACTCTACTGGAACAAGAATTGCGCACGCATCCAGTCCGGAATGGCGCAGCAAGCCGACGCTTCGAACCGGGCTCACGGTGAAACTGGCTTCATAAGAAGGGAGCCCATGGGAAGCAGCGGTTCGACTATAGGTGTCGCCCAGCCCCCAACTGTAGAATATCTGTCAGCGAAGCACACTTTGTCAATGCCTAGGCGGGGGCGCACACTCACTTAAGAGGAGCTCACCACCTAGGTGGACACGTGCATCTCTGAATTTTCACCAAGATGAAGGCAACCACTAATTTAGTGGGCCAACCTCGCTTGGAAACAGCCTTCCCTTTTCCGCTGATTTCCTTAACAGACAAGAGCTTGTCTGAGGTCCTAAACTTAAGCTTTGTGCACGTATAACCGCAATGAAGTGGACGGACAGAGAAGCCAGGGCTGGGTCTCCCTCCTCCGGGGCAGCGCTTGCAGGCTCACTAACTGGACCCTCCTTTAGGGAGAGGTAGGAACCTTGGGCACATATCCAGGCTGGGGTCTCAGCTTGTGAGAGTTAGCCAGCCCGAATTCCAGGCACAACTCATTGACCAACAGCGAGCAAGTCCCTACCCTCTAGTAGAAACCAGGTGAGCAGGAAAACTGCTTCTTTAAAACAGAATTATTAACTCACTGCCTGCAGTGGCTCAGGGGCGGTCTCTGCAGTGCAGTAGCACCAGAGATAAGTCCCAAGAGGATAAAGAGGGGTGCAAGGGGATTCATTTCCCTTGCTCCCCTCAGGAACCTGACAATCAGGACATGCTTCTAATGCTACTGCATCATGATGTGCATCAAAAATAGAGGCAACATCATTTTGAGGGTGGAGGGCACAGCCCTCACTGCAACCCTTCTTGCAGGAAAGAGAACACTGAAATGACCGAACAGTTTCAGGATCTCCTCACAGAGAGAAGACTCACTCAACAAATAGGTTCCACTTCTATTTGCCGTAAGCACAACTTCCTATTCAGGGGTGCTCTCGCAGAAGTGATGGTGACTACCACATATTTCTGCTGTAGCTACCAGAACCTGGCCTGAAATCCTCCAGGGGCCCGAACGCAGGTACCATCATGCCACCTGAGAATGTTTTCAGGGGAAGTCAGGAAGGAATGTCAAGGGGAGAACTAGGTCTGGTTGGGCCAATAAGGGGCATCTATCAAGACCTGCTCCACTCCTGACCTAGTACAATATGTGCAAGCGACATGCGCGCACCAGACAGGAGTATTACTCAACACTAGGTGTGAATAATATCACTGAGCTTCAGGAGCATCTCTACTTAACACCTGAGTGTGAGGGAATTCACTGAGCTCCAGGAGCATCCCTGCTCAACACGTGATGGAGTGTGATAAAATCACTGAACTTGAGAGGGTGCCAGCGACCATTAATCACATAGCCGCTTTAGAAGGCTCACTGGGGAACGCATTTCTGTGGGCCCCCGGGGTCAGCTGAGAGCCAGTGTCTGTCCAAGGGTTGTCCGTTCGGACAGAAAAAATACAGCTGGCAGAGGAACGAATCCGGAAATGGAAACAGATGTAACTGTAACCGAAGTGGTCCCTGCCCAGCTGGACCGCCTGGGGATGGAGTCTCCACTCTCTCTGGCCATAGGCTGTCGTGAGGCTCGTTGGCGGCACGATTGAGCAGGCCTAAAGAAATAGTGGAATGAAGCGCCCTCAGAAGCTTCTGACTCCAAGGAGGAGGTGACGGGCTTTTAACATGCGAGTGAAGCGTGGCGCAACGGTCGCAATGTAGGCAATGGATGCCAAAGCAGTCGGAGGGTTGATGGACCCTCAGCCGGTATTGATGGACACTCCTTCTAGTGGCCAAGGACCGTTGGCCCAGAGAAACAAAAGGTCTGTTACGGAATGAGGGTTTGGCTGCAGGCCAGGGTGCTTTTTTTTACATGGAGCGTGCCGCTCTGCCACGGTCACCTCGGGACTCTGCCGTGAAGTCAGTGCTGAATCGGTATTCATATGGAGGAAGCCGAGCGGCTGCATCTACCAATGCCCCAGGAGCCTCTGAACAGTTTCTATACAGCACTAACCATCCACACACTCTTCTTTAGAGATAGCAAATGGCAGTCTCTGCCAGTCAGTCGCTGAAATGTCAATCGCCAGTGTGCCTCTTGAGGACAGGGGGGTAAAGTTTACACGCATAGCTCTTACTAGCTTGCCTCCTTTAAGCCGGGTGCACACTGTGTGATTTATTATCATCCTTTACGAACATGATTATTGCTGTAAGCCATGTCACACTGTAAGATCTTTAAAACAGTCAAGATGAGTTAAAAACGGACGCACAAGAAAAGTTATCCGGAGTTTTACATCATCAATCAATGACGCGTTCTGTGATGTGAGCTGCGTTACATGTGGGACTGAAATTGTGGCTACGAAACATTAATTTCGGTCACGGCTTGTCATGAAAAACGAGGACAATTTGACGGTCATCGTAGAAGTCACACTGGAGGACTGTGAGTCAAATCTTCTGACTGCCAGAATTTCGTTTGAGGTAAAATTTGATCGCAACGGTCATTAATCGGCTGTCGGTGAACATGTCAAACTAACGTTCAAAGACTTCAGATTTTAGCCTAGGATCAGAGGAATCTTTTAGGATTTGCAAAATTTGTCTCAGACGGCCAAAATTGCAGTGTGCACCCGGCTTTACACTTACATGATTACAAACTTTAAAACCCATGTGTACATTCATATCCAATCTTTCCTTACAAACATAGCATCTGCGCCTTTCATATTCTCCCTCTTGGATTCTCACACTCAAAGGGATCAAACAGGCTGAAATATCTAGTGCAGAAGAGAACATCTGGTGAGGGCAGAGTCTGAAGAGTTTCCAGGAAAGTCTGGCCTTTTTTCCCAATGTGCTCAAAGGACACGAGCCCCTCTGATAATCAAGTTATTTTAGGTAACAAGATACCATGCACAACACCACAAAAAAAAAAAAAAGGATTAACAGGCCTACGAAAGATGACTTTTTTTATGCTTTTCATGGGGCATTGGATTGTTTGAAAACATAATAGCTCTTTATGGGGCAGAAATGTAGATGTTTTTATTAGCATCATCAACTGCACCAACTATAAACTGAAATAAGCTTTTATTTTAAACCCAATCAAACCTTTATTTCACCCTTACATGACATCAGCAGAGGTAAGAAAGTGTCAATATGCACCAGTAGTGATGAGCATTTATTACTTTAAAGGAATATTACCTACGAATTACCTACCCCTGACCCCGCCCCTAAACCTACCCTTCACTGGGGTTTAGACAAATTGTGCGAATTCATACGACCTCACTCATACTGTCACATTGTCAGTTTGTTTTGATTTCTGTCTCTGTTTGGTTAATCTGTTTATTAGTTCAGTTCTGTCTCCCTCCGCCCCCTGCTTTTTTGTTTAAACCCTGTCTGTTTAAACCCTGTGTTCTGTCTTGTTCTTTGTCAGTTCTTATCGTTGCATTAGGTTGGTTGTTCTGTCACCGTTCCTGCTCTTGGGAATCCGAGTTCTTTGTAAGATTTTGGTTTTGTTAAATAAAAGACTGCTGCAATTAGATCCTCCTTCTTCCATTGCTGCAACCATTTGTAACACATACAAATTCGTACGATTTGTCTACGAATTAGCCACCTCGTAAAATACGTACAAATTGGTTGTGAGATAGCTTTTGTCTGTACATACTTTGTCTATACACTGAATATTTTAACGTTTAGACTTAATATATTTAATCTCACTTTATTAACCAATGTCTTTGCTGCAGATCTTCAAAGATTCAATTCAATCATACTAATAAGCAAAAATTACTTAAGTTAAACATCACATTTATGTTTATTTATTTTTTTGTTTTTATTGCTAAAGTGTGTTGAACTCCTGCGTCATTTCTTCTGTGATCCAGAATGGTTTGAGGTTAAAGGTTTGAGCTGCAACCTCCTACTGTACAGGCGTGAATATACATTTCCTTCAGCCAGAGGCTTATTCATTTTATTGGCCAAAAATAGAACTTGTTGTTGTTGTTAAAAAACAAACAAGCAAGTACAGCCAGGGGCCTATACCATGATGGTAGTTAAACTCAGGGTTACAGGATTAGTTTCAAGTTTACAAAACGTCTCGGGTTATGGATGTAACCCTGGTTCCCTGAGAGGGAACGAGACGTTACGTAGAGACACGGTGGGAACGCCCCTGCGTGAATTTGTCGTGAAGAAGCACGTGTATAATCAGTCCAAAGGAGAGACATCATAGGCGGGTGATGTCATCGACTAGGAAACTATAAAGCACATCTAAAAACAGACCCTGTTAGCTTCTGAAAAGCCGAAGCAAGTCAATCACAGGCATGCAGAGAGTATGGCAGGACGACGCAGCATCTCGTTCCCTCTCAGGGAGCCAGGGTTACATACGTAACCTGAGACGTTCCCTTACAAGGGAACTCGAGCTGTGTCGAGACACGGTGGGAACGATATACCACAACGCCATAATAGCAAATGCCTGTTCTGTGTGAAGTCATTGCGCACACTAAGAAGCAAGCACCCTAGACCCCCGAGCAGAGCCTAGATCCAAGTCATAAAATCGAACAAATGTATGCGGTAAGGAAACAGCCTGCTGCATCACAGATGTTATGGAGGGAAATGAGATTAGGTTGATTACGTAAGGAATATTCCTTTAATGCAGTGGCGGCGCCAGGGAGGAGCTAGGTGGTGCTGTAGCACCCCCTATGATAGCCATAGCCCCTGCCCAGCACCCCCAAGAAATGTCTGTATTTTTTTATATTTATATTTTAATGTCATGTTGAATAGTCTTTTTCATGTTGTTAAAAATGGGAATTAAATAATAATTAAAAAATCGCGAGCGGGCGGGGGCGTCATAAGCGCTGAGCGAGCAGCAGGTACGACGAGTAGTGAATTGACGTCGAAAAAGATGGATAAAGCAAAAAAGCTGTCGGGGGCTAAAAATAGAAAAAGATAGAGGGAAAAGAAGATGGCATGTAAATTGTTGCGACAGCAGCTAAATAAGTGGATGGTGAAAGGCAACAGGTAGGATTTAAAGTGTGATGTCCAGGCATGTAGGCTAATGCCATCTGGACTACCGGGAGATTCCCGGTGGGCCAACGTGCTTTTTGGGCCGATACATCTCATATTTTTTTTCTTTTTGTCTTAACGGCCCATAAAACTCATACATCGGCACGGTGGGCCGACGTGCTTTTTGGGCTGATACATCTCATACTTTTTTTTTCCTTTTGTCTTAAAACTCGTACATCGGCGCCCCATTCGTTTTGTTTTGTTTAAGTGACGGCGCTGGGTTAGAGCCGGTGTAATGCATTGGTCAAAAAAAATGTTTTTCTTGATTGACACTGGGCTGGGGCAACCCCCGAACCCCCCTAGAGGGACAGAGGTCAACTCACCACAGCTTTACCAACAATTCTGTGAGAAACACTGGTATTGCTATGCCAATGAAGCTTATAGCTTTTTGAGGGGGATTCATCACTGTGGATTATAGTTCAATTGTATTAAGAGAAGGTGCTTTGAATTTTGGGGCGTTTCATTATGGAGGTTGCATCGGACCACCCTTGGTATATACACATGCGTACACGCCCGCATTAACTATACTCGTTCCACGACTATAAGCATATATAAATGTAACTGTATTTATTGAGAGTTAACAGATGAAATAAGTACAAAATTGTCATTTATGAAGTGTTGAGCATCCCCATAGCACCTGCAACAGAAAATTTCTGGAGCCGCCACTGCTTTATTTTTATTTGCATCCCCCTCCCCTCTCATTTCCTTCATTTCTGTATACATATTTATTTTCAATCTATTCTATCTGTCTATTTCTGTACTATAAATACTTTAAAGGCTGTGACAATACTGTAAATATCAACAATCATGCCAAGTTCTCAATCGGATTCAAAAATATCTTGCACGTATGCACAGTGTGTCATGCATTGTATGATTTGTATACCTACTGTGTTGCAGTAATGAGCTCTGTTGAAAATGCATTTGCTCTGTTCAACATTTCCCGCAGATGTTATAAGCTTTTCAAGGTATAATGGAGCTGAATAATCTGCATACATGAACACGCAAATCCTTGAATGCATAAATAAAAGCAATGGCAAACAAGCTGTTTTAATTGGCTCTTCTCAGTTTACATAAGATGAAGCCGTGATCCTGTCCATATGCCCCCCAGCATTTCTTCAAGCTTAGAGGAAAGTGTGAGCCATGGGTAACGTCCTCTTATTTACCTCTCCATTAGACAGGCCGCTAAATAAATTCACACATCCTTCGTTCTTATTGGTCATCCCTCGCTCTGCATATTGATGTGGATTATGAGTCTACAGAGCTACTGACCCGCTCTGCTGCTTTGACGGACAGCTGTGTGTGGGTGGTTGGTTTGTGGAGATAGACCCAGAGCTGGTTGGTAGACTGGCACTTTGACTGCTTATACATATTTTATATTGCTCAGATCCAACCATTGGCATGTCTACAGTGGACAGTGAACGGATGCCTGGCTGCTTTGTATTTGCACAATGCGATTAATAAATAAACGGCAAGCAACTTTCCCCTCTCTCGCACTTCACATTCCTCTTTACTCTGTGGTTACGTGGACAGCATAGGATGAGAGTTTTTGAGTTCTGAGAGCAAAAGAAACTAAAGTTATCTTGACTGATTGGAGCTTACAGCAAGAGAGAGAAGGTGTTACAAACACTTTAGGCATTTTAGCGCAGGCTGAAGAAAAAAGAAGATATTTATCCTAGTTGTATAAATATAGTATTTTACATGATTTTTCGAATCAGATCTTGGCACCAGAAAATCAAAGAGATTTGGGCCTGTAAGCAACCATCATTGTTTCCCAAAAGCACCTTTAGCCTAAAAAGTTGATCGTTGAGACCATTGGTGGCAATTGTATACAATCAACTTGCTTACAATGCTTTTGGGCATTCATCACACCCTACACTGGAAACAAACGAGTGTCAGCATTTTTCTTTCTTTCTTTCTATTTTTTTTACATTACAAATATCCAAACATTCTTAAATAAAGATGCATTTACATGAGAAGCAAAATGACATAAGATATTAAGTCTTGTATTCTGAAAAAAAATTTAAATAATATATATATATATATATATATATATATATATATATATATATATATATATATATATATATATAGTCCTTAGGCCTATATATAGCCTATGTACACTCACCGGCCACTTTATTAGGTACACCTGTCCAACTGCTCCTTAACACTTAATTTCTAAGCAGCCAATCACATTCAGGGCGGCAACTCAGTGCATTTAGGCATGTAGACATGGTCAAGACAATCTCCTGCAGTTCAAACCGAGCATCAGTATGGGGAAGAAAGGTGATTTGAGTGACTTTGAACGTGGCATGATTGTTGGTGCCAGAAGGGCTGGTCTGAGTATTTCAGAAACTGCTAATCTACTGGGATTTTCACGCACAACCATCTCTAGGGTTTACAGAGAATGGTCCGAAAAAGAAAAAACATCCAGTGAGCGGCAGTTCTGTGGGCGGAAATGCCTTGTTGATGCCAGAGGTCAGAGGAGAATGGCCAGACTGGTTCGAGCTGATAGAAGGGCAACAGTGACTCAAATAACCACCCGTTACAACCAAGGTGGGCAGAAGAGCATCTCTGAACGCACAGTACGTCGAACTTTGAGGCAGATGGGCTACAGCAGCAGAAGACCACACCGGGTGCCACTCCTTTCAGCTAAGAACAGGAAACCGAGGCTACAATTTGCACAAGCTCATCGAAATTGGACAATAGAAGATTGGAAAAACGTTGCCTGGTCTGATGAGTCTCGATTTCTGCTGCGACATTCGGATGGTAGGGTCAGAATTTGGCGTCTGCAACATGAAAGCATGGATCCATCCTGCCTTGTATCAACGGTTCAGGCTGGTGGTGGTGGTGTCATGGTGTGGGGAATATTTTCTTGGCACTCTTTGGGCCCCTTGGTACCAATTGAGCATCGTTGCAACGCCACAGCCTACCTGAGTATTGTTGCTGACCATGTCCATCCCTTTATGACCACAATGTACCCAACTTCTGATGGCTACTTTCAGCAGGATAATGCGCCATGTCATAAAGCTGGAATCATCTCAGACTGGTTTCTTGAACATGACAATGAGTTCGCTGTACTCAAATGGCCTCCACAGTCACCAGATCTCAATCCAATAGAGCATCTTTGGGATGTGGTGGAACGGGAGATTTGCATCATGGATGTGCAGCCGACAGATCTGCGGCAACTGTGTGATGCCATCATGTCAATATGGACCAAACTCCCTGAGGAATGCTTCCAGCACCTTGTTGAATCTATGCCACGAAGAATTGAGGCAGTTCTGAAGGCAAAAGGGGGTCCAACCCGTTACTAGCATGGGGTACCTAATAAAGTGGCCGGTGAGTGTATATATCATACTTGAGGTTTTGCTTAAAACAAGAAAAAATATCTGCAAAAAAAAATTTGTTTGAAAAAATCTTGAATTAAGTATATATTGTTTTCAACCCCATTGAAAGATATTATTTCCTTTGTTTTTTATGCATAAACTATTTTTACACAAATCAAGAGTCAATAAATTGTTACTTTGGTTTTCAAGTAAATGTACATGTATCCTAATTTAAGAATGTTTTGTGCTGGAAAACAAGACAAAAATACTAAATAATGAAATCCTTTTATTTATTTATTTTTTCAGTCAAACCCCCCAGAACGTCTCGGTTACGTATGTAACCCTCGTTCCCCGAGTGGGGAACGGAGACGTTCCGTCGGATGACGACGATTGGGGTTTCGCTTAGAAGCCTATCAACTTCGAGTATTACAAAACGAGCCAATGGCAAGAGAAATGCCATGGGTCTGCGGAATTTGCATGGCGCATCTCCGCCCCACCTCGTGGGTATAAAAGGTGGACGCCGGCAATATGCAGTTTATGTTTTCCTGCTGAGGAGCCGAGACTGAACTCAGGCGTTTCCCAGCGGTACAGCGGAAAGTGGCAGACAGACGGAACGTCTCCGTTCCCCACTCGGGGAACGAGGGTTACATACGTAACCGAGACGTTCCCCATCGTTGTCACTCCAAGTTCCGTCGGATGACGACGATTGGGGTTACCAGTCTAATCACGCCACCTTCGAAGCTGTCTTCCAGTGCCCTGCGTAAATCTGAGATCCCTGTCGTGAGACTAGCACGGATGAAGGACTCCTATTTAGCACAGGAATACCAAGGTACACTGGGAAGCATATCTCATATCTCAGAGGAAATATGCAATTAATGCCAGCCCAGAGGGGGGGACTTAGAGAATACACATATGACCCGGAGGGATGCATATGGAGAACACTGGGGTGTCCAGCCGCAGGTGGAATATTTCAACCCCAGGGGGTGGCAAGGTGGCTTGCCAAGGGAAAGACACACGCTCAGAGAGGCTTACAGTGGAAATACACATGTGGGGGTCGCTCAGGGGAGGGACCATGCACACGGAAGGCACCTGGCCAACGCGCAGGCAAATAGACACTGGCGTCGACGTCAGCAGTGCTGGAGGAACTCAGGGCTTACGGGGAAGCTCACCTGAGGAAATATCGCACGTATCCAGTCCGTGGAGTGGAATGGCGAGCAAGCGAAGACACCTGAGCAGGTCCGGTACTAGCTGGTTGAAGCGAGTACATGAGAGGACACAGGCTCCACTCTGAGATTATAGAATCTGGCGAATGTGTTCAGTGTCGCCCAGCCTGCAGCTCTGCAGATGTCTGTTAGCGAGGCGCCATGCGCTAGAGCCCAAGAGGACGCCAAACTCCGGGTGGAGTGGGCAGTCACACCAAGGGGGCACGGTCGACCTTGCTACTGGTATGCCAAAGCAATGGCGTCCACTATCCAGTGAGACAACCTTTGTTTGGAGAGAGCCTTTCCCTTCAGCTTCCCACCATAACAGACAAAGAGCTGGTCTGAGGTCCTAAAACACTGCGTTCTGTCTACATAGGTGCGGAGAGCACGTACTGGACAGAGCAGTGCCAAGGCTGGATCACGTGAGAGTAAGCCGGCCCGAATTCTAGGCACGCTTCGTCAACGGAGAATGCGTGCAGGTCCCCTACCCTCTTGATGGAGGCCAATGCAGTCAGGAGCGCTGTCTTCATAGACAGGAACTTAAGCTCCACTGACTGCAAAGGCTCAAAAGGAGCACTCTGCAGGGCAGTTAGAACCACTGCGAGGTCCCAAGAGGGAACGAGAGGAGGGCGAGGAGGATACAGTCTCCTCGCTCCTCTCAGGAACCTGACGATCAGGTCGTGCTTCCCCACCAGTGTTGGGGAAGTTACTTTTAAAAAGTAGTGTTTGCTCGTTACTCGTTACTTCTTTAAAAAGTAATCCGTTACTTTACTTAGTTACCCCCTTTGGAAAGTAACTTTTTAAGTTACTCGTTACTTTTACGTTACTTTTATGTTGCTTGACTTTGGGCAGAACCCAATATCTGTTCCTAAATGTGTAGGCCTACATACAGTTCTACTATGAACTCTACTTATTGAAAAACTAGAAGAAAAAAAATAGAAAAAAGAGAGATTTTGAGATAGAAATATATATTTTTATTTAAATAACATTTGAAAAACCTGTATAAACTGAACACCAAAGAACAATATTAACTATTGAGCGGTGGTGACGCGTTCATGAAAAATGTCACCAAGAACCGGCAAAAGTAATGGTTATGAATATGTCAAATATAGCAAGGAGACATTTCAATTGTTTATTAATAAACAAGTGTTTTCTTTGTCAATGTAGGCTGCAAAGATAAAGTTGACGATGCTGACTCGCGATCTTCGCAGTAGGTGAACGCGCCAGAGAGAAATGCACATTTCATATGGATTACATAGAGAGTAGGCTAGTCTGTTTTCTTTCGTTTTGAATAGTTTTGTTTTAAAGTAGGCCTACACATATCAAGCTTTCTATATATTTCTCAGATCTTTGAGGCAAGTAGCTTATACGCTGAGTTTCGGTTCATTTATGAGACGAGCTCAGTTCACGCGCCGGCACGGAGCTCCTGAGAAGTCCTGATTATATTGCCTGCCTGCTATTTTTACTTCTTATTTATTAAATCCAGACAATTGGTTGATGAAACATTGATTAAAATTAAGATACAATTAATACAAAACGAAATTCACTTTAAAGAAAGGCTTTCTACAAAAACAAACTTAACTTAATCAAAATAATGTCTGCCCACTTCATTTGTCTCCCGATTGCGCATCTTATGATCTTACTCATGCTTTTCACTTTTCATATAATCAACATAGATGAAATAAATAAATAAAGTATTTTATTTAAACATAAATATGAAACTAAATCGTTTTCTTTAATGACTAGGCTACAACACGTAGGCCTATACAGAGAAACGTACATCTTACCGTAAGCATGTGGGGGGAGAGGTACGATTTTCGAGCAATCATCGAATATTATTTTGCTTGATATAACAATCCTTGATATTTGGTGTTTTAAATGCCTGTTTGAGCTGACCCCTGTTTGAGGTCTCTGTGAAAGTTTTAAAGCAGTCTTTTAGTGCCGCTTTCAGAGCGGTCACATCCGAAGAACAGTTTTTTTCCTCATAAATGCGAACACGAAAAATACAATAAAATGAATATTTTGTGTTCTGTGGAGAGCCAAGCCTTCTTCATCCGGTGGGTAGTATTACTTTTGGTTTGCGCAGTGTATTCACAGAATTGATTGCTCTGCTACCAGCCTCTGTCATGTAGGCTACCGTGTGGAGCTTGTGACTATTGCAAGCGCGCAGCTGAGGAGACAGTGTCGCTCTCAAATCTGTCCCTGGGAAAAGTAACGTTGTGCGGAATTGAAAAAGGAACTACGTTTCGTTACCACATTTTCAGTAGTAACGCGTTACACTACTTTTTACTCGAAAAAGTAGTTACGTTACAGTAACGCGTTACTGTGTAACGCGTTACACACAACACTGTTCCCCACAGACTTACCTTCTACCGTATCATGGTGTGCGGCAATAGCGGCAACATATACCTTGAGGGTGGAGGGAGACAGTCTTCGCTCCAACCCAGCTTGAAGGAAGGAAAGCACAACACTGATCGAGCATCTCTGGGGGTCTTCTCGGCGAGAAGAGCACCAGTTAACGAAGAGGTTCCACTTCAACGCATAGGCGTGTCGGGTAGACGACGCTCTAGCGCAGGGATTCCCAAAGTGTGGTGCGCGCACCCCCAGGGGTACGCGAGCTGCCACCAGGGGGTGCGCGAGAGGAAAAATGTAATGGCGGTCTGTTTTTTTTAAGTGGGATTTTTCCATACAATAAAATAAAAAAACATGAACAGTAAACGTTTCCTTTGTAATCGCTTTTATTTTAAATAAAAAATATATATAATTTATTCGTTTTTGATAGAAACGTAGAAGACGACAGCTGCTGTCTTCTTCTACGCACTGCTCTTCTTATATGCACTGCAGCCGCTAGGCTATATGCGTGCCAACTCGTTTAATAAATAATGACACCAACATATTTTACTGATCATTCAATACATGTGTGAAACGAACAATGATGGATTTTGGTGTAATTTGTTTCGAATTGGGACTAGGAAATTCCCGGGTCGGTAAGTGAACATGCTTTTGCGTGCAAAACAGTAAAAACGTTGAACTTGAGACAGAAAATATCGCTATGGAGTCATCGTCAAATTACACAATAGTGGCTTTCAAAAGCGAAAATGAAAAGAGGAATTCGAGAAATGATTGACTAAATTGCCAAAAATAGGAAGCTTCTTTAAAAAGATAGCACAGGAGGGGGAGATCGAGTGAAGGACCTGAAGCGACCGTGTGTTTTCATGTTTTATGGTGCGCATTCGCCAGTGTTTTTTTTTTTTTTTTTTTTGTGCGCGTAGGCTACTCCTGATTTTGTCAGTCATCTCTTATGCTGTGTCTCTATGATCCTATCCTGTCCTATTCATGGTAGTCTACTCGTGGATATTGCTTCATCACGTGCTGTATCCTGCATAAGGGTCCGGTGTTGGCTCGTTACCACTGCTATTCTCTTTAATGTTGTGGATCGTTTGTAACTTCATTGCAATTTTATTCCTGTCGTTCTAATTTCCACAACCGTTGTGTTATGATGATGATGATGCTAGCTCCACGGTCATTTAATAGGCCTAGCCTTGCTGCAATGTTTCTTTTACGCGGCTGAAAATAACCGTGCTTTCTGTTACTGAGCCTGTCTGTCACTAAAAGTGGAAGCTTGTGCGTAGCTTTGTTGCATTATATTGAAACTTTGTTGATGTTGTTATTGTCATGCGTGTTCTGGTTATTTGCGCATGATTAAACATGAGTCTTTATATGGCGATAAAACAAAGCTTTGTTGCGTTTTTATTTTAAGTGGGGAGTGGGGGTGCGCCAACCCGGTTGGGACATAGAAGGGGGTGCGCAGGAAAAAAAGTTTGGGAACCGCTGCTCTAGCGGAAGTGATGGTAGCCACCACCGCTGGTGGTAGGGTACTCAAACCTGCCTCGTCCCGTCCAGGAGCCACACGTGGAGGTTCCATAGATCGGGACGAGGGTGCCATAGGGCGCCCCGTCCCTGAGAAAGGAGGTCCTTCCTCAGAGGGATTGGCCAGGGAGGTGCTGTCGCGAGGAGTACGAGTTCGGAGAACCAGGTCCGGGTGGGCCAGTGCGGCGCGACCAGAATGACCTGCTCCTCGTCCTCCCTGACCTTGCGCAAGGTCTGCGCAAAAAGGCTCACTGGGGGGAACGCATATTTGCGACCCCGCGGCCAGCTGTGCGCCAGTGCATCCGTGCCGAGAGTGCCCTCGGTCAGGGAATAAAACAGGGCGCAATGGGTCGAGTCGTGAGAGGCAAACAGATCTATCTGTGCGTCCCCGAACTGGTCCCAATCAGCTGAACCGACTGGGGATGGAGTCGCCATTCTCCCGGAGGAGCTGAAGCCGTGAGCGCTCGTAGGCTGCACAGTTCAGGGCTCGGGGATATAAAATGGCTCGAAGCGACCTCAGATGCTTCTGACTCCATAAGAGGAGGTGGCGGGCCTCTCTTATTTCTAAATTAAAAATCTAATTTATTACGCTAACATTTGATGTTGTAGTCAAGGAAAATTGTGCGTACATTTTTTATAGTTAGGTCAACTAACTCCTCTATGATCTACAATTGTTCAATAATAACAGGTAAAACACAGTCATTGTAACGTAGAAGTTATTTATTCTACTTTATAAAATAATGCAACTGGAACATTGTCTGCACGATTAACATTATAAACTATAATATTGACGAGCTACCTACCACACAAACATTGAATTGAATTAGCATATCCATTGTAAAACAGTAGCAAATAGGCTACTATAAAGACGCTGACTTGTAAACGTGGGCTACGCGATCTTTTGGGGTTTGAAAAAAATAATAATAATGTACCTGGGATGAAGACATTTCACACGCAACACTGGTAGTCTGGCCAAGACGTGAGGACGCATTCTGCAGAGTTCGGGGTATCGCTTGTCAACAAATGCACCCGTGTATGGGTGTAACCATGACAGATTTTACGACAGTAGAAGACAATACTGTTTCCCAACTGTGGGGGGACCCAGAGCAACATTTCAAAAGTTACCAAATGCTGCTTTAAACATTTTGAATGGAGGTGATGTTGTGGCCCTACTCCCTTTGGGAAAAGTTTAATTTATCAACTATTACCGATCGTCAGCGAGAAACTGGGGAGCCTTTTGACAGGTCAGTGTCTCCTTTCTTTTCCAGGTCTTAAATACCGTAAAACTTCAAATAATAGCCCGGGCTTTTATTTGCCCAAATCGTCGAACTGCACCGGCTTGTATTTGAGACAGGCGTCTACAGGCCTTTATAATTTAGTGTTGAGATGTTATTCATTGAGTCTCTAATCTCTAAAAATCTCCAAATGCTCCACGTGAAAACCGCGGTCTTCCGACCTTTTACTATCTTGTCGATTGATTTTGATTAATATGCGCGAGGGAGAGAGAGTAAGACAGCGCTCGTGTTGTTTGAAGACGTGAGAGTGCGCGAAGGGCGCAGCCGGGGCTCTCTCTCTCTCTCTCTCTCTCTCTCTCTCTCACTCACTCTCGCAGCAGTCATTCTATTACATCACTCACCGATCAAAAAAGTCATTTACAGCCATGTTCACTCCGGTATTTCGCTCGCATCATTAAGTGTTTACAGCAGGTTTACAGTGGAAGTTCGATCATAGATTTTAGTTCGATGCATGATGTCTGTGGTTCGATGCGGCTGTGTCGGCGCATAACATACGTCATAAATAAACTTATCTGATTGGCTTACGGGTAACCAATGATTTTAAACTTCAGAAATCGCCCCCTAGCGAGAGAGAAAACACTTCTCTATTATGCTATTCCAGACTCTGTCTACGAAGCAAAGTGAAGTAGCAGAGTCTGGTATTACCAGGCTACGAAAGCATCCCAGTGGGATTAATCTACCAGTTTGGATGACAGGTGCAGTTTCAGCCTAACGGCTAAACCACCCTGTTTTCCTCTCTTCCTATGCCGTCTCCTCCTAGGGCACATGGCATGTGGCACAGCCACACAGGTACGGCTGTCAGGGAAGGGGAGGCACATTGCTGAAACCCGGACCGCTCACGTCTTTGTTGCAGCACATCTCGATGGTGTTTTTTATATTAATCAGGGTTTGATGGTCATACATTAACGATGTAACCGCATATTGAGCAGCATTTTGGCTTAACTGTGATAAAACGTATGTAAACACAACCAGACGAAGGAACAAACGGAGGAACAGACGGCATGCCATGAACATCGCCGCCATCGAACATCGGTTTTTCCATCATTCAGTTCCGCTTCCATTTTCTCACATGCTGCTTCTCCTTGATAATACTGAGATAGAAGTGTATGCTCCTTTCATGTTTGCATAGGAAGGGTTGCCAGACATAGCTAAAAGAGATGGGCAATTCCTCTTCTAGCATCCCACTTCATCAATTGTTGTCTCCCCAATGTGGCTTTGTGGTAGAGCATAGATAGGTCTCCTCTGACTGGGCCATCATGCTGAGGCCTCCGCTCCCCAGAGCTCTGTCTAGACAGTGATATCAAGTGTGAATGGCTCTCTGTGAGCATCCTTGGTAAGCTGTCTGTAGGGTAGAGCGTACACAGGCCTTTTCTCGCTCTTGAGGGTTGTCATGCTGAAGCCTCCACTCCCCAGAGCTCTGTCTAGACAGTGATTTCAAGTGTGAGTGGCTCTCTGTGCGAGCCTCCTTGATAAGCTGTCTTTAGGGTAGTGCAGACAGGCCTCCTCTCACTCAAGAGGGTCATCATGAGTCCTTCGCTCCCCAGATCTCCGTCTAGACAGAGACACAGAGTTGTGTGGCTCTCTCTGAGCCTCCTTGGTAAGCTGTCTTAAGGGCTGGTACGGGTTAGGTAGACTGGGCAATACCACCACTGGCGTCCCACTGCTTCAGCTGTCGGCCCTCCAGTTTGGGCCTGGAGGTGATAAAAAGGGAAGCGTTTACATACTTCTGTACAGGCTTGTACAGATTAGGAAGACTGGGAAAATACCCCCACTCCTCATATGTCGCCCTTTCAGTTTGGCTTGGAGGTAATGGGTCAAAGTGGATCTATGTAACAGGTTTTTTTTAAAAGGTTGTGAGGAGCATGAAGACAGAGTATAAAGGTTGCACTGTGGCGACTCACTCTCTGTCATCTTCACTAAAGCTGTGGTGCACCTGAATAGACTTTGACATTTAATTCCAGTGTAAGTCCCTTGAGTGATAAGTGCTAGCTCACTATGATTGTGAATATCTTCACAACTTAGTGTATCAGGCACTTGCACAGCATTGCAAAGTGGAAATTGACTTTTCCAAAGCGTCAAAGTTATGATGGCACAGCGTTGAGTCACCTCAAAAGGGAACATCTGGGTTATGAATGTAACCCTGGTTCCCTGAGAGGGAATGAGAAGCTGCGTCTTATTGCCATGCTTCAGGCATACCTGCCCATCTCCTTCAGACAATAAGCTGATGACGTCTAAGGCTTTTATACTCACTGCCAAACAATTGACGTGTTTCCGCATGCTTCAGATACCGGTCACACCTGGGGGCATTCCCAAAGTCCACTAAAATATATTTGAAATACATTTAATTTATGCTAAGTATACTACAAATACATTTACATATGTACTTAATACAAATACCCTACAATTGTACTGTTGGTATGCTAAAATAATAGACTGATTATTAATATGCTAAATTAAGTCAAATCATTTTCTACTTAATGCACTTTAGTCATCCGCAAATAGTGCTGAGGTCCAACTAAACATGTACTTAAGTATATTTGATTGTGCTAAAGTAGAACTATTTCAAGTATACTTTAGGTACACTTTAAAAATCTTGCATTTAAAGACTGATTATCTGATATTATCTGTTAAACTTGATTCCTTCTCCGACCTTGCTGTTCTTACTGACACACCTAGATCAACTCAACCCCCTCTGTGACAACAAGCACCTTACAGTCCTTAGCCATTCTCAGCTACACACATACACTTTTATACTTTAATTTGTTATGTAATTGTGGGCCCAGGGCTACGTCATAATACTCACACTTCATTTTTGAAAAGTTTCAGAGCTTTGTAAAACAGAGCTTTAAATTTTGTTTTTCCAGAAAATGACATTGGTGTCTTAAAATCCATTAAAGTGTCATCGGATGCCCATTTTCCACAAGTTGGTATGATTCTTTAGGGTCTTTATGTAAAGTGTGTAACATACTTTAGTTAAAATCCAATGGTTGTGTAAAACAACACCCCTTTACCTCAAAAACAGCTCTGTTCACAGCAACCCGTTTCGGTGCATGTCTCTTTAAATGATAATGAGCAACTACTCACCCCACCCCCCTTTTCCTTGGGGCATGTCCACACAAGACAAGTAATGCCTAGTTCACACACTACAGGATTTTACACCCGATTTAAGCCCGATTAGCAAATTAACAAGATCGCCGACAGGTCGTCGAAAAACGACGCATCAAAAACGCTCGCCGACGCCTCACTGACGCCAGATAAATATCTAGCATGCTAAGTATCTGGAGCTCTAGGCCGACTCGATACCCTTGGTGTCGCAACGAGCAATGGCCAATTATCAGCTTGTTATCACATTACACAAGCCTTTTGTATTTGTTTACCACAACACGAGCAGGCAGCTGTTTTTTCATTATAAACATGTTTTACTCACCTCCAACTATCTCTGTAGCATAGACAATCCCTGCTGCCCACGTGTGCTTATCCATCCTTTCACCCATAATCTTTTTTTTCTCTTTTTTTTCTGGGTTCTAAGCAGATCATTGCGCAAACAACTTTCTTTTTTTTTTTTTGCACCGCCAATTTTGTCCCTGCGTCCATTCTGAAATAGACAACTCCTATTTGGCATAATTCCCCATTCCACTTCTCGCGTGTATTTTCGTGACAAAACATGGTTTGGAGACCCGATAGAGTCTTTGGGTGACAGAGTTGTTGTTAGCTCGTGTAGTGTGTAACCCCCTGTTGCAGATCATTTACGTAGTGTCAAGTAGTGTGAACACCACAACGACTTTAAGACTCCAGAGCAAGTCATGTAGTCTAAACAGCACAGCGATCTGTCGACGTTTAAAGTTGTGTAGTGTGAACAAGGCATTAAGTGCTGCATTGGCAGACAGAATACAAATGGTTGAGGCCGAAAATATGCGAATACGGGACAGTCCGTCAGTGGTCGTGGGCGGAAAATCAGAAAATCCAAACGGCTTGATTATTGAGAGTGTTTAGGCTTTTTGAGGATAAAAAAAAGTTTTTTTTTCTTCATTTTACTGTGGTTTTGTCCACACACTGCAGACATATTTACAGTATATGCAAACACCATATGAATTTTGCATCCGATGACCCCTTTAAGAAGGCATCTACTTAAAAAACATTACATGCTAATACGTAAAAAAAACGTCCCGGGTTACGTATGTAACCCTAGTTCCCTGAAGGAACGAGACGCTGCGTGAAAACGCTGCGGGAACGCTTCTAGCGTTGTGCGTCTTGAAGCATAGTATGGAATCAGCCAACGGCGAGACGGAACGTCACGAGTGACGTCATCGACCAGGAAACTATAAAGCACACCCATGAACACAATGGCGACAGCTTCTGGAAAAGTCTGAAGCAAGTCGATCAAGGGAATGCCGGGAGTATGGCAACGACACGCAGCGTCTCGTTCCTTCAGGGAACTAGGGTTACATACGTAACCCGGGACGTTCCCTATCAGGAACGTCGAGCTGCGTGAAAACGCTGCGGGAACGCTAATACCCACGTCGCCATAAGAGCAAGTGACCGACTGTGTGAATCAAGGATTAAATTCAGCCGAAAGCACCTGCACCCCAGGGGTGGAGCTAAGGTCTAGGTCATAAAACCTGACGAAAGTATGCGGTGAGGACCAGCCTGCCGCATCACAAACGTCATGAAGAGAAACTCCTGACAATAAGGCTTTGGAAGCCGCCATACTCCTGGTAGAGTGAGCTCGGACAGTCAAAGGTGAAGGCTGACCAGCCGACTCATAGGCAAGTGAGATGGCCTCGACCACCCACTTGCTCATCCTCTGCTTAGACACTGGAGACCCCTTCTTAGGTGGTCCAAAACAAACAAACAACTGTTCTGATTTCCTCCACAGGGCAGCTCTGTGGACATAAGCATCTAGAGCCCGAACAGGGCAGAGCAGATTGAGTTTTTCCTGATCAGGCGTATAACTTCCTCGTGGAAGGAGCTCTGGAGTGAAGGATGGTCTCAACAACCTCGGTTGAGAGACCAGCACCTACGAGCTGGGCCCCCTCAGAGGCCAAGCCCATAGCTTCCACAACTCTGGGCGGGGGTGATGAATCAACCCGCTCGCCTGAGAGAGAAGGTCCCTCCTGATCGGAATCTCCAGAGGAGAGCCGTCTAGGAGAGATATTAGGTCCGCAAACCATACTCGGGCCGGCCAAAACGGGGCTACCAATAGTAGACTGACCCCGTCCCGGCGAACCCTCTCCAGAACTCCTGGGAGCAGAGCAATCGGGGGAAAGGCGTACAGACGTGACCTCGGCCACGGCTGTACCATAGCGTCCAACCCCGCGGGGCTGGATGACTGAGAGAGAACCACAGTGGACAGTGTGATGTCTCCCTGGACGGAAATAGGTCTACCTCGGCACGACCGCACTGCATCTGAAGGAGCTCCACCACCTCGGGGTGGAGTCTCCATTCCCCGGGCCTCGGCCCCTGCCTCGACAGGATGTCCGCTCCCTGATTTAAATACCCCGGGAGATAAATCGCCCTCAAAGAGAGGAGCTTCCCCTGGGACCATAGAAGGATCTGGCGAGCCAGATTGTATAACGGGCGAGAGCGCAGACCCCCCTGATGGTTTATGTAAGAGACCACCGATGTGTTGTCGGACCAGACAAGAACATGATGACCTCTCAGGTCTGGTAGGAAGTGTTTCAGAGCCTGAAACACTGCCAACATCTCTAGACAATTTATATGCCATAATCGATGATGGTCCTGCCACAGACCCTGGGCTGGGTGACCACTCATGATCGCCCCCCAGCCTGTGAGGGAAGCATCTGTCGTTAGCGTTACACGACGACAAAGAGCTCCCAGCACAGGTCCCTGGGACAGAAACCAAGGATCCCTCCAAATGACCAGAGCACGGAGGCAACGCCATGTAACTTTGATCATGCGGAGGGGGTTTCCCCTCAGGGAGAACCCCTTGGTTCTGAGCCACCACTGTAATAGTCTCGTGTACAGCAGGCTGCAAGGTATAACCTTAGACGCTGCTGCCATGAGACCCAGCAATCTCTGGAACTGCTTTACAGTGAGCAACTGGCCTAGCTTCACTTGTTTTGTGGCTGACCCCAGAAAGAGGTTCTCTGAGATGGAGATAACACACTCTTCTTGGCATTCAGCCTCAACCCCAATTTCTTGAAGTGCGCGAGGACGACATCTCGATGCCGAGCCGCCACTTCGTGAACGTGCGGGGAGATAAAGCTAGACCGAACGGAAGAACATAATATTGGTACGCTTCGCCCCCGAAAGCGAACCTCAGGACTTCCTGTGTTGCGAAAGGATGGAGATATGGAAATACGCGTCCTTCAGATCTATCGTGACAGACCAGTCCTCGGATCTGATTTGTGACACGATCTGCTTCAGAGTGAGCCTCTTGAACCAGAGCTTACTACTGAGCGACTTAACTGGCGCAGATCTAAAATTGGACGCAACCCCACCATCCTTCTTTGGAACGATGAAATATCGGCTGTAATAACCTGACTCCTTGCTGGGAGGAGGAACCCGTTCTATAGCCTCCTTCTGAAGGAGCGTTTTCACCTCTTGTCCCATTACCAGAGCCTGCTCGGGGCCCACCACTGTGGGCAGGACCCCGCTGAATCGAGGAGGACGAGACCTAATATCATAACCTTTCTCTATCGAATGCAGGACCCACTGAGATACTTTTGGACACTCCGCCAGAAAATCTACAAAGGGTACCAGCCTCTCGAGACTGGCCTCTGGAATATTCTGAGCAGCAAACACAGCGCCCTGTAACGGCGCACCGGCAGGAAACAACTGGTTTGACTGCTCTAAACCCCTCCTCAGAGGGGGCGAGTGTCCCTCGGGAAGCGCTCGCTGGGCCCGTCTACGCCCCGACACGAAGGCGGGGTTGGCAGAAGGGACCCCTGAGGGTACCGGGAGAAAATGGGCACCGTCTGATGCGGTGAACACCTTTCTCTCACGGTAGGGACCACCCTCAGCATCCTGACGCCAGTGGCGTCAGGACTTCTTAGACGAAGCCTTCTTGGCCATAATGACTGTCCTCAGATCAGTCTTATGGCCAGAAGACCTCGGTTGAGAGTGTCACGCCTGGTCCCACTGCAGGGGGAGCACAAGACGCAACACTCTGTAGAGGGGGCGAGCGTCCCTCGGGAAACGCTCGCTGGGCCCGTCTACGCCCCGACGCGAAGGCGGGGTTGGCAGAAGGGACCCCTGAGGGCACCGTGAGAGAATGGGCACCGTCAGATGCAGTGAACACCTTTCTCTCACGGTGGGGACCACCCTCAGCATCCTGACACCGGTGGCGTCAGAACTACTTTTTTTTAATTTTTTTTTTTTAATTTTTTTTAGATGAAGCCACTTGGCTATAATGACTGTCCTCAGATCAGTTTAACCCCCGAAAACTTCATCTGAGAGTGTCGCGTCTGGTTCCACTATTTTGCAGGGGGAGCACAAGACGCGACGCTCTGATTTTATTGCGCCCATGCGAGGAGCTTATCGACAGCCAGGACTGACCCGCCCATCAGTCCCTGTCTTTAAACGCCGGTGCCTAAAAGACGAATTCGTTTCAGCGGAGAGATGGCAGTAGGCGTCTCTCCAGTTTTTCTAGGCATCGCCTCATAACCGTAAATAAGCCTCAGCAATATAAAAATATTTTTTGTAGAGATCTGAGGGCTAAAAATACAGTATGAAATCGTTTTCTTCCAGGACTTCGACACCTCGGTGTGGAGATCCGGAAAAACGGCAGGCACCGTCGTGGAGGTTGCACTCGGGAAGGCAAACATAGTTTATACAATATTTTTATATAAAAAACTCCTGCCAAACTGCTGACCACTCAATGTTTAATTTTTCTACAGCATGAGTGAGCACCTCCATAAGCTCCTCATTTATTTCTGTTCAGGGGAATATATCATATATCATATATATCATAATCCCCTTATTTTATAATAATTTATATAATATTATTATTATTATATTTTTAATACCAACAACATTCAGCTCCTCAGAACTGGATAGTTGCAATATTAATGCCACAGCCTGGGCAGAAGAAACCGCAGAGCGTGCTTCCAACCCTAAACTGAGGCACTGAATCTAACAGTTAAAGGCTGAGATAGGGCGAGGCCCGTCTCAAACCCCGCTGTCAGATTCACCCGCGATCCCCACGACACGCGCCGCCGCTCTGCCTCGACAGAAGCGGGACCCGAGCCGCGGGGAGCGCGAGCCGAACCACTCTCCTCAAAGAGTGATCGGCGGGAGCAGAGCGTTCTTATTGGAAAACGCTCGCAATGCTCACAATCAGCCCCCTCGAGAGCTGACCGGGCATGCTGTACTCCCAAACAAACAACACACAGTTCTCTTACGAGAGGTTCTCTCGTATTGCGTAAGCTAGCTTACGCTACGGAAAGATTCATCTTTTCTGAGAAATTGAAGCCAAAAAAATTATCCTATAATTTTGTATCCATTGTCAACGCAGTTCAACTGCAGCAGAGCATGAGCGGGCTAACTAGCAGCTCATTGGCTCGCTCACAGGGAACTGCTTAAGCCTATGAGGAGACGCGATTGAACTCTCGTCCAATGAGAGTCGACATGCTCTCATTGCGTCATAGCCCGCCGAAGCGGGCGTGGTCAGAGAGTATAATAATGGCGTCGTAGGCTGAAACTCTGATTTTCATCTCTTCAGCGAGGCTACACGCATCTGCTGATCTTGAGAGAAGCCGCCGTCGTCGACAAGGCAACTTAGCGAGCATCTAGGAGACTGAAGAAGCCGGCCGTCTTCGCCACCTTCAGCCGTCCTGCAAGCTACCGCCATCCGACGGAATATATCCTTTTTCTTCTGTCTTGCATATTACTGTATCCTTATTACTAAAAGAGCCGAGCGTCTTTTTCAAGATGTCTCGTACCATTTCCTGCGGTTCTTGCCGCGCTCCCCTCGAGACTGGAGACCGCCATGTCATCTGCGCTCTCTGTCTCGGATTGGAGCACGCCGAGCTCGCCCTCGCTTATGGCGGCTGCGAGCTCTGCGAGAGTATGCCGCTGTCGACCCTGCGGGCTCGACTTCAGGCCGTAAAAGAAGCTTCCGCGCCGCCTCTGACTTCGCCGCGGAAGAAGAAACGCCGCTCACAGAGGCCGCCGGAACCCCAGCTTGAAGCGTTCATTCCGCCGGAGCCCGTCGCCTCCCGCTCTCCATCTCCGCCGCTACCGGACATACAGCTGCCGCCGAGTGGCCGCTCTGTTGCCTCCGAGGACGCCGCGGACATTAAGGAGACATGTTCGCTTCTCGCTTCAGACAGTGAGGAATGGTCCGGTTCTCGCGCTTCTTCGGCCCGTGAATCCACCGCGACCCGCGCGGGCATCGAGGACGAATTAATGCGCCTCCTGTCTCAGGCCGTCGAACGCCTCGGGCTCGAGTGGTCCCCTCCCCCCGAGCAGACCACCAACCGCATGGACGGCAGTTACTTCCGCCAGCGTTCGACTCCCGCCACCAAGCGGGCCGCGCCCTTCCTCCCTGAACTACACGCGGAGCTCTCTAAGTCCTGGAATGCCCCGCTCTCTGCCAGAACTCGCTCTGATTCTTCCACCCCGCTTCGCGTTGTGGACGGAGCCGCTGAGAAGGGCTATCTCTCCATTCCCCCTGTAGAGGACCTGGTCGCTGCACACTTGTGCCCGCCCTCCGCGAGATGGCGTTCATCACCTGTGCTTCCCTCTAAAGCCTGCAGAGCGACTTCGAGTTTTCATACCCGCGCTTATTCAGCCGCCGGTCAAGCAGCCTCTGCATTGCACTCCATGTCTGTTTTACAGATTCTACAGGGTGACATACTCCGCGAATGGGATGAGAACGGAAGAGATCCCCCTAAAGTCGCGGATTTGAGGAGCGCCACGGACCTCGCCCTTCGCGCTACAAAATCTGCCGCTCAAGCCCTGGGGAAATGTATGGCCGCCATTTGTGTGTCTGAAAGACATTTGTGGCTCACGCTCGCCGACATGGGAGATTCTGAGCGCGCCGCTTTTCTAAATGCCCCGCTCTCTCCATCCGGCCTCTTCGGATCTGCCGTCACAGGTATTGTTGACCGTTTCTCCGAAGTTCAGAAAGCTTCCCAGGCCATGAACCTCTTCCTGCCTCGTCGCGCTAGCTCCTCTGCAGGCCGCTCACGTGACCAGCCTCCTGCACGAGCCCCACCTCAGCGCCCAGCTCAGCACAGCCAGACTTCGCAGCGACGCCAGGGCGGCCGCCCTCGCTCTCGCTCTGACAGCCGCCACAGACCGCCGCCGCCTCGGGGGCCGCGGCCTAGGATCACGCTGAAACCTGATCACTCGAAGTCTGCCTAGCACAGCTGAGAAAAAGACGGCGCTCTCCCGCTGCGGCCGGACCGCCGTCAAAATACCGCCCTCTGCTAGTCCCCGCGCACGCGGCTACTGCAGTAGTGTATCCCGCCATTACCAAGCCGGTTTCCCTTCCCGCTTGCATGAGCACAAACGCCGTTTTCACGGCGACCCAAATAAATCTCAAAAAGAGCAAAAAGACACCTTGTGTAATAAATGTGCCCACAACACTGTGTTCACTCATACACAAAAGCACGTCTGTTCCCGTGTCCCACGCGGAGCACACTCTCATAAAGCGGCCCCAATCCGCTCGAGTTTCAGAGTACATAAAAGCGCCCACGAACCCGTGCGCGCTTCCCCCCTCTGTTCACTCTGTTACACGGCCCATAAACTCCTCTCTGAGTGTAAGTCCCGTTGTTATAAGCAATATGAGCGCGCGCACACAGCCCGCCATGTGCAGCGACGAGGACCGGGTAGCCATTCAACCCCTAGCATTGCGCTGCAAAGCGTGGGAAGCTATTACGGGAATTTCCCAGTGGGTGCTAAACACAATAAGGCTGGGCTATCGCTTACAGTTTCGCCGCCGCCCTCCAAGTTTTCGAGCGCGGCTAGAAACTACTGTGAACCTAGAAGCGGCGACGCTGCTCCGTTCAGAGATAGCAAAACTATTGTGCAAAAGGGCTATAGAGAGAGTGCCTCTGTCTATGAGCGAGTCGGGGTTTTACAGCCGCTATTTTCTTGTTCCCAAGAAAGACGGCGGCCTCAGACCAATATTAGACCTCAGAGTGCTGAACAAAGCTCTCATGAAGAGACCGTTCAAAATGCTCACTATCAGAAAACTCCTCGCGCACGTGCGCCAGGGGGACTGGTTCATTTCACTAGATCTGAAAGATGCTTATTTTCAGATTCAGATAAATCCCCTTCACAGGCCATTCTTACGTTTCGCCTTCGAAGGCCAGGTTTATCAATACACAGTCCTTCCGTTCGGCCTATCCTTAGCACCTCGTACGTTCACGAAGTGCATGGATGCGGCGCTCGCCCCCCTGCGGAGTCAGGGGCTGCGAATACTGAACTATTTGGACGACTGGCTGATTTTGGCACAATCACAGAGGGAGATACTGTCTCATCGTACAGTTCTCCTCGACCATCTGAAAGCTTTGGGTCTCTCTGTCAACTGGACAAAGAGCGCACTTCAACCCAGTCAGACTATTTCCTTCTTGGGTATAGAGCTAGACTCGGTCACGATGACGGCTCGTCTGTCAACACAGCGCGCGCGCCGTGTTCAGCGTCTCGCCGCATCTTTTCAGGTGAACAGACTCACACCTCTGAAAACTTTTCAGAAGGCGTTGGGCTATATGGCCTCAGCCTCCGCGGTGCTCCAACTGGGGTTACTGCGCATGCGCCCGCTTCAGCTCTGGTTGAAGAGCCGTGTGTCTCACCGTGCGTGGACCACGGGCTGCCAGCTGATAAAGGTAACGCAGACCTGTATTATAGCTCTGCAACCATGGACCGTGACAGAATGGTTTCAGCGGGGCGTTTCCATGGGGACTTGTTCTCGCCGAAAAGTCATCTCGACAGACGCATCCAACACGGGTTGGGGTGCGGTCTGCGAGGGCTCACCGGCCTTCGGCCCCTGGTCAGCTCAGGAGAGCCTCCTTCACATAAACTGTTTGGAGATGTTAGCGGTCGAGAACGCGCTCACGCGTTTTCTCCCGCGCGTTCACGGTCACCACGTGCTGATCCGTTCGGACAATATAGCCGTGGTCTCCTACCTAAACCGTCAGGGCGGAGTCAGATCCAGAAATCTTTTCAGACTGACAGAACGCATATTAGTTTGGTCGCAGTGTCACCTGCTATCGCTCAGAGCGACGCACGTGCCGGGCCATCTGAACGACGGTCCAGACAGTCTGTCCAGGAACCCCATTCCCCCCGGGGAATGGTCCCTGCACACTCTTACAGTCCAAAAGCTGTGGCGAATATTCGGCAGAGCAGAGGTGGACCTCTTCGCCTCAGAAGAGAACACCCAGTGCCCAATATTTTTCTCGAAGAGCGACGACGCGCTAGCCCAGACCTGGCCCAGCCGCCCGCTTTATGCATTCCCTCCGGTTTCTCTGCTACCACAGGTGCTTCAGAGAATCAGGGAAACACGCCACTCGGTGCTTCTCATAGCCCCGCGTTGGGAGGGTCAGACTTGGTTTCCGGAGCTCACTCAGCTGTCACAGACAGCCCCGTGGCCCATTCCAGTCAGAGCAGATCTCCTCTCTCAAGCTCGCGGCACGATCTGGCACCCCCACCCAGAGCGCTGGGCGCTACACGCGTGGGTGATCAACAACTACCCGTTGCTTTGCCAGAGGGAGTGTTAAACACGATCATGCAGGCTAGAGCGGCCTCTACGAGAAGGCTCTATGCGTCTAAATGGTCTGTGTTCTCAAAATGGTGTACCGACAGAAATTTGGACCCACGGTCATGCGAGGTTCCTTCCTTGCTAAGTTTTCTCCAAGAGATGCTGGACAAGGGCAGGTCCCCGTCCACTCTCAAGGTGTATGTGGCAGCCGTCGCAGCGTTCGTTGAACCCCGGCGCGGCCAGTCACTGGGCAAAGACGATTTGGTCATCCGCTTCCTCAAGGGAGCTAGAAGGATGAACCCCTCACGCCCCCCTTCGGTGCCGATTTGGGATCTTTCCATAGTTCTCGAAGCTATGAAAGCCCCCCCATTCGAACCACTAAACACCGTGGACCTCAAATACCTCTCGTTCAAAGCCGTTTTTCTGCTTGCGCTCGCATCAGTAAAACGTGTGGGAGACCTTCACGCGCTGTCAACTAGCGCTTCCTGTCTTGAGTTTGGGCCCAATGACTCCTTAGTCGTTCTCAAACCTAGACATGGTTATGTCCCAAAAGCGATTGGTACCCCATTCAGGGCACAAGTTATTTCCTTATCGGCTCTGCCTGCATCCGATAACGAATCTGACTCTAATCTCCTGTGTCCGGTCAGGGCCCTGAGATTATACGTTTCCCGCACTGCTCCGGTCAGACGATCTGAGCAGCTGTTTGTTTCGTTCGGTGGGCGCACCAAAGGGTTGGCCGCCTCGAAACAGACACTATCCAGATGGATAGTTGATGCCATTGCAGCCGCATACGCGTCGAAAGACCTGCCATGCCCTCTGGGCATTAGGGCTCATTCCACTAGAGGCATGGCCTCATCGTGGGCATGGTCCAGCGGAATTTCCATTCACGACATTTGTGTGGCAGCAGGATGGTCTTCCCCTTCCACCTTTGTCAGATTTTACAATCTCGAAGTTCCCGCCTTGCAGGCTAAACTACTAGCTATCTAGTATGTTACAGATTCTCTGGTGAGCTGCACTAAAAAGAGTTATTCACACAGACCGGTTCCCGCTCTGTCTCTCTTATCAAGTGCTTAGTACTACACAATCACCGGCCCGCTCTGCTGGCCCTGTCTCATGTACATATGTTCATTCCCACTATCAAGGGTTCCCCCGGGTCTCCCCTGGGACTCGTAAGTGGATGCTTAGCACGCACGGCGTTGACCAGGTGTTCCCGTAGCGTAAGCTAGCTTACGCAATACGAGAGAACCTCTCGTAAGAGAACGAATCGGTTACCTAACGTAACCTCGGTTCTCTCTAGATGAGGGAACGAGTATTGCGTTCCTGGCCGTGCTTGTGCTACTAGCGTTTCTCGCTTCATTCTATGAAAACCAGAGTTTCAGCCTACGACGCCATTATTATACTCTCTGACCACGCCCGCTTCGGCGGGCTATGACGCAATGAGAGCATGTCGACTCTCATTGGACGAGAGTTCAATCGCGTCTCCTCATAGGCTTAAGCAGTTCCCTGTGAGCGAGCCAATGAGCTGCTAGTTAGCCCGCTCATGCTCTGCTGCAGTTGAACTGCGTTGACAATGGATACAAAATTATAGGATAATTTTTTTGGCTTCAATTTCTCAGAAAAGATGAATCTTTCCGTAGCGTAAGCTAGCTTACGCAATACTCGTTCCCTCATCTAGAGAGAACCGAGGTTACGTTAGGTAACCGATTCGATCGTGTGAATCCCCACCCGTGAAATAACGAGTACAGGGGGGAACACACACTTTCTGTAATGCTGCTCGCTTAGATATGTGAATACATATATATAGCCTTTTTTTTTTTTTTTTTTAAGTGAAAAACTCCTGCCTAGCAATCACTAAAGACAGACAAAAACACTGGGACAGATTCACACACAAATCGCTTGCTGAAGACAACAGAAGCTGTCGCCATTGTGTTCATGGGTGTGCTTTATAGTTTCCTGGTCGATGACGTCACTCGTGACGTTCCGTCTCGCCATTGGCTGATTCCATACTATGCTTCAAGACGCACAACGCTAGAAGCGTTCCCGCAGCGTTTTCACGCAGCTCGGCGTTCCTGATAGGGAACTATATGTCAACTTTATGTAGATTAAGGGATTCACCCTTACACCCAGTTTTTTTTTTTTCATGGCATCCCCACCTACTATCCCTTGAATTACCCCATAACATTGACAAGTGCTCCTTCCCATACACATAATTACTGTCGATTAAGGTATGAAAATGACAAATTTTACATTTAAATGTGCTGAAAAAATTTAATTATGCAAAATAAAATAAAAATACATTCTAAAGTCAGATAATATATAGCTAGTGTGGACTGTTTCAATCTGACGCCTTTTGTTCCACCAGGTGTCTGTGTATCTTTATTCACTGTTTCCTCCACAGCCTGGTCAACAGGAATACGACCAAATGGGTTTTCTGATCCTATCTGGACTGAGAATCCACCATTCAGAAGGTATTCTTCTGCGCCTGGATGATCCCTGTGGAGTAATTGCATTTGTTCATAATACTGTATACTGGCAAATATTTGGCATCATTTAAGTAATCATAGGCAAACACCCATGAATCATTCTCCTTACTGATGCCAAATGAAGATGCCAGTCCCCTTCCCTTGAGCCAGAGTGTTGGCAGTAAAATTTCTACCATGTCAATGTACGACATCCAGAATTTGGAGAGGTTTTGTGTGCCGCTGTATGTCCATGTACTTCTCAAATTCATCAAACAGCAGGATCAATGATGGGCTTTGGACAACCATCTCAAATGTGTCTTGTGAAATGTCATCACTGAGGTCTTTCAGTAACTTGAGTGCATCTTGCACTTCAGAACTTTATGAACTTCATAAACTTCAGAACTTCAGAACTTTATGAAACGACTCCAAAGTATTCTCAAGAGGGCCTCATAAACCAGTTTATGAACTCTTACACCTCTGTTGAAGCTTCACCCTTCCAGTGTTTTTGAAGCTGAGCCTTCCGCAATCAACCTTGCTTCAATGCATAAATCTCTCAAACCTGCATCCTGAAAGTGTTTGCCTATAACTGCCATCCACGTGCAAATGGCATGGAATGTCTGAGGATGATCCCACTAAACTTGTCCTCATGCTTCCACTTAATTTCCATAGCCTTGGCATATAAGGCCTGATCGAATACAAGTATTATGTCTTTCAGATCGAGGGTTTTCATGATTTTTTGAGACTCCACAAATATCTCATGTACAGTTGCATATCAGAGGTAGAGTTCCCTCTCCAGTCAATGTCTCTTCGTTTCTGTCTATGTTGTCCCATCTTAATGTCGTAGGCACATTGGGCTTTATGTTGCTAGGAAGAATAGCCAAACCTGCAGCATCTGCCATGGTTAATTTCTGCAGGCACAAGGCTGTATCTGTCTCCTCTAACAAAGACACAGAGTGTCCCAGGCGATTCATCATTTGGATCAATTCAACATTTCCTGTAAGCGTCTTAAGAGCATAAGGAATCAAAATATGCTTGGGCATTCTTATTCTTCCTTGAGTCACTGCATAAGTTATATCTTGTCCAAAAGACATGACGAGTCTTTGTACCTTTTCAGAAGCCTTTTCAAATGAGTCACCACTCAGCAATACAGTCAAAAACTCTTTGATTTCACCAGCCAGCTTTACTGATTTCTGATCAAGTTCTGAAGGATTAGGTGGCCATGATACTGACGGCCGCTCTTTCTTGATGGCCGTGCATAGAATCAAAGCGGTTTTCACAATGCGGTCTGTATAGGTTGTTTCTTGACCAAGGTTGTCACGTATTTCACTGTTCTCAACAACAAGATGCTCCATTGACAAAGTGTCAGGATACATCAGTATCCAGCCATTGTTAGACTTGCAAAAATTTAGGGAATCACCAAACTCTTCCTCTAATCTTCTTCTGAGTTTCTTGATGGTTGATTCCATCAGTGTCAATGCCACGTTTGTGCATATACTCTCTGATTCTACATCTGAGAATTGTAAACTTCATAACACAAGGATGTTCCATCAGTTCTTCCCGTTTGTATTCAAACAACTCGTCAAATGCAGCTGCTTCTGTGACTTTATACCCGTTTTCTTCATCAGACACTTCTGACCTCTCTGAAGGGGCATCACAAGATGTAAGGACTCTAGTATACTTCCTTGTAGTAGTGAGCTTCTGCTGCTCTCAGCTCTCTGCTAGTAAGTGCAATAAGTCTTTTATCCTGGTTGGCTAAGGGCCGATTCACATATAGCGCCTAAAAACGCATAGAAAACGCTAGGCGCGCCGCGTTCTCCTTTTACCAAAGCGCTAGGGCGGTTGCGCTCTGGAGGAGTCTGTCGTTGCTAAGCTTGTTGTTGTTAAGGTTCTTGTCACGTGACCTACGGTGCGCTTGCGGCATTCTGAAAAGTCGAGATGTTTTTATCTCGATGTGACGCGGACGCGCTTGGAAAAAACGAGCGCCTCGCACCGTGACCGCGTCGCTTCCATTATGAGCGCGCATTCCGCACGCCTAAATTTGAAATAACTAACTTGAGCGCGTAAAAGACGCGATATGTGAATCGGCCCTAAAGCTGCATTTCTAACTGCAGCATCAGACTGCCAAGACACAGACTGGATTAACGGCTCTCTACTTTTTGTTCCTGGTCTCAACTTTGAAGACTTCTCACAAAAGATGAAGATTTTTTCATACACCAATGAACTAGAGCTCTGAGTTCGTATGGACCTTCTAGCCATTGTTTCTGTTGTAGTGAAATGGCTTGCTTTTGAGTGTTTCCAAATCCCTTTTCATTGTAAAGAGACTCCGGCACCAATGCCATATTTGTGGAACCTCTCCTTCAGAACAACTCTCAGCCAAATCTAATATGTCTTTATGATTTCTTATTTCTGCTGCCTTAACCAATGTTGTCCACGAATTATAGTCCTTTGGTGTTGTTAAATTCTTCTCTGGGTCCTCTTCAGTGCAATGCATTGAACACTTGTTTTCAATTTTAGCCCGTTTGTTTTGAGATCTCTCTTCCTGGGCCTTATACATAATTCTGCAAGCTGTAAATTAATTTGATGTTTATTGTCTGCCTTCAGGGGTGTAATTTAGTAAATGTCTGTTTATGTGTGTTTCTGCATATAGTGTGCATCTATTATAAAGATATCTCAAGCACCGGTACACGGACAGTCAACAAATGTACAAGTTGAGCAATTAGTATTCACTTCACTTGTTGTTTAGTTATCCATGGTAATTAGCATACAATGAATTGACTTGATAGATTAATCAATAATTGTATAATATATAACATTGCAAAATCCATTCTTACCTGTTACATGGAAGCATGTACAGACTGGTATTCAGTTTAAAACAATGAGTGAAAGCTGTACACCACTATGTGTTATGCAGAAAAATAATCATAATAACTATATTATTGAAACAAGTTAAAGTTTTGACAATATTCCAACCTAGATATCACCAAGTATAAATGTTTTGGGACCCAAAAATAATGAATTAAAGAAATAACTGACCAGGGGCCCGGGTCCAGGGACATCCCTCTGTTGAATAAAAAAGAGCAACATTGGTGCCCTCTTACAATACTAATTTCTGAAATTTGGGGGTCTGCCTCACAGACTAATTGACAGGGAAAGGATATACGTTTAAGTTTTAGGGTCACTGCTACATACAATTTACCACATTTTAAAAGGAGACCTACCCCCAGCACTCAATCTAAACTGTCTCGGGTCTGTATGGCCATATCTCACCCAAAATCAGACCAGCCCTTTTGATCCGTAATGTGGCTAAATGTGCCATGTCTCAGCGCAAATCAGGCCAAATCCGCACATCCAAAGCCTATAGCCAAATCTGGCAACCATTACTGGGCCAGAGCTGACTAAATTTTGGCACTTTCTGCTAGAACACGACCAAGTGAGCCGACACACAGACAGCCACAATTGACCCGATTGCGCTGGCTACCTGGGTGTTTTTGTCTGACACCAGCATTAATGTTTTTGAGCGACATTTCAAGACACTGAAAAAAAAACTTTAAAAAGAAACTAATACAAGTATTATTCAACACTGTTTCCTGAATCTGTCCTGCAGAACCTAAAGGGGTCTTGAGTACAGACTGTGAAACGACCAGCTCAAACAGAATTCTGGTCGTCCTGAGTGCAGTTATCCTGACATAGTGTGCGCAAACACACACTCTCTCTCTCAAATATTTATGCTCTAACTGTATGAATTTTAAATAAAATGTCACTCATCGTACATTAATCAAACACTCTTTAGCACAAACCCAAAATGCTAACCCAGTACTGAGAAAGAGCACTTAAAGTGAATAATTTGGAATCCTCTTTAGTGGATAGTTCTTAATAAAGTTTTTGTGTAAGTATCAGGGACGTGCAGAGAGTTCCTCAAGGGCAGGGGCTCAAATGTAAAAAAGGGGCATGCATATATATATATATTTATGCATTTTATATATATATATATATATATATATATATATATATATATATATATATATATATATATATATATATATATATATATATATATATATATATATATATATAAAAGTTTGTAAACATTACTATTTTTAATGTTATAGAAAGAAGTATCTTATTGATCTTATTAAAAAAATTATCAAGGCCAAATTTTTTTGATAAAAAAAAAAAAGTAATATTGTGAAATATTCCTAAAATCTAAAATAATGGTTTTCTATTTTAATAGACGTATAACCTTTGATAGTTTTTGTGGGATTCTGAGTTTAAAAGTTACAAAAAGAACAGCATGTATCTCAAATAGAAAATTTTGTACCAATATCCACTATAGCCTACTGTTCAAAAGTTTGGGGTCAGTAATTTTCTTTCTTTCTTTTATTCAGCAAGGATAACTTTTTATTAATCAAAAAAACATTGAGCACCACAACTGTTTCCAACATTGATAATAATAAATCAGCATATTAGAATGATTTCTGAAGGAACATGTGAAACTGAAGTTAGGGTTAGTAATGATGCTGAAAATTCAGCTTTACATCAGAGATAACTTATAAGTGATATTTTTTAAGTAGGCCTATATTAAAATAGAAAACCATTATTTTAAATTTTAATAATTGTTTTCTGTATTTTCAATCAAATAAATGCAGGCTTGAAGCGCATAAGATAAGAGGCTTCTTTAAAAAACATTAAAAAAATTGAAATGTGTAAATTTTTGACCGGTTCTGTACTATTATCAAAAATCATCATTTCACGTGTTGTTGTTGGCCTACACTTCACATCATAGGCCTGTAGGTGGCCCTGGGCTTCATTCATTTGAACCAACTATGATAGTTTTCAAATGGTAAACGGTGTATCAATATAATTTACATATGCTAAATATATGACTTGAATACTACTTACGATTAAAGCGACTTTGGTGCTGGTTTTGTGCAGTGCTTTGTAGTCAATTAACATCCATTGTTTCAATGACGCAGAAGTCGCAGATCCAGATCGCTTCATAAATGTAAATTCGATTGTAATTTTTAAACGATTTCTGAATGACTAGAAAATTGCCGCTCCACTTCACATTGTCCAATGAAATTTGAACTTTTTGTGCCAGATGACGATTGGTCGGTGTATTATATAACAAACAGTCATCAATGAATTATGTAATATTTTAAAATATGTAATATGTGGATTTTAAAAAGTACACTAGCCTACCTTTGATTATTGGAAGAAAAAAAAAAGAAGTTTAAAAATGGTTTGGTTAATTTTTTCCTGCCGTCGAGCCTAGATACTCGCTGAAAGAACCATATATTTTGGCTCGAGCGCATCAGTTCGGTTCCCGATCAGACTCTGGAAGACCTACGTTGTCGTTTACACTAGTGCATTTCAGCCCGTTCTCATCCCAAGGCGTAATATAATGACGCTTTTGCCAAACCTACCCATCTCTCTGCGTGTTATATTGACGCTAAAGGGTTCCATGGGCGTTGGATTTAGACGCTTTGTCAAAGTGTCAGAATATGACGCCTTGGGATGAGGATGCGTTGTGCATTTTCGTTTTAAAACGCATAACTTTTGCTACGGTTGCGCGCGCCTGCCGTCCTCCGAAGTTTTAGACCCTCGAAAACGGAGACTGACCTCTTCAGTCGAGTCCGAAGCAAGACACGCAAGTGACGCAACCCATAGCAACGAGTCATGGCAACGGCACCTCAGACTGACAGAAACGTACAAATAAACGTGAATTTAGGCTACTTTAGTTTTGTACACATTGGCATGTTAATTATAATCAAATGCATTTTGTTTTATTGAAAACAATATTATCATTATTTGTTTGAGAGGGGCACTTTCGATTAATTTTGAAAAAGGGCAGGGGCTCGAGCACCCAAAGCACCCCCCCCCCCCTCTGCACGTGCCTGGTAAGTATTAATCTGACATGGTTCCAACCCTATATAATGAGACAACACAACTATCTTACCAGTTAGCGATTTCCTATGAATTTACAATTTGATTTATATGAAAATGTACATGAAATGTTTTCGATGAAATGTTTTCACAAGGGAAATTTGGGCAAATGCATGTCAAATCAGCAGACTGTCTGGAAAATGAAATGCTGGAGTTAGCCAGAACTGATGAAAAACATAGCTATAATTCACTAACTTGCATAGAAAGTCAAAAATTGGTATGGGTTTCCATAAGCTCGGTTTTCACTCATTGACCAAACACAGTATATTATATGCAATATTTGGCTCGCAGCCATTAGCCTGCAGCTCTCTTCTGTGTTTACCCAATGAAGTTTAGCAGAGCTGAACACATCCAGTACCTGGTTATTGGGAAAAGTATAAGGTTGCTGCTCACTCATTAAACGAGTAGGCCTCTATCACTCATGGCCTCTTAACAAGCCCCCTTCTATGAACTGGCTGCATCATTCTGTCCCTCTCTACTGGCAGTTGGTGTGTGCATAATGACTGCCATTGCATCATCCAGGTGAAAGCTGCACACCCACTCTCTATAAAATGCTGTAGTGTTAGGATGACAGGTAGGCTATGTCATGGGTACCTGTGACTAATAATAGGTGTGTGTCTGAGTATCACTCCGCTTCAGACTGACTCCATATAATAGTAGGGATTTTTCAGGGACTCTTCCTGGAGGTTGCATCGTTTTGCCAGTAGGTGGTGATAAGTGGCTGTCTTTATGAGCGAGTCATTGAATCATTCATTCAAACAATTTATTCAAAATGGCGATTCGTTCAGGAATTAAACAAGTCACTCAACACATTCTTATGGCAGTTCTTAACTATTTAACGTTTTGGTGAAATTATGGCTAATTCGTATGAGTTTGTATCTCAGTTTTTGGATAATCTGTTTACATCCCACAGACAGTTAGGTTCAGTGGTCGGGTTAGGGGTAGACTGCTTCTTGTTTTGTTTTGCTTTCTTTCTAAAATTCGTACAAATTCATACAAAATCTTAAAATAGTTAGTAGAGATGCAACAATACTCTATTTTTCAGCCGATAGTGAATATTCAGAGTGATATCAGCCGATACCGATACTGATAGTTTGGTGACTCTGCCTTTTATGCCTCCTTTTAAATTAATAGTAATTAATTCCACAATTCTGAAATAAATTCAAATAAAAACTTTATTTTCTCCATTTCAACAAGTTGTTTCACAGTAACTGGTCTCATAAACAGAAAACACTTTACTCAAATTAACATTAACACTAACTAAAATCTGAAGTTAAATTAAGATGGAATGTTATTCATTCATATTAACATTGAGTGAATTCTAAAATAAACTCGGCTCACATTCACTCACCACAAACAAAAGCATTGAACATCAAACTGATAATAATGTAAACTTTTTTGATGATATTAACTCATATTAACAGGATTTCACGAGTTCACACTTACATAGTTAGATAAAGTTAAGGATAGGTGTGCTGTCCGAGGGGAGGGCCATGTTTGGGATGGGATGAGGTGGTGGAGGGATGCTGGAAAACTGTCATAGAACAGCAGTAAAAACTGCTGTATATATACCTTGTGATGTTAATTGAGTTGACTGGATGAGCTCCTCCCATGACAATTAGATTAATTATGTGAACATGCTTTTCCCAAACTTTGTTAATAAAACATCATATAAAAAAGCATCATGTCCTTCTAACACAAAGCATTTCCCTCAAATAAGTGTGTGGGGAAAATCTTTCTTCACAAACAAGCATTTCTGCTTTATCATTGATCATCAAACTGGTCATTTTTAATATAAATGTTTTTGATGATATTAACTCATATTAGCATTTACTGGATAGGCAAGGCAAGTTTATTTATATAGCACATTTCATACACAATGGTAATTCAAAGTGCTTTACATAGAAAATTCAAAAGAAATGAGAATAATTAAACAGTTAAGAATAAAGAAATTAAAATAATCAAAAGGAACAAGAATAATTAGAACAGTTTAGAATAAAAAATAAAATACAGTATAAACAGTATTTTAATAAGAAAAGCATCATGTTCAGCTCACAATAAATCAGCAATTCCCTCAAATAAGTGTGTGTGGGGTAAATGTTTCACAAACAAAAGCATTTTCGCCTCATCATTGAGCATTAAAGAGAGGAGCTTTTAGCATTAAGTGACATGGCACCTGAGGCACAGAAGCCAGTGGCACACGTCGCTATGCTTTGTGGCACATCCGGTCTTCATTGGCATGTGCCAGGGAATAGGGTCACTGAAATTGTCATGAAACACTGACACTGAGTTGCGGAACATGTCATCGTATGTTGTGACACCTCCAGTAGTGACTGACAGATGAGTTGAGCAGCTTTACTGACATAAATAAATAACCTCTGGTATTACAAAGCATTCAGTGGCACATGCCACTCAAATACAGACGTGCCACAAACTGACAATGTTTTAATATATATATATATATTACCTACACTGTAAAAAAAAAAGAGTTGGATTAACTTAAAAAAATAAGTTACCTGGTTGCCTTAAAATTTTCATTGAAATTACAAATTTGAGTTAATACAACAAAGGAGATTGGTTTAATAAATAGAAACTCAAAATATTATGTTGTCTGAACTACATTAATTATCTAAGTTGATTTGACAAAATATAAAAAGTTGTGAAAACAAATCATCAAAATTCATTTTTACAGTGTACTTTAATGCGTGTGGAATTAAAGTAGCTATTTAACTAGTCTAATAGTAGACTTAAATAGTCTTGGCATGTTGGCTTCTAAGGTGTGAAGTAATGAAATTAGTTTTGTTAAAATGTGCACCTCGCAAAATTTTAGCAGGGCAGTGCTTACAAACCACACACTGTAAAAAGGAATTTTGATGATTTGTTTTCACAACTTTTTATATTTTGTCAAATCAACTTAGATAATTAATGTAGTTCAGACAACATAATATTTTGAGTTTCTGTTTATTAAACCAATCTCCTTTGTTATAATAACTCAAATTTTTAATTTCAATGAACTCAAAATTTTAAGGCAACCAGGTAACTTACTTTTTTAAGTTAATCCAACTTTTTTTTTTTACAGTGCAGTTTTGTCGTCATTGTCACCCAATGCAAAGCAATTCCACACAAGAGACATCTTTACACACATCACAAATTTGATGTGTTTTCCCGCCCTCTTTTGACTGACATGATATGATCATCAGATGTTTTTAAACAGTCGGAAGATGGCGTGAAAATTTTCCTTTTTCGGCCGATACCGATTGTTGGCCGATACACCGGAGCATCTCTAATAGGTTTTCTCATGAGATAAAGTTGGAATCATTCAGGAATGAACAATGGTTCTGCAATGACTTCCATTTTTAACTTTGCGTTGCCAAAAAAAAAAAAAAAAAAGCAGATGGATTGCTCCTGCGATATTGCTTAAAGAGTAACTAAACACTAAACCAACTTTTTTTAGTTAATGATCTGTAAGACTGGGTCTTTATTAGTGCTGATCATTGATTCGAGTAACTTTTTTGACATTTGGGTATAAAGTGTTTTATTTCTACAATATATGGTGTAAAAACGTCTGAGTGCTGCCCTCTTCAGGTTGAACGGTGGCTACTGCAGTTGAATTTTCCTATTGGATCTTTGCGGTGGTTCGTGATGTAAGCGGTGAGAGCTGATGTAAGCAGGTTCCAGCTAACCACGCTCTTGGTACGAGCTACCACGCCCTTGGCAGTGTAAAAACCATCTTGTTTCGTCAAAACCACTGTAGTGAGTCAGGAGTTGGAATTGCGAGTATTGAAAACGATCAGGATAGAGTATTTAACTGCCCTTGTTCATCCCCTCTATCTCCGCTAGGCTCCGCCCACTTTTCCAGCATTTTCAAATATTGCCAGTGGGTGGAGTTAGGCTCTGACCAGGGGTTTAGTTACTCTTTAAATATGTATTTTTAAGCTTATAATTTTATGAAAGCTTACAGAATTAATTCTTAATAAACTTTGATTCTAAACATTATTTGAGCTGTAAAGTTGCCATTGTCATTTATAATTTAAATCAGAAGATGCTACTGAATCGCCCACCTCGGTCTGTGAGCAATATAGGATACAAATTGAAGATCCTAATGATGAGACCCAGCATATTAAATTACTGCACCAACTCAAGGCTTTATTAATTCGCTTCAAGGGACTAAATGCTCTCAGTCTACAGAGGACAGAGGTTGAGTAAGTGTTTAACGCCACTGAACAACAGTGGATTGTGGCTATATGTTAGTTGTGGGTGGAGCTGCATGAGGTGAGGCCTTTGGCTGCTGTCACAGACACATCAGAGCACAACATCAATCAAGCCCTTTCATTAGAGGCTGTCTAGGTCTCTCTGCGCCTCCATCAGCAGATGAGTCCTCCATTATTGATCAAACCAAATACATCCAGCAGCCCAGCTATCACTATTTCTCCCAGCTTGGAAGTTTACAAGCCTTCTCCAGGGCAAAAGGTTTTCTACCTCAAAGACGCAGAATTGACTTACATTGGTGTACACTGGACTAAAAATAAATGAATTACAAAAGAATCAGCTCAAATAGGCAAAAAAAAAAAAAAAAAAGAATATAGGGTTGAAAATACTGTTGAAACTGACTTGCATTTCAAGTGCATTTATAGTGAAAATGAATATTTAGTTTGTTTTTACAAACTGAGGGATGAGTCAGAATTATTGAATGTGTTAACTGATAGAATTTCAGAGACATCAGAAATTAAATATCGTTTACAAAACAAGAAATAAAGTCACACTGTGACTAAAGATAAAGATAGTCGCAAATACAACAAAGTAAGTCACTCTGCGACATCACATAATGAAATAAATGTTTTTCTCTAAAACACGTTTATTGGCACATTAATTATTGGCTAAATATATATGGAAAATATCTCTGAAGTATATTCCCATTAATATTAAAAAAAATTTAGCACACCAGGGTCACTAGGAACATGAAATTGTCCCAGCTATGACAATGTTGAGTATAAATATGAGGAAACACAAAGGCCAAATTTCCTTAATCATCCATCATCACAATCAGTAAAGCCTAAAGAATATTTGGATTCTTGGGTCAGATGAAACAACAAAAAGAGCTTTTTGAAAAAAACACTAGTGTTTAGTGGACACGGGGATAATTTTTTTTTTTTTTTTTTTTTTTGCTAGAGGTCCTGCACATCTTGTTCAGATACATGGTATCATGGATTTTAGCAAATACCCACAGATAAAAAATCCAAACCCTGACAGCCTCTGCTAGAAATCTTATAATGGGCCGTGGTTGGATCTTCCATCAGGACAATGATCCAAAACAAACATCAACACAAAAATGAGTCACTGAGCACTAAATGAAGCTTCTGTCATGACCATCCCAGTCCCCTGACCTGAACCCTATGGAGAATGAGAATGTGACTGAGAATGTGAACAGAAGATGAGAAGCACCAACATGAACTTGTGAATGTGAAGGATCTGGAGAGATTCTGTATGGAGGAATGGTCTCTGATCTCTTGAAGTTCTCCAAACTCATCAGGCATTATAGGAGAAAACTCAGAGCTGTTATCTTAGCAATAGGAGGTTGCAAAAAGTATTTAATAAAGGGGTGCCAATAATTATGGACCACTTGTTTTGGAGAAAAGCATTTATTTCATAATGTGATTTTCCCCCAATTTAAATTATTTTACTTCAAAGCTTTTTTTTTAAAGGAAAGATCAAAAGGATAAACAATACTGATTTATTTTTACCGCCATCTTTTATCATATTTACCAGGGGTGCCAATAATTCTGACCACAACAGTAGTCGCAAATACAAGAAATAGTCACATCACGAGATACAGTCACATTTTTAGAAATGAAATCACTTCAAATAATTTTAAGATATGAAATCATGCATTGTGAGATATAAAGTAGCAAATACAAGAAATAGTCACTTCTTATCTTGGCTCTTTACACATCTTAAGAACAGAATCATATTTTACTGTTTACTGCGTACAGCACAGTATGCACTGTAACGGATGATATTTGCAATATTGTAGAGGGGAAGGTTTAGGATGACATGCTCTGGTCTTTAAAAGGTTTTGAGTAATGCAGGCAGACAGGAATAATGCATTTAACTTACTTTATTGTCAATGAATGTCAGTCCTCTCAGTGTGTCTGTTTTGGATCTTATAATAATATGTGATATAGAACACATTATGCAATGCACACAGCAAAATGCTATGCTTTGATATCAAATTATTATTTCAGAAATAAATATGAGTAAAAAACAGGTTTCAGGTTCATTCGCCACACTGGAAATAGAAAGTCACATGCATTGCATTATGGGACATGGTTTCCCACACAGTGTACTCATACTCACATTTTGGCACATTTGGGGTATTCTATGCATGCAGAAATGTTGCATACAGTGAACAGCACATACACTGCACAAACAGTACAGTACTATTATGAACAAAGTAAATTTTTCTAAACCTAAAAGGTGAATTTCGAGGGGTCTTCATTTTTTTATTTCTAAAGCTGTCCTTGTTGCAAATCTGAAAATAATTTATTTTAGTGAAAAGTCTACAGATGTATCTATTTTCCAGGATAAGACTTTTTTAAGGATCATTTGCTTTCTCATGGAGTGTAAATGAGGTGTTGTTGCTGAGCAACGTTAAAACTTGAATAACAGGAAAGCAAAGGTAAAAAAGTTTAAAAGTGGTATTCATTATCTAATGCCTCCTTAACTTCCAAGAAGGCATAATGAGGAATTGAAGAGCACTTTGGGGAAAAGGCAGTAGGTGCTAAACGAAACTGTGGATGTTATTTAGAATAATGAGTGTAATTACACAGTTATATATATATATATATATATTATATGCTTATTTCAACTGCTTTTTACAATATAAAATGTTTGAATATAAAATGCACTACCATTGATCAGTACTGCATAGACGGTAAAAAGTCGTAGCCTGCAATTACCTTAAATAGATATTTCTACCTGCTTAAGTGAAATATTATTTTTGACATGATTAGTTCATTTAGATGTTTTAGATGTATAAATTTGGCTTGCTACAAGTGTGTTTATATTGTGTAAAAATGCCTTAAAGCTTTTAATGAAGTTAATTGTTTAGCAAACCTTCCATAAAGCAGGAACTTGATGCTGAAAACATCTTAAAATTATAGAAAAGGGAATTGCTGTCACCTAGTGGTGACTCAAAAACATTAAAAAAATACTATATAATGTCATGTGCATAGTAATATGTAAAATATAATTATAAGCTATGTTATCCACATTTGCATCCATTGTCAGAATAAGGTGTTCAAAATTCAACCTGAAATATTAATTCAAAAAAGACAATAGTTAGAATCACTTGATGACAAATCATCCTGTGGACATTTTTAAAATACTCCCATATGCAATATAAGTATACTTACATGACATCCAGAAAACCATCATTCATTTACTGTGTTCAAAGAACATGAAGTCCTACAAGAGAAGAACAATATCAGATTATTCACTATGCTGAAACACACAGAGCCTATAGAGGAAGTTTAGAAAACTGGTCTGACAAGAAACATGGCGATATGCCAATGCATTCTTATCCTAGTGCGTCATATCTGACACTTTTGACATTTCGTCTAAATCCAACGCGCATGGTACCCTTTCGCGTCAATATAACACGCACAGATATGGGTAGGTTTAGGTCTGGTGTAGGGTTAGGGTTAGACCGCTAGGAGGCGCCTTCGGAGCCATATATATCTGCGTCTCATATTGACGCTAAAGGGTGCCATGCCCGTTGAATGTAGACGAAATGTCACGAGCGTCAGTATCTTATTTTTGCTTACTATGAGAAAACATGCTCCAAAAAGAACAGCTTTAATCTTCACATCCAGATCCATAGGAAAGGAGATTCCAAAATTGTCTGCGTCAGTGAAAGCTTCTCTCACCAAACCGGTCCACTGTTTAGAGATTCGGCCCACCTTTGTTGACTCATCCAATGACAAAACCTGTTTAGATGCAAAAAAAAAAAAAACTATTTATGATCATGCAAAATGGTGCAAGAACATGTTAACTCTAAAGATCAAACTATCATCAATATTTAGGTTTTATATGGTTCATACATCAAAGTTCACATCAGAGCAGCATTTGCAGACGCAGAACGGCCCCTGGATCTTCAGAACTGCTTCTCTTTTCTCATTCTGTATGGTATACTTGGGAATATATGGATGCCAATTCTGGATCACGTATCCAATCGGGTTGCCTGGTGGAGACTGGATTTCAAGCTATGAGGCAGACAAAAGACACATCAGCAGCAGTTTAGGCAAAACTATACTTAAAATATAGTAGATCTTCTTATTCACAACTAATAGGTGGCGTTTAAGCTGACAATTGATGGTGGCATTACTGTGTAGCCATCATGCAACACAGTCCTGCAATAGTCAAGGTGATTTGAAAATTGAACATAACTTCCTCATTTTACAGTTAAACATGACATGCATAGGCTGGCTGTTGATTCAGCAATGTTGTAATGACATTTTAAGCAGACTGATCTCATGAAATAGCGTATGTATGACACGCCAATTCGTATTTCCATTTTTGGCGTGCTATCAACACGCATAATCGCTTTTCAGCGTGTTTATCAACGCCATTGACTTAACGTTACATTACTATATATAAATATATGACCTACCCCAACGACGTCCCTAAACCTACCCGTCACTTGGGTTATTAGCATAATGACTCTTCCCCTACCATCCTAGGGAAAAAAATATCGCTCCCCAGATGTAGATATTCATTTAGCTTAGTTTCGCTCGGAAATTTAACGGCGTACACATACACGCGGCGTGGACATACACGCAGCGTAGACATACACGCGGCGTGGACATACACGCGGATAGCTGAAAATGCGTATAGATAACACGCCACTTGATTTGAAAGTGGCGTGTATGTTTACGCAAAGTCATGTTGTTTTAAGAGTGTCCATGAGTGTTCAAAAATATTAAGTGATAAGTATATTTTACACATATATCATACATCATTAATATCATACAATCATGATATAAATTTTTTTTGGTAAGTCCCACAGGATATTTTACAACTCAACCTGAACTCACCTTGCCTTGTCATAAAAAGGTTGATGTATCTGATATTGTATAAGACTTATTAACCTTGACACAGTTTGTATGGGTTTTCACTCTGATTTCCTTTTCTGATTTTTTTTTTCTGCACATTGGTCTCACCACATAACTTTGATTTGGTGGACACTGTATTCAATATTTCAATCATTTAATTATTTTACTGAGGCTTTTTTCCTTCTTCTTCAGTTGTATCACCTTTATACAGAGCTGGTGCCACAGGGGGCATCAAGATGAATGTGATGATGAAATACAATATACTATTTACATATATATATATATATATATATATATATAAATCACAATTACCAAGTGCATAGGCTTTCTAGCTTTAATATTAAGCTACTATTGCAACATTTTAGTTAAGGACAGTGTAAGACACAAAGTCACATTGTGATTGCCACATTTGCCACACAAGCTTGCCCGAACGTGCCCGAAGGATACAGCTCTACTGAGTAGGCTAAAGGTATGATCAAATATTTTTAGGTATGATAATATGTTAACAGGGCTAGATAATAATTGGTCGTAGTTAGTTGATTATTTCACTTTATTGTTTTTCATCACTTGTTGCAAGTCAGGCTGATCTAACTTACCATAAAATGATGCATCTGTTAAATGGATCACAATGTTTTATAGTAAAGTAGATGCAATTAATTACTTTTATTTTCCTTTTTTTTAATTTTCCTTTTTGTTTTATGTAATATTATTCAATGCTCTGCCATCTGTATTTGCTCAGTAGCTTTTAGTTTAACAGCTGTAATAGCGTCAGGTTTGTTTACAGTCCGTCAAATAGGCTACTTGAATGGTACAATACTTTTTACACATTACATCAGTCTCTTTTGTTACTTCAGATACCCGCTCTTCAGTGCTCCACTGGAGCTATCTTTGCCCTGATCTTGTTTTTATTTTTCAAATCAATTTTAAAGAAATTCCATTCAGGAAGGATGCATTAAATCATTCAATTGATAAATAGTGCCAGTAAAGACATTTATAATGTTACAGAAAAAAATATAGTCTTTGGAACTTTGTATCACAGTTTCCACAAAAATTAAGCAGCACAACACTGATAATAAATTATTAATAATAAATGTTTACTGAGCAGCAGATCAGCATTTTAGAAGGATTTCTGAAGAATCATGTGACACTGAAGACTGGAGTAATGATGCTGAAATTATGCTTTTGACATCACAGGAATACATTTAATTTTACAATATATTAAAATATAAAGTTATTTTCAATTATAATACTATTTAACACTATAGCTGTTTACACTATATATTTTTAAATTAATATAGCCTTGGTGAGACCCCAAACTTTTGAACTGTAGATTGTAAAAGTGTTTTATCTAACTTTATTTTTTCTACAGGAAATAGCACAATGGTACTAGTTCATGAATCACTGCTTCTGTTGTTACAGTCTTTCGCCAACCAGCCTACATCTGACATTCAAATCAAAGGCTTTGAAACCTGAAAACAAATTACTTAAAGAGCCCCTATTATGCTATTTTAAAGTTTCCTAATGTTGTTTTGGAGTCTCCTACAACAGGTTTACATGCATCAAAGGTCAGGTTTCATTTTCTCATAATATACATTTGTACATCACCACATTTTCAATGATTCTCAAACGACTCGTCAGATCAATCATTAGGCTTGTCCGACTTCATGTAGCTCACAGATCGATCGGTGGCTGACTTGAAGCAGTGCATGCTGGTAAGAAATTTTGTCCGCATGACAACGATCATGTGTGTTTCGTGTTTATTCGAACACCTTTAGTTCCACTAATGTTCACAAATCTGTTTTTTATAACAGTAAAATCTATTTTCATGTAGGCAATGTTATATTGTGTCATATGTTTATCAAAATAAAACTGATTAAAAAACATTGACCCCACTACATCATTTAAATAGTATAGGCTTATGTTGAACTTATTCTTGTACAAACCGATGCTGTATTAAGGATAAAGTATTAAATGGAAACGTATCTGAAACGTGTGTATTTGACAAATATTGCATGTATTTCACTTCAGCTGTGGTAAAGTATGCAAACACCACGTGAGCGGTCACTACGAGAACCAGAAAGTGTCCGACTTCACGTCTCTGTTTGCAGCTCCTCCCCGCCTGCACGCGGCAACTCTCGCTGATCGGTTACATCCAGCCGTAGCCGATGTTGAACACACCTTAGATGTGTTAAATGCAATATTTGGAATAAATGCAATATTTGTCAAATACACACGTTTCAGATACAGCCTATGCCGCGGCGAGATGGCAGGTGTGTTCAACATCAGCTGTGACTGGATGTAACCGATCGGCGAGAGTTGCCACGTGTAGGCAGGGAGGAGCTGTAAGCAGAGACGTGAAGTCGGACACTTTCTGGTTCCTTTAGTGACACTCGCGCTGTGTTTTTGCAAACTTTACCAGAGCTGAAGTGAAATAAATGTAATATTTCCCAAATGGAACAGTTGTGTAGTCATCAGAGTTCTCGGGCTAGTCTCAAATCGCTCTCGCGGTACTTTGATGGCATACGTCACAGTCATGTGGCGTCGGCGCTGTATCAAGTTGGACAAAATTTCCGGCACTGCTTCAAGACAGCCGCCAATCGGTCTGTGCAGAGCTGCATGAAGTCGGACAAGCCTGAAAAAACATCTCAACTTTTCAGAATGCCGCAAGTTTACCGCAGCCCATGTGACAAAAACCAACCGATCAGTTTCGGCCTTTCTATAACAACATCGAAAGCTTGGCCGAACAGCTGATCATAGCTGTACAGGGTGGGTTTTTATTTCTCATCTCCATAAATATATCTTGTAGTAAAGCTAATGCAAGGGCTAGAAATCAATTAATCCTTTGCTGATACATCCTCGTCATCATGTCACGGAGTCAAGTCAAGTATATTTATATAGCGCTTTTCACAATATAGATTGCATCAAAGCAGCTTCACAGTATCAATCAAAACAACATGTTCGTTTCTTAGTGGAAAAACATCCACGTTTGGTAGAGCTGATCAATGGTATTAATGACTGGTTAATTCATTTGAATATCCCCAACTGACCAAGCCAAAGGCAACAGTGGCAAGGAACCAAAAAACTCCATCAAGTGACCTAATGGTGTCCAAAAACTCCATCAGGTGACCCAATGGAGAAAAAAAAAATATTTTTTTTTTTTTGTTGAGAACCCAGGCTCAGTCGGGGGACAGTTCTCCTTTTATGAACTAAAAGGCGTTTATGAACTAGAGGCTGGATTTACAGTAACTGTAAGATAAAAATGTTTATGAATGTCTCTTAACAGACTTTAAACGCGAACCTGTGATAAACGCTGATGGCGTTCACATGCGCATTAAGAATTGATTCTATAGTTATGTGCGTTTGGATATATGTAATTCCCTACAAACCATGCCTAAACAAACTACTTGTCTATAAATTTGATACAGAATTTTGTTTTATTTTATCACTTCGGTGTAGGTACGCGAAACGAAATTCACAACGCTTTATCTGTAGAGTGGGAAAGGGATCCTCCATAGGGAGAGGCTAGTTGGCACTTCAGCACTGCATTGTCATCGGGTCCAGGCGAAGCTCCTCGTCAGATCTGGGGCTCGTTCTTCGTACGTCGCTAACTCAGTTAGCTGGATTTGATTGTTGACGATTTACCATGATCTTGGATTGCTGTCATAGCAACAGGTTCGTAAGCTTGAACCTGCTCGCGAGCAGGCTTATTTCATGTAAACAGGATTAGATTGCGGCTTTATAAGCGGAGCTGATCCGGGAAGTCCTTTAGCGCAGCGCGATAGTGTAGCCTAATTTCGGAGATTTTTTTTTTTCTCGTGAAACGATCGTCGTGAGGGTGTCGTTTATAGGCCACGTTATTATTTTGTTGGAAATGCACATTAATGTTCGACTCGGAGTCAGGCTTTAACAACAGCACAAAATGTTTGCATTGCCCTAAAATTCTTTGCGAGTGGCTCTTTCCTTTACACTATTGGAGATGCGGAGAACTTGATAACTGCTGTCTGTCGTGCCATTCACAAAGTTTACCTGGCACTCAAGCAGTTTTTAGGGGGTTTTTTTGTGGCATTTGCAAGCCATTTAAGACCCAAGATTGTAAAGCAGTTTTTTTTTTTTTTTTTTTGCCAACTTAGGTAGGGCATATTATAATTTTTAATGAAGAAAATGCAATCATGCCAATTATGACTTACAGTATGTCCCTCAGGCTTCACTAACGTGATTGGTGCCATAGATTATAGACCGTAGACTGCACACATGTTGCCATCAAGGCCTTAAAGGGGTCATGACATGAGAAACCAAATTTGCCTTGATCTTTTGGTATATAAGAGATCTATGTACTATTAAAACTTCCTGCAAGTTTCATAGCTTAAGACGTCCTCCCCATTATAAACGAAGCATTTATTTAACCCTCTGGGGTTGTTCGTTTAACAGTCACACTTGGGGTGTTCGGGTCCAAATGGACCCAAAGGGCAGGATTCATATTTTTTTTTAAAAATCATACATTTTTTTTGGTACTTGTTTTTTATATATTTTTTTCTTTTCTTTTTTGGTGTTTTGAGATATTTTATGATTTATAATTAATATTTATGCAATAATTATGACCCATTTTTTCCCATTGAACATAATAGACATTTTTTATTTTTATAATTTTTTACTTTTTTTTTTATCAAAGCTGTATTACATTTTAGAGTGAAGCCTAGGCCTCATGAAAGCAATTTTTGAAAAAATATAGATGCCATCTGGTGGACACACTGAGCATTTTTATCACGCAATAGCACATTTTTACCACTAGTGGATTTACAGCTCTCTGTAGAAAGGCTTTGGGATTCTAGTGATTTTTGCAAATACCAATTTTTTTTCAGGTTGTTGATTTTTAAAATATAATAACAGATTCTCAAAGACTATTTTTGTCTTGTTTTTTGTTTGTTTGGTTGGTTTAAATGGTAATTTGAAGTGCCAGTTTTACTTTATAATACAGATTATTATAAATATATAATACAGTGTGTGTGTGTGTGTGTGTGTGTGTCTGTCTGTTTTGCACTCTTGATGTTTTAGAGATTCACCCCTTCACCGTTGAGTCATTTTTTCTGTATTCTGGCTGATTTGTATATTGTATGCACAAAAAAAACTGTTTTCATATTTTTGACAATTTCCCATTCATTTCCGAAGGTCCTAAGTGTGATTTTTTTTTTTTTTTTTTTTACAACCACTTAGACTATTCAAATAGACTATTCTATTTGAATAGTCTGTGTTTTCATATTGAATAATCTGTGTTTTCATATTTTTGCCAATTTCCCAATCATTTCCTATGGGGGTCCATTTGGGCCCGAAGGTCCTGAGTTTGACTATTTTTTTACAACCACTTAGACTATTCAGATCCTGTCCCCAATTGTTTTGTGCGTTCACATACCTAATACCATAAAAGTCACCTAGTTTCGTAACATTCCGATTAAGCTGTGATTTTTAAAAATTCAAAACAGATTTATGTAATCTGAATTTATGAGTGTGTATGTGTATAAAAGTGTGTGTGTGTGTGTGTGGATGTGTCTGTTTTGCACTCTTGATGTTTTATAGATTCACCCCTTCACTGTTGTGTGCTTTTTTTTATGGATTGTGGCTGATTTGTAGATTGTACGCACCAAAAAACTGTCTCTGAACTAGACTGTTCACATCCTGTCCCCAATTTTTTGGGGTGTTCACATACCAAATACCAACAAAGTCACCAAATTTCGGACCATTCCGAAGAAGCTGTGATTTAAAAAAAAAATTTATTTGAATGATTCGGGTCCATTTGGGCCGAACAACCCCAGAGGGTTAATCAAGCTCTAAATACAGCTCGTTCTGGATCCATGGTTAGAAGTGACGTCACGGTGCGAAGTGACGTACCAGTCGTTTGCATATGACCGCCTCCAGCGCAGGACAACTATGCCTCATTTCGCATCGTTGTCGTGCGGCTCGCGCCCAGCCCACATGTGTTCAGTCGACGACTCGACGTGCAGCGAGTGGGTCTGTTTACAAGAAGATTGCTATGCCACGCAGATGTGCTGTTCCTGTTTGAGTGTTTGAATACGCTGCCGAACGATCCAGACGTCAGGGAAAGCAGTCGGATGCAGTTTATTTGCAGCATATGCAGCGCGCCAAAGTCTTATTTGAACGGTGAGTGAGATGAGTGTGACAAGGAATGTTACTGAAAGAACGAACAGAGAGCGAGCGAGCCCCGGCCGCGCGCGCGCCTTCAAACTGTCTCTCTCTCTCTCTCTCTCTCTCTCTCTCTCTCTCTCTCTCTCTCTCTCTCTCTCTCTCTCTCTCTCTCTCTCTCTCTCTCTCTCTCTCTCTCTCTCTCTCTCTCTCTCTCTCCCTCCCTCCCTCGCGCATATGAATCAAGCAACATTTAATGCAGCAACAAATTCTTTCACAGTGTACTAAGATAATTTAAATCTCATTTACCAGGTGTTGCTGCTACTGGTCCCTGGATGTGGGTCTGGAAGAGCTGAACCCAGGGATGCCCTTCACAACAGGTCAATTCACATCCAACCCAAGGGTCAGCTCTTCTGCCTCTCCGCTCTCTCTGGGTGACTTCCTCCGCTCGAATGTCCGCTCTCTCTGGGTGACTTCCTGTGGGAGTCCATCCTCGGAAGTCTGCTGTTATAGACAGGAAACTACTACGACTTGGGGTGGACATCGCAGCATTAAGCGAAACGTGGCTCTTCGGAAGTGGCTCTGTAATGGACTGGCTATCCTGACAAGGAAATATTGGCAGATATTTCTGTCTACCTACACCTAACCCTCACTTCGCCAGACGATCAGAAATATGCTTTCTATCTCCTGCTGAGTGAAATTCTTTCCAACATTAGTCGTAGCCATAGCATAGTCAACCTTGGCAATTTCAATGCTTGTGTTAGCAGTAACACCACCGCCTGGCCAGACGTGCTGGGTTCACATGGTGTGGGCTCAATGAACGACAACGGACAGCGCCTCCTTGAGCTTTGTGCTTCACATAAGCTGTGCTTCCCATCATCATTCTTTGAAGGCTCAATGTGGTTCAAGATGACATGACAACACCCACGCTCTAAACCAGGGGTGCCCAATCCTGCTCCTGGCGATCGACTGTCCTGCACAGTTCATCTCGAACCCTAATCAAACACACCTGCCTTTAATTTTCAAGTGATCCTGACGTGCTCTGAAGACCTTAATTGGTTGCTTCAGGTGTGTTTGATTAGGGTTGGAGATGAACTGTGCAGGACAGTCGATCGCCAGGAGCAGGATTGGGCACCCCTGCTCTAAACGCTGGCATCAACTTGATCATGTGATTATCCAAAAAAAACACCTTCAGGACCTCACTCATGTTAGGTCAATGCACTCTGCCGACTGCGACACAGATCACTCACTTGTGCGCTGCAAGATTAAACTCAAACCCAAGAGAATCCACCTGTCTCGTCCAAAGTCGTCTCCAACGCTTGAGGTTCTTGTAACCAAGTCAAAGGAAAATTGTCAACAGTTTCAGACTTCGCAGAAAGCCAATTTTGTTCACTCTACCCCCATCCAGGATGCTACATCGGCCTGGCTGCGCTTTCGTAACATAGTTAGTGATTGCCCACTTTCCAGCTTCGGTAGATGTACTCAAAAACAGCCTGCCTGGTTTAGGTGTCACGCAGACACATTCCTTCCATCACTTGCGGATATGCGTGCAGCACAACTGGCTGTCAAAAAAGACTCCCTTGTTCCATCGTACCATTGCTACCTGGAAGCAGACCCACTCAGAGGTGCAGAGCACCTAACTCGGGTGCATGTAAAACGTGTAGAAGATTGCTCTGCTACCGGTAATACTGGTGATATGTACCAGGGTCTAAAGCAGGCTCTAGGACCCCTGTTGAAAAAGTCCTCCCCTCCCCTCTCCCCTCAACAGGAGAAATACTCACAAACCTCAACGATCAGCTCAAATGCTGGTTGGAACATTACAGCTCACTGTATGCTGAGCCTGTAACAGCTAGTGAAGCTGCTATAATATCTCCCGGAGAGCCAATGTGGCTTTCGGCCTGGTCGCTCTACCATCGACAGTTCTCAGTTCGCCAATTCCAAGAAATATGTATTGAGCAAGGTCGGCCTCTGTAGGCAGTCTTTGTCAATCTGACAAAGGCTTTTGACTATGTCAGTAGGTCCGGCCTCTTTACCATACTCCGTCAACTGGGCTGTCCACCCAAACTCTTGAAAATCATACAAGAATTTCATGTTCACATGAAGGCAACAATACAGTTAGAGGGCTCTCTCTCTAAGGAATTTTCAATTTTCTTATGGCTTGAAGCAAGGCTGTGTACAAGCTCTCCTCATTTTTTTCTGAGCGAGAGAGTATAGAAGAACAATTCACTGTCTCTCCACTTAAAAATCAAAGTTTACAAGGCCTGTATTCTCAGCACTCTCCTGTACGGCAGAGAAACTTGGTGTACCTACCGCGCTCAATTATTGGCATAACTTGGAAGGACCATGTTCCAAATTCGTCTATCCTCTCCACGACAAAGAGCACAGACCTCTACACTATGTTGCGCACTCGCCACTTACGATGGGCCAGCCACACCTACCGCATGGATGACAACCTTTTACCGAAAGCAATTCTGTATGGCGAAATTGCTGATGCCCCTCGTCCAGTCGGCTGGCCGAAGTTCCACTACAAGGATGTCTTGAAGAGTGACCTTCAGTCGTTCGTTCGGCTTCCCAAGTGAAACCTGGGAAACCCTTGCCGGCAACTGAGCTCTGTGGCACACCACCATAAGATCTGGTGCCAAAAGATCTTGCCAGCAGTACACAGACTTCCGTAACAGTAGAAGACTGAAGCGCCTTGCCAATCTCGGATAATGTATAGGGGGCACTGCCGTAAACTAAACACAGTAACTAACAATGACGTCGATTTTACCATATCAATCCGAGCATGGGTGCAATGATGAAACATTGGAAGAACTAGATATTCAACCCGAACCTGCAAGGACAACTCTAGCAGGACGTTTCTCAGTGATACACTGCTCAGTTTGAGGTAACGTAACAGTTACATTATGAGATGTTGTTACTGTAATTCCTCACCATCAGCATTAACAAGTGTATGTCCATCAACAAACCGATTATTTTACTTGTACTTATTTATTTACAGAGTATTTTTCTAATTTATTGTGGTGAACATGTGGAAACTGTATCAATAACAGTGCTTTAGGATTATACTGCTGTGGTAAGGATGAATATAAACCACTGATTCTTCACATGCTCGTTCTTGGGCAGTTAAAAGAACGTCTTAACCGTCACTGTCACGAATCTGGTCCATACACTTCCGGTCAATCACCACCAGAGGTCACCAACTCACAGCATGGACTCTTGCACTTCACTACAATCCCCATCATTCATTGCATTGACGACTCGCACAGCTGATTCCACTAATCACGTTCACACACTGTCTCACACACTTTATAAGCCTTGGACTTTCTCTCCCTGTTGCCGAGTATTGTTTTGCGTTTAGCACTCCCTTAGTGTTAGCTTCTCTACCGAGCCCATCCATTGATTTTAGTCTTGCCTTGTCCTTGTTATGATTCTTGCCTGTTTCCTGGATTCACCCTTAGCCTAGCCCTTTGGACTCTGTTTGTACCTCATTTGGATTATTGCTGTCTCCCTGGATTCTCTCTCTCTCTGCCTTGCCCCTGTTGGATATTGTTCGCCGATCGTCGACCCACGCTTGCCCTAAGGATTACTCTGTACCATGCCTCTGCCATACCTGTTTGCTGTTTATTGACCTTGCCTGTGTTAAGACCATGTTTTGGAATAAAGCCTTGCATATGGATCCGCACGTCTCTCGTCTTGTTCGCCCCGTTACAGTCACATTGATTAACAAAAAAACGATTAATTTAATTGACTCTCGGCTCTTACTTTTGAAAGACAATGGGCCCTATTTTAACGATCTGAAACGCAAGTATCAAGCACGAAGCACAAGTAACTTTGTGGGCGGGTCTTGGGCGCTGTTGCTATTTTACCGGCGGGATAAATGACTCTTGCGCCTGACACAAGTTTAAAAGGGGTTGGTCTGAAGTAGCTTCATTATTCATAGGTGTGGTTTGGGCGTAACGTGAAATAAACCAATCAGAGAGTCATATCACATTCCCTTTAAGAGCATGATGAACGAGGTGCGCTTGTTCCATGGCGCAATACTAATATAACGGCGCATTTACCAGGCGCGCTTCAGAATCGGTTCTTGTCAGGGCCGTAAAAGAAAGAGAAATAACATTGGGGATGGGACAAACCCACCCAAATTAGCTTTGGTTATACATGCATATAATAATTTGGGTAAATATGTAGGCCTAAGCTTTATGCCTATTTTTCCCATCGTCATGGACACAACATATTGATACTGTGAAGCTGCTTTGATACAATCTGTATTGTGAAAAGCACTATATATACTTGACTTGACAACAATGATTTCCCTCGTGTTTTAATATATTTCCTTATAACAATGTATCATTTGCAAAAAGGAAAATGCATCTGTGTAGATGAGAGAATCATCTACAGTGTATGCGCGTTGTTCACACTCTGTATTATGACCAAGCATGCGCGCTTAAAATAGCATCTGAATGTACGCTCAACGCGCCACTGACTTTAGACTAGGTTATTTCTGGTCAGTGGCGCAATTGTTTTCTGGCACTGCAAAATAGCACCAGGGATTGTTTGCGCCAGAACACGCCTCATTTTTTGCGCTGAACCGCCCAGGGAGCGCAAGTTCATTCTCTAGTTTGCCGGCGTGCGTCTGTGGAGGGAAAAGTCTGCTTTGCGCGGGTGCAAAATAGGAATGATACATGCGTCAGTGTACAAAGTAATTTGCGCCGGGTGCAAGATAGGGCCCAATAACTTTATATATGGTGCACTTTTAGATTTAAAACTTAGCAGGATGTTTTCATTCACTTAGAGCTATGTTACACACTACATGAAAGGTAATTTTCTAAAATCCATAATAGGGGCCCTTTAATTAACAGAAATGTGTTTTACCTCTTGCAGGCAACAGGGGCAGCAGCAGCTTCCACACTTCAAAGGGCGTGTGAGCGTTATCACTTCCTGTCCCAAGTTATCCTGAATGTGGATGACGAATGAGCGCAATGGTCCACAGAACTGTCTGTTACAGCAGTCGTTTTCCTCAGCCGCATAGAACACCTGTTGCCCCAAGCTGTTCTTCACCATGTACTTGTTATTGGTCTCCCAGCCCAATATAACTGTACATACAAAACAAAACATACCTGTGTATATCAAGTTGAGTGCACTGCATTAACTGACCCATCTGTAAGCCCAGCCTTAAAAAAGGTCCCTACCAATCCTACCACGGCAACTATTGCCATATAGAATTCTATGGAAGTCCTGTGTGTTTGGATAGTTCAATATGACAGATTACTGTAATATTAATAATACAGATTCATATTACAGAAGTTTTATAAGCAAAAATAAAATAAAACATTGTGACTGGGCCTTTTTTCACCTTCTATGAAATTAAATGGGATACTGGGTAAAAAAAGTTAAACAAGTAATATCAGTGGAAAACATTTTTAAAAAATCACAATATTACCTTCAACTAGCTCAATTTTCTGCTTTACAAGAAGTTGATCAATCTGTGTTGTAAAAAGGAAACAAATGTTGAAAACCATCTTTAAGATTGTCTTTAGGTTGACTTTGAATGACATGGATGGCAGTGTTTCTCTAGTAATACACAGTTGTTTCAAGAAATGGAGCATGTACATAATCATTTCAAAGTCACAAAACTAATGCAAGGTTAGTCACTACTTCCTGAGAAGATACCATCTCATGCAAGAAAAAAAAAAAAAAAAAACATCAGTGTCTTCAGTGTCATACAGAGCTGTTCATTCGCAGCAGTGAAGCTCTACCTGGCTCAGGTACTCCAGTCCTGGTGGACAGCCTTCGGGTCTCTGTGGAACCGGCATAATTGGCACTTGACCTTGCAAAAGAAAGAAAATTACGTCTTAAACATCAGGATCTGATAAAATGCGATACAATTGTGAAAAATTACATTTTCCATAGATTCCCTTACCGTGGCCTGGTATGGCTGGTCCCTGGCTATAAGGAGGGGCAGAATCATTTGCATTTTTCTGTGGTTGAAGGTCAATGGGGTAACCTAGTTTAAAGAGTATCAAAGAACAGGGTGCTTTTATTTTTGTTGTGTACTGTATAACAGCAATTTGAATTTAACAATGCTGTCAGGATCAGGTTACTGAAGGTTTTTGACACACTCACCATTATTTGTTGCCATGGCCGGCAGCTGAAACTTACTCTCTGCAAACATGCAAACAAGAAAAGCAAGTTAAGCAAATATTTCCCTGTATGTTTTTTTCCATGCATTGTAAGGAATGGAATTTTGGAAGCCTAACAGAGTTTTTAATAGCCAATGAATTCGCAAAACAGGAGGGCATTAATATACATAATTTAGGCTGAGAACACCTGGGAATTGACCAGGAAATACCCGGGAAGTCTTAATGTGGGAATAGTTAAGCAATCGCCCTGCTTGCCACATCGGCCTTGTGTCTCTCACGGAGGAGCTCCAGAAGGATAAAAGGAGGAGTGACGACAGTGAAGGATGAGAGAGGACCAGGCCTGGACTTTACATTGGACCATTCAGTCGTTAATGCGGGGCTGCCTCTTTACTTTCCTTTTGTGTTTGTTTATTTTGATTTTAAAGGGATAGTTCACCTAAAAATGTATATTACCCCTTATTTCAGATGAACACAATCAGAGATGTAAAAAAATGTCCTGGCTCTTCCAAGTTTTATAATGACAGTGAATGGAGGACAAGATTTTGAAGCCAACTGCTTACACACATTTTCAAAACTATGTCACCTTTTTTCAAAACTATTCACACAATTCCCAAAACTTCACACACAAAATGCAAAATGCCTCACATCTCCTTCAAAAATTTAACACTGCATTCAAAATGCCATAAACATATGTCAGAAGGAAGCATTTGCGTCAAATGGCAAACACTTATTTCATAATATTGCATTTTTGGATATAACATGTAAACACTGCTGTTCTAAATGTAAAGCTCTTTGGTCTTTCATACGCTTATATCTACATTTCAGTACAATGTTCTACAGTGAAAGTAATCTTCTGAGAGGGGTAACAAGTACACTGTAATTACCAATGCAATGTAGAAACAGAAAATATTTATTAGGCCAAACATTACTGTTGTATACAGTAGCATACAACAAAACCATAAACATATGTAAACCAAAAGTATATTCTTTAAAATACAGTAAAGAACACAATTGAGTGTGGGGGCTCTCTGTCCATTGTTGGCATCCATTGTTCAAAACAGGTAATCTGACCTTTGACCTATTATAGGCTTATAGTACAGTAAAGCAGTGATTGGTTAGTGATCAGTAAAGCAATTAGTGTTTGCACATATGAGGAGTGTGTGTGTGACCTGGTGAATAAGTGTAGCATTTTGATTGGTTGTGTTTGGAAAAGAAAATCAAGTAAATTCCTGCTAGATTTTTGTGTTGTAGGTAGAGAATTGTGTGTAGTGTTTTGAAAAAAGTGTTTTATGCAATTGAAAACTGAGTCAAAGGCTGAGAAATAGCTTATGGTTTTGGAGATTTGGTGTGTATGTTTGCACTCTGAGTGAAAGGTTTCAAAAATTGTGTGACATGAAAATATTTTGTGTGTAAGCAGTTGGAAAAAACTGTAATAGGATGATTCATCTGATGTCATAATCTTTACCTAAAATTCTAAATACAATGTACTTCTCTTTAGTTTTTCATGTGTTATGTAGGATCCGCAGATCTTAAACGGATTCTTAAATTTGTACATTTTTGACATGAGCTAATAATAAACAATAATTCATCTTTAGCATTTATTAACCTTAGTTAATTTTAATCTCAATTTAACAACATTTTTATGTCATTTAAGTTAATGAACTGAGAACCAACATGAACATTTTTATTAACTAACATTAATGTTAATAAATGTTATAAAAAAAACAAACATTAATTGTTCATTGTTCATTTATGTTACTCAATTAATTATAATGTTAAAATTGACCTGTAAAGTGTTAATATTTATGCTATTATCTTTTTTTTCTAGTCACTGCTACCTTTTAATACCACTAATACCTTCAGTATTTTGGATAATAAATGCATAATTACGTACATACAGTACAATGAAATGACAATTCTATATTTCCAGAGGAAAGGAAACTATGCAACTAACAGATGTAAAGGTGCATTTGTTACATTAAGGATCTATTTCTACCTGATTTAACCGTTAAATATGCAACATTTGTTAGTGTGTAACCTAGTCCGATTGATTCAGTCTTAAATACGTTTTTTTACAGTAGCCTATGCCTGCACGAATTTCATATGTCACAAGTTACTCACCTGCTGTTCAAAGAGAGGTAGCCTGCTGTGGATGTTGATGCCGTAGATGTATTGTTTTGTTCCTTAACTTGATTTATTTTCCCGCAAACCCACTCGAAGAGAGGTAGAATGTATATTTTAATTTTATGTATTTTAATGAGTGACAATCCTACTATTTTGTCTTCGCTCTTTATAATTGCACACTGTCCATGAGTTTCCATTTCGGGAAACAGTGCTTCTGATCGCGAACACACCCTTTAAACAAACTGCCAAAAAAAAAAAAAAAAAAAAAAAAAAAGACAATTTTACAGCGACGACTCTTGGCATTTCTTAGGTCCTCTTCTGTTACGTTGAATTATTCGTCTGGCGAATTAAGTCTCTTATGGATATAGAGAGTTATTTATATATCTATATAAATTATCAACATTACACCGTTACACGATTTCGAAACATGGCTACTACATTTTTTCCAGGTGTTTTATAAAATAAAAAAATAAAAAATAAACTTTTCTTATTGCATTCTCAGCCCAGCAAACACAGAACGTTGGAACAACGTACCCAACCTTCTTACAACGTTTTAACAACATGGCCAAAAGGTTGCTACTACGTTGTGTGGTGAAGGTTGTTACAGTTGTCACAATGTTGACATTGAACGAAAATCAGCCTTTTAAATCATTTAGCGATACTAGAGTATTGACCTCAGATAAATAAGATTATTCAAACACAACCTACAACTTCCTTGTTTAATGTGACATGTATTTGTTCAGTCTAACTGGACGGTTAAAACAACATTCCTTCTTATGTTCAGTCATGTTTATTTGATGCTATAAATAAACTAGAAGGAAGAGATGATCGGATCACGAGCAGCTTTAACTGATGCTCTACAGCGATCTGTCACGACACATTAAAGAGCCACAAAACAGTATTCATTGTTTACATTTCTTTTAAAAAATGACCAAATTTGAAAGGTGAAACTTTGTTTAATATGTTTAATATCAAAAATAACCGAAAAATAACCTGGTCTGTCCTGTCTGTCAGCGTGTTGTCAGTCTCCTCTCTGCTCCGCGATGTATTTTTCACTGCGTGAGAACATGAGAGCGGCGTAGCTTGTCGGACATAGCGACAGTAAGGGGGGCGGGTCTTTGCGAAGGGTCAATTGACATTTTCAGCGCTTCTTGAACAGACAGCGACTTAATTGCGTAGGCTACTTCCCAGCAAACATGCTCCTTTGGGGCCCGAATGGGGCCCTTGCGGGCAGCCCTCTGTGGGCCCAGATACCGGCGTGAAATGCGGGGCACATGTGGGCCCCACACTATAGGGCCCAGGTGGGGCCCCATTGGGACAGCCCAAAGTGTGGGCTGACTGTGGGCTGGCCCACACTAAGTAGAGTGGGCCCTGATTGGGGCCAGTTGTGGGCCCACAGCAAACCCCTTAGGGGCCCATGTGGGACCATTGTGAGCAGCCCACTGTGGGCTGATTCAGGGCTCATTCAAGTGCTGCGGGCCGCCACCGACCTCACTCTACAAGCGACGAAGGTGACCGCACGCTCCCTGGGTCAGGTGATGTCCACATGCGTGGTCAGACATCTCTGGCATAACCTGGTTGATATGCGCTAGGCTGAGCCAACTCGCTTCCTCAACTCCCCCATATCCCAGGCTGGACTTTTCGGCGGCGCGGTCCCTGCGAGAACCCTGCCCAACAGTTCTCGGCCGCCCAGAAGTAGACTGAGGCTATCAAACATTTTCTGACCCCGTGGCCAGCTGCTGCCACCCGGCCGCCAACTCAGACGCCTCAGTCCACTCGCTGCCGAACGCGCAGGAAGGTGCCCAAGCCCATACCAGTCCCGCAGCCTGCCGAACGCCAGGCGATGCCAGGCAATGCGGCGCTCCCGTTACGGGCAGCTCACAGATGGGTTGCAGTTCTTCCAGGAATTGGTTGCAGGGCCACTCTAAAGAACTGACACCTCTTCTCTAAAGAACTGACATTTCCATCTCTGAGCCCCCAGAGGGCGTGGATGGCAGTGCACACCGCTTACAAGCCTCGCCACTCTCGTCTCCCTCTGTCGCCAGACCCCTGACAGACCAGAATCCTGTGGAACGCTGGTCCTTCCCTGGCCTCCTCTGTCAGGATGTGGTATATGACCGTGCCCCCACACCAGGACGCTCCGCCTCCCACATCTGGGCCGGTCATTATGCCTCGCTGGCCCATCGTGGGTACATCTGTGGTTCACATGACCACGCTGGTTCAGTCTTGGAGCTTTCCAGTCTGTCCCGCCGACTCACAAGAACCATCAGGCTCGGCAACCAACCATTCCCGGCTTCCGGGGAATCCGCTATACTGTGGTGGGTGGCAATGCCCCTGTCATGTGTGCAGAGGTCATCACCCTACTGGCAAAGGGTACGATCGAGACCACCCATCCAGCCGAAATGAAGTCCGGCTTCTACAGCCCCTACTTCATTGTTCCCAAGAAGAGCGGTGGGTTACGACCAATCCTGGACCTGCACGTCTTGAACCGTTCCCTTCACACTTCCACGCTTCCGTTCAAGGTGTGCATGGCCAAATGCATTTTCGAATGTGTGTGGCCATAGGATTGGTTTGCAGCAGTCGACCTGAAGGACGCCTACTTCCATGTCTCCATTCTTCCTCAACACGGACCGTTCCTATGGTTTGCTTTTGAGGGGTGAGCATACCAGTACGCGGTTCTCCCATTCGGGCTAGCCCTGTCTCCTCGCGTCTTCACATAGGTCGTCGAGGCAGCCCTTGTTGCGCTAAGGCAACACGGGTTTCGCATCCTGAACTATCTCGACGACTGGCTGATCCTAGCTCACTCTCAAGACCAGGTTTGCGAACACAGGGACCTAGTGCTCCAGCACTTTGCTCGTATGGGCCTTCGGGTCAACCGGGAGAAGAGCAACTTTGCCCCGTGCAGAGGATCTCTTTTCTCGGTATGGAAATCGACTGGTCGCCATGTGCTGGTCACTGCTGACTTGCCTGAGACAATTCGAGAGCAAAAGTGGGGTTCCACTGAAATACTTTCAGAGGCTCCTGGGGCATATGGCATCCGCAGCCGTGGCAACGCAGTTCGGTTTGCTTCATATGAGACCGCTTCAGCTCTGGCTTCGCAATCGAGTCCCGAGGTGGGCATGGCAACAAGGCACGTTCTGAGTACCAGTTACTCCGACCTGCCGTCAGACCTTCATCCCGTGAGGTCACCCCAGAGCCTTTGGCATGTCAATTGCCTCAAAGTTGCTGGCATGACGTCTCGCTCTGCACCGCTTCCATGCGCTGCTCAAGAACCACCATGTACTAGTCCGATCAGACAATACCGCGACAGTATTGTATGTATTGTATGTCGCAACTCGCTTCGAACCATGTATATTCCGGGGGTTCTGAATTGTGCAGCCGATGAGGTCTCGCGGTTTCAGCCTCTTCCTGGAGAATGGCTACTCCATCCCCAGTTGGTTCAGCTGATTTGGGATCAGTTTGGCGACGCACAGATAGATCTGTTTGCCTCCCACGGCTCGTCCCATTGAAACCTGTTTTAGTCCCTGTCCAAGGGCACACTTGGCACGGATGCACTGGTGCACAGCTGGCCGCGGGGTCTCCGCAAGTATGCGTTTCCCCCAGTGAGCCTTCATCAGGGAGGATGAGGAGCAGGTCATTTTGGTTGCGGCTCATTGGCCCACTCCAACCTGGTTCTCCGAACTTGTACTCCTCGCGACAGCACCTCCCTGGCCAATTCCTCTGAGAAAGGACCTTCTTTCTCAGAGAAAGGGCACCCTGTGGCACCCTCCTCCTGATCTTTGGAACCTCCACGTGTGGCTCCTGGATGCAACGAGGTAGGTTTGAGTACCCTACCACTTGCGGTGGTGGCTACCATCACTTCCGCTAGAGCATCGTCCACGAGACATCCCTATGCGCTGAAGTGGAACCTCTTCTCACGAGAAGACCCGAAAAAATGCTCGATCAGTGTCGTGGTTTCCTTCCTGCAAGATGGGTTGGAGCGAAGGCTGTCTCCCTCCACCCTGAAAGTGTATGTTGCCGCTATCGCCACACATCACGACTCAGACGAAGGTAAATCCGTGGGAAAGCACGACCTGATCATCAGGTTCCTGAAAGGAGCAAGGAGACTGACTCCTCCTCGCCCTCCTCTCGTTCCCTCTTGGGACCTCTCAGTGGTTTTAACTGCCCTGCAGAGTGCTCCTTTTGAGCCTCTGCAATCAGTGGAGCTTAAGTTTCTGTCAGTTAAGACAGCGCTCATGGTTGCATTGGCCTCCATTAAGAGGTTAGGGAACCTGCACGCATTTTCCGTTGACGAAGCGTGCCTGGAATTCGGGCCGGCCTATTCTCACATGATCCTGAGACCCCGGCCTGGATATGTGCCCAAGGTTCCCACCACTCTCTTTCGAGATCAGGTGGTGAACCTGCAAGCACTACCCCTGGAGGAGGCAGACCCAGCCTTGGCACTGCTCTGTCCAGTATGCGCCCTCTGTGCTTTTCGTAGCTTTCGTAACTGGACCTGCTCAGGTGTCTTCGCTTGCTCGCCATTCCACTCCAGGGACTGGATACATGCGATATTCTCCTCAGGTGAGCTTCCCCACAAGCCCTGACTTCCTCCAGCACTGTTGACGTCAACACCAGAGTCTATGCCTGCGGCAGCTTTCGCGTCGGCTAGATGCCTCCATGTGCATGGTTCCCCTCTGGTGGACCCCCACATGTGTATTTCCACTGTAAGCCTCTCTGAGCATGTGTCTTTCCCTTGGCAAGCCACGTTGCCACCCCTGGGTTTGAAACATTCCACCCTGCAGGCTGGACACCCCAGTGTTTTTCCATATTTTATTTATTTATTTATTTATTTATTTATTTATTTATTTATTTATTTTATTTATATAGCACACATAATACAACAGACGTTGCCCAAAAAAACAATTTAAAACAATTTACCTACAGTAACATACAGTTACATACAGACAAACAATAAATAAAAACATAAAACAAACTATGTCTCTTTCACACATAAAAGCCAAGGTACTTTAGACTGACCCCCATGCTACATCTAATAAGTAGGTTTTTAACAACGATTTGAATACGGCCAACAACTTTGCTGATCTGATAGAGTGCGGGAGGCTATTCCAAAGTATAGGACCGACTCTAGAAAACGCTCTGTCACCTTTACGTATCAAATTTGTTCTTACAGTCACAAGGAGATTTAAATTTTCTGATCTTAAAGACCTGGATGGAATGTATACGGACACCAACTCAGAAAGGTATGGTGGTGCTAAGTTATGTAGTGCTTTAAAAACCAGAACAATGATCTTGTAATGCACTCTAAACTCAACTGGCAGCCAATGTAAAGATCTCAATAAAGGTGTAACATGATCCGTTTTCTTCGCTGACATAATCAATCTGGCTGCAGCATTTTGTATATTTTGCAAACGTGCCAGAGCTTTTTTATCGATTCCAGCATATAGTGAATTACAATAATCCATATGCATCCCTCCGGGTCATATGTGTGTTCTTAAGTCCACCCCCTTCGGGCTGGCACTGATTGCATATTTCCACTTAGATATGCTTCCCAGTGTACCTTGGTATTCCTGTGTTAAGTAGGAGTCCTTCGTCTGTGCTAGTCTCACGACAGGGATCTCAGAGTTACGCAGGGCACTGGAAGCCAGCCAAGTGGCGTGATTAGACTGGGAACCCCATTCGTCGTCAAACTCATAGTGACTACGAAAGGGAACGTCTCAGTTACGAATGTAACCCTCGTTCCCTGAGTAGGGAACGGAGACGTTACGTCTCCCTGCCACTTCCGCTGTACCGCTGGAACAGCCTGAGTTCAGTCTCGGCTCCTCAGCAAGTAACATAACTGCATGTTGCCAGCGTACTTCCTTATATACCCACGAGGTGGGGCGGAGTTACGCTATGCAAATTCCACATACCCATGGCATTTCTTTGCCATTGGCTCATTTTATAATACTCGAAGTTGATAGGCTTTCTAAGCGAAACCCCATTCGTCGTCAGGATGTAACGTCTCTGTTCCCTACTCAGGGAACAAGGGTTATATTCGTAACCGAGACGATATCTATATCTAGCATAAAAAATAAATGGTCAGAACGTCGTCTCGCAGTTGTTGAATGTCACGCAACAACGTTGCTACAGCCCTGCCGCGTCTTACAATTCTAAATTGTTACAATGTTGCGAGCATGTAGACAGTGACGTTGCCATAGCAGAAATGCAACGTGCCACAGATGTTGTCACAATGTAAATGTGTTTGCTGGGAGTCCACTCTTGACAGGAAAGTTTGAAACCCCTTATAAAAACAGTGCACAGTGCAATTCAAAGTTAAAGAAAAAATTTATATTGTAAAAAGAATGAACTTCATTTTTATTTTATTTTATTTTATTGCCATTCACATTTTCTAATCGCATTAACGCTTTTTTGAGGGAAAAAAAACTAATTTTCCTAACAGTGAGGCTATTTACACCTCTTCATAACTTCCTCTCATGAGAATAGCAAGTAGCCATGTATCACTTTACAACCGGTTGTTATTACCATTTAATAGCTACAACATAAAACATTGATCCATATGTGACAGAATCAGTTAAGTGATTGACAGTTGTGGTGTCCTATCAGGGAAGAGTATGGGCTATTTAATTCTGGTTGGCTGTACCCTGAGCAAAGTCACTTCTTGTCCCTTTTTTGCATCATCCAATAGCGCCTCAGCATGTCCATTAGTACTTTTACGTAGTGGTAGGCAGATCGAAGCTTCGTAAAACAATGAAACAGTTTCGAAACAATCCGACACCCGTCTCCACTGTGACACCTAGTGGTCACTTGCAGGTGTTGATCTGAAACAACCTTGACAACGAGCCATTAAATTTTTTGTTTTGTTTTTTTATTATTGTATTTTTCTAATATGTGAAGCTTGTAACCTGTTGGCTCATCACTGTGCATGTTATTTTGGTCGTGAAAAATGAATATTAATAAAATTAATCAAGTCACAATGTCTCACAAGGGATACTTGTTGCTGGCATGCAAAGATATTTTTTGGCAAGGACATACAAATGAGGAAAGATTACGGCTCTCTCTTTCCAGTAAGTTAGGGGATCATGAGTTCTGGGCAAAAACGCATCGTTGAGGCATTTTTCACTTCCACTGTGGCATCAGCTGTAGCATTCTGTATCTGGGTTTCGCGGATCCGATTATCAAAAAGTTCCCATAAACTGTCCTGTGTTTGGTGTTGATGATGATGATGATGCCTGATGTTGACATTTGTGGCTCTGAATGAAAATGAAAACAGCAATTAGTAACAAATCCAAAACTGATGGCATATATGAAGTATAAAATCTCAAATGGCGCATCATGGATGATGTATTGTTGCAGTAGGCTAGCTGCTGATCACAATACATACATCTCACTTTATTTGGGGTTTCCAAATGGAAATGCTCCCACACCACAGATGTATCTATCTATCCATCCATCCATCTATGTATCTGTTTTGTGCGCGATTGGTCCATTGAAGAGTAATACTATTTATTAGTATCTTTCATAGTGGCATGCTACCACCACGCGGACTATGCCAATCTTCTACTTCTCTCATGCACATGTGCAAACATATACTAGACAGGGTTATTGCCACCACAGGGTTGCCACTACTCCATACAACCAGCCACTATATCATTACATTATCGATATACATCTATCTATTACAGTTTTTCTCAGTCGCTTTGCTGCATTTCTCACATCACTATTTACATTTGCACAACAGTTAATGCAGTTCTCAAAACAATTAGTACAAACTGCTAAACCTAGTTGATAACCTGCAAAAGCGTGTCACTTGCTCAAAATGGATAGCTCATTCCTCAAAAGCAAGTATTCATGTCAATGAAAGTGTCAGTGTCATCAAGATGAAAAGTCCTGACACCATTGTTTATGAACAAGATAGTCAAATGGCTTTGTCATGTTTTCATTATGACAGTTTACTCTGTAAATGTTTTTCAATGCAAAAAAGTCAGATCTTGGTGACACTCCCTGAAAATGCTCAAGACAGCACTATATAATATTTGCACAGCCATTTTACTGTAAAACTACAGTAAAGTTACACATCACTGTATTTAGTGAGGTAACTGAGTACAAGACACTGAATATGTATGTTTCACATTTTTACTGCATATGCTCTTTGCAATTCTAATTTGTTCACAGCATTGTGCAAAAGAAAAAAATACACCCTTATTTACAACAAACATAAACTCTCTTTGGGTAGAGCTGTGCACAACTGTAAACAATATTGCAGTACATATTGGAACTGAACATACAACATACATAGTACTGTAAATTATTCATGCACATCCAGACGTTCCTCTCTGTCTGGCCACATAAGTTCACCTGAGAGAAATTGTCATGAAAAAAAAAAAGATTTGTAAAATTAGCTTGACAGATTTTGACAACTAGTTCAACATTTTTGTATGTGATGACTCAAGCAATGAAATGAGGACTATTCATTTTATATGGAATGACTATTCAGCATTCACAAGTATAGTTAATTTTGACTGACATGACATGAGCAAATGATAATGTTATAAAACAGCAGAGAGTTGTATGAAGGCAATTGATGCATGTTCAAAAGCATTTGCAATTTGTTGGAAGGAATGAGAAACTGCTACTATGATGTGCACAAATGACTAAATGTTGTGGAGGTTGAACTAACTGTTGTGCAAATGTAAATAGTGATGTGAGAAATGCACCAAAGCGACTGAGAAAAACTGTTAAACTACAGTAAAGTTACACATTACTGTATTTAGTGAGTATAAGACACTGAATATGTATGGTTCACATTTGTACAACATATGCTCTTACTTTGCAATTCTAATTTGTTCACAGTATTGTGCAAGAGAATAAACTACACCCTTATTTACAACAAACATAAACTCCCTTTGGGTAGAGCTGTGCATAACTGTAAACAATATTGCAGTACATATTGGAACTGAACATACATAGTACTGCAAATCATTCATGCACATCCAGACGTTCCTCTCTGTCTGGCCACAGAAGTTCACCTGAGAGAAATTGTTCAATTTAGGAGACATTTAAAAAAAAAAAAAAAGCTTGCTTGACAGATTTGGACAACTAGTTCAACATTTTTGTATGTGATGACTCAAGCAATGAAATGAATGAGGACTATTCGTTTTATATGGAATGACTATTCAGCATTCACAAGTATAGTTAATTTTGACTGACATGACATAAGCAAATGATAATGTTTTAAAACAGCAGAGAGTTGTATGAAAGCAATTGATGCATGTCCAAAAGCATTTGCAATTTGTTGGAAGGAATGAGAAACTGCTACTATGATGTGCACAAATGACTAAATGTTGTGGAGATTGAACTAACTGTTGTGCAAATGTAAATAGTGATGTGAGAAATGCACCAAAGGGACTGAGAAAAACTGTAATCTGTCTATACATATTTATATCTATGCATCTATTAATGTGTATGTATACGTAAAGTGGAATTGTATACTCCACTGTATTGTATACGTATGTATACTCTGTCTCTAGCCTATCACTCAATGTGTACATTTAAATGTAGGCCTAAGCCTAAATATAAGGACGAGACCGGAATTAGGGTAAATTGTTTTCCGGTGAAAGCGCCTTTTTATGTTTCAACTTTCAACCCAAAGAAGAAACAACCCTATTTATCACTTCACAGCTTTCCGTGTTTTGCGGCTTTTCATGGAACAACTGTGGATAAGTTAAATCACGCCAGACACAGACAGCAAAAAGACGTGTGAAGGAGGAAGCAGATGTTGAAATGGAGTGTTGATGCGGGTTCGTGAGTGATGCCCTGACAAAACATTTACAGTTTTTTCCAACTGCTTACACACAAAATATTTTCATGTCACACGATTTTTGAAACCTCTCAGTCAAAGTGCAAACCTACACACCATGTCATTGATGATGTCACTGACCATTACATGCAGTGCTTAATTTGTAAAGGGGGAGGTCCCGGAGCGCAGAGGGGGGGGGTGGATCCGGCGACTCAAAACGGGGGTTGGAGGTAACGGAACGAATTTTTTTTTTACACTGCCTAGCCTACATACACACACGCACACACACACACAGCGTTGTTAAGGTTTTTTTAGTCAGAGAAGCTATGTAGCTTCTCTGACAAAAAAAAAAAAACTTAACAACGCTGTGAGTGTGTGTATCAGGGCAATGTTTATTTTAATTTCAGAACATGAACTGCATAGGTGCGAATTTTTTGCTTGTTTGGGATCTGACCAGCGTATTTGGAAATAGTTAAGCAAACTTTGTTGTCTTTTTGACATTTTTCTCCTGAGTGAAACGAGGCTAACAGCAATCTCAACCAGCACTACTTGCGCATTTGTCACTTGAAGTGCCTCCGAGTCCGCTCCCTCTCCCCCTTCTGTCACACCGGACGAGAAGCGTCGCGTCTAGGACAACTCGAGGTATCGCTCACCGGACGCGCACTTTCTCAGTTTATGGCCAGCAATAATGTTTAAGGACATTATGGAATTAAGATAATGTCTGTATTATGTGATTGTACTGTACAATTAAATACAATCGTTGCTAGTCTGCAGACTCTGAACACTTTACCTCAGAGCGTCCGTTAACTGAATGAAATTAATTGAGAAAAATTCATGAAAATCCGATAACATCAGCAATTTTCATTCAAGCAACTGATTTCTGTTCTTCTCGCCCGGTGTGCGACGCACTTTACCCTGAATTAAAGTTCAGCATCGAAACTGCAGTGCAAACACAAGATTTTTGTGCAACTTCAATGGGAAATAAAGACTAAAAATATAGATAACACCATTGAACACTACACAAACAGTATTTTTTTTCACTTAGGCGACTAATTTTCCATAGTGACAGGAGGTGCCGGATCCAATAAAAAAGGTTCCGGATCCAACGTCAGAGGTGCCGGAACATGTTCCGGCGTGTTCCGGCTCAAATTAAGCCCTGATTACATGGTAACTTGCATATTACGTACTGCTGTAATATGTCATGCTGCGCCACGTTATCGACCAGGTAGAACAATCCTTCCATCCACCATAGATAATTTCTCAAATAGCTTATCTGATCTGTCTCAGCTGCTGCCTGAACCCAAACAAACAGATGAACTAGACGAACTAACTAGCACTATGAGCACCATTCTCTCTAGAACATTGGATATTGTTGCACCCATTAGATTAAAAAAGGTCAGAGAGAAAAGTATAGCACCATGGTACAATAATACCTTGTATGTTTTAAAGAGAGAAACCCGTAATTTAGAGCGTAAATGGAAAAAAGCTAATTTAGAGGTCTTTAGACTCGTGTGGAAAGACAGTATGTCACGTTATAAAAACGGCCTAAAAATGGCCAGGGCTGAGCACCTCAGCAAATTAATAGAAAACAACCAAAACAATCCAAGGTTTTTCTTTAATACCGTGGCTAGACTAACAAATAAACAGACGTCGTCTGAACAAAATACCTCGTTACAGTTTAGTAGTAATGATTTCATGAACTTCTTCACCGAGAAAATTGAAAGCATCAGAACCACAATTGTAAACGTTCAATCTTTGCCCGCGCCTTATAATTCAGCTGCAATTATCACCCTGCAAGAACAATTACAATGCTTTACAACTATAGAACAAAAAGAGTTAAATAAACTTATCACTTCATCTAAAACAACAACATGTTTATTAGATCCTATACCAACTAAACTACTGAAAGAAGTGTTACCTGTAGTGGAAGAGCCTCTTCTCAATATTATTAACTCATCTTTATCTTTAGGTCATCTTCCAAGAACGTTCAAGCTGGCAGTTATAAAACCTCTTATTAAGAAACCACAATTAGATCCAAATAACCTAGCAAATTACAGACCCATTTTAAATCTTCCATTTATGTCTAAAATACTAGATAAAGTTGTGTCTGCTCAACTGGGCTCTTTCTTGCAAGAAAATTACATCTATGAAAAGTTTCAGTCTGGATTCAGGCCACATCATAGCACTGAAACTGGGCTCGTTAGAATCACAAATGATTTACTTTTAGCTTCGGACCAAGGCTGTATCTCAATACTAGTTTTACTTGATCTTAGTGCTGCGTTCGATACTATAGATCACACAATACTCTTAGATCGATTACAAAATTATACTGGTGTTCAAGGACAAGCATTAAACTGGTTCAGGTCATACTTATCTGACCGCTACCATTTTGTCTATTTAAATGGAGAAAAATCGATCATAACTTCGGCAAACTATGGAGTGCCGCAGGGATCTGTGTTAGGCCCTCTATTATTCTCAATATATATGCTGCCATTTGGTAATATTATGGAATTAGTTTCCATTGTTATGCTGATGACACTCAAATATATATTTCATCACGGCCAGATGAATACGCTAAATTATCCAAATTGACAGATTGTGTTAAAGATATAAAAGATTGGATGACGCGTAATTTTCTTTTATTAAATCCAGACAAGACAGAGGTAATACTTATCGGTTCTAAAAACCGTCCACAAAACCTCTCACAACACTACTTTAACATAGTAGGATGCTCTGTTACCTTATCCGCTACAGTAAAAGACCTGGGTGTTATATTAGACTGCAACTTGTCTTTTGAAAAGCATATTTCATATGTTACAAAAACAGCCTTTTCCATCTTAGAAACATTGCTAAGCTACGTAATATGCTATCAGTCTCTGATGCAGAAAAGTTAGTTCATGCATTCATGACCTCGAGACTAGATTACTGTAATGCTTTATTAGCTGGTTGTCCTGCATCCTCAATAAACAAGCTACAGTTAGTCCAAAATGCAGCCGCTAGAGTTCTTACTAGATCAAGAAAATATGATCATATAACACCGATTTTATCATCACTTCATTGGTTACCTATAAAGTTCCGTATTAATTACAAGGTATTGCTTCTGACTTATAAAGCTCTAAATGGTTTAGCTCCAGTCTATTTAACGGATCTTCTATCGCCCTATAATCCATCGCGCTCTTTAAGATCACTAAATTCGATGCTTCTGGTCATACCTAGGATATCCAGATCCACCGAAGGAGGGAGGGCATTCTCACATTTAGCTCCGAAGCTCTGGAATAGCCTTTCCTGATATTGTTCATTGCTCAGACTCGCTCTCCCAGTTTAAAACTAGACTAAAGACGCATCTATTCAGCCATTCATATACATTTTTTATCTTACAGTTACTGTAAATCCGGCCTCTAGTTCATAAACGCCAGAGGAGAACTGGCCCCCGACTGAGCCTGGGTTCTCCCAAGGTTTTTTTTTCTCCATTGGGTCACCTGATGGAGTTTTAGGACACCATTAGGTCACTTGATGGAGTTTTTCGGTTCCTTGCCACTGTTGCCTTTGGCTTGCTCAGTTGGGGATATTCAAATTAAATAACCAATCATTAATACCATTGATCAGCCCTACCAAACGTGGATGTCTTTTTTCCAGTAATAAACAAACATTGTTATGTTGTTTTGATTAATACTGTGAAGCTGCTTTGATACAATCTGTATTGTGAAAAGCGATATATAAATATATTTGACTTGACTTGACACTAAATCTCCAAAACCATAAGCTATTTCTCAGACTTTGACTCTGTTTTCAATAGCATAAAACACTCTTTTCAAAACACTACACACAATGCTCTACCTAAAACACAAAAATCTAGCATGTATTCTAAAGAATATACTTTTGGTTTACATATGTTTATGTTTTTTTTTTTGTATGCTACTGTATACAACAGTAATGTTTGGCCTAATAAATATTTTCTGTTTCTACATTGCATTGGTGATTACAGTGCACTTGTTACCCCTCTCAGGTGATTACTTTCACTGTAGAACATTGTATTGAAATGTAGATATAAGCGTATGAAAGACCAAAGAGCTTTAGATTTAGAAAAACAATATTTACATGGTATCCAAAAATGCAGTATTATGAAATAAGTGTTTGCCATTTGATGCAAATGCTTCTTTCTGACATGTATTTATGGCATTTTGAATAGCGTTAAATTTTTTAAGGAGATGTGAGGCATTTCGCATTTTGTGTGTGAAGCTTTGGGAATTGTGTGTAGAGTTTTGAAAAAAGGTGACATAGTTTTGAAAATGTGTGTAAGCAGTTGGAAAAAACTGTAATTGCACTTGATTGTTATCCGATTTGCACGTCATGCACTTTTATTTATTATTATTAACTGCAGTGATTGTGCTTCCTATGAACCTGAGTCCATCTTGATAACCATAGTGTTTGCGCTGTCCTCCGCATCGCTGTGATCACGCCGTGGGCCGGCAAACACGTCAAACAGGATTTGTATTGTCTATTTCCTTTTAGAGTAATAGTAAAAACTAGAAAAAGTTCGTCGAGACAAACTTTAAGTTGGCTTGTGAAAGTTTGGACCAATAAGTTTGAAGAAGTTTAAAGAAGTTTAAAGTTTAATTAGTTTATAGTTTAGTAAGAAAGAAAGAAAGATAGATTAGTTAGAAAGAAAGAAAAAAAGATTAGTAAGAAAGAAAGAAAGATAGATTAGTTAGAAAGAAAGAAAGAAAGAAAGATAGATTAGTTAGAAAGAAAGATAGATTAGTAAGAAAGAAAGAAAGAAATATAGATAAGTTAGAAAGAAAGAAAGAAAAAAAGATTAGTTAGAAAGAAAGAAAGAAAGATAGATTAGTTAGAAAAAAGAAAGAAAAAAAGATTAGTAAGAAAGAAAGAAAGAAAGATAGATTAGTTAGAAAGAAAGAAAGAAAGAGATTAGTTAGAAAGAAAGATAGATTAGTAAGAAAGAAAGAAAGAAAGAAAGATAGATTAGTTAGAAAGAAAGATAGATTAGTAAGAAAGAAAGAAAGAAATATAGATAAGTTAGAAAGAAAGAAAGAAAAAAAGATTAGTTAGAAAGAAAGAAAGAAAGATAGATTAGTTAGAAAAAAGAAAGAAAAAAAGATTAGTAAGAAAGAAAGAAAGAAAGATAGATTAGTTAGAAAGAAAGAAAGAGATTAGTTAGAAAGAAAGATAGATTAGTAAGAAAGAAAGAAAGAAAGAAATATAGATAAGTTAGAAAGAAAGAAAGATAGATTAGTTAGAAAGAAAGAAAGAAAAAAAGATTAGTAAGAAAGAAAGAAAGAAAGATAAATTAGTAAGAAAGAAAGATTGATTAGTAAGAAAGATAGAAAGATAGATAGATTAGTTAGAAAGAAAGAAAAAAAGATTAGTGAGAAAGAAAGAAAGAAAGAAAGAAAGATAGATTAGTTAGAAAGAAAGAAAGAAAGATTAGTTAGAAAGAAAAAAGGAAAGAAAGATAGATTAGTAAGAAAGAAAGAAAGAAAGATAAATTAGTAAGAAAGAAAGAAAGATTGATTAGTAAGAAAGATAGAAAGATAGATAGATTAGTTAGAAAGAAAGAAAGAAAAAGAGATTAGTGAGAAAGAAAGATAGATTAGTTAGAAAGAAAGAAAGAAAGAAAGAAAGAAAGTTAATTAAAAAGAAAGAAAGAAAGATAGATTAGGTAGAAAGAAAGATAGAAAGATAGGTAGATTAGTTAGAAAGAAAAAGAAAGATAGTTTTTATTTAGAAAGAAAGAAAGATAGATTAGTTAGAAAGAAAGAAAGAAAGAAAGAAAGAAAGAAAGTTAATTAAAAAGAAAGAAAGAAAGATAGATTAGGTAGAAAGAAAGATAGAAAGATAGATAGATTAGTTAGAAAGAAAGAAAGAAAATTAATTAAAGAGAAAGAAAGAAAGATTAGTTAGAAAGATAGATTAGTTAGAAAGAAAGAAAGAAAAAAAGATTAGTAAGAAAGAAAGATAGATTAGTTAGAAAGAAAGAAAGAAAGAAAGAAAGAAAGAGAAAGAAAGAAATATAGATAAGTTAGAAAGAAAGAAAGATAGATTAGTTAGAAAGAAAGAAAGATGGATTAGTTAGAAAGAAAGAAAAAAGATTAGTTAGAAAGAAAGAAAGAAAGATAGATTAGTTAGAAAGAAAGAAAGAAAGAAAGAGATTAGTTAGAAAGAAAAAGAAAGATAGATTAGTTAGAAAGAAAGAAAGATAGATCAGTTAGAAAGAAAGAAAGAAAGAAAGAAAGAAAGTTAATTAAAAAGAAAGAAAGAAAGATTAGTTAGAAAGATAGATTAGTTAGAAAGAAAGAAAGAAAAAAAGATTAGTAAGAAAGAAAGAAAGAAAGAAAGATAGATTAGTTAGAAAGAAAGAAAAAAAGATTAGTTAGAAAGAAAGAAACATAGATTAGTTAGAAAAAAGAAAGAAAAAAAGATTAGTAAGAAAGAAAGATAGATTAGTTAGAAAGAAAAAAGGAAAGAAAGATAGATTAGTAAGAAAGAAAGAAAGAAAAAAAGATTAGTGAGAAAGAAAGATAGATTAGTTAGAAAGAAAGAAAGAAAGATTAGTTAGTAAGAAAAAGAAAGATAGATTAGTTAGAAAGAAAGAAAGATAAATTAGTTAGAAAGAAAGAAAGAAAGAAAGAAAGAAAGTTAATTAAAAAGAAAGAAAGAAAGATAGATTAGGTAGAAAGAAAGATAGAAAGATAGATAGATTAGTTAGAAAGAAAGAAAGAAAGTTAATTAAAAAGAAAGAAAGAAAGATTAGTTAGAAAGATAGATTAGTTAGAAAGAAAGAAAGAAAAAAAGATTAGTAAGAAAGAAAGATAGATTAGTTAGAAAGAAAGAAAGAAAGAAAGAAAGAAAGAAAGAAAGAAAGAAAGAAAGAAAGAAAGAAAGAAAGAAATATAGATAAGTTAGAAAGAAAGAAAGATAGATTAGTTAGAAAGAAAGAAAGATGGATTAGTTAGAAAGAAAGAAAAAAGATTAGTTAGAAAGAAAGAAAGATAGATTAGTTAGAAAGAAAAAAGGAAAGAAAGATAGATTAGTAAGAAAGAAAGGAAGAAAGATAGATTAGTGAGATAGATAGATTAGTTAGAAAGAAAGAAAGAAAAAAGATTAGTGAGAAAGAAAGATAGATTAGTTAGAGAGAAAGAAAGATGGATTAGTTAGAAAGAAAAAAAAAAGATTAGTAAGAAAGAAAGATAGATTAGTTAGAAAGAAAAAAGGAAAGAAAGATAGATTAGTAAGAAAGAAAGGAAGAAAGATAGATTAGTGAGATAGATAGATTAGTTAGAAAGAAAGAAAGAAAAAAGATTAGTGAGAAAGAAAGATAGATTAGTTAGAAAGAAAGAGATTAGTTAGAAAGAAAAAGAAAGATAGATTAGTTAGAAAGAAAGAAAGATAGATTAGTTAGAAAGAAAGAAAGAAAGAAAGAAAGTTAATTAAAAAGAAAAAAAGAAATATAGATTAGGTAGAAAGAAAGATAGATAGATTAGTTAGAAAGAAAGAAAGAAAGAAAAAAAGATTAGTAAGAAAGAAAGATAGATTAGTTAGTTAGAAAGAAAGAAAGAAAGAAAGAAATATAGATAAGTTAGAAAGAAAGAAAGATAGATTAGTTAGAAAGAAAGAAAAAAAGATTAGTTAGAAAGAAAGAATGAAAGATAGATAGATTAGTTAGAAAAAAAGAAAAAAAGATTAGTAAGAAAGAAAGAAAGATAGATTAGTTAGAAAGAAAAAAGGAAAGAAAGATATATTAGTAAGAAAGAAAGAAAGAAAGAGATTAGTGAGAAAGATAGATTAGTTAGAAAGAAAGAAAGAAAGATAGATTAGTTAGAAAGAAAAAGAAAGATAGATTAGTTAGAAAGAAAGATAGATTAGTTAGAAAGAAATAAATAAAGTTAATTAAAAAGAAAGAAAGATAGATAGATTAGTTAGAAAGAAAGAAAAAAAGATTAGTAAGAAAGAAAGAAAGATTAGTTAGAAAGAAAGAAAGATTGATTAGTTACAAAGAAAAAGAAAGATAGATTAGTTAGAAAGAAAGAAAGATAGATTGGTTAGAAAGAAAGAAAGAAAGAAAGTTAATTTAAAAGAAAGAAAGAAAGAAAGATTAGTTAGAAAGATAGATTAGTTAGAAAGAAAGAAAGAAAAAAATATTAGTAAGAAAGAAAGATAGATTAGTTAGAAAGAAAGAAAGAAAGATAGATTAGTAAGAAAGAAAGAAAGATTAGTTAGAAAGAAAGAAAGATAGATTAGTTAGAAAGAAAAAGAAAGATAGATCAGTTAGAAAGAAAGAAAGATAGATTAGTTAGAAAGAAAGAAAGAAAGTTAATTAAAAAGAAAGAAAGAAAGTAAGATAGATTAGTTAGAAAGAAAGAAAGATAGATTAGAAAGAAAGAAAGATAGATTAGTTAGAAAGAAAGATAGATTAGTTAGAAAGAAAGATAAATTAGTTAGAAAGAAAGATAGATTAGTTAAAAAACAAAGAAAGAGATTTGTTAGAAAGAAAGATAGATTAGTTAGAAAGATAGATTAGTTAGAAAGAAAGATAGATTAGTTAGAAAGAAAGATAACTTAGTTAGAAATAAAGAAAGATAGATTATTTAAAAAACAAAGAAAGATAGATTTGATAGAAAGAAAGATAGATTAGTTAGAAAAAAAGAAAGATAGATTAGTTAGAAAGAAAGAAAGATAAATTAGTTAGAAAGTAAGATAGATTAGTTAGAAAGAAAGATAGATTAGTTAGAAAGAAAGAAAGATAGATTAGTTAGAAAGATAGATAGATAAGTTAGAAAGAAAGAAAGAAAGATTAGTTAGAAAGAAAGATAGATTGGTTAGAAAGAAAGAAAGATTAGTTAGAAAGAAAGATAGATAGATTAGTTAGAAAGAAAAAAGATAGATTAGTTAGAAAGAAAGAAAGAAAGAAAGAAATATTGGTTAGAAAGAAAGATAGATTAGTTAGAAAGATAGAAAGAAAGATAGATTAGTTAGAAAGAAAGAAACATAGATTAGTTAGAAAGAAAGAAAGAAAGATAGATTAGTTAGAAAGAAAGAAAGATTAGTTAGAAAGAAAGATAGATTAGTTAGAAAGAAAGATAGATTAGTTAGAAAGATAGATAGATAGATAGATTAGTTAGAAAGAAAGAAAGATAGATTAGTTAGAAAGAAAGATAGATAGATTAGTTAGAAAGAAAGATAGATTAGTTAGAAAGAAAGATAGATTAGTTAGAAAGATAGATAGATAGATAGATAGATAGATTAGTTAGAAAGAAAGAAAGATAGATTAGTTAGAAAGAAAGATAGATAGATTAGTTAGAAAGAAAGATAGATTAGTTAGAAAGAAAGAAAGATAGATTAGTTAGAAAGAATGAAAAAAGAAAGAAAGAAAGAAAGATTGGTTAGAAAGAAAGATAGATTAGTTAGTAAGAAAGATATAAAGAAAGATGGATTAGTTAGAAAGAAAGAAACATAGATTAGTTAGAAAGAAAGAAAGAAAGAAAGATAGATTAGTTAGAAAGACTAGTTAGTTAGAAAGAAAGAGATAGATTAGTTAGAAAGAAAGATAGATAGATAGATAGATAGATTAGTTAGAAAGAAAGAAAGATAGATTAGTTAGAAAGAAAGAAAGATATATTAGTTAGAAAGAAAGATAGATAGATTAGTTAGAAAAAAAAGATAGATTAGTTAGAAAGAAAGAAAGATAGATTAGTTAGAAAGAAAGATAGATAGATTAGTTAGAAAGAAAGAAAGATTAGTTAGAAAGAAAGAAAGAATGATAGATTGGTTAGAAAGAAAGAAAGATAGATTAGTAAGAAAGAAAGAAAGGAATAAAGAACGATAGATTAGTTAGAAATAAAGATAAAGTAGTTAGAAAGAAAGATAGATAGATTAGTTAGAAAGAAAGATAGATAGATAGATTAGTTAGAAAGATAGATTATTTAGAAAGAAAGAAAGATAGATTAGTTAGAAAGAAAGAAAGATTAGTTAGAAAGAAAGAAAGATTAGTTAGAAAGAAAGATAGATAGATTAGTTAGAAAGAAAAAAAGAAAGAAAGAAAGAAAGAAAGAAAAATTGGTTAGAAAGAAAGATAGATTAGTTTGAAAGATAGAGATTAGTTAGAAAGAAAGAAAAGATTAGTTAGAAAGAAAGAAAGATAGATAGATTAGTTAGAAAGAAAGAAAGATAGATAGATTAGTTAGAAAGAAAGAAAGATAGATAGATTAGTTAGAAAGAAAGAAAGATTAGTTAGAAAGAAAAAAGATAGATTAGTTAGAAAGAAAGAATAAAAGAAAGTAAGAAAGAAAGAATGAAAGATTGGTTAGAAAGAAAGAGATTAGTTAGAAAGATAGATAGATTAGTTAGAAAGAAAGAAAAGTTAGAATGAAAGAAAGATAGAGTAGTTAGAAAGAAAGAAAGATAGATAGATTAGTTAGAAAGAAAGATAGATTAGTTAGAAAGAAAGTAAGGTAGATTAGTTAGAAAGAAAGATAGATTAGTTAGAAAGAAGAAAGATAGATTAGTTAGAAAGAAAGAAAGATTAGTTAGAAAGAAAGAAAGATAGATCAGTTAGCAAGAAATAAATATTAGTTAGAAAGAAAGAAAGATTAGTTTGAAAGAAAGAAAGATTAGTTTGAAAGAAAGATAGATTAGTAAGAAAGAAAGAAATAAAGAAAGATTAGGTAGAAAGAAAGAAAGATTAGTTAGAAAGAAAGAAAGATAAGTTAGAAAGATAGATAGATAGATAGATAGATAGATAGATAGATAGATAGATAGATAGATAGATAGATAGATAGATAGATAGATAAAGTTCGTTAGTACATATAGAATGGTAGTTTAATTGAATCTAGGGCTTCAGGGAGTTTAGATTTGAGTTTTTGTGTTGTTCACTACTGGGCCACCGTAGTCTTGGCTCAATTTGAACTGTTGCAATGAAAGTCAATGGGATTTTTATGATTTTTAATATTAATTTTTAAGAAATCTGAAAGTCAAATCAGTTTGAAAAGATATAGCACACCGAGTCAGAACAGTCTGAAGGTCTGACCCGAGTTTGGAGTTTGTAGAGTTAAAGCTCTAGGACGAGTTAGAGTCAGAATTTTTTGGGTAAGAAAAATAAGAAGAAGAAGAATAATAATAAGTTTAAATAGGATTTCAGTAAGTTGGCTTTTCCAAGCCAACTTAATTATAACCTGACTGTTAGTTGTACGAGAACCAGTTTGTGTGGGTGTGTGTGTGTGTGTGTGTGTGCTGCATAAGCTCTATTTTCTGTTATTCTTTTCTTTAGGTCAGCCGTGTGTATTTTGTTTAGATTTTGCTTTTGTTATCTAAGTGTGTCGTTGCCGACCTTGATTATTGTATATTTGTTGTGATACTTTCTTTGGTTATTATTTTGTGGTTTTACTAAACTCAGCTGTTTATTTGTTTCTCACAGGAACTGAGGTGGCCAGGCGGAAGGACCTTCTCTTGCATTGTGGTAGTTGTGGTGCTGCAGTGGGTGACACTTTTTTTGGAGTGCTGGGTGTGTGATCCAAGTGTGTGTGTGTGTGTGTGTGTGCGCATGTGTGTGTGTGTGTGCTTGTGTTTATATTACATTGTGGGGACCAAATGTCCCCACAAGTATAGTAAAACCTGAAATCACCTACATTGTGGGGACCAGCCAGCGGTCCCCATGAGGAGAACAGCGTATAAATCACACTAAGTAATGTTTTTTGAAAATGTACAAATGCAGAATGTCTCCTGTGATGGGTAGGTTTAGGGACAGGGGCAGTGTAAGGGGACAGAATATACAGTTTGTACACTATAAAAACCATTACGCCTATGGAGAGTCCCCACAAAGATAGCGAACCAGACGTGTGTGTGTGTGTGTGTGTGTGTGTGTGTGTGTGTGTGTGTGTGTGTATGTATGTGTGTGTGTGTGTGTGTGAGTGAGTAGGATTGGGCTTTTGGAAAATCCATTAGTCATTCCGCCGGTAGACTCAGCCTGGTTGTTTGGTATAATTATTTACATTTTTTTAATTTGTTAAAAAATTTTAATATAGCAATTATCGGGGCCAAGCGCAAGCAGACAATTAGACATGCCAACATGGCTGGGAGTGTCAGACCAATTGCAACAATGAGCAATTAAAGACATTTAAAGAGGACTGTAGGCGAAATGGCTGAAAAATCATATAAACAGTAATGAAAAATATGATTTAATTGATTACCACTTTCGACCAACAGGTGGCGCAGTTACGAAATTGATGTGGTGTGGTCAAAGTGAGGTGACAATGACACATACAAAGTTTGGTGTCAATATGTCAAGGCATTTCTGAATAAATCCTGAATAGTCATTTTGGCATCATGCCTCAACTTTGCTGCTGCAGTATACAAAAAACGGTTTCGTCTATCAACACGAAATCCATAACTTGTGAAGATACAATTTGATTTTGGTGAAAATCAGACAAACGGTCTAGAAGAAGTTTGACAAAGTAGGTTTTAAAAGAAAATAAAGATGGTGGACAGGAAGTTTGGCTGACTATGGGAAAATTGGTATCTATGTTTTCGACATAACCCAAGGAATCGATTAAGACCAGTGTCATTACAATAGGCATATTTATTCAAAAGTTATTAGCATTTTTGGAAATTGTATTATATCTTTTGACCAAAAGGTGGCGCTGTCTCAACTTTTTGAGTACCTTCAAGGCATGGTGCTGATGGCAAAATCTGAGTTTCATAATGTTACAGCAATGCATTTGTTCACAACACAACACTGTATTGAAGTAAATGGCAATTTCATGGTTTGTTCTATTATAGCGCCAACAAGTGGCATAATCCCACAATTTGTTTTATGTGTCCTCAGAGTGAACACATACATGTGTGTGTCAAATTTGATTATCGAAAGTGATAATCCATTAAATCATATTTTTAGTTAATGTATATGATTTTTCAGCCTTTTTGCCTAAATTCATCTTTAAATGTCTTTAATTGCTCCTTGCTGTAGTTGGTCTGACACTCCCAGCCATGTTGGCATGTCTTATCGTCTTCTTTGCGCTTGGCCCCAATAATGTCTGCTTACAGCTATATTATTTAACTGTTTCTCAATTCCAAGAACACAAAGAACAGATTTGCATACTTGTGGAGACCGGTCTTGGTCTCGCCAGGATAATTTGAAAGAACGAACTTGGAAGGACGCAAGAACACAGAACGCATCCTTGTGAGACTTGAGATGTGCTGCAAACTTGTTGCTCAACTGACGGTTCCAGCATATTAGAAGTAGTGGCCAATGCACAACAAATACAACATACATCACAAACAAATGTCATAACCTTTTAAAAATTTATTTCATATTATTATTATAGACATTATTTTCTTAGCATTTTATATTCTTTTTACCACGTGTATTTGTGAAAATTAAGTTTAATGTCACTAATGTCGTCAATGTTAAGATTATTTTTAATATACCAATTAAAATATTTATGGCTTTCTCCAGGTCTTTATGACTTTATAAAAATATTAAAATGGCAAAACATAAAGACAAATGTTTACTTTCCATGAGAGAAAGTAACCATGAGAGAACCAAGTGAGAACGATAAGTTTAAAGCAGGCAGGCTTCCATACATCGGCCTACCCAAACAGAGCTAGCATTTTCAGTTAATTACTATGGAAGTTGAGCTTCACACTCACGCGACCGAGAGCGGCAAAAGATTGGGCAGTTTTAGATTTTATGCAAATATCAAGCGAAAAACGCAGGCAGCAACCAATCGCTGTGAGGTTCGGGTAGGGATGCCTGTCTTGAGCATTTAAACATGGATATAGATGCCACATTCCATCCAGACACGTCAGTGCGCCCGCCATCTTGGAATGGTCAGCTTTGTTGTCACTCACAGTAAGAATCAATGATGTCACAACATGGAGCCATTTCTGGTAATGCAGAGATTTAAATGACTGAAAAAATGGGATAACAGTATGTTGGTTTCGGTTTTAAACTCAATATTACTGTTTTTTACGGTTTTTACTATCATACACTATAACTTTTAAATGTCATGTTAGCTGACACCTTTTACTACCAGTTAATTTAGCAAAATCATCTGCTGAAGTATATTGCAGATATAGATACATACATGCGTCTAACTATGGTTGCAGACGCAGTCAACTTGCTCTCAATTGTTGACGGAGTGGGTTTGACCGTTCCAATATGGCGGACAGCTAACTTATGGCGGCCCATATAAATAGCTGCTAATGAGGCATCTATGAATAAATTGCTACGGAGTTTATACTGGATTTACAGCATAAATCATATTGTTTACACATTTGCAGACGTGTTGGGGAACTTACTGTATAAATTCCCTGCCGTGTAAAAACAACACTAAAACATTTCCCCAAATCTGATAGAAGAGCTGAAGTTGAGTGAATATACATAGAACTGTACAACGCAGTGCCATGACACAGTATTAGATAGTGGGGGGTCAGGCAGCAAAAAGAGCCCACTTAAGTCTTGCATGAAACTCCTGTGAAGGCTTTAACAAACACATTCTTGGCTTTACGACCTAGTCTAAAGAAAGTCTTGTGCAGAAAAAACATTTCAAGCGAAAGAAGGGATTTCAAGGTTATAGAATCTGCCTGTGTCAGGGTCCTGTCACTTCTGTCTAGTCTATTTCTTGGTTTTGTGACAGAGCCTTGACACTCCTGTTTTGTGTTATTTCATGTCTTGTCTTGTGCTGCACACAGCTTGTGTTTTGCACACAGCTTGTGTTTTACACTAGCTGTGTGCTTTCATGTTGTCATGTTTTGTGTGAACGCGTGGCTTATGAGTGTTTTCATTGGCTGCGTGTTCATGTCTCGTTTTGTGTGAGCACATGGCTGGTGATTGGTTTTACTGGCCATGTGCTTGTGTTCTAGTCATGTTTTGTGTGACCACGTGGCTTGTCATGTATGTTTCCTTGTGCCATGTGCTCTCCTGTTGATTGTCTTGCCCCTCCCATCTTGTTACCTGATTATTGATTTATTTGGCCCACCGGTCCTCCCTTGTTACCTTTGTTTGTTCTCCCTATTTATTCTCCTTGTGTTTTCAGTCCTGTGCTGGTTTGTTGTCGTATGTACCCCATATGTACCCCATATGTACCCCATATGTACCCCATATGTACCCTATATGTACCCTCTTGTGTCCTGCCTAGTTCCTGTTGCCAAGTCAAGTCAAGTCAAGCCTAGCCTAGCCTAGTCCAGTCCAGTCTGTCTTGTTTTCCCCCTCGGGGTAGTTTTTGTTTGTATTTGTTTTATTTTTATTAATAAAAAGCCTATTTTCTTGCACTTGAGTCCTCGCCTCATCTCCTCAACCCCACACCAGCCTGGACACAAGTGCGAAAATCGAGCCGAGAGATCTCATAAAAACGGACAGATATGCATTTGTGTGCATACAATTATGCAAGGTTACATACAATTTGTAGGATGGTTTGTATTTATTTGAGAAATATTAGGCTAATTTATGTTACTCCACTGCGCTTTCGCTCAAATTGACCTTTGTATTTGAATATTGCTTTCTGTTTGTTTGCGAGTCGAGTTTTCCTTCACAAAGCTGATCGAGTTTGTTTGCGAGTTGAGTTTTCCTTTGCAAAGCAGATCGAGTTTGTGAAAAGAGTTTGTGAAAAGCGAAAAGAAGTGTAGTCAATGAAGGAGAATTGATCTGAGTATGCCAGATCACCTGCTTTTATACCCAGATGCCATGCCCATATTGGCACGGTTTGGCGAGCTTCTCTGCCATAAGCTCGTGCAGCTCCGCTGTCTCGCCATTGGTTCGTTGTATTACTCTGCACCAACCAATGGCCATGCAGTTGCACTGCGTGATTAAAAAGGATTCAGAATTCGGAGAAAAAGCAGTTTTCCTCAAAACAGCGTCTAGCAATGCAGTACGAGTAAAGTATCGAGAGGGAACTGCTGTAAATATTCCTCCTGATGTTAATGGAGTTGACTAGATGAGCTCCTTCCATGACAATTAGATTAATTATCTGAACGTGCTTTTCCCGAATTTTGTTAATAAAACCATCATGTTCTGCTAGCACAAAGCATTTCCCTTAAATAAGTGTGTGGGTAAAATCGTTCTTCATAAACAAGCATTTCTCCTTTATCATTGAACATCAAACTGGTAATTTTTAATATAAATGTTTTTGATGATATTAAAGCAGCACCATGCAGTTTTTTTAGCTTAATAATAATAATAATAATAATTCGTTACATTTATATAGCGCTTTATCTGAGACCCCAAAGCGCTTTACAAGGAAGGGGGGAATCTCCTCAACCACCACCAATGTGCAGCATCCACCTGGATGATGCGACGGCAGCCATATTGCGCCAGTACGCCCACCACACACCAGCTTACTGGTGGAGAGGAGACAGAGTGATGAAGCCAATCAGTATACGGGGATGATTAGAAGGCCATGATGGACAGAGGCCAATGGGCAGATTTGGCCAGGATGCTGGGGTTACACCCCTACTCTTTCGAAAGACATCCTGGGATTTTTAATGACCACAGAGAGTCAGGACCTCGGTTTAACGTCTCATCCGAAGGACGGTGCTCTTTGACAGTATAGTGTCCCCATCACTATACTGGGGCGTTAGGACCCACACAGGCCACAGGGTGAGCGCCCCCTGCAGGCCTCATAACACCTCTTCCAGCAGCAACCTGGTTTTCTCATGAGGTCTCCCATCCAGGTACTAACCAGGCTCAGCCCTGCTTAGCTTCAGTGGGCAACCAGTCTTGGGCTACAGGGTGATATGGCTGCTGATAACAGAACAGCTTCAGAGTTATTGCAATGGTTATATGACTATTTTCGGGTTGAATGGTGAGCCCCCCTTAAAGGGGCCACACCAGCTCTTAAAGGGGCCACACCTTATTTCCACTCGTTACAGCTTCCATCCTACTGAACAGGTACTGGTATACATGGGGAGGGGATCAGGCCGTGAGTGCAGAGACATCTCTGCGGGAGTGCTATTTACGACAGGACAAGTACTCCACATCGACTCTATGGGTCACTGTTTGACAAAAACGGAAATCCTGCATAGCGCTGCTTTAACTCAACATTAACTGGATATGAAAAGCATCATGTTCAGCTCACAATCAATCAGCATTTCCCTCAAATAAGTGTGTGTGGGGTAAATCTTTCACAAACAAAAGCATTTCTGCCTCATCATTGAGCATTAAAGAGAGGCGCTTTTAACATTAAGTGGCATGGCACCTGAGGCACAGAAGCCAGTGGCACATGTCAGCTGATGGCTTTTTACAGGGTGGAGTAGCTGGTCCAACGCCCAGCCCCCACCTTTGGGGGAATGCTTTGGAGTTGGCTTGTTTGTCCTGTTCCCTCCTCTATTGTCTTCCAGGTAATGGATTACACCCTCCTACCACATGAGGCCAGACAGGCTTTGGCTCATGTACAAGCTGTCTCGGCACATCAAGGCCAACCAACTCCTGCTGCTGTGTATTGAAAGCTGCACTATGCAAGCTAACCGTACCAGCAGCGCGAGACAGAACGGTTAGATAAGTATGATTTAAACCATGCTAATGCAATTCCACTAATGCCAACATAATTTTTGAGTCTATTTAAAAGAATGTTGTGGTCAATAGAGAAGCGGGTGCACACGCGATCCCGATAGCACTTAGTCATTCATTCACATTCCATAGTTCCCTTCTGTTATTCCTTCCGGACATATAACACATTCTCATTATTTGTTTGTTTTATGTATTAATATTAAATCGTGTGTTATATATTGGCGTAACCGGGTTGCTGGGAGCTGTGTCGGCAAACTCAAGCTCAGGTAGGGCGAGTGGTTATGATGTCATCAGACTATGCCTATTTTACCCGTTCAGATCAGGAAACTAAACCACTTTGAGATCTGTGCATCTTTCGCAGGTCTCCGACACAATCTCGTCAGGGCGAATGGTTAAATATCTGAGATTTGCCGTATTCACATGTACACAATCAAAAGATACCAACGCATTCTCATCCTTTGGCGTCATATCTGACACTTTTGACATTTCGTCTAAATCTAACGCGCATGGTACCCTTTAGCGTCAATATAACACGCACAAGAATGGGTAGGTTTAGGTATGGTGTAGGGTTAGGGTTAGACCGCTAGGAGGCGCCTTCTGACCCATTTAAATCTGCGTCTCATATTGACGCTAAAGGGTACCATGCGCGTTGAATGTAGACGAAATGTCACGAGCGTCAGTATATGACGCCTTGGGATGAGAACGGGCTGAAGATACTGTAATAACCCCCTTGGAATGCCATCCTCTAAATTCAATTATTTACTTCTATAGAGATTTTGGCCACCATTAAAAGACGTTAATTGATCATCCTCACTTCTCTTCTAATGGCTTGAATTGGCCAAGCCCGTGATTGCTCACTCACACATATCAAAAGTAACATTCAATTAAAACAGAGAAATTAGACACACACAGATTTAGGTTGATCAAACAGCATTCGCTGTACTAAACGGATTAACTTGTCTCTGCATCCAAGCACGCTTAAATGATGCCAGATATTAGTCGTCACTAATTCTGACGCCAAAACTTGTGGAAGTATACAAATCCGAAAATCTACTTTGGGAAAAATACTCTCAGAGTCAGTCAGAATAAAATCAAACGTTCTCAATTTATTGACCAGGTAATGAAGCAACAATTCAAATCCAATTAATAAAATCAACAGTTAATCATATCATGACAAGAATTTAGAAATCGAGGAATTTGTAGAAGTTATTACCTGCCAACGAAATTACACACAGCGGTTGTGTGGGCAGTCATCCTACAGACTCCCCAAACCTTTTTGCTCCTTTTTCTTATAAACCCAGGTAATGCAATATTCTAACCAAATGGTAGTGTCTGTCATTATAATTAGATTCTGGTTCCCTATTCAGGGGCTCACAACTGTGAGATACAAATTTGTACTTGAATGGGTCCTTGTTTTACATACAGGAGATAGTTTTAATGGAGCATCCAGGGGAGGGAAACATCTTTAAGGGACACATCACTTTTCTCATATTTCATAACTTCTTTTAGCTTTTCATTATAGTTTAGTCCATGAGCCAGGGGGGTTGATCGGTATCATCGGGGGGACAAATGCTATCATTGTTTTTTGGCAAGGTATACACCCCTAGTATTATAAAAATCTCGATAGCAGTGGAGGGGTGGTAGCGAAATCACTTTTTTCAGCTTATGAAGTTACTAACCCCCTAAAATAAATTCCGTTTTTGAAATCTGGTGTATATCTGGTTTAGGCTCATGCTAGGGATATTGTCAATATTCTATAATGTGGTGCTTGGTATCGTTGGAAAGGGGACCTTTTAGGCTTTCATTTAAAGGGATAGTTCGGCCAAAAATGATATTTAACCCATGTATTACTCACCCTCAAGCCGTTCGAGATGCATATGTCAATCTTGTTTCAGACGAACACATTTTCAGTTATTTTAGAAAATGTCTTAGACCCTTCAGTGGATATAATGTGAAGAAACGGGGTCCAGATCTTTCAAGTCCCAAAATGTGCATACATCCTTCACAAAAGTAATACATCCAGCTCCAGGGGGATAAACGAAGGCCTTCTGAGGGTAATCCGTGCGGTTTTGTCGTAAAAATATACATATTTAAAACGTTATAAATGAAAATATCTGACTTCCGGCAACGATCGACGCGCGTTCACGGGTGATGGAAATCGGCGTACGACATGTTTGTAAATAAATCCTGAGTGTAGTTTTGTTTTGCTCTGTTCTCTGGCTGCGCTGGCGCGTTCGTTCTACGTCACGACGGTTCCTACGCTACGTCCTCCCTCGTGCGCCGACTTCCATCACCCGGTGAACGCGCGTCGATCGATATTTTAAATATGTATATTTTTACGACAAAACCGCACGGATTACCCTCAGAAGGCCTTCGTTTATCCCCCTGGAGCTGGATGTATTACTTTTGTGAAGGATGTATGCACATTTTGGGACTTGAAAGATCTGGACCCCGTTTCTTCACATTATATCCACTGAAGGGTCTAAGACATTTTCTAAAATAACTGAAAATGTGTTCGTCTGAAACAAGATTGACATATGCATCTCGAACGGCTTGAGGGTGAGTAATACATGGGTTAAATATCATTTTTGGCCGAACTATCCCTTTAAGCCCAGTAAGTTTCAAGTTTCAAGTTTCAAGTTTGTGTTTATTTATATAGCACATTTAAAAACAGCAAACAGGGCTGACCAAAGTGCTGAACAATGCACATGAGTACATTACTGAATCTGTCTGACAAACACTGAGGTCACATGACTTCTTTAAACCAGAAATAACACAAATTTTTTCACAATTTCCACCTGAACTGTATGCTTTCTTTTATCCCTGTGGCATGAAAGAACACCAGGGACACAAAACTCAACAACTTCAATACTCAATGCATTCTGATGACTCAGAAAATGTATAATATACCCATACTATTTATTTATGAGAGCCTTAAATTAGACTTGTGCAGCCAGCACACGTCTTCAAAATAGAATAGAGCCAATAGGATGGAGACCTATTAGTTGTAAAAGTCAATAAAGAAACAGGTTGTAAAGTGAATATATTTAATCAAAGACTGGTTTGTATGTTGTCCATGTTGTCCATGTCCATTATTTTATTATCTAATCATCATCATTTTCATCATCTGAACTTTCGCAGGTCACTTGGTTTTCACACTCTGTCAGTTTACACATGTCTGTGCACCTGAGGCCATTTGCAAGACACATACATCGTGGGAGTGAACATTTTTTTGCGCAGTTGCAGGCGAGTTGATCCAGGACAGCTTCAGGTGCTGGCTGGCCTTCCATCCAGTGCAGCACCAACTGTTCACCTTCCTCCTCTGTCTCCATCTTCCATCCTCTGCCAACAGGGCTTGGCACTTGTGGGTCCTTTTCTAAACATATTTTCCAAATACCAGCCTGATAGTTAGCTCACAGTGTGTGTTGCCTCAAGCTATCCTTGCACGGTGGGAGTTGATGACTCTCAATTTCACCTCTCTTTGCACAGAAAAAGGGGGTACCTGAGCTTGTTGATCATGGAGGTTGATGCTTTTGGGGCATAGAGGACACATGTAAATGCCTCCAGCTTGTTGCTCAGTTCTGGTGAGAGGTCCCATTCCTGGCCCAACTTCAAGAATGTGTCTTGTGCTTCTTTGTTGTTCATCAGGAGTTTAAGTGCCCCTGTCTTCCCTTTGCCAGCAAAAGCGCTTAGAGTGTCACATCCTGTGTAGGCGTGCAACCCAATGAGAGCCCGACAAGTGTCCATGCCAACTGTGACTGCAACCTTCCTGATAGCTACCAGCCTTGTACGGGTTCTTGTGCCACACTTCAGGAACAATGGGACCTCAATCTTGTCACAGAATGCTAAAGACATGATAAAGACATCTGTGTCTTCTGAACAGATAACTATAGACTGGTATCCTTCTCTTGCGGCATTGGCGGCATGGAGAAGTAGTGTCCATCTGCTTCTTCTTGTTGACATTGAAGAGTTAACACCTCCTCACTTGATATGTGATCCTGTAACATTTGTCAATCACAGTTGCATATAGAATCTTCTCCTGTAGCTTTTCTCTGTATTCTGGCGTCCTCCATTCATTCACTATGAAGCTAATGAGACTAGTTTTGTTATTGACTTTGGTCAGGAAGTTCCTCCACTGCCTCACCATCTGTGTACTTGTGATATCCTGCAACTCATGACCAGTCTCTTCTCCCCGTAGAGATCTTTCACTATTTTTGATTGAGTTCTGCTTGTTTGTGTCGAACTCAACATCTATTCTTCTACTCTGACTGCCTTCCCTCAGAGCCATACCCAGGATTGTTGTGGCAACATCTCTGAAAGTAACTTCATCACCTTTCACTCGTTGGACTAAGTTCATCCCACCTGTGACAGCGTATATTATGTCCTGACTAAATGATTGAACCAAAGCAGTGATCTTCTGTGTTTGAGTTTTTAAGTCAGGATTTCCAGTGAGCAGTCCAACGAGAAGTCGTTCTAGTTGATCTGGTAAAAGTGATATGACCACTATCTTTCACAGATGGATGGAATGGCCAGGGGGTCACAGTCATATCCTGTTTAATGATTGATCTAATATGTGATGATGTCTGATCTATGATCTTGTTGACATTGGTTGACTTGGCTTTCCAAACGTTGAGTTCCCTCAGCAGATTTTGATTTTCCAAGACAATATCCCTTCTAGAAACAGTTTGAGTAACCATCAGCAATTTAGCTTTGTCATCTGGAAATATATTGACAGAATTTCCCAGCTCATTTTCAAGCGTCCTTCGAATGTTCTTCTTTGTTGAATCCCGCAGGCTTGTAAATCCACCAGATAGCATGAATAATGTGAGCTTTGTGACCAAAGACTGTTTTGTTGGTATGATATCAGTTCTGATACACACAAAAAGGTCTTTATAGGCTTCCCTTTCAATCCTATTATACTCTTCATCACTATCTGTTCCTGCATAATTATCCTGGTTTTTGGGCTCCTTTTTCTTGATTCTTGTGTACTCCTTATAGCATGAACGATGATAGTGATAATGATCTCTGCTTGTTACTGCTAGAATCTTTTCATCTCTTTTTTGGATAGCACATTCTCTTAGTGTTTGGTCAGCATTTACTGTTACAGCTTGTGTGAGTTTTTCCCTTGACTTGGAGCCCTTAACAAACTTATCTTTATTACAAAAAAATGCAGACTGGATGATATACTCTTGCTCCATCTGAAGATCTCCTACTTGGTCTTTTTGGTAAGCTATTCTCTCCAGCTTCATCTGTAATGTTTTCTGTGGCTTTCCTTTTCAGAGTCTCTAATTCTCTTTTCATTGTGAAGAGGCTCCTCTTTCATTTTCTGTGATAGTGGATTATTGGGACTTCTTCTCCAAGTTCTTTAGCAACATCTGTAATAGGGGTATAGTTTCTCACTTTGGCTGCATCAAGCAATGTTTTCCAGGATTCATAGTCTTTAAGACTAAAGATTTCATCATCTTCTTTTGTTGTTTCATGGTGTATGATACACACTTCAAATTCTTTGTACTGGCTGTCCATTCTGAATCCAGATCTAAATCTCCTCTACTCAGTTCTATTGTGCAGGAGTATCCCACACATGAACATTGGCAAATTGCTGCAGGATGGCGTGGTATTCCTGTGGTAGCAGAATTGTGTCCATTTTCCTGATCTTCTGCTCAATTCTGCCAAAGACTTTGTCTGCAGGTAGATAGCGGTGGCCCTGTACTGGAAAGGTGTGCTCTATGCCAAGGTTGGGGAAAAGCTGCCGAAGTTCCATCAGCATGGACACCATGTTTATGTTCTTGTTCTGCCCAAAACAAGAGTAGCTGAACAGCCGAAGCCCCCTGGATCTGCTGACTTTGTCCTGAAGTTGAACCTTGAGGTAGTCATTCAGCGCAGAAGCAATCATATTGCTGTCTTTGCTACCCTCATTCTCCTGCCACACATACAGATGGACATGGTGCACAACCACACCAAACAGGTACAGATACATCTGGCGTGAGTAATAGGCCTGTCCTGTTGCGGTTTTTGGAAGGACCAGGTTTTGCATCATATCAAAACAGAGGGTCACATGATCTTCAGCAACCCTGCCTAACATGTCATAAAAAAGCGCCCTCTGCGACGATGCAAGATGAATGATGCCGATTCCATCCTCTACTCTGTGTAAGTTTGGGTCTGTAATCCTGATCTTGTACTTGGCACAATCAGCACATGCATATGTAGCTGGGTGACCGAAGCCAAGATTGAATTCCTTGGAAAACATTGAATAATAGAGGGAATAGCTGGTTTGAACATGGCTCTGAGCCTAAAAGAGCTCATGCATCTTGTGCACATTCAGGACACTGGGGAGATACTTGCGGCCTGGTGCTCCTCTCCGGCCATAATGACTGGCCCTGCAGGTGAAAGACTGTATGTGCTCAAGTGAGTTGCCTTCTCCTTGCATGCTCCTCACTGTGTCGTGGACCACCTCTTCTCCATCTCTCTCTCTCTCTCTCTCTCCTAGCCCTGCTATATAGGAACAAGCACATCAAGTCCAATGTAACAACAAGCACAGCTTTGCACACATCCCTCCACTATTTACTGGCCACTACTTTTGCATACCATCACTACACACAATCTACCATAGCACCTTATCATGGTCAATATACACTAAAGGCCAGTTTATCTATCAGTAGGCTAGTAGAACTATTCAGTACTTTTCATGTCACATTAGCATGACATTACTTTTTTCACCGAATTAGCCTAAATGTGTTACTACATTTAATTTATATAAATTTATATGAGTCCCTGATTATATGTGGCATGTTCTCTTGTTTTTTTCGTTTTCTTTAAAAAAAAGACAAATCATATATTTTTGGAAAAAAATGTATGGATTTATAGTGTTTTGAAAAAAAATTGATGGCTTTATAGCAGTTTGAAAAAAAATGGATGGATTTATAGCGTTTTGGAAAAAAAATGGATGGATTTAAAGCGTTTTGGGGAAAGAATTCATTTGAATTTATCATAAACAATATTGTTGTTTGATTTAATAATCATTGTTCAATATGTTCAGACTGAGGCAAAATTTTCGCTTTATGGCGTTTACAGCGACCTGCTACCTTCCAGCGACTGATGGATCAAGTTCTCCAGGGCTGTGAAGAGTGGTCTGCTGCATATTTGGATGATGTAGTAATCTACAGCAACACTTGGGCAGACCACCTGGAACATCTATGACAGACACTGGGGAAGATCCAAGCATCTGGCCTGTCCTTGAATGTGGTGAAGTGCGAGTGGGTTAGGCAAGAGACCAGTTACCTGGGATACCATCTGGGCAATGGTGAACTGCGACCTCAGGTGTTTCACGAGTTCACACTTGCATATAATTAGATTGGATAAGGTTTAATGCGTATTTGGCGTGCTGTCCGGGGGGAGGGTTCCGAGCTCGGAGGTTGGCCCGAACCCAGAGTACTCCCCCCTATGTAAGTGGTTAGGACTAGAAGAAGTGTGGAAAAGGGGCGGTGGAGGGATGCTGCTAAACTATCAATGGATTGAGGTGAGATTGCTGAGTCTATATATACCTCTTATCATTGATTGCTGAGTGCACTCCACTCATGTTAATTAGCTGAGAGTGCTCCTCCCGAACTTTGTTAATAAAACGTGGAAGTAATTCAGCGCAGTCCCCTACCTAGGACAAAAAGGATAGGGATAGGTTAGATCTAAGGATAGGTTAGATCCTTCCTGGGCCTAGTGGGCTGGAATCACAGACTTCCTGACTTCGCTACGATTGTTACACCACTGACAGATTTGTTGACCAAAACAGGAGTGGGGCCTGTGAGGAGGCATTCAACACCCTTAAAGAGAGGATGTGTTCCAGCCCAGTCCTACAAAGCCCCAACTTTGCTGCACAAATGGTGCACCAGAAAAAGGCTACTTCTGCGTATAGCCAGGGTGACCAGAGGGTTATAGTGAGGGCTTCCCCGCCCGGTAACCAATCCGTGTGGGCCCCTCACTCCTCTATCGCATCGCAGACATGTGAGACTCTGTTTGTGGGTGGTTGTATTCTCTTGTGAGAACATAATCACGTCAGCACGCTGATCGTGCTGTGTGCCGTCAAGTTGATGGCCACATTCATTGTCTCACATGCCTGGCAGCTTTGGATGGGATGCTGGTCTTTCTCATGATGGACCTAGCATTTCATTCAGGGCTACAGGGGAGGATTAGACGTCGATCGCTGCATCAGAGAGAGTGCTGTTTCGCTCTGGAAATGATGATGCTGAGCTCCCATTATAATGGTGCGCATGCTCATGCTGAATCAGATTCAGACTTGACAGCCATGCTTTCCCGGTTACGCTGAGGGCGCAGTGCAACGCATAATCGCCTTGCCCCGCCCCATGCCTTCCCGGATGTGTGTGAAAAACCCTTTTGCAGTATGAAAGCATTTTGGTGCCAATATGGCGTCTCATTAGTGCCAAAAGCTGCAGAAAGTTTTTCCTCTCTCACTACCCTCAGTAGTGGGACGGTGGTGCTACTGCAGACCGCCTTTTCCCTGCATGTGACCAAACAGTCATAATGCCTGAGGGTAGTTCTGAGTCGGGGTTGAGCTGCGCCTGGTGACTGACCGTGTTAAAGTCACAGCGCTGGCCCTCGGTCAGATGATGCCCACCCTAGTGGTCCAGAAGCGCCCCCTGGCTAACCTTGCATTGGTGTGAGGCATCGCCAAAGTTCGTTTTCGCGATGCCCCCATCTAGCGAGGTGGCCTTCGGCTACACTGTTGGAGACGATGCCCAGCAGTTCTCCCCAGTTCAAAAGCAGGCTGAGGTAACTAAAAGCTTACCACATGTGCTCCCTGAGTCACTGGTGGGCTCTCAGTCTGTTTGTCGCCAAGGGTGTCAGTCCCCTGCAAAAAAAAAAACTCCGCCACAGCCAGCTCTACTGTGACGTTGAGCTTTCGCAGGTCGACGGCACCACCCGTCTCAGCCCTGAGACGGGCGACCCAGAGTCAGCTGCTCTCCCCCGGAGGAGGGCCGGGTGGATAACTTCGTTAAATCATTCTGTTCCTCCACTGGCGTCTCACCAGCGGTCCCAAATTCTCAGCAAAGCAGCTTCTCTTCTCTGGGTCCCAAGAGAGCGAGGTTGGCGGTGTGCGACGCTATGCCTTGCCACCCTCTGCCCCCTCTTGCTTCGCCAGCGGTAGCTTGATGTGCTCGAGGCCGCGCCTATGCCGTCTCACTCATCCCCTGCCGATCGGTGGAGTCAGGTTAGTGTTGTACACTCAGACCCCACTTCGGGCCGATATGCCGTCCGAGTCGGGTCCCTGCATTCCGCCGCGCTGCCCCACCTCGGGTACGTCTGTCGTGCCGTTGCTCCCGCTTGCACAGTTCTGGGAGCCTGGTAAGTGCTTCCCAGCCCGTCTCGCTGGCTCATCCGTATCGTCAGACTCGGCTATGCGATTCAGTTCGCTCGGCGTCCCCCGGCCTCCACCGGGTAGCGATTGCAGTCCTACTGGCGAAGGACTCAATCGAGCCGGCCCCTCCAGCCGATATGAAGACCGGCTTCTCAGCCCGTACTTCTTGTACCCAATAAAAGAGGTGGGTTACGACCTATCTTGGACCTGCGTGTCCTGAATCGGTCCCTTCACAGGCTGCCGTTCAAGATGCTTACGCAGAAACGCATTTTCAAATGCATCCGTCCCCAAGATTGGTTTGCAGCGATCGACCTGAAGGACGCGTACTTTCATGTCTCGATTGTCCCTCGACACAGACCGTTCCTTCGCTTTGCGTTCGAGGGTCGGGCATATCAGTACAAGTCTTACCCTTCGGGCTGGCCCTGTCGCCCCGTGTCTTCACGGAATTGCTCCCAATGTGCGAGCTTGGCGTTCGCATTCTCAACTACCTCAACGACTTATTCTCTGGGCTTATTCTCGCCCAGTTGAGAGAGCAGTTGTGCGAACACAGGGACATGGTGCTCAGTCACCTCAGCCACCTAGGGCTTCGGGTCAACTGGGAAAAGAGCAAACTCACCCCCGGGCAGAGGATCTCTTTTCTCGGTATGGAGCTGGACTTGATCAACATGACAGCGCGCCTCACGAAGGCCCGCGTCCAGTCAGTGTTGAACTGCGTGAGCACTCTCTCACGCAGAACAGCGGCACCACTGAAACTTTTTCAGAGGCTCCTGGGGCATATGGCATCTGTAGCCGCGGTTACGCCGCTCGGATTGCTTCATATGAGACCGCTCCAACACTGGCTTCACGATCGAGTCCCGAGATGGCCGTGGCAGAGCGGCTTGTGCCGGGTCCAAGTAATCCCGCACGGTCGCCAAACTCTCAGCCTGTGGTCAGACCCTTCGTTCCTGAGGGCAGGTGTTCCCCTGGAACAAGTGTCCAGGCATTCTGTGGTCTCCGCGGATGCCTCTGCCACCGGCTGGGGGGCCACGTACAACGGGCATGCAGCTTCAGGTCTGTGGACGGGGCCTCAACTGCATTGGCACATCAACTGCCTCGAGTTGTTAGCAGTTCATCTTGCGCTGGGCCGCTTCAAAACGCTGCTACTAGGCAAGTATGTTCTGGTCCGTACGGACAGCACTGCGACCGTTGCGTACATCAACCGTCAAACTGGTCTACGCTCCCGCCGCATGTTACAACTCGCCCGCCATCTCCTCCGTTGGAGTCAGAAGCATCTGAGGTCGCTTCATGCCATATTATTCTGGGCCTGCTCTACCGTGCAGCCGACGAGCTCACGGCAGTAGGTGCTACCGGGAGAATGGCGACTCCATTCCCAGCAGAGTCCTGCACGGGTTCGGGTATCCGCGGGTACCCGACGGGTGACCCGCAAATTTTGCTCAAACGGGTGAAAAATATCCAACTGTGTCGGATACGGATGCGGGTCGGGTCGGACACGGGGAAACGCGGGTCTAAACACGGGTTCAAAACAGTCACGTGCAAATGTAAAAATAAATGCATATTTTTAGGAACACATCTACAAAAACAAAACTATGCCTCCCCTGTATTTCAAGTTGATAAAATATTTGTTTTTAGTTTATTTGAGCCCGCCCCCTCCCATGAGTCTCTAGGCCTAACGTTACATTCACTTTTAAAAAATCACAACCACTCGAACTGCTGCATGAGTCGTCTAGAATCTAGATGGATAGCGAGTAGGCCTATGTCAAATATAGCCAGGATACAGAACAGTCTGTTTTCTTTCGTTTTGAATTGTTTTGTTTAATAGTACACATTTCAAGCTTTCTATATATTTATCAGGTCTGTGATGCATGTAGCTTATATGCTGAGTTTCGTTAATTTCCAGTTCATGCGCCGTTGCCTCCGCTCCGTGTCCTGATGCCTGCTATTACTTCTTATTTATTAAATTCAGACAATTGGTTATAAAACATTGATTAAAATTAAGATAAAATTAATACAAAACGAAATTCACTTTAAAGAAATGCTTTATACAATAAGAAACTTAATGAAGTGGTCAATAACGTCTGCCCACTCTGTCTCCCGACATATAGGCTATCGGCTTTTTGACAGCTTCGGCTGTTGTCCTTGTCTTAAGGCAAGCCGCCGAAGGCAATACAAATTTGAAAAAAGTGTGTCTATAATGTGATTGGCTAAACTGAGTTTATTTCGGGTGCGGGTCGGGTCTCGGTTCTATTTTAAGCGGGTCGGGTCGGGTTGCGGATTTTAATTAGTGCTGCTGTCGGAAAACGGGTCGGATGCGGTTTTAAGCACTGCGGGTACGGGCGGGTGCGGATTTACAAAATCGGACCCGTGCAGCTCTCTGATTCCCAGGTGGTCCAGCTGATCTTCAGGCGCTTCGGGACCGCACAGGTAGATCTGTTTGCCGCCCCGGACACGTCTCACTGCCAGTTGTTCTACTCCCTGACCGAGGGGATCCTCGGCACGGATGCTCTGACACACAGCTGGCCCCCGGGCCTACGCAAGTATGCGTTTCCCCCAGTGAGCCTTCTTGCACAGACTTGTGCAAAGTCAGGGAGGACGAGGAGCAGGTCTTGTTAGTTGCGCCGTACTGGCCCAACCGGACCTGGTTCCCGGAACTGGTGCTCCTCGCGACAGCTCCTCCCGGGCCCATTCCTCTAAGAGAGGACCTGCTCTCTCAGAGACGGGGCACCCTGTGGCACCCGCGTCCGGACCTCTGGAAACTCCATGTCTGGTCCCTGGACGGGATGCGGAGGTTCTAGGTGACCTACCCCAAGCGGTAGTTGACACCATCACTTCCGCTAGAGCCCCCTCTATGAGGCATCTCTATGCGTTGAAGTGGAACCTGTTCGTTGACTGGTCTTCCTCTCACGAGGAGAACCCCCGATCTTGCTCGATCAGAGCCGTGCTTTCCTTCCTGCAAGATGGGTTGGAGCGAAGGCTGTCTCCCTCCACCCTTAAAGTATGTTGCCGCTATCGCCGCACATCACGATGCAGTTGAAGGTAAGTCAATGGGGAAGCACGACCTGATCGTCAGGTTCCTGAGGGGGGCGAGGAGACTGAATCCTCCTCGCCCACTCTCTATACCCTCTTGGGATTTGTCTCTGGTCCTTTCGGCACTTCAGAGACCACCCTTGGAGCCTTTTCAGTCAGCAGAGTTAAAAATTCTGTCCTAAGACAGTACTCCTGGTTGCATTGGCCTCTATCAAGAGGGTAGGGGACCTGCATGCATTTTCGGTCGACGAATCGTGCCTGGAATTCGGCCCGGCTAACTCTCAAGTGATCCTGAGACCCCGGCCCGGATATGTGCCCAAGGTTCCCACCACTCCCTTCCGGGACCAGGTGGTGAACCTGCAAGCGCTGCCTTCGGAGGAGGTAGACCCAGCCCTGGCTTTTCTCTGTCCCGTTCGCGCTCTGCGTCTGTACGTGGACAGAACGCAAAGCCTCAGGTCCTCAGATCAGCTCTTTATCTGTTACGGAGGCCAGCAGAAAGGGAAGGCTGTCTCCAAGCAGAGGATGGCCCACTGGATAGTGGATGCCATCGCCTTGGCTTATGAAGTTCAAGGCGTGCCTTGCCCGCCCAGTTTGAGAGCCCACTCCACTCGGGGTGTCGCTTCTTCCTGGGCGCTGGCACACGGCGCCTCGCTGACAGACATCTGTAGAGCTGCGGGCTGGGCGACACCTAACACGTTCGCTAGGTTTTATAGCCTACGTGTTGAGCCGGTTTCTTCCTGTGTGCTTGCTTCAACCAGCCGGTAACACCGAAGTTCCCTCTCTTGTGTCGGCTTGCTGCGCCACTCCCCTCCACATGGAGCGGATACGTGCGCTTCTTTGCTCCAGTCGAGTTCCCCACTAGGCGAACCCTGTTGAGTTCCTCCGCACCCTTTCGGCAGTCGGACGTTGCGGAGCGTCCGACGCCAGGTCTAGTGCTCGTATGTTTGTGTAACTTGTGCTAGACTGGGTTCCATATGTGGTGATCCCTGCGGCGATCTCATATGCGTATTCTTCCACGATCAGCTCCCTGCGGTGAGCCCGTGTCTTCCCTTGGCAGAGTCCGCTCTGCCGTCACTGTCTGGTGCTGCCTCCCCCTTCTCAGGCTGGAGCCACCCCAGTGACATTCCATATGTTGCACTGCCCCTTCGGCCAGTCCATATGTGTATTCTCCACATGTTACCTCCCTTCGGGCAGGATGTGGCTCCGCAGCGTCCCTCTCCCCTGGAGGGGTTCGCTTTCCCAGTGTTATCAAGAGTTCCACTGTGTGGGTTGTAACGGAACAGCAGTCCGAACTCCCTCTACGCAGGTCTTCCGCCCTAGCCAGTTGGGGGTCTGAGAGTCTTCCGTAGGGCGCTGGATGTGGCAGCATCCATGGCGTTTTCCATGGGATCCCAATTTCGTTGTCACGTCGACGTTGCGTCGAACGTGAGCGACCGAAAGGGAACGTCTCGGTTACTAATGTAACCCTCGTTCCCTGAGGGAGGGAACGGGAGACGCAACGTCCCGTCGCCACGGTTGCTGACCATCGCTGTACGGCCGTCTCAATCTCGGCTCCTCAGCGAAAAACAATGTGTGCGTGCGCCCGCTTCCTGTTTATGCCCGCGCTGCGGGGCGGGGGCGCGTGATGCTTCACGCACGCCAACGTTCATTGGCTTGTTCTATAGATACTCGAAGTTGATAGGGCTCCCTGAATTGATCCCAATTTCGTCGTCACGTCGACGTTGCGTCTCCCGTTCCCTCCCTCAGGGAACGAGGGTTACATTAGTAACCGAGACGTTTTCTCACCTGTTGATGCTGCTATTGGAGAAGTGGGTGCACACGCGATCCCGATAGCACTTTCATCCATTCATCCACATTCCATAGTTCCCTTCTGTTCTTCCTTCCGGACACATAACACATTCTCATTATTTGTTTGTTCTATATATTAATATTAAATCGTGTGTTATATATTGGCGTAACCGGGTTGCTGGGAGCTGCGCCGGCAAACTCAAGCTCAGGTAGGGCTAGTGGTTATGACGTCACCTGACTATGCCGCGCTGGCGAATTGGACAAGAACCCGGTTAAACCATGTTGTGTCTATATGTGGGGTACCCAAGTTTTAGGTTAAAAGACAAACATTCATTTGAGTTATGGTTGTCTTGTTTATTATGTTATGTTTATTGAAATTAGTTTATATGAAGTTTGTTTTGTTATAAGGTGGAGGTATATGTATCTGAATATGGAAGATATCACCTTATGACACGTACCTATTAATGGTGGTGCTCGAGAAAAGGGGTGGAGTCGAGCCAACGTGCTACTGCGGAGTTGTGAGCTATATTGTATATTGTGGATACTTGTGAGTTTGTGTACATATTCGTATAGTTAAATCATTTTTATTTATTTTGTTGTTTTTTTACCTTGTTTTATGGGACTGTACCACTGTCAGTAATATGCCTATAATTTAAATCAGAAGATGCAACTGAATCGCCCACCTCAGTCTGTGAGCACTATAGGATGTTCGCCGGAGTCAAATGTGACGTCACGATATGGGCGTGGCCGCGAACTGGTTGGCAGAAATAACCAAACTCAATACAGAAGGCCTGTGAACAGAATGAAGATGAAATTCTCTAGTCGTGCATTGTGTACGTAATTTGATTTTTTGATCCAGCCACTTTTTATTTTACCCTTTTGTCTTGTTTCAGCCCCAAACCCCATCTCTGCAATACAAATTAATAAAGGCTGGTTTGGTTTCTAAAGTACTTCTTCCAGCCTCCATGTATTTATGTTCATGGGTAGCCTGAATGGGTTCCGTTCAGACCTTAACATTAGGTATTTTACTGTAAGGTGTCAACAAGATTCAACAAGACATTTTCACCTGGCTATACCCAATGTTTAGATCTGTTTGGGTATTTATGCAAATTAGTACATACGTAATATTATGCACCGTTTGTCTATGTTAACAACAAATGTTAATAATGTTAATAACTGTTAACAACAAATGTTAATAATGTTAATAACAAACCATTTCAAAAAAACTTGTAATACATTTTTTGTTTGTCTTGATGTAATCAACTCAGTACTTATCATGGTGATATCTGGGTTTAAATGTGTACCCTATTCTAGACGCCTAATTGCAGAAATCCACAGCTATCTTCTTGATTCAAGCTGTTTAGGTACGCGGTAGAAGGTTACTCTTATCGAACCTGTTAACACAGCCGATCACACAGCACGATACAACCATTTGTCTTCTGTGTTTGAGCTGCGCAGCAAGCCATTACTTTTCTTTTTGCCAACCAGAGCGCATGTAACCGCGTCGTGACGTCACGGCGAAGATCCCTATAGGATACAAATTGAAGATTATAATAATGAGACCAAGCATATTAAATTACTGCACCAACTCAGTGCTTTATTAATACGCTTCAAGGGACTAAATGCTCTCAGTCTACAGAGGACAGAGGTTGAGTAAGTGTTTAACGCCACTGAACAACAGTGGATTGTGGCTATATGTTAGTTGTGGGTGGAGCTGCATGAGGTGAGGCCTTTGGCTGCTGTCACAGACACATCAGAGCACAACATCAATCAAGCCCTTTCATTAGAGGCTGTCTAGGTCTCTCTGCGCCTCCATCAGCAGATGAGTCCTCCATTATTGATCAAACCAAATACATCCAGCAGCCCAGCTATCACTATTTCTCCCAGCTTGGAAGTTTACAAGCCTTCTCCAGGGCAAAAGGTTTTCTACCTCAAAGACGCAGAATTGACTTACATTGGTGTACACTGGACTAAAAATTAATTAATTACAAAAGAATCAGCTCAAATAGGCAAAAAAAAAAAAAAAAAACGAAAAAAAAAGAATATAGGGTTGAAAATACCATTGAATTTAAACAGTTGAAACTGACTTGCATTTCAAGTGCATTAGTGAAAATGAATATTTATGATGGATGAGTTAGAATTATTTAATGTGTTAACTGATTAATTAAATATCGCTCACAAAACAAGAAATAAAGTCACACTGTAAGATTTTGCAATTTGATATAAAGATAGTCGCAAATACAACAAACACAGTCACATTGTGAGATATATTGTTCATAACGTGAAAAACACGTTTATTGGCAGATTAATTAATACCCTTAATCATCCACGACAATGAGTAAAACCAAAGAATATAGCAAGAGATTGTTGAGCTTCACAAAATAGAAAGTGGCTGTAATAAAATAGCTAAAGCATTGAAAATTCCCATTTACACCATTAGGGCAAGAATTTAGAAGTTCCAATCAACTAAAGATGTTACGAATCTGCCTGGAGGAGGACGTGTGTCTATATTGTCTTAATGTACAGTGAGAAGGAAAGTTTGAGTGGCCAAAGACTCCAGCAAATTCAGTTGGACTTCATTTCAGACCAGAACTTCAAAAGGGACTGGACTCTTTGGTCAGATGAAACAATAGCTTTTTGAAAAAACCCACTAGATGAGTTTAGTGGACATGGGGATAAAAAGTACCTCATGCCCACGGTCAAATATACTGCATGATCTTTAATGTTGTGGGCCTATTATTATTTTTTTTTTGCTGGAGGTCCTGGACATCTGGTTTATAAACAAGGTATCATGGATTTTAGCAAAAACCAACAGATAAAAAGTCCAAAACCTGACGGCCTCTGCTAGAAATCTTATAATGGGCCGTGGTTGGATCTTCCATAAGGACAATGATCCAAAACAAACATCAACATCAACACAAAAATTGATGTGTTGACAAAAATTGACCCCCCCCCCCCCCCCCCCCAGGATAAACAGCACAGATTTATTTTTACAGCCATCTTTTATCATATTTACCAGGGGTGCCAAACATTCTGACCACATCTGTAGTCGCAAATACAAGAAATAGTCGCATCACAAGATACAGTCACATTTTTTACAGAAAATTACACATTTTATAGTCACAAATAATTTTTAGATATGAAATCATGCATTGTGAGAAATAAAGTTGCAAATACAAGAAATAGTCACTTATCTTGGCTCTTTACATGTCTTAAGAACAGAATCATATTTTACTGTTTACTGCGTACAGCACAGTATGCACTGTAACGGATGATATTTGCAATATTGTAGAGGGGAAGGTTTAGGATGACATGCTTCGGTCTTTAAAAGGTTTTGAGTAATGCAGGCAGATAGGAATAATGCATTTAACTTACTTTATTGTCAATGAATGTCAGTCCTCTCAGTGTGTCTGTTTTGGATCTTATAATAATATGTGATATAGAACACATTATGCAATGACATACATTGCACACAGCAAAATGCTATGCTCTGATATCAAATTATTATTTCAGAACTAAATATGAGTAAAAAACAGGTTTTAGGTTCATTCTCCACACTGGAAATAGAAAGTCACATGCATTGCATTATGGGACATGGTTTCCCACACAGTGTACTCTGGTTGTATACTCACATTTTGGCACATTTGGGGTATTCTATGCATGCAGAAATGTTGCATATAGTGAACAGCATATACACTGCACAAAAAGTAAAGTACTATTATGAACAAAGTAAATTTTTCTAAACCTAAAAGGTGAATTTCTAGGGGTCCTAATTTTTTTATTTCTAAAGCTGTCCTTAGTTGCAAATCTGAAAATAATTTATTTTAGTGAAAAGTCTACAGATGTATCTATTTTCCAGGATAAGACTTTTTTAAGGATCATTTGCTTTCTCATGGAGTGTAAATGAGGTGTTGTTGCTGAGCAACTTTAAAACTTGAATAACAGGAAAGCAAAGGTAAAAAAGTTTAAAAGTGGTATTCATTATCTAATGGCTCCTTAACTTCCAAGAAGGCATAATGAGGAATTGAAGAGCACTTTGGGGAAAAGGCAGTAGGTGCTAAACGAAACACATTATGAGTGTAATTACACAGTTATATATATATATATATATATACATATTATATGCTTATTTCAACTGCTTTTTACAATATAAAATGTTTGAATATAAAATGCACTACCAATGATCAGTAATGCATAGACTGTAAAAAGTCGTAGCCTGCAATTACCTTAAATAGATATTTCTACCTGCTTAAGTGAAATATTATTTTTGACATGATTAGTTCATTTAGATGTTACCCCTTTTCCTCTGTAGAATAGATTAAATTGAGTCTTAAGAAAAAAAGAGCAATGGCCGAAGAACTGACAAAAAAAAAAAAAAAAAAAGATATATAATCATAAATTTTGCTTGCTAAAAGTGTGTTTATATTGTGTAAAAATGCCTTAAAGCTTTTAATGAAGTTAATTGTTTAGCAAACCTTCCATAAAGCAGGAACTTGATGCTGAAAACATCTTAAAATTATAGAAAAGGGAATTGCTGTCACCTAGTGGTGACTCAAAAACATTAAAAAAATACTATATAATGTCATGTGCATAGTAATATGTAAAATATAATTATAAGCTAAGTGATCCACATTTGCATCCATTGTCAGAATAAGGTGTTTAAAATTCAACCTGAAATATTAATTCAAAAAAGACAATAGTTAGAATCACTTGATGACAAATCATCCTGTGGACATTTTTAAAATACTCCCATATGCAATATAAGTATACTTACATGACATCCAGAAAACTATCACTCATTTACTGTGTTCAAAGAACATGAAGTCCTACAAGAGAAGAACAATATCAGATTATTCACTATGCTGAAACACACAGAGCCTATAGAGGAAGTTTAGAAAACTGGTCTGACAAGAAACATGGCGATATGCAATAATGCCTTATTTTTGCTTACTATGAGAAAACATGCTCCAAAAAGAACAGCTTTAATCTTCACATCCAGATCCATAGGAAAGGAGATTCCAAAATTGTCTGCGTCAGTGAAAGCTTCTCTCACCAAACCGGTCCACTGTTTAGAGATTCTGCCCACCTTTGTTGACTCATCCAATGACAAAACCTGTTTAGATGCAAAAAAAATAACTATTTATGATCATGCAAAATGGTGCAAGAACATGTTAACTCTAAAGATCAAACTATCATCAATATTTAGGTTTTATATGGTTCATACATCAAAGTTCACATCAGAGCAGCATTTGCAGACGCAGAACGGCCCCTGGATCTTCAGAACTGCTTCTCTTTTCTCATTCTGTATGGTAAACTTGGGAATAAATGGATGCCAATTCTGGATCACGTATCCAATCGGGTTGCCTGGTGGAGACTGGATTTCAAGCTATGAGGCAGACAAAAGACACATCAGCAGCAGATTAGGCAAAACTATACTTAAAATATAGTAGATCTTCTTATTCACAACTAATAGGTGGCGTTTAAGCTGACAATTGATGGTGGCATTACTGTGTACCCATCATGCAACATAGTCCTGCAATAGTCAAGGTGATTTGAAAATTGAACATAACTTCCTCATTTTACAGTTAAAAATGACATGCATAGGCTGGCTGTTGATTCAGCAATGTTGTAATGACATTTTAAGAGTGTCCATGAGTGTTCAAAAATATTAAGTGATAAGTATATTTTACACATATATCATAAAATCATGATACATTTTTTTTTGGTAAGTCGTACCACATGATATTTTACAACCTGAACTAACCGTGCCTTGTCATAAAAAGGTTGAATTATCTGAAATGTATAAGACTTTTTGACCTTGACACTGTCTGGATGGGTTTTCACTCTGATTTCCTTACTGTGTTTTTTTCTTCTTTTTTTTTCTTTTTTTTCTGCACATTGGTCTCACCACATAACTTTGATTGGGTGGACACTATTCAATATTTCAATCATTTAATTATTTTACTGAGGCTTTTTTCCTTCTTCTTCATTTGTATCACCTTTATACAGAGCTGGTGCCACAGGGGGCATCAAGATGAATGTGAAAATAGATGAAAATGATGAAATACAACAGACATAAAAAAATATATATAAAATATTTTAGGTATGATAATATGTTTAGAGGGCTAGATAATTGGTCAAAGTTAGTTGATTATTTCACTTCATTGTTTTATTGTTCCTTTTCGAGAGGTCTCTCGTATTGCGTAAGCTAGCTTACGCTATGGGAAAACCCCTTTTCTCGAGAATACTGAAGCCAAAACTTTAAAACGCAGTGTAGCTGCACAGCAGACACAGATGAGCGCGAGTGCGGTCATTGGCTGTGCTGAAGCAACTGCTCAAACCTATGGCGAGGCAGATCAGACACTCGAACCAATCAGGGCATTCCAGAATGGGCGTGCATCGAGTCTATAAAGGGACCAGGCCTCGCCTAGCTCAGATCTATCTTCTTCAGCGAATCTCCACTTCGCTGACCTCCGGATACTTGCCTTCGCTGTTGAAAAGCTTCCAGCGGGACGAGCAGCTGCATCACAGTTTTTGAGGACGCCGGCTTCACTTCGCCGCCTTCAGCCCGCCGTTCTGCTGTGCCATCCGGCGCACTATATTCTTTATATGCAAGTGTGTTCACCGCTGTGTCACACTCACTAAAAGACCACGAGGCGTTGTTTCAAATGCCTCGCACCACTTGCGCCTTGTGTAGAGGCCCGCTCGTCGGCGGAGACCGGCACATCCTGTGTGCTTCCTGCTTGGGCCGTGACCACGCGGAAGCCGCACTCACCAAGGGCGGCTGCCCTGAGTGTGATGGGATGGATTTAACCCCCCTGCGGGATCGTCTGGCTGTCTTCGACTACGATCCAACCCCCGCTTTCTCTTTACCTTTGCTTGAGCCACGCAAGAAAAAGCGCCGTTCTCAGAGAATGCCAGAGCGGATGGAGATGAGCGAGCACATGCCGGCCCAGTCCCCCGTTTCCGGCCCTGCGCCATCTACGCAGCCCAGCGCGGGAACGAGCATTGACTCAGAGCTTCTCCGCGTCCTCACCAGGGCCGTCGAAGACCACGGGCTCGAGTGGTCTTCGCCTGAGGAGCTCACACGTAGCAGGCTGGATGAATGGTTCCTGCAGGCGCCTCAGCAGAGACCCGCGCCTTTTTTTCCTGAGGTACATGACGAGCTGACAAAGTTATGGAAGGCGCCACATTCTGCTCGTCTGAAACCATCATTCTCTTCGGCGCTCTCGTCCGTCGGCGGCACGGGAGAAAAGGGTTATCAGTCGGCCCCTCCCCTCGAGGAGGAGGTAGCCGCTCACCTCTGCCCACCCACAGCTGTAGGATGGAAGGCTAAGGCCGTGCATCCATCAAAGCCCTGCCTCTCCACGTCAGCTCTGGCTGGCCGTGCATATGCCGCACTGGGTCAAGCTGCCTCAGCTCTCCACACTATGGCCATCCTCCAAGTGTTCCAGGCCAAGCTTCTCCGGTCGATGGACGAGTCTGGCCCTGATCCAGAGGCTTTCAGGGACATGCACAGCGCCACTGGCCCTGTAAGCCACTAAGTCAACGGCCCAAGCGATCGGCCATAACATGGCGAGCCTGACGGTATTCGAGGGCCACTTGTGGCTGAACTTAACAGACATAAAGGAGGCGGACAAGGCGGCATTTTTGAACTCCCCCATCTCCACCTCGGGTCTGTTTGGCCTTGCGGTGAAGGGGTTTGCAGAGCGCTACACAGAGGCTCAGAAGGTGTCTCAAGCGATGCGCCACTTCCTCCCGAAGCGCTCCAGCTCTGCCACGAGCCACCACAAGAAGAATCCGCCTCCTCTTCAGATGAGGTAAGCACCGTCTGTCTTTCAGCCCCGACCAGAGGCTGAAGTTCGTCAACGCTCTCGCTCGACAAAGCGCCACCAGTTCCCTGAGAGGCATGGTCCCTGACCTAGGATTGTGTTGGACCCCGAGCCTCGCAAGCCTTCCTAACCAGAGGAAGGAAGAGACGGAGCTTAAGCCCCGCCAAGGCCGGACCGAGCTCCAAAAGATTTCTCATGCATTTCCTAGTTCCCTCTTCTCAGGTGACTGGAAATATAAATTCTGCAGTAAATGGGTCTGTTACAAAACACGGACACCTGCAATCAAACGCCGTTTTTCCTGAGTCTCCATCCAACCCCTAGCTATGCAGAATGGGTGTTGAACATAATAAAACGATGTTACTCGCTACAGTTCGCTTGCAGACCCCCGTGATTTTCAGCCGTGGTCAAGACGACAGTAGAAGGGGCCGTGGCTCACGTTCTCCGCTCTGAGGTGTCAAAGCTGTTAGAAAAGGGAGCTGTAGAACCAGTTCCCCTTTCAAAAAGCGAGTCAGGCTTTTACAGCCGCTACTTTGTCGTCCCAAAGAAGGATGGCGGCCTCAAACCCATCCTAGACCTCAAACACCTGAACAAAGTGCTCATGACACGCCCGTTCAGGATGCTGAAAACCAAACAAATACTCTTGCACATTCGCCCGGGACATTGGTTTTTCTCAGTGGATCTGAAGGATGCTTACTTTCACATCCAGATCTCGTCCTATCACAGGCCATTCCTGAGATTCACCTTCGAGAGGCAGGCTTACCAGTACACAGTACTGCCGTTCGGCCTATCTTTGGCACCTCGTACATTTACAAAGTGTATGGACGAGGCACTTACCCCACTGAGACAGCGGGGAGTGCGAGTGTTAAATTACCTCGACGATTGGCTGATTATAGCCCAGTCGAAGGCACATTTAATAATGTACAGATCCTGGCTCCACAGCCATCTAGAATGTCTGGGTCTCAGAATCAACATTTCCAAGAGCACGTTATTTCCCAGCCAAAAAATTTCTTTCCAGGGTATAGTGATAGACTCTATGCAAATGAGAGCGCGTCTCTCAGCAGAGCGTGCACTCGTCATTCAATGCCTAGCGGCATCTTTCAGAGCAGGCGCCTGCGCGCCCCTCAAAAGATTTCAGAGGATGTTGGGTCTTATGGCTGCAGCATCATCAGTACTCCAGCTAGGACTGCTAAACATGCGTCCTCTTCAACGCTGGTTGAGTCACCATGTACCAGCTCACGCGTAGCGATCTGGCCAATTACAAATCAGAGCGAACCACGGCTGCATCAAAGCCCTGCCTCCCTGGAAGGTGACAGACTGGTATCAGTCCGGCGTGAGTTTGGGTGTGATTTCGAGGAGATAAATTATCTTGACAGATGCCTCCAATTTAGGTTGGGAAGCCCTGTAAGAAGGCAGGCCCGCCTCTAGTCTTTGGTCAAACCCAGAGAGGTGCCTGCATATAAACTGTCTAGAGATGAAAGCAGTCGCACGAGCCCTGCATGCTTTGCTCCCATAATTGTGCCACCATGTCCTGGTCCAAACGGACAAAATGGCAGTAGTGTCCTACATAAACCGCCAGGGTGGGCTCAGGTCAAACAACCTGCATATCATGGCCAAGATCATTATATGGGCTCAGCACAACCTGCGCTCCCTAAGGGTGGCGCATGTGCTAGGCATTCTGAACCAGGGTGCGGACATGTTATCCAGAGATGTTCCCCCAGGAGAATGGTCTCTTCACCCACAGCAAGGTTATTATAGTTTAGAATTTTTCATTAGTTTTTATTTTTATTTCGTTTTGAATTTTTGTTTTCAAATTCAGTTTAGTTTTAATTAGTTTTTTAAGTGGGTTTGCTAGTTTAGTTTAGTTTTTATTTTTTGAAAATGCTTAGTTTTAGTTTAGTTTTTATTAGTTTTAGTGTTAGTTTTAGTCTTTTTGAAAATTTGGGTTATTTGTCAGGGGCAAGATTCAAAAAGATCAGAAAAAGAAGTGTGTAATAACTCAACATAAACATCATACAATTTTAGAAATATCTATTCAACAATAAAACCAGTAGGCTACATAAAATGTACATATGGGCACAAATATGTAAACAGTCTACACAAGACTCCGCAGTAAGTGTAAAATGTGTAAGTGACATATGCCAGGAGAAAAACTAAATAGCCAACAGACTAAAGAAGACACACATGAACAGAATGTATTCAACCCATTTTTGAGCCACACAAGACATTGCTTTCAGAGTGTCAGGGAGCTCAATCTGAGAAAAGAACATACATTTGTGTCCCAACATGGTAAACAAAAGAATGTAAGTTCCTTGCATTAATGAATCAGCTGTTTCAAATACAGCTTTTAATTTTTTTTTTGTCTCTCTCAACCAAAAATCTACATATCTTCAATATAAAATTCACACCCTATACAAATCCCACAGCTGTACAATTTTCACACCCTATAGCCTACTAAATTTACCATATACAATACTCATCTGGATTGAAGCAGCAAACATTCAGTGTAAGAGTAAAATAATGAATGACATAACATTATTTAATATCGACAAAGTGCATTTTACCTCAAATTTGCGACTAGTTAACTTTCTAAAGGCGCAATCGTTCTCGGGTCGACATTAACACTGACAAAATTGTATTCAGAATTTAAAATATTTTTACACCACTTTTTAATGTATAAAGGTGTGTAAAGGTGTGTTTAATGTGTAAAGGTGTTCACGAGATACCAACCTTTCGCGAACTTGCTGTCAATGTCGAACCCTCGTTTTCATGGAGGCGCACACGGTGTGCACGGAGAGGAGGGGCTGTATGTGTGTGCGCGCGCGTGCACGTGACAGAGAGACGGAGGGAGAGCAGGCAAAGGAAATGCAGCTGAACGAATACATTGCGTGTTTTATATAGCGTTAAAAAATGAAAGACATTGACAAACACGAAAACTAAGGACATTTTCTCTAGAATTTTATTTTATTTTAGTTAGTTTTGCCAAACACACATTACAGTTTTAGTTAGTTATCATTTTTGTGTAATGCCTCGTTTTTATTTTTATTTCAGTTAACGACAATGTTTCCCACCTAGTTTTCGTTTTTTCGTTCGTTTTTTATAATCTTTTTATAATCTTGACCCACAGACAGTTCAGCTGATATGGAGCCTCTTTGGCGAGGCAGAGGTCAACCTCTTCGCCTCAGAAGGCAACACTCACTGGCAGATATTTTTTTTCAAAGAACAGGGATGCGCTGGCCCACGACTGGCCCAGCCGCCTGCTGTATGCTTTTCCTCTGGGCACGATGCTGCCACAGGTCATCGAACGGATCAGGGAGGACAAGTGCGCATTGCTGCTGATAGCCTGCTGACTTGAAGCATCTCTCACTCAAAACTGCTCTTCTGAGTAAGTGAAAAAGAGTAAGTGATTTGCAAGTGCTATCGGTGAGCGCTTCCTGCCTTGAGTTTGGCCCAAACGACTCCAGAGTCGCTCTCAAGCCTAGACATGGTTATGTTCCTAAACTGCTCTCGACTTCATTCAAAGAACAAGTTATTTCGCTGGTTGCTCTTTCCTCGCCAGGTGACGAAAGAGACGCTAATTTACTCTGCCCCGTCAGGGCTCTCAGAGTTTATCTGGAGCGTTCTGCCCTGTTCAGACAGCCAAAACAGCTGTTTGTATGCTTTGGCGGCCGCACTAAGGGGCTTGCTGTTTCAAAGCAGGGGTTATCGCGCTGGATAGTGGACGCTATCGCGCGGCTTACGAGTCTAAGGGCCTTCATTGCCCTTTAGGTGTCAGAGCTCATTCCACAAGAAGTATGGCCTCGTCTTGGGCTTGGTCGAGTGGAATACCTATTCAAGATATTTGTGCGGCGGCCGGCTGGGCCTCGCCGTCCACATTTATACAATTTTATAATTTAGAAGTGGCCGCTTTGCAAGCGAAGGTTCTTTCAGTATAAAATGTGAAATACACATACCCAGCTATAAAGCTCGACACATGTCTGGTTGGCCATTGAACTAAAATTCGAACAAAAATTCGTAAAATTCCCTATATGAAGTCTTTGATCGGCTTATATTAGGTTCAAATATTCACTCTGTTAAGTCTCAGGCAGTTGCCTTGGGCTATAGTAGGGTGAACTTAGCACGCAAGGCGTTTTGAATGGGGTTCCCATAGCGTAAGCTACCTTACGCAATACGAGAGACCTCTCGAAAGGGAACTAATTTGGTTAGTGACGTAACCTCAGTTCCCTGAGAAGAGGGAACGAAGTATTGCGTAACCCGCCATGCTACTGTGCTGTGTTTGGATATCGCTTCAGTCAATTATTTCAGAGCTCCCTAGGCGAGGCCTGGTCCTTTTATAGACTTTATAGACTATAGAATTCTGGCGGGCTCTGACGTGTCAGGGCGCGAAATGCCCTGAGTGGTTCGAGCATCTGAGCTGCCTCGCCATAAGTTCCAGCAGTTGCTGCAGCACAGCCAATGACCGCACTCGCGCTCATCTGTGTCTGCTGTGCAGCTACACTGCGTTTTAAAGTTTTGGCTTCAATATTCTCGAGAAAAGGGGTTTTCCGATAGCGCAAGCTAGCTTACGCAATACTTTGTTCCCTCTTCTCAGGGAACTGAGGTTACGTCAGTATCCAAAGTAGTTTGTCACCACTTGTTGCAGGTCAGGCTGATCTAACTTAGCATAAAATTATGCATCTCTTAAATGGATCACAATGTTTTATAGTGAAGTAGACCCAATTAATTACTTTTAGTTTCCTTTTTTTTTATTTTATTTTTTTTATGTAATATTATTCAATGCTCTGCCATCTGTATTTGCTCAGTAGCTTTTAGTTTAATACTGTAGCTGTAATAGCGACAGGTTTGTTTAGGTCCGACAAATACTTGAATGGGCCGCATATGTTTTTGTTCTAGCTAGAGATACTTCACTTTACATCATCCCCTTTTGTTACTTCAGATGCCCCCTTTTCAGTGCTCCACTGGAGCTAGCTCTGCCCTGATTTTATTTTATTTTTCGAATAATTTATTTTATTTGAAAGAAATAAATTTAATTAAGAAAGGATGCATTCAATCATTCAATTGATAAATAGTGACAGTAAAGACATTTATGTTACAAAAAATATATATATATATAATATATATGAATAATAATTAACACTATTATTAAACAATAACTATAATTATTGTAAATTAATAATAAATGTTTCTTGCGGAGCAAATCAGCATGTTAGAATGATTTCTGAAGGATCAAGACTGGAGTAATGATGCTGAAATTATGCTTTTGACATCAAGAATAAAATAACATTTTACAATATATTAAATTAGAAAGTTATTTTCAATTCTAATAATATTTGACAATATTGCTGTTTACACTATATATTTTAATAAATACAGCCTTGGTGAAAATAAGAGACTTTTCAAAAATCTTGCCCACACCAAACTTTTGCACTGTAGATTGTAAAAGGGTTTTATCTAAAACATCTTCTTTCTTTCTTTTTTTTCTACAGGAAATAGGCTAGCACTATGATATTGGTTCATGAATCACTGCTTCAGTGGTTTGAACTTACAGTCTTTCACCAACCAGCCTATATCTTTAACCACTAAACCTGACATTCAAATCAAAGGCTTTGAAACCTGAATAAACTATTTACTTAAATGAACATAAACGTGTTTTACCTCTTGCAGGCAACAGGGGCAGCAACAGCTTCCACACTTCAAAGGGCGTGTGAGCGTTATCACTTCCTGTCCCAAGTTATCCTGAATGTGTATGACGAATGAGCGCAATGGTCCACAGAACTGTCTGTTACAGCAGTCGGTTTCCTCAGCCGCATAGAACACCTGTTGCCCCAAGCTGTTCTTCACCATGTACTTGTTATTGGTCTCCCAGCCCAATATAACTGATATGAATCAATAACAAAATAAAAATGTTCAAATTATAAAATAAAGACCAGTGTATGTTAAGTTGAGAGCACTGCATTAACTAACCCATCTGTAAGCCCCGCCTTAAAAAGGTTACTACCAATCCTACCTCGGCAACTGTTGCCATAGTATTAGACAAACTTTTTTTGAATAGAATTCTAAGGAAGTCCTGTGTGTTTGGATAGTTCAATATTACAGATTACTGTGATATTAATAATACAGATTCATATTACAAGTTTTATAAGCAAAAATAATATAAAACATTCTGACTGGGCCTTTTATCACCTTCTATAAAATAAAATGAATAAATACATTTCAATTATAAAAAAAATAAAAAATAAAAATAGATATGTACATTTTCGGAAGAAAATGTGAGTGGTGCATGCCATGGCAACACTGCACTGTGGTTGCTAGGAAGTAGCTAGGGTGTTGTTAGGCAGTTGCTAGGGTGTTCTGGGTGGTTGCTAGGGCATTGCTATGTGCCTGATAGGCAATTGCTAGGGTGTTGCTAGGCAGCTGATAAGGTGTTCTAGTTGGTTGATATGGCATTTCTAAGCATTGCTATGGTGTTCTGGGATGTTGTCGTGGTAGTTGCTCTTTTGTTTTGAGTATTTACTAGGGCACTGCTATGTGATTGGAAAGATATGGCCATATGGTTGCTAGGGTGCTGTAAATTGTTGCTAGGTTGTGACTAGATAGTTTCCAGGGAGATTTTTAAAGACTATTTGCCAGTCTGAATCCAAAAACAAACAAACAAAAAAACAAAAACAAAAGTGGATCGCAAGACTGTTCTAAATGGGTTGACTAAAAAGTGGATTGCAACTTGATGACGATGGGAAAATGTGGGTCCCATGGCCAAACCAGTTGAGAACCACTGCTCTAAATGGTTGCCAGGGTATTTAAAAGCTACTTGGGATATTTAAAACTACTTGCCAGTCTGCTTCCAAACATCCCAACCCCTTATCTATATGATGTTCTAATTCAAAGATATCCCTCTCATTTTTTTTTTGTGGAAGTCTATGAGGTGGTTGCTAGGGTGCTGTAACTGGTTGCTAGGGCATGGCTATAAAGTTGTCATGTCTCTACTTCTTGGTTGCTTGATAGCCAGAGTCAATATTCTATGAAAACCTTCATTTTACTGAAAATCCTATTGTTCATGTAAATTTCCAGTTCATTCCTATAAGATGTTGTGTTCAGCTTATCTGATCAAGCAAAAGTAACCCAGGGGCCGGGGCTTATAGAAAGGTAAAATGCCTTACATTTAAACAAATTCAAAATATTCAAAGTAATATCAGTGACAAACTACAACAAACATCATAATATTACCTTCAGCAAGCTCAACTTTCTGCTTTACAAGAAGTTGATCAATCTATTTTGTAAAAAGGGAATAAATGTTGAAAACCATCTTTTACATTTCCATAATCATTTCAAAGCCACAAAACTAACACAAGCTTAGTCATCATCTCTTCCTGAGAAGCAGTGGTGGCTGGTGGATTTTAAAATAGAGGAAGCACACAATTTTAGAAGGGCTTTTGTTTTGGTCACTTATATAGGCTACCTGAATATTTATAAAACGACACAGACATCAAGACAATATAAATATAAGTTCACCCACCTAGTCCTAGCCTATCACTTGACACAAAAATCCATCCTTCTGTCCTTTTAAATGTCCGTGTTAAAAGAGCACGGTCGTTAAGTGAATCTGATTAATGCAGCCTATATCCAACTTAGGCATGGGGTCTTCTTTTGTTTTTAATTTAGCTGTTTTTAATTTGGTAGTTTAATAAATTTGTTTGCGATCAAATATTCAATATCTCTACTCTCCATAGTTAACTCAGCGGTAGCAGTTCAAATGAATATCACGGAATTTACATCTTGTCTATGATTGGTTGATCTACCAAGGGAGGCTAGCCTCCTCTGCCATGTTACTTTTCTCAACACTCCTAATCGCTGAAAGTGAAATACTCAATGGTGATTGGCTATTTTTTTTTATACCGATGGAGGCACAAGTCTCCGGCTATGGATTTGCCTCCCCCTCCCTTTCTCTATCCCCTCAGACTCGTGTTTCACAGATTCAGCACATTCTGGGAAGAAGCACGCGGTGGTTACACTTACAGAGGTGAAGTTACAAACAAGAAACACACATTCTGAAACAAAAAATTTTGGGTTGACTGCCTTCCTTGCCTGCCCTGATGAGCCGCAACTGCTGAGAAGATATCCCACGCAAGAAAAAATTAAATAAAACATCACTGTATTCAGTGTCATACAGAGCTGTTCATACGCAGCAGTGAAGCTCTACCTGGGTCAGGTACTCCAGTCCTGGTGGACAGCCTTCGGGTCTCTGTGGAATCTGCATCATAGGTACTTGACCTTGCGAAAGAAAGAACATAACTTCTTAAACATCAGAGTCTGAAAAAGTGAGATAGAATTGTGAAAAATCACATTTTCCATAGATTCCCTTACCGTGGCCTGGTATGGCTGGTCCCTGGCTATAAGGAGGAGCAGAATCAATTGCATTTGTCTGTGGTTGGAGGTCAATGGGGTAACCTAGTTTAAAGAGTATCAAAGAGCTGGATGTTTCTTTGAGTTGTGAACCGTATAACATAAATTTAACAATGCTGTCAGGACCAGGTTACTGATGATAAGGTTTTTTACACACTCACCATTATTTGTTGCCATGGCAGGCAGCTGCAAATTACTCTCTGCAAACATGCAAACCACAAAAGCAAGTTAAGCAAATTTTTTCCTGTATGTTTTTTCCATGCCTTGTAAGGAATGGAATTTTGGAAGCCTAACAGAGTTTTTAAAATAGCCAATGAATTCCCAAAACAGGAGGGCATTAATATACATCATTTGGGCTGAGAACACCAGGAATTACCACAATAAGAATTATCTTATTACTTACTTATCTTAAACTTACTTACATATCTTATCTTACCCTATCATGGATTTTTGAAAATGACCTTTCATGTAGTGTGTAGTGTTAAATCTGAAAGTGCACCGTATATAAAGTTATTGTCTTTCAAAGTAAGAGTCAACTCTGAGTCAATGAAATTAATTGTTTTTCAAATGAGTCACTGTTTCGTCGTGACGTCAAGACGAAACATTAGCCCGCCCACTTATTGCGCGTCAAACTTAAACCTCAAACCGGCAGGTGATCCTGTGGATACTGGAGAGCATCATGTCGAGGAGACGCTGTGCTCTACAATGTGATGGTGAAGACATTTTTTCCACTGCCCAATGACGAGCATGTGAAGAATCTGTGGTTAAAATTAAACTTTACCATGATACTACAGCAGTATAATCATAAACTTGTCCTGTTACCTTTATTTTACTGACAACTGCTTCTCAAATATCGGAGTCAGCTAATCAGCTGTGGGCCACTACCACATAAAACTGTCTATTAAAGGATTAGTTCACTTTAAAAAAAAAACTTTTGCTGATAGTTTACTCACCCCCATGTCATCCAAGATGATTTTCTCCATATAATGGACTTCACCGGGACCCAAATGGTTCAAGGTCCAAATGACAGTTTTAGTGCAGCTTCAAAGGGCTTTAAACGATACCAGACGATGAATGAGGGTCTTATTTAGCGAAACGATCGGTCATTTCAAAAATAAATACAAAAGTTCAAGTTTTATAAGCACAAATGCTCGCCTTGCTCTGTTCTGTGATGCGTGTTCGTGACGTCACGTAATACGCAATTATGTTGAAAAGGTCACGCGTCTGTCCTGACGAAAATGTACTTTTAGCCTTTTTAATATTAAAACACCCAGGATACGCACACGAAATGGGCATTTTAAACGATAAACTGACACAAAGACATTTGAATATGTGTATATGGTCCTCACAATTGTAAACACTGATTCGGTACTTCTGCCTACGCGTGACCTTTTCAACGTTATTACGTGGCATCACAAACGTGCATCATAAAACAGAGCAAGGCAAGCATTTGTGCTTATAAAACGTAACCTTTTTTGTTTATTTTTGAAATGACCGATCGTTTCGCTTGATAAGACCCTTATTCATCGTCTGGTATTGTTTAAAGCCCTTTGAAGCTGCACTGAAACTGTCATATGGAGAAAATCCTGGAGTGTTTTCATCAAAAACCTTAATTTATTTTCGACTGAAGAAAGAAAGACATGGACATCTTGGATTTATCAGCAAAAGTTTTTTAAAAGTGAACTAATCATTTAATGCAGATTGTCTGTGGTTCTCACTACTTTGAGGAAAGATTAAAGGGTTAGTTGACCCAAAAATTAAAATTCTGTCAGTAATTACTCACCCTCATGGTTTTCCAACCCCGTAATACTTTCGTTCATCTTCGGAACACGAATTAAGATATTTTTTATTAAATCTGAGAGCTGGAGCACTCCTCCATAGGCTTCTAAGGGATTGAAACAAAAAAAAATAATGACTTTATTTCAACTATTCGTTTCCATCTCTGTTGGCCTCTAGTCCGTTAACGTAGCGTGATAGCGTAGGGCTACGTCACACGTAGGGTCCCTATTGGCCGACGCTGGTCATGCGTGTGATGCGTGTGATGTCCACCACAGAAACGATATGCAGTTTTACTACGAGAACTATCTCGAGGCCGACCGAGAAGGAAAGGAATAGTTGAATAAAGTTGATTTTTTTTTGCGCACAAAAAGTATTCTCGTCGCTTGATAAACTTAAGATTGAGCCACTGTAGTCACTTGGACTATTTTAACGATGTCTTTAATAATATTTCGGGGGACAAGTTTCAATCCCTTAGAAGCCTATGGAGGAGTGATCCAGCTCTCAGATTTAATAAAAAATATCTTAATTTGTGTTCTGAAGATGAACGAAAGTCTTACGGGGTTGGAAAACCATGAGGGTGAGTAATTACTGACAAAGTTTTCATTTTTGGGTGAACTAACCCTTTAAGCATGGATTAAGATGTGTTTTACCAATGTTTATGTTACATCAGTCATTCTCACTAGAGCTCAGCTATTAGTTACCTCAAACTGAGTAGTGAATCACTGAAACGTCCTGCTCGAGTCCTTGCGATGGAGGTTTCGGTTTAATGAATGGTTCTTCTTCTAGTGTTTCATCATCGGACTCGTGCTCGGATTGATATGGTAAAATTGAATCATTGTTCGTTACTGTGTTTAGTATACGGTGTAGGAAGCCTCAGGACACGCAGAGCTGTCGGTTTTATGGCAATGGGAATTACGCGGTAAACCAATCACAACAAACTGAGCTGTCTGGCCAATCAGAGCAGAGTAGCTCACGGAAAGGAGGGATTTAGAGAGATTGATTCATTTGGCGAGTCGTTTGAGAATCATTGAAAATGTGGTGATGGGCAAATGTATATTATGAGAAAAATAAACAGTTTTTTTATGTTTGATGCATGCAAACCTGTTGTAGGAGACTCCAAAACAACATTAGGAAACTTAAAAAAATCCATGATAGGGGCCCTTTAATTTATTTAATTTATAAAGCACTTTACAACTGCACCTGCAGACCAACGTGCTGTACAATCAGCAGTATAATAACAAACACATAAAAACAACATGCAACTTACTAATACAGATACTTGCCCAACCTCTCAAAGCTAAAGACAAGAAATTATTTTTTAACACAAGCTTTAAAGGAACACGCCACAGTTTGAATAGTCACAGTGTAAAATAACAAGGTCACGGGAGACACAGCCATCTTCTAACTGTATACATACTGAGAACTATATTCTCAGAAGGCGAAGCACTGCTAGCCTACTTGAGCGAAGAGTTTTGCTCGCAGCACCTGAGAAGCCCCGTGGTGAGGAGCAGAGAGTTCGCTCAGAGTGTTGCGCTAATCACTCCGCCCAAATAGCAGTGCTTCGCCTTCTGAGAATATAGTTCCCAGTATGTATACGGTTAGAAGATGGCTATGTCTCATGTGACCTTGTTATTTGTTCACGCTATGACTATACAAATCACAACATGTAAATAGGAAACATTGTAACATTAGTTACAAATTGTACTATTGTAAAATTGTACAAATTGTTATAAACTGCAGCTTTTGCACATAGAATAACCATCACACACCATAATGAATTCTTACAGAAAAAGAACACAAATAGTTAATGTGGCAAGCAGGGCGATTGCTAATAAGTGCCACATCGGCCTCATACTGTATCTCTCATGGAGGAGCTACAGAAGGATAAAAGTAGGAATGATGACAGTGAAGGATGAGAGAGGACCAGGCCTGAACTTTAAGTCATGTTTTGTTTATGTTTGTGCGGCAGTCATCCGTGAGGAGCTGCTGCTTTAGTTTAGTTTTGTCATTGTTTCTTAGTGGGATAGTTCACCCAAAATCATGGGTATCATTTCAGATATAATTTCTTGCTAAAAGGGAACATAGTTGTGAGGAAAAAGCCTTTTCTAGTATCTTTGACAGAAAAGTATAGTTTCGAGATCGGCCTATAATTGACTAATTCTGTAAGATCAAGTTGTGTTTTTTTAACAAGTGGTTTAATCATAGTCAGCTTAAAAATGTTTGGTATGTATCCTAATGACAAAGATGAATTAATGATATCACAAAGAGGATCTATGACCCCTGGAAGCATCTCTTTTTTTAAGCAGCTTAGTCGGTATAGTCTAACATACATGTTGTCGATTTAGATGATTTAACGAGTTAAGAAAATTCTTCCTCTCCTATAGCAATGAATGAATCGAATTTCTCGTCAGGGAGACTACAATGAACTGCCTGATTCAATACTGTAGTAGATGGTTGCAAAGTTATAATTTTCTCCCTAAATTTATCAATCTTGTTAATCTGTGCTGCTTGGAAACGTCTGGGCTTGAAGCTTTATTTTTTGTTAGTTTAACCACTCTTTCAAATAAATACCTAGGGTTTTGTTTATTTTCTTCTAACAGGGTTGAAAAATAAGCAGATCTAGCAGCTTTTAAGGCCTCTCTGTATGCAATCGTGCTCTCTTTCCATGAAATGCTAAATACCTTTTTTTTCAGTTGCGCTCCATTTTTCTGGTTGCTCTCTTAAGAGTCTGCTCGTTGTACCACGGCGTTGGACTGTTTTCTTTAATCTTCTTTAAGCGCAAAGGAGCAACTGTGTCTAAAGTGCTGGAAAAGAGAGAGTTAAAAGTTCCTGTCGCACTATCGAATTTTTCTATGCTATCTGGGATGCTAAGATGATGAAACTGATCAGGAAGATTATTAATAGAGCAATTTTTAGTAGCAGAAGTGATATGTCTAACATATTTGTAATACAGAGTCGGCTTTGTAGTGGAGCGGCTAAGTGATATAATCGTTCAGTTCATGATACAAGCGTGAAAATTGGCATGAGCAGTCTCCATGGGTCACTTGACAAGAAAAATGTCCGAGCCACTTGAAATTTCAAGATGGCGGCCATTTTACAAGATGGCCGACACCTTAGTGGAGCAGTTAAGTGATATAGTGGTTTATTTGGTGATACAAGCATGAAAATTGGCATGAGCAGTCTCGGATGGTCACTAGACAATGAGCCACCCACAGCTACTTGAAATTTCAAGATGGCGGCCATTTTTCAAGATGGCCACCACCTTAGTGTAGCAATTAGACTTAAGAAATAATTTAGTTGGTGATACAAGCATGAAAATTGCCATGAGCTGTCTCAAAGGGTCATTTGACAAGAAACTGCCCACAGCTACTTGAAATTTCAAGATGGCGGCCTTTTTTTCAAGATTACCACCACCTAAATTGAGCAGTTAAGCGATATAATTGTTTAGTTAGTGACATAAGCATGCAAATTGGTATGAGCAGTCTCTAAGGGTTGCTTAACAAGAAAACACTCTTAGCCACTTGAAATGTCTATTTTCAAGAAGGCCGACCCCTGGATCCTCAAATCAATTTTCCGATAGAAATGTTTTTGTTTTTTTTATTATTAAGGACGATTTGGTGTCATTTTATTTTATATGTTTTAGATCACTGGTTCTCAACTCCAGTCCTCGGGACCCACTGCTCTGCACATTTTGTATGCCTCCCTTATTTAACGCACCTGATTCAGATCATCAGCTGATTAGGAGAGAGCTCCATAAAGTGAAATGAGTGTGGCAGATAAGAGACATACAAAATGTGCAGAGCAGTGGGTCCCGAGGACTGGAGTTGAGAACCACTGTTTTAGATTATTCTAAAGCAGTGGTTCCCAAACCTGTCCTGGCGACCCACCAACACTGCACGTTTACTTTGTCTCCCTAATCAAACACACCTGATTCAACTCATCAGCTCATTATCACATGGGTTAATGAGCTAATGAGTTGAATCAGGTGTGTTTGATTAGGGAGACAAAGAAAACGTGCAGTGTTGGTGGGTCGCCAGGACAGGTTTGGGAACCACTGTTCTAAAGAACAACTTTTAACGCATCAAAATAGAGTTGTGTTGATTTGTTGATTATAGATAGATTAGACAAGAGTGAATATCTGCACTACCAGGGCACACTGGTGATATATCACTGCTGTTAAACTCAGAGTGGGGTTCAATGTCAGCTAATTGTAAAGTTAGTATCGCAAAGCTGTCTAATCTACCCCAAAACAGTTAGATAGCCGCACCTGAATTGACAGGTTGTGCCAGCGCGGGAGAGCCGAGCCAAGGTTAATGGGGTTTTAGTTAAAGGGGTCATGACATGAGAAACCAAATTTGCCTTGACCTTTTGGTATTTAAGAGGTATTTGTACCATTAAAACTTCCTGCAAGTTTCATTGCTTAAGACATCCTCCCCATTATAAACAAAGCATTTATTTAATCAAGCTCTAAATACAGCTCGTTGTGGATCCATGGTATGAAGTGACGTCATGGTACGAAGTGACGTAGCCTACCAGTCGTTTGCATATGACCGCCTCCAGCGCAGGACAACTACGCCTCATTTCGCATCATCGCATCGTTGTCATCCCCACAAGTGTTCAATCGACGTGCAGCGAGTGGGTCTGTTTACAAGAAGACGCAGATGTGCTGTTCCTGGCTGTGGACAAACAACATGTTTGAATACGCTGCCGAACGATCCAGACGTCAGAGAAAGCAGTTGGATGCAGTTTATTTGCAGCATATGCAGCCAAAAGCCTTATTTGATAGGTGAGGGATGTAGATGAATGTGAAAGGGCGCATGTTACTGAAAGAACGAGCAGAGAGCCCCGGCCGCGCGCACGCCTTCAAACTGTGAATATGAATCAAAATCAATTGACAATTGACACGATGGTAAAAGGTCGGAAGACCAAAGTTTCACGTAGCGGAGCATTGTGCGGAGCAATTAACATTTTTGCCATATCAATGCTGCATCTTCAAATATGGCCTGTGCATGCATTTTGTCTGTGGTACACCCTATAATTTCATTGAAATTAGTTAAATAATGTTCAACTGTTAGCAAATTATAGGATAATTATGCAACAATAGCCCGTTTTCAAGTGTCTCGGCCCTCGGGTTACAAATTACATTCCTTCAAAATAGTTTCACACTTTACATGTGGACACGGACTAATCCATTTTTAGTTGTGGTGATGGTTAATTTTCTTCTGATTCCTCATCTGATTCTGGCTCAAACATATAGGGTTGTATAATTTCAAGAGGCATCGCCTCGCTCGCACCAATCGGCAGCACCCGCTACTATAAACAGTTCCACGGAATCCGCACATGTTCTGACTAGGGGGCGATCATAATTTATGCATAAGCACTGACGTTAGCCAATCATAAAAATGGGCGTTAACACTGAACTCTTAAAGGGGAAACAACTCCAAAACAGAATGTTTGAATCAGAGGATGAGAAATAGGTCATAAATCACTAATTTTTTTAAAGTTTTTAGTAATACTATAATTGCACCTAAGGGAACATAATAAAACAAAACAAAAAAACATGTCATGACCCCTTTAACCGGATGGTGTACAGATCGCATGGGATATAAATGGCATTGGATGAACGATCAGACTAAGTGTAGGGTTAAGGCATGAACTTAGTTGTATCCCATACATCAAAGTGCTTGGTAAAAGGATAAACCCTCGGCCTCTGCCTATACATTTGCTGCAGACATGGCAGAAGCCATCATTACAGTTGAGAAAACAGGGACAGATGTTTCATTTGTCAGCAGGACACCAAGGAAAAACTCATTCATCCCCGTACTGGTTATGATACCATTGCAAGAAATGTTCCATTGTTTCATAAGATCAATGCTCTGCCTATCTTACTTAGTCCAACCCGACTAGATGAAGGTGATGGCATAGAAAACACATTGACGCAGTGATATATCACCAGTGTGCCCTGGTACTGCAGATATTCACTCTTGTCTAATCTATCTATAATCAACAAATCAACACAACTGTATTTTGACGCGTTAAAAGTTGTTCTTTAGAACAATCTAAAACATATAAAATAAAATGACACCAAATCGTCTTTAATGAAAAAAAACAATACATTTCTATCGGAATTTTTTTTTTTTTGAGGATCCAGGGGTCGGCCATCTTGAAAATAGAAATTTCAAGTGGCTGAGTGTTTTCTTGTCAAGCAACCCTTAGAGACTGCTCAAACCAATTTCCATGCTTATGTCACTAACTAAACAATTATATCGCTTAACTGCTCCATTTAGGTGGTGGTAATCTTGAAAAAAAAAGGCTGCCATCTTGAAATTTCAAGTGGCTGTGGGCGGTTTCTTGTCAAATGACCCTTTGAGACAGCTAATGGCAATTTTCATGCTTGCATCACCAACTAAATGATTTCTTAAGTCTAATTGCTCAATTAAGGTGGTGGCCATCTTGAAAAATGTCCGCCATCTTGAAATTTCAAGTAGCTGTGGGTGGCTTATTGTCTAGTGACCAACAGAGACTGCTCATGCCAATGTCCATGCTTGTATCACCAAATAAACCACTATATCACTTAACTGCTCCACTAAGGTGTCGGCCATCTTCAAAAATGGCCGCCATCTTGAAATTTCAAGTGGCTCGGACAATTTTCTTGTCAAGTGACCTATGGAGACTGCTCATGCCAATTTTCACGCTTGTATCATAAACTGAACGATTCTGCCAAACATAAGCACTTAGCCGCTCCACTATTGCAGCTTTGGCTAAAATGAAGTTTACTCGAGACTAGATAATGATCTGAGATGTCATCGCTCTTCTGTAGAATTTCAACGGCATCAACATTGATTCCATACGATAATATTAGATCTAGAGTATGTTTACGACAATGAGTAGGTCCTGACACATGTTGTCTAACTACAATAGAGTTAAGAATGTCTTTAAATGCCAATATCAATGCATCTTTTTCATTATACATGTATATTAAAATCACCAACAATTAGGACTTTATCTGCAGCCAATACTAACTGTACTGTACTAATAGAAAGTCAGCAAATTCTTTGATAAAATCTGTATGGTGCCCTTGTGGCCTGTATACAGTAGCCAGCGCAAATCTCAAACGTGATTTACCATTTACACTCGATATTCACTTCAAAAGAATTATATTTGACAACATGACATCATGACTTTGCGTAAACATACACGCCACTTTCAAATCAAGTGGCGTGTTATCTATACGCATTTTCAGCTATCCGCGTGTATGTCCACGCCGCGTGTATGTCTACGCTGCGTGTATGTCCACGCCGCGTGTATGTGTACGCCGCGTGTATGTCCACGCCGCGTGTATGTGTACGCCGTTAAATTTCCGAGCGAAACTAAGCTAAATGAATATCTACATCTGGGGAGCGATATTTTTTTCCCTAGGATGGTAGGGGAAGAGTCATAAATGCTAATAACCCAAGTGACGGGTAGGTTTAGGGACGTCGTTGGGGTAGGTCATATATTTATATATAGTAATGTAACGTTAAGTCAATGGCGTTGATAAACACGCTGAAAAGCGATTATGCGTGTTGATAGCACGCCAAAAATGGAAATACGAATTGGCGTGTCATACATACGCTATTTCATGAGATCAGTCTGTATTTGAAAATATTACTATAAATTACAGCAACACCTCCCCTTTGCCTTTCAGACGAGGTTCATTTTTATAACCGTAATCTTGGGGCGGGTGAACTCATTTAAAGTAATGTAATTGTTTGGTTTAAGTCAGGTTTCTGTCAAACACAGCACATCTAGGTTATAGTCTGTAATCATATCATTAACAATAAGTGCTTTTGAAGTAAGGGATTGAATATTCAGCAACTCAAGCTATTTTTTATTTGTATTATATCTGTTTTTTATTTGTTGAACATCAATTTTTACGCTTACATGGGTTTGGATGTTTTTTGTATTTCCTAATTCGGGGAACAGACACGGTCTCTATATGATGATATCTAGGTGAAAGAGTCTCTATGTGATGGGATTTATCTGACCTCAGTGACGTGAGACAGCTAGCAGACGGTCGGTTTAACCAGTCTGTCTGCTTCCTGTCCTGAGCCCCAATTCATGTTTGAGCTCCAAGACTATGTGCCATATTAAGAGATAGAAGAGCAGCACCATCCCAGGAGGGATGAATATGATCTCTTTTCAACAGGTCAGGGCTGCCCCAAAAACTTTTCCAATTGTCTATGAATTCTATATTATTTTACGGACACCACTTAGACAACCAGCCATTGAGTGATGACAATCTGCTAACTATCTCATCACTCCTGAGAACAGGAAGGGGGCCAGAGAAAATTACAGTGCCTGACATTGTACTTGCGAGTTCACACACCTCTTTGAAGTTCATTTTAATGATCTCCGACTGGCGAATCGAACATCATTTGTTCCAACGTGAATAATAATCTTTGAGAATTTACAATTAGCATTAGCCAGAACTTTTAAATTTACATTTGATGTCAGGTGCTCTGGCTCCCAGCAAACATATGACTATTGTGGCTGGTGTCTCTATTTTCACGATCCGAGTAATAGACTGAGTGGGGAAAATCTATTTGTTATGGAAATCAGAACGGAAGAGCGGTGTTTTGTCCTGCAACTAAGGGGGCTCTGGCCCCCTTCCGACTACAGCGTCTCATGGTCACCAAACTGCCCTGCTGCACGGGCTCTTCTACAGCCGGAACCGAACAATGTACAGTGTTCACTAAGCTAGTCGCATCCAAAGCAGTATCTAAAGCCCTTGCACTCTTACAACCTCAATTAAAGTTTGGATGCATTTATCACATGTAAATCCTGTGCTGACAGAGAAGGCTTGGATATGTTACATGAAGTGGAAGTGACAATAAGAGGAGAAGATGACATGACTCACCGTGTTTGTTGACTGATCCTACTTACTACAGCTTTGATGGATTTGTAAAAGGCGCGAGCTAAATAAATAAATAAAGAGTGCACGGCTGGCACGCTAACAGGCTAGCGAATTACTAGCGTGTTGTCCTATCAAAGATTTAGATTGAAGTTAGCGATGTCAGGTTAATATGTGATGTTGATTAAGTTATATTTAGCAGTATAAACAATAGGGAATGATAGTAAATAATGATTCAAAACAGAAAGATATACAAAGCAACACACGCAAACCAACTCAGCAGAGCAGCAAGCCAGACAGGAGCAAAACATTTTTGTAACTGCTATTGAATTATATTTGTGTGTGGCAGCTGCACGCAAAATAACAGTAATAACATAATTACGGTAATATTACAGCAAAAATAATACAAACGAGCTCAAAATCACATTTTAAAGGGTTTATTGCATGAAAAACAGGCTTTTTAATAAATAGAAAAAAAAAACAAGTGATCAATGCATGCATTTAACAAACGTGAAAAAAATATAGGCCTACTTTGACACTGAAATTCCAACATTGTTTGTGAAAGTCCAACAACGTTAAATGTGGCAAAATTAATATAAATAATAATAATAAATAAATAAATGAATAAATAAATAAATAAATAAATAAATAAATAAATAAATACTCAAACCTGAAAAGTTGTGTGGCTCCCTGTTTTCATTTCATTGTCATTGTACACTTGGCGGCTTAATGGTAACACTGCTACAACTAACCCCGCTGTGTAAAAATATTTTAAGCCTAGCTAGTTCGGCTGTCTTTTCAAACTAAATTGGTCCTGTGGTCCACTACAGTGGACATGCTGTAAAATTAACAATTAAAATAAAAATTTAAAAACTCTAAATTGTAGGATTTTTTTTTATATATATATATACCCCAAATAAGTAGGAAATCACACAAGACAAAAACAAATTGGTGATACTTTTTTCTCTTGGGAGTTACCTAATGTTAAAATGAGACAAATTGTAAATTACCATTTGTGCTATCATTTCTAGTCAGTGCTTCTACTGTCTAATAGCCTACCACTAGGCATTTCGGCTGAATATAGTTGAAGTGAAGAAAAGGCATTATTAGCGTAGGCCTACATAAAACAATGACATGACAATAATTCCAGAGGGATGGAAACTAGGCAACTGTAACAGATGTACGTGCAGTTACTTTAAAGATATTTCTACCTGATTAATTCGAATTTAATTGGATTAAACAGGTTACATACCTGACAATACGTTTTTTACAGTATGCATCATGAATTTCATATAGGCTACTAACTCACCTGTGTATCAAAGAGAAGTACTGTGGATGTTGATGCCGTAGATTTGTTTCATTCCTCAATTTTTTCCCGAAAACCCACTCTAAGAGAGGTAGGATATTTAAATTAATAATTATTATGCTTTAATGATAGACAATCCCACTGTTTTACCTTCGCTCTTTATCTTCCTCGCACACTGCTCATGAGTTTCTTTTCCAGGAAACAGTCAGCTGATTGTGGTCGCGAACACACCCCTTACAAACGAAACAGACCGACAAAAAAAAAAAAAAATCTCTTCATGACCATTTTACCGTGACAACTGGAATGACTGTCATATTAACAGGAAACCCCTTATCAAAAAGGAAACGTTTTATATTGTAAAAAGTTAGAACTATTTATTATTATTATTATTATTATTATTATTGTGCCATGTACTGCCTTGTATTCACATTAACGCTTTATATAAATAAATAAATATATAGCCTATATATATATAAAACACTGTTGAGGCTATATTTACACCATGTTTACACCTCATCACAACTTCCTTCACAATGAGAAGCAAGTGTATCACTTTACAACCGGTTCTTACCATATTTTATAGAAACCATTGTTCCATCATAAAACTGTATTAAAAAATATCAAAATATAAGTGATCTTAAAGACTTGCTTCTTGATTCAAGCCACCTTCAACACAAATGTTGGTCAATGAAGTTTGAGCTGCAGTAGGTAACTTTTGTAAAAAACTGTTTTTTGTTGTTGTTGTTGTTGTTGTTAACACTGTCATTATGTCCTGACAGTAGAATATGAGACATAATATGTGAAAAACATATTTCAACAGAGGTGTGCCACAGTAAACGTGTGCCACAGCTGTGCTAATGGCGGAGAAACAACCTTAACTGCCTTTTTCTCGAGTGGCACATGCTCATAAAACAAAGTAGGATTATGTAGGCTAGCTATGATAGCACACGGCTTCCTCTTCTCCCCGCCCGTTGACTCGTAGAAGTCGCTGTGGGTGTGAAGTCCTCGTAGGAGCCCATTGACTCAGTGTCAAAACTCTAGCCGCATAACATACAGATAAAATGTCACGCACTGTGCAAAGCAACAATTGAACCTGCTAATTCACTGGCTTGTCATGTTGCTGAAATAATTTAGCCTACTAGCAAACCTTATCTAGCATTACATATAGCTAGAATAATTACTTACATACGGTAACGTTAGTTACCGTTATATTATCTTACTAGCTATTTATAACTTATAGAAAGAGTGCAACGTTATAAAGTTGCATTACACGTATTGCAAAATACGTAATGATTTGAGGACCAAGTTTGTAGTCCAAGTATGGGCAGGCCATAGTCAATGTAAAGCATATTGTTGATGTTTCGTCCCTACCGGTGAATGTGCTCCGCTGTGGGGGAGGAGCTGTGGAGGGAGGGCTGTAGCGCAGCAGAGAGCAAGGGGGAAGGACCTGTTAGTTGTGCTTGTTCAAATTTTCAGGCTAAGTCAATGTTTTCTCAAAACTCCCTACTGCAGCTTTAAGGCAAAATGCAATCACAGAAATACAATGACAGAGACACACTGGCAATGTTACATCATATTTACTATTTGCACTCTAATTCAGTTTTTGAAGTACAACCATCAGCACTATTAAAGGTTGTATCAGTGATTTCAGGGCCAAAAATAAATGATCACATTCATCTAATCTTTCCTAACGATCCGCTAGCTGCCCGCCCCATAGGTAGGCTGTCAAAAAAACACATCTCTGTATGCAGCCTATAGGCTCTGAGATCTGCACACAAAAACAAATGGGTACACCCCCACTCAAAACCAAAATAATCAGTGTTCCAACCAATCACCGACAGGGGCGGGTGTTGTGAGGTTTTGAGCTTGTGCACGGCTGGACGCGAAGTCGGAGCAACACCCGCCCCTGTCGGTGATTGGTTGGAACACTGTTTATTTGGGTTTTGAGTGGAGGTTGTACCCATTTGTTTTTGTGTGCAGATCTCAGATCCTAGGCTGCCTACAGAGACGCGTTTTTTTTGACAGCCTGCTTATGGGGCGGGCAGCTAGCGGATGGTTAGGAAAGATTAGATGAATGTGATCATTTATTTTTGGCCATGAAATCACTGATACAACCTTTAACAGCAATGTCACATCTTTAAATATTTTCTGTGCATCATATTTTGGGATGAATCTGTTGCAAAGCTAACTTCCCTTTGTAAGTCCAGAAGTGAATGTGTAGACCTTCGTAAATAAAGTGAGACCTTCAGAAATGTATAGGATACACACCACGGCCATAACGTTCTGAACTAGTTGGGTTTGGAGTCGAAACAAAAAGTGTCGTTTCAGCATTCGTCTTTAATCAGAAGTTATGTTGAAAGATACATTACATGAGACAGAGTTCATTTCGGTAACTAGTAATCGCTCAATCATAGCCGCGGGAACATATTTTATCAGGGGGGTGCTGGCGGCAGGTGCCCTCCAGATTTTTCTATGGGGTTTTTCAATATGAGTAAAATAAAGCCTGTGGTAAACATAACTTGAGGATACTTTGAGGTTACTTTCAGTTTTGAAAACGTACGGTTTAATAAGAAACTAGATGGGGTGTGATAGTGTGTGCTGTTAATATTGTAGAACAAAATGTTAGAACAGAACATCAAGTTCTGTTTAGTAGAGGCTTTATTTTACTCGTACGTTGAAAAACCCCATTAGAAAAGCCCATCAAGAAATCTCGAAGGAACCACTGCATGCCCAAAAAACACTTATCAGGCTGTTTTCTCAGTTCCAAGAACGGACTTGCGTACTTCTGGAGACAGGCTACCTTGAAAGAATGAACTTGGAAGGACGCAAGGACACAGAATGCATCGTTGTGAGAATTGAGATTAACGACTTGCTAAAAAATTCTAAGACTGAACTGAACACACTTACAGACTTTCCAACGACTGCAGCAGATTTTAAACACCGAATGTGAACACAGACTGAACGCAACTGTCTCTGACTCGGCGCGTTTGGGCATGATCAATCGTAAGTATCAAATTACATTCATAATCGGTCTTACAGTCATTAAAGGATTAGTTCACTTTTAAAAAAACTTTTGCTGATAATTTACTCATCCAAGATGTCCATGTCTTTCTTTCTTCAGTCGAAAAGAAATTTTGATGAAAATTTTGATGAAAACACTCACGAAAATTGCATATTACGTGGCGTCACGAACGCGCATCACAGAACAGAGCAAGGCGAGCATTTGTGCTTATAAAACTTTTTTATTTATTTTTTAAATGACCGATCGTTTCACTAGATAAGACCCTTATTCATCGTCTGGTATCGTTTAAAGCCCTTTGAAGCTGCACTGAAACTGTCATTTGGACCTTGAACCGTTTGGGTCCCGGTGAAGTCCATTATGGAGAAAAATCCTGGAGTGTTTTCATCAAAAACCTTAATTTCTTTTCGACTGAAGAAAGAAAGACATGGACATCTTGGGTGACATGGGGGTGAGAACAATTTTCAGCAAAAGTTTTTTTAAGAGTGAACTAATCCTTTAAGTGTGTCCCCAGCTTTAAGTAAGAACGAAAAGTTTACAGGCTTCTGTACATCGGCCTACCATAGCGCCCTTTGGGATTTCTAATGGTGCATGTCCACTGGCGTGGAACGAAAGAAGCAGAGCAAGCATTTTCAGCTCATTCCTGGAACTTGAGCTTCACACTTGCGTAGTGCATTGTGGGATTGACAGTGGACCGGAGAAAGAGAGAGAGCGGCAAAAGGTTGAGTAGTTCTCGACTTTATGCAAAAATCAAGCGAAAAACACAGGTGGAATCGCTGTGAGGTTCTGGTAGTGATGCCTGTTTAAACCATATGTAGATGCATATCATATATACATATACCGCACAACGCAGCGCCATGATACAGTATTAGATGGTGTGGGGAAGTGATTGAAAAAACAATAATGTAATTGGTGCACTTGTGACATAAACATCTGTAACAAGCGGGATAACATTCATACAATAAGCTCTGATAAACAGATCTTTATTTACCATCATGAGTGTAAAATACAATAGAATGCCTAACAGAGGGGCAGGCAGCTTTCCTCTAGAGCTCTGTCAATATACACCAAGCAAACCGTGACGTGAATGTTGTTTGCTTAAGCAGCAAAAAGAGCCCACTCAAGTCTTGCATGAAACTCCTGTGAAGGAGTTTACAAACACTTTCTCGGCCTTACGATCTAGTCTAAACCACTCGTGACAAGTCTCTCAGCCGTCCAATGACAGCTCATTAAACTGCAGCACAAAAGAGGGGATTTAGAATCTAGCAAAAGTATTCTGCGAAGACCAACCCTGCTGCTAAGCAAATATTCTGAATAGACATACCCTTTACACAAGCCCAAGATGAAGCCAAACTCCTAGTGGAGTGGGCGTGAACAACGATAGGAGAGTCTGCCTCTTATAGAATCATAAGCCAAGTGGATAGCTTCCACTATCTTTCCACTACACTTTCTTAGCACCCCCATAGCAGAAGAATATGATTAAAACTCATCTTTTCTCTTGTGTTTTCAATTATTATTTTGAATTATTTGTAATTCTACTGCATTTGTCTTCATTTTTATTTTATTTAAATTTGTCTATCCATTTTTGCATTTTCTGTTTTTCTTTCATGAACAGCACTTTGGCCAACCAAGGTTGATTTTAAATGTCCTTTATAAATAAAATTGTATTTGATTTGATTTATAACCTGTGCTCTAAATGGGGTTGAGAGCACTTTGGTTGTATACCCTCACCTATCAACGCAGTCTCATGAAAGTGCGTATCAATACCACGAATGTTATTTCTCGTGTCATTTATACGCCAAAAATGGTTTTTGCGTGTAAATGCTACGCACTGAAAACCGCTTGGGTAGGGTTAGGGGGAGGGGGGAAGGGGGTTGCGTGCGTATTACACGCCAAAAACTGCGTATCATATGCACGCGAAAACTGCGTATCATATACACGCAAAAACTATTTTTGGCGTATAAATGGCAAGAGAAATAACATTCGTGGTATTGATACGCACTTTCATGAGATCGGGCTCCAACTATAGGGGTGAGCCTCACCGTCCGTCCCAAACGGCTGTATGTTTGGGACATACAGCCGTCCGTCCCAAACTCTATATTAGCACTGTTAACTGAGAGAGCTTGACTAAATGTTTTTACCTGACTGGAATTGAAACTTGAAATTGAAACTCAAAAAAGAATTGGAATCGATACGCAATATCAGAAATCCAAATGATACCCAACACAATGACCTAGTCATTTTAAAAAGCAAAAAGGCCCAGTTGAAGAATTACCTAAATGAGAATGCAAGGTTTAAATCAACATTTAGATTAGTTAAACATTGACATGTTCTAGAGGGCTGACATGTTATATTTACAGCAGGTTTATGGTGGCACACCTTTCTTTACTAACAAAAGAAGTGTCTGAAAAGGCTGTAAAAGTTCATACTTGACTGTTAATATAAAAATAACTATGAAAAGGGGGTGTGGGTGAAAGAGGAAAACTGGAAGAATTGTTAGTGAGGGTGAGATAACAGGACGTTTTTACACTTTGATGTTGTAATCGGGGAAAATTATGACTATGATCCACATAATCTTTAGTTAAAAATTCAAAGAGAAAACTAAAGCATTTGCACTTTAAAATAAATACACAATGTAATCAAATGGGGAACAAAGCTCCAGGATGGTTTCACTCTTGGTTTTGAGAGTGCTCAAAATACATGAAATCCTGTATATTAAAAATGAGAAAAAGACTAATTAAATTACTGTGATTTATGCATTTATGAATATATAATATATACTGTATATCCAATTACAGCCTACTGTTTAATGTAGAAGTATGTTTGATTGCACTGTGATTAAATGCCCATTATAACCAAATACAAAGAAATATTCATACAATTTGATAGGAAAGCTAATAAACAAAGTTTAAAATTCTGAAGAAGAAAAAAAGGCCTTATGGCTCTGAATGCAGTGTACATATTACTTACAATAAGAAAGCAGGCTCCTAATAGAACTGCTTTTATTTTCACATCCAAATCCATTGGAAATTTTAGGCCAAAGTTGTCTGCATCAGTAAATGCTTCTGCCTCAAACCCCGTCCACTGTTTGCTAATTCGACCAATCGCTGAGGACTCATCCAGTGACACCACCTGGCATCACACAAGCATGTGACTGTTAGTTTGATGAGCATCAGTTGCATTCAGAAACAAACACTCACAAAACATGCGTCTTATTATTTATACAATATACTGTACACCACCAAGTTTGGGGTCTCTTATGCTCATCAAGACAGTATTTGTTTTTTCAAAAATACAGTAAAAACAGTACTATTGTGGAAACATTATTAAAATTATTACAGTATTAAAATGAATGTTTTCTATTTTAATTTATAAAAATGTAATATGTTCCTACTGCTTACTCCAGTCTTTAGTGGCACACGATCCTTTAGAAATCATTATAGTATGCTGATTTGTCAAGAAACATTTATTATTATTATCAATAATGAAAACTGTTGTGCTGCTTGTTGAAACACATTTTTTCAGGATTGTTCAATGAATGAAAAGTGCTGAAGAACATAATTTGAAATTTCTTTTGCAATTTGTATTTTTGTGGAAACTGTGATGCTTTTTTTAGGAATTTTTGATGGCTTAAAAGTTTAAAGAAACAGAATGTATTTAAACTAAAGATCTCTACTGTCACTTTTGATCAATTTATTTGAAATTAAATAAAGAGACCTTGCTGATTAAGAGTATTATTTTCTTTAAAATCTTACTGATCCCAAACGTTCTAACTGTTTTATATTATATTATATTATCATTACATTACATTACATTACATTACATTACATTACATTACATTACATTACATTATATCATATATTTAGTGCTGGGCATCCAAAACTAATAAATAAACTAAAGCTAATAAATTGCATCCAGCACTAATTTAATTTACTTTAATTTAATTTAATGACATGACATGACATGACATGACATGATTTTTGCTGTAATTTATACATCATACCTCAAAAATAACATCAGAACAACATTTGCAGTCACAGAACGGCCCCACAATCTTCAGAACAGGTTCTTTTCTCTCATTCTGAATAGTGAACTTCGGCAGGAAAGGATGCCAGCTTTGCAGAACATAACCAATAGGGCTGCCCGGAGGGCTCTGAACCTCCAGCTGAAATATATAGCAGTACTGACATTAAGATAGGAACATAGCTTCACCTTCCTAAAATAATTGCCTAAGTCCTTTTTTGACAAAAAAGATTGTTTGGTATAAGTCATCTCCTCATGATGCTGGCCACCTTTGGTAAAATCGCCCACATCCTCAGTTGAACAGGTCATGCAATTCTACCCCTGTAGTATAATGGCCTATGTCAAGTGTGTGACTTAGGCCATTTTATTTAGCCTAAGTCAAAATGCAATGAGACAATTTTACAAGCTTTTCAAGATGGCAGGTGCATCCTGAAGATCGAAAAGCTAATCAACCTCTGAAGTTATTTCCATGATTCAGGGCTCACCCCCTATTGGTAAGTGATGAGGTTTACTATAATATAGGCTAGACTATAAATATTGCATAGTTTTTTGTCTTTTCATTGAGTCTTTTTAGTCAGCATTTTAGTCAAGAAAAATAGCTAAGTCCATGAAGCTAGCATTAGGTTTTCTGTTAACTCTTTTCTGTATTTTTAAACAATATTTCATCAACAGTTTTTGTCTAATTTTTTCCACATTACATGATCTAATTAAGAAAGATTTGAATATTCTGTGTATTCTGTTATGATTACTGTTTTGATTAATATTCTGTTTGAATACACTGTGAAGGCCCATGAACACCTCAACACAGTCATCTCCTCACCGGCCGGATGACCCAACCCAACCAGATGAACTGGATAAATATCGTGAAAGTTCAGATCACATCTGACTCCTGACATTATGCTGCCTAACTCATAATCATACACTGTTCGTTCGTTGGCCAAAGGAGGACTGGCCCCCTGACTGAGCCTGGGTTCTCCCAAGGTTTTTTTCTCCATTCTGTCACCTGATGGAGTTTTGGTTCCTTGCCACTGTTGCCTTTTTCGCCTCTCTTCGCTTTTGTCGCCATTGGCTTTTGGCTTGCTTAGTTGGGGACATTTAACATTTAATTTTGAATTTAACAATACTATTACAACATTGTTTTCCTGTTATCTCTGTAAAGCTGCTTTGAAACAATTTGTATTGTAAAAAGCACTATATAAATAAAGGTGACTTGACTTGACTTGACTTGACGACTTGAATAGCCTACCGTTTTGTAATCAAACAGCTAGAAATGATGTGTATATAATCTGTTTGGTTGTAAAATGTATTAACTGAATGAAATGAAATTGAATATATCGTCCTGTGGAATCATTCATTCACAGACAGCATACGAAGATGTTCAACTAATAAAGATCTTTATCGCTGGCAAACAAAATAATTAATTTGCAGATTTGCTTTTTACTGTACTGTACGTCCACGGCCACTTCATCCATCACTTGATGTTCTTAAATCTTCCTGTTACGAGTCAGAGTGAAAAACTTGTCCTGTGACAAGGATTCTGCAAATATTGAGAAGTCCGTTTGGACAATGGACTTGCAAGCTGTGCTGCTGTGTCCAAAAACCCAAGCCAGCAGCCTGTATTACAAAACGAAACTGCAGGTCCATAACTTTACCCTCTTCGACTTGATATCAAAAGAAGGATACTGCTACATTTGGGACGAATCGGAGGGGGATCTGAGTAGCGAGGTATGTGCACATCTTATATATCGCCATTTTGAAGGTGTGATCAAAGACCATCCAGAACTCAAGGAGATCATAGTGTGGAGTGACAGTTGCGGTTATCAGAACCGCTATGCAGGTGTGGCGAATGCATTCTCTGAGCTTGCGAGGGTACTAAACTTCTAGCCTTGAAGCTTTATTTTTCGTTAGTTTAGCAACTGTTTCAAATAAATACCTCGGTTTTGTTTATTTTCTTTTAATAGGGTTGAGAAATAAGCAGATCTAGCAGCTTTTAAAGCCTCTCTGTATGCAATCAAGCTCTCCTCTCCATGAAATGCGAAATACCTCTAGTTTTTTTTTTTTGTTTGTTTCACTCCCTTTTTCTGGCTGCTCTCTTAAGGGCCTGAGTTTGTACCACAGCTTTGGACTATTTTCTTTAATCTTGTGCAACGGAACAACTGCTATCTGGGATGCTGAGATGATGAAACTGATCAGGAAGATTATTTATAAAGCTATCTTTAGTGGCAGAAGTGATAGGTCTAACATATTTGTAACACTGAGTCGGCTTTGCAGCCTTGGCTAAATGAAGTGTCATCACTACTTTGATAATTTGCCACATTAATAGGTATCAGGCGAGAACCCAGCAAAGAAGAGCTGGAGGTAGAAGTGAGGAGATGCACATGCCTCCTCAGAATGATGTTTAGTTTGTTTGTTAGTGTTTGGTGACAAAGTGACAAAGGCATGTTAAAAAATCTGCCTAAGTCATTTATTCCTGTTACGTTACATAATTGACATGCATTGTTATTAGTATGTCAATAGTCATCTTCTGCCATAACCTTTTTGAGTGACATTATCAATAAATATCATATATTCAATTATTGGTTCAGTTGTTTGTGTTTTCTGAGAAACCTGAAAAAATGACTTGGGCAATTATTTTAGGAAGGTGACGATAGGTAGGTATTTTTCAATATTTAAAATAATTGGTCCATGTGGGTATACCAGAATGCAAAGCATGATACAAAACAATATGATACTACTCATGTAACAGTATACGTTGTGAAGTGGTCATGTTGTGTGGTATACTATACCTCTTGCAGACAGCAAGGGAAGCAACAACTACTGCAATTAAGGGGACGGGATAAAGTCATCACTTCCTGTCCCATGCTATTCTGGATATGGAGCAAGAAGGAGCGCACCGATCCACACAACATACGAGTACAAAAATCACTCTCCTCAGCAGCAAAAAACACCTGCTGCCCTAAGCTATTTTTCACCACATATTGATTTTTGGTCTCCCATCCCATTAAAACTGTGAGAGAAAGAGAGCATTTGTGTTCATGTGACAGGGGTTTAGAAAAGTATTTCTAGTGCAATGAATGGTTAAACATTACCTTCCATTAGTTCCACTTTCTGATGAACTAGAAGCTGGTCAACCTGTAATAAGAAGCATTGTAGAACTGACATGAAAATAGGCATTGAAAGTATTTTCACATAGTATATTTGAAAAGAAAATACAAAGTACAAAACAGTTTGTATTCAGAATTGCTATTGCTTTCAATTAAAAAAAAAAGAAAAGAAAAGAAGACTGATTTATCCACCAGGGTCGTATGATTACTGTCGCAATGGCTGTATGTGCTTTTTTGGAGCTTCAACATTTGGGCACCCTATCACTTGCTTTATTTGGACTCACAGAGGTTTTTTTTCTATCCCTATAGATTTATCAAACTCTGATCAATATGCTTAATAAAATAGAAATGGGAGCTGGTCATACATCACATGAGTCACTTTATTGAACATTACATATACAGAAATAAAGAGCAGTAGCTATGAATTTGACCCGTCATATTCTGTGATCCCAGAGTAATAGGCCTATGCATTCGTAAGGAAAAACTATAGGATCTCCCAACATTATTGGGTAATCATAGTTAATAGTAATAAGAATAAAGATAAGCATATGTGAATCAGACATTGAGAATATTTTATACTAAACAAAACCATCATTAAGACAGTCCAGCATCAGACAACAACAGCGCAGCATAATGTTGACACCAAACGAGTGTTGACACCTGATAAGCTTCCAACACTTCAAAACAGACATCATACCCACGTTTAATATTCCATTTAATTATTGACTTTGTATCTCTATTTTGTTTTGAGATATATCATCATACATACAAGTACCTCAGGAATTGTCACAGTCATCGTCTGCACCATTCTGTCTTCGTCATCTGCACTACACTACCCAGAATCCTACTTGTCTCCACACCTGAACTCACTCCCTCACTTACCAGCCTGTTCATCGTTATCTTCATCAGTGTCACCTGTCTTCACCTTGTTATGTTTGATTCATGCTTGTATTTAGTTTGCTTCAGTCTGTCCTTGTCGGTTGTTGTCTTATGTTACGTTGTGTTTACTTTTGTAAGAAAACCTTCTGCCTGCCTGTATCCGTGCTGGATATTTTGTAAGTAAAGTTATATTGTTTGGAATTTGGATTCTGCCTCTTCATCTGCCTGCACCACACCCGTGACAGAACGACCGACCACCCTAAAATGGACGATAGGGTCAGTTTTGTCGTCCTGGCCGAGGAGAGCCAAAATCTCCCACTCTTTGCCCACGGACGTTTGTTTGAGGGAACCCGTCTGGCCATATTTCGCGGGACCCGTGGAGGCCGCAGTAGAGGCGGTGGTCGAGAGGAGTCCCGACACCACTCTCCACTCTCCCGCTGATCCTGCACCTGATCCTTTTGACGACCTTCCTGAGCTTCTTCCCCCAGAGGCCGTCCAGCGAGAGACCGTCCAGCGAGAGACCGTCCAGCCAGAGACCGTCCAGCCAGAGACCGTCCAGCCAGAGACCGTCCAGCCAGAGACCGTCCATCCAGAGACCGTCCAGGCAGAGACCTTTTCGCCGCTGGTTCCGTCCAGCACAAAGCCCCCTTCACCGCTGGTTCCGTCCAGCACAAAGCCCCCTTCACCGCTGGTTCCGTCCAGCACAAAGCCCCCTTCACCGCTGGTTCCGTCCAGCCCAGCCGAGCCCTCACCGCTGGTTCCGTCCAGCCCAGCCGAGCCCTCACCGCTGGTTCCGTACGTAACCCGTGTGGTTTCCGGATGAGTTCGCTGACCAGTCGCGTTCAGAGGACGCCGGTGGGCCCAGCAGTTCATCCGGCGCCCCGGATGAACTGCTGGGCCCAGTTCTGGGATGAGCTGAAGTCCTCTAGAGATGAGGGTTTGACTGTGCTGCCACCTCCGGGTGTGCCAACTTGTCAAGTTTGATCCAGAGTTGACAGCAATGCTTTCCCGGGCCGCCACGAGTATCATGCTTGTGTGGACCTCCGCCAAGTGCTCAAGGCTGATGATTGGTTTTGGGGGAGGTGACCCCAATTCCTTTCTACCTGAACGTGCATGAAGAGGTCATGAGATCGTGGGAGTCTCTTTTGACTTTTCGCGACTGCTCAACTGCCTCTTCCGCCTTATCTGCCCTCGCAGAGGCCGTGGCCAAGAGTACACTGGGGTTCCCCCCGTGGAGTGTTCTGTGGCAATACATCTGTGTCCACACCTGGCGTGGCGACCCTAAGCACCCCTCCAATGCCTGTAGGTTTTTGTCTACTGCCTGTGGCAAGGACTTATAGAACTGCGGGGCAGGCTGCCGCCTCACTGCATGATCATGCACGAGGGTAGGGCTGATTCAGAGCTCATACAAGAGCTGCGTGCCACCGTCTGTGGTTCACATCACCCCGCTGGTTCAGTCTTGAAGCTTTCCAGTCTGTCCCGCCGGCTCACAAGAACTATCAGACTCGGCTATGCAATTCAGTTCCCACGGTCTCCTCCCCGCTTCCGGGGAATCCGCTATACCGTGGTGGGTGGCAATGCCCCTGTCATGCGTGCAGAGGTCGTCACCCTACTGGCGAAGGGTACGATCGAGACCACCCCACCAGCAAATAAAGTCCAGCTTTTACAGCCCCTACTTCATTGTACCCAAGAAGAGCGGTGGGTTAGACCAATCCTGGACCTGGGCGGCTTGAACCTTTCCCTTCACAAACTTCCGTTCAAGGTGCGCATGGCGAAACACATTTTCGAATGTGTGTGGCCACAGGGTTGGTTTACAGCTATCAACCTGAAGGACGCCTTCTTCCATGTCTCCATTCTTCATCGACAAAATGTTTTCGAGGGGTGGGCATACCAGTACGCGGTTCTCCCATTCGGGCCAGCCCTGTCTCCTCGCGTCTTCATGAAGATTGTCGAGACAGCCCTTGTGCCGCTACGGCAACACGGGGTTCGCATCCTGAACTATCTCGACGACTGGGTGATCCTAGCTCACTCTCGAGACCAGGTTTACGAACAAAGGGACCTTGTGCTCCCGCACTTAGCCCGTGTGGGCCTTCGGGTCAACTGGGAGAAGAGCAAACTTTGTGCAGAGGACCTCTTTTCTCTGTATGGAAATCGACTCGGTCGCCATGTGCGCGCAGAGAGCACGCGCAGTCACTGCTGACTTGCCTGAGACAATTCGAGGGCAAGAGTGCGGTTCCACTTAAATTCTTTCAGAGGCTCCTGGGGCATATGGCATCCGCAGCCGCGGCAACGCCACTAGGTTTGCTTCATATGAGCCTGCTTCATCTCTGGCTTCGCGATCATGTCCCGAGGTGGGCATGGCAACAAGGCACGTTCCGAGTACCAGTTACTCCAACCTGCTGCCAGACCTTCACCCCGTGGTCAAACCTCACTTTTCTATGGACCGGTGTGCCCTTACATCGAGTTTCCAGGCATGTTGTTGTCTCAAAACATGCCTCCACCACGGGCCTGGGCGCCATGTGCAATGGACATGCTGCCGACGGCTTCTGGACAGGACCCCAGCACCTTTGGCATGTCAATTGCTTTGAGTTGCTGGCAGTAGGTCTCGCTCTGCACCGCTCCATGTGCTGCTTAAGAACCAGCACGTACTAGTCCGATCACACAATACCACGACAGTAGCGTACAACAACCGACAAGGTGGTCTACACTCCCGCTGAATGATGCAACTCGCCCGCCACCTCCTCTTATGGAGTCAGGAGCATCTGAGGTCACTTCGAGCCATATATATTCCGGGGGTCCGAAATTGTGCAGCCGACGAGCTCTCTTCAGGCTCAGGGAGGACGAGAAGCAGGTCATTTTGATTGCACCTCATTGGCCCACCCGGACCTGGTTCTCTGAACTTCTCGAGACAGCACCTCGCTGGCCAATTCCTCTGAGGAAGGACCATCTTTCTCAGAGACGGGGCACCCTACGGCACCCTCGTCCCGATATTTGGAACCTCCAAGTGTTGCTCCTGGACGCGACGAGGTAGGTTTGAGTACCCTATCACCAGCGGTGGTGGCTACCATCACTTCTGCTAGAGCATCGTCCACGAGACATGCCTATGCGTTGAAGTGGAACCTCTTCGTCGGCTGGTGCTCTTCTCACCTGTCTTTGTTTCGTCCCAGCCCTAATAAATGACCCTAATGTTTCCATTGTATCTTGTCTAGCTTTGTCTTTGTAAGCTGCGGTTGGTGAGTTTGTTTATTTCATGTTTCAGTTCATGTTTCAAGTCAGGTCTTTGTATGTTGTTCATGTTTTATTTTGTAAATAAAAATGCACTTAGGTTCTTCAACTCGATTTCAGTTAACTTGTAATTAAACGGTGTGAACCCACCTTTAGCAAGAATTGTTTGACATGCATTTATTATTGAAACATACTAGCTTCAATGTAAATATTTTTTATTTTAAAAAAAAAAAGTTATTCCTGAGGGAGTGCAGAAGCAAGTTGCTTTCAGTTAAAACAGCTCAAACAGGCATTTTAGTCTGAGACTATTAGCTTATGCCTTGTCTGTGAAACCGGGGTAATGTCTTTTTTTTAGTCCAACCCAGAAGTACCATCAACATGGTTCCCAGAACAAAACAAGAATTTTTCCATCAGCTTTAGCATTACTGCAGAAAGTGTATGATTCTTACACATTGTATTCATCATAATAATCTTCACAAATGAATAACTAACAAAGCTAAATGTAGACTATAAATCAACTAAAACACTGTCGCATGACTTCAATGTCACATCAAAAAGCTTCCGACTCTTCTGCTGTTTTTTTTTGTATGTTTTTTATGCCTGAACGTTTGGGTTAGAATAGTTTGCAAGAGCATGATTATTGTAAGAGTTGAAATACTTGACTGAAATCATGAGTTATGCTGTTATTCACCTGGGTCAGGTACTCCAAACCCGGAGGACAGCCCAGGGGTCTGTCTTGGACTGGCATGACCATCGGGGCTTGAGGTGGTACATAACCTGCAGCAGCAAAGAAAATGCTTACAGTATGTGAACTCTATAAACACATTATTCATAAAGAAATAAAAAAAACTCTTATCATTTTACCTGCTGGTGGTGTAGGATAAACTTCGTTTCTTCCTGGATGGGGGCCAATGGTATATACTATGGTAGAAAGAGAAAATCTCATTAACTATCAAATGTAAATGTTCAGACATGAAGTGAAAGATAATGAAAACATTTCCCTAGAAATTTGCCTGCCATGGTGATTTAAGAAAATGTACCCACACTGTATGTACCCACAAAAATTGTGCATAATTGTATTGAATGTTCACTTGCAGTGTACTTCAAATCTTTAAAAGTATATTTAAAAAATGCAGGTAAGTAATAACGCAGTCAGAGAGTTCAATGATAGTGATGATTATAGTTTTGTGCAACCAGGTAGTTGCTGAGTTTGGTTGCAGATGGTAATAGTGTTTGCGGAAGAGCACATACCACAGGATGAGCATGGTAAGATGAGTATATCCACACAGGTGTCACTGGAGATATTACAGGGAATATTACCTAAGGAATCTCGGAGATCGCTGGAGACATGCAAACCGAACTATAATGGTAAGCAGAGCAGGCAAAGAGTCTGTATCCCTTTGCGAAGCCAGACAAGGAGTGACTTTATACAAGGAATGTGTGTCTTTATACTGGTCTGAGTGTGGTGCTGATGAGGAACGTCTCAGGTTAACGGCTGTAACCTCTGTTCCCTGAGAACAGAGAGCGAGACACTGCATCGATTGACGCATTGTGGAACGCCTCAGGCGTCACAGGTGTCTGAAACTACTATCGAATCACAGAAATCCTATTGACCGGCGACTGCCCATGACATCATCAACGTGCAACCCGGAAGTATATAAGGGATCTTTCTTTCCATCTGCTGGTTTGTCAGAGGGTGGGTATAGCCAGGCGAAAGGCTTACAGTCACACCCAGGAGGGTGAAAAAAAGCTTTGCAAACATAAGAGATGAATTGTGGCCCTCACAATCTTTGCAATTTTTGTTCAGAGGAAAATTTATGTGGCTGCATCTCTGAGTCAGGTTGACCATGGGACTAGCGAAAATCGGGGGAGAAGAAGGGCTCGCAGAAGTGACTATAGTGTCCAATGATTGACTGTGTCCTGGAGTGGTGAGAACACTGCAACCTGAGTCAACTTAAGTCTTGAAATTGGTCTGGCCCTGTTGGATTCATGTTTGTTGGTGGTCTGGATTTCTGTCACAATAAAATCAGACTGAGGCGCAGAGGTGAGCGAATCCAAAACAAGTATTTATTGAACATTCAATGTAGAAATAATGCAGTAAGTAATAGCAGTCAGACATTTCATTGATAGCGATGATGATAGTAACTGAATCTTTTGTGTTAAGAGTTAGTTGCTGAGTTCTGGTGGAGATGGGAATATTGTTGACTGAAGAGAACACACCACATGATGAGCACGGTAAGTATTAGGTGATATAGGAAATATTGCTAAAGGAAAAACTGAGATCACTGGAATTCAATAAGGGAGATTGCCGGAGACTTACAAGCCAAACTACCTTGGTAAGTAGAGCAGGTAAGGAGTCTGTATCGATTTGCAAAGCCAGACAAGGAGTGACTGAAGGGCTGTGTTTGAAATCATCCCCTATACCCTCATTCACTATTCCATACATTACTCCACTAATGGAGTTCACTTGAAGGAGTGGCTGGGTGAATTTTGACACAGTGCTTTTGTAAAGTTTGTGCTTGCTGTTTAATAATCGTTTGAAACTTAGCATACTGGCAGCTCCAATAGTTAGATGAAAAGATTTGTCAGATGTAAGATGAAAATAACTCTGTCATATAAACTAGCATATAGAAACCTTGATTAAACAATTTAATAATCAAGTAAAAAAGGAATGTATAGGCTACCTGTATGATATTACACTGTAGCCACATTGGACCAGCGGTTTGGAAAATGGATGGATGGATGATTCAGCTGAGGGCGCTATCTTCTGGTCAGGCGTGGGAATTGATTTGGGACGTGACTCTCAAAGTGCATTATGGGTATTCTCTAGCTGTTGCGCGCACATCAGTTGTACACTCATTACATCAGTGCATTGTGGGATTGAACTCGGTAATGTCCACTATGGTTTCGCACACTTCAAATGGCTGTCCGCTCAGATAGTACCCTATTTAAGGGTATATGGGGGCGATTTCGGAACCAGCCACAGGGTGTGCATTGACTGAGGTGCTGATGAGGAACAGGTGCAGGTGATTAGTTATCGGGTGTGTGACTGAAGAGACTAGTGTCTCCATGACACTAACTAGCTCTATGAAGTAATAAGAACTCTTTTTAAAAGTGCGCTTTGTAAAAGTTTTTTCCTTTTTTTTCCTTACTTTTCCTTCACAAGGGTAACCACAATAAAATGTAGTTTTGACTATGAAGATTTGTTCATTTTACAAGATTGTCTGCTGTAGAAAAGGTAGCTGAATTCTCACCAGGTGCTACAGGCACATTGTCTGCTGGTACATTTGCTTCTCCTGTCTGGCCTACATTTAAGAAGAATACAGTTTAAAAAAAATATATAGATTAGATCATTAAGTTATAAAACCAGAAAAGTGTCATGCCATCACAGTAACAATCCACTTCATTGGTTTCATTTTCTCAGGACTGAACCTGTATCCTGGTAATCTTCAAGATCATTAACCAACGCTTAATGTAATATGTAAAATTGACCATTGCAATGTATCATGCACTTTTCATGAATTCAGATGGTTTTTATTAAAATGGTTTAACTATGGGTAATCACTTACCTTGCAAAAACATGATGAGAAATTAATGTTTGTCTGTAATGAAACACAATAGCAAGAAAACAATAGAATTTCATTGTGAGTTCCCATCCGTAACTATATGTGTTTGAGCTGCCACTGTAGCAAAGAAATGCAGTCTATTCAAATGAAATGATAAACTAAATCTCAAAAGTACTGAGTTGACGGTTAGGCCCAGAATTATTTAAACTACTTGCTGAAGTTTTACACAACAATAAAACATTGATCAAAACTGTGAGCAACATAAATTATTCATGTATTATTTAACTAAATTTCCTGAGGGTGTCAATTGGCTGAAGGATTTGAACGTATTGTGTTTCACAAAGAGCAATTACCACTATCTCAAAAAAATTTCAAAGAGAAAAAGAGAGAGATCACACTGTTATGTATAATACATTGGGAATATAGGCTATACAAACTGACTTTTATTTATTTCTTTTATTACGTGTGTTAAGTGATCGGAAGCTCGGGACATGTATGTAAGGCACTCGGCTCAGCTCTAGAGTTGCTGGGTTGATGTATTTTTCTAGGTCAAAACCCGGAAACTACTTAGCAATAGCACTTCTGGTTCTGTCGTCTTGAAGGCAAAGGGTTTTTTAATGGGTCAAGATATTTTTATGTTTTATTTTACGACATAAAATACATGACTTTAAAGTAATACCCTCTTGTGAATTTTACAAATTTTTTACTGTAAAGGTCACAAAATGCTAGTCCGATTTTTGTTAGTGACCTCTAAAATAACAAATATGTAAAATTCACAAGAGGGTATTACTGGTAATGCCCAACAACAGAGGTTGTCGGGACATTAAAGACTGAAGAAATTGTCAGCTTATTGATCGTGACGTTGAAGTCATGTGGTGTAGTACATACATTTATAGCCTTTGTTTAGCTTTTTACTTATGCTAATTGTATTCAGGCTTTAAAATTGATAAAAGTTGAGTTAATTTGTGAAATAATCATAATGAACAAAACATAAGCAGCATAATTTGAACTTAACATAAAAAATAACTTCAAAACTGCAATACTCAAAGACCCATTGGAAAAAGGGGGGGATCAATATGTTCTCATGTTAAAAACTCAAAGAAGTTTTACATTTTGAGTATGTCTAGCATTCCTTCAGCCAAATTATTACGCACTTCTATAACTTGAGACTCTTCAGACCAAAAGATCATGTGAGACCAATGGTACACCTGAGTAGAACAAAGGTGTTTCACATTGTAAACCCAAAAATGGAAAAAAGCAACAAAATGTTAAAAGACATTCATCTAGCACATGGTCACATATAGGAAACCAACTGCCTTTGTAAAAATGTCAAAAGGTATCGCGTTCTGGAAATTCTTACCAGATTAGATGATGATAGCACATTGAAGGTTCCATCCTTTCAAGTATGTTTGTCTGGCATGGAAATTTGTTATTCATACACTCGTTATAGTGTTGTCTGTCAGTATTCTCTTTTTTTGTTGTTGTTGCATTAATTGGAATTGCACCTCCGGACATAAAAAGGCAATGACTTTGCAAACTCCTTTGTCTGACATATTGTGAAGTATCAAGACACCAGTGATACTCTACACTCCTGGAGAACACGATAGGTTGCCAGGATACTGACTGACAACAATATACCCCCTGCAAAAACATGGCTCTTTGTTGGTGTTTTAAAGGGATAGTTCTCCCAAAAATTTTAATTACCCCATTATTTAATCACCCTCAGGCCATTGTATGTGTAAATATCATTCTTCTTTCAGATGGATACACTTCGCTCTGTGCACAAGATGGCGTATATGTGAGTGCGGGTCAGTACTTCCAGTTTTAGCTTTCCCGCACTGGAAAGCTTTTGGAAAGGTTTGACATCGACACTAAGATCTAACTAAGTAATAATGAGTGGATTCAAGATTAAAGAAAGGCGATTGGCCTTCCAACGGGTGGAAAAAGTCGGCATTACATTTTTGTGTACCTCTTTGTAGTAATTCGCTACGCTATAACTCAGAGATAAGTTTTCACTCATTTCCCGTAGATACTGCGGTACGGACTCAGTGGCAAATCAAAATCCGTAGGGACTCCACTCGTTTGTGTAGCAGGTATTTTCAATAGTTTCTTGTGAAGTTTCTAATGAATGTCCTATAGTTTTGTTAAACATTTAATTACCAGAATTGAAAAAAAATACAAAAAAACTGTATATACACATATATTAATGTTTACACACCTGGCTCAAAGCATGATAGCATTAAGAGGAAACCACACATAGAAGCACATTTAAGGTAATAGCCTATTCAATATACCAGCAGTGATTAATAAATAATGAAATAATATTATGTTGATCAACTAAAAATAGTGCATATCAATCAAAGGCAACTCTAAATGCAAAAAAGGGGTAGAGAACCCTCTTCAAGCTACCATGTAAAAATACAAATAATCTCCCTTCTCACTGATGGTTTATCGTCTATTTTCCTTGACATGTCTATAGTGACAATTGACTGTATATGGAGGTGTTGTTGGCGACTTCAGACAAACTGACAGCTGGTAGGCTCCAGCCTATAGCTATCTACAGGTAGAGGTGGTGGTGGAGGGGCATCTGGGTGGCGTACTACAACCCGGCTCACTGGTAATGGATGCTGACAGAATATGGGACCTATAAGTCATTCCTGGACTTTCCCAAAAGCGGAGTCAACCAGTGGAACGTCCGCATTTATCGCCATGGGGGTGATGAGTGCAGCAATGTCTGGCAAGAAGTCTTTGTACACTTCATCAACTTTGAGGACATCTGGATCTGGCTTGTCTGCCTTGTGACGTTTGAATAATTTAATTTCACAATTAGGACTTTAAGAACAATTTTACACTCAAACAACAATCACAAAGTTATACTGAATAGGCTGCACAATTGCATAGGACTATAGATATTACCTTACACCGTCAGCAATCGTGAACTTCTTCGGCTTAGTGAAAATGAACACCATGTCACTCATTCTGCCTGGTTTCACACCCTATTAAGTACACAAAAGAATTATCAAATTAATTTAAATGGTTGTTGATGCAACATACTAGATCAGCTCTTCACACATGAAAAACTACTATAGTAAGGTACTTGAATTAATTTGTTGTGGTAATATAACTATAGTAATATAAACAAATTACTTTACCCAATACTGTACTAGGTTTTCTACAACTATAGGGTATATTAAACTACAATACACTACAGTTTACTGTAGTAAAAACTATAATATATAATACAAAACTATAATAATAATAATAATAATAAGTATAATACAGTATTTATTAGTTTATCAATTCACTGTAGTTAACACTACCGTATGCTGTAGCATTCAATAACAAGGTCTTGTAAAAACTATAATCTATACAGTATAATACAATTTACTATAGTAAATACTATAGTATTTTATCATGTGGTTGTGAACACATACTTACCATGGTTCTTGGATTGTGCCAGCGCTGCTGTTTCAGTACAGCTAAGGACGAAGGGTACAGTAGCAAGGTTCAGTGTGGACTGTGGAGTAGTGCGCGGTCTGGAACAGCGGAGCAACATTGTGGTTGCAGAGTGCTGTTCCAGCTACACAGGAACACTCTGCCACTGAAATGTCCACTGGGGAGCAGTCCTCAAAGACAATCTACACATTAAAACAAAATGTCTGTCATTTTACATTTAGGACACTACTTCAAAACACACAAAATGAGAAAGCTGAGAGCAGGCTGATCAGGTAGGTGTTGGAATAAGCTCAATCATGTCAGGTTATCAATGGTATCATACACAACACTGTAATCTAAGGACATCCAAATAGATCGAGTAAAACGGACCTTGAACCGTTTGGGGTCCATTGAAGTCGATTATATGGAGAAAAATCCTGGAGTGTTTTCATCAAAAACCTTCATTTCTTTTTGACTGAAGAAAGAAAGACATGGACATCTTGGATGACATTGACTTGGTGAGTAAATTATCAGCAAAAGTTTTTTTTTAAAGTGAATTAATCCTTTAATACGTTAAGGCCAACGTATCAGAAACATCTCAACACACAATACTTACTCTATGTAAATATAATTCTGACCCTGTGTGGAGTCCATCTTTCCCCAGGTTGCTCCTTATTTTTTGTGGCTTTTACAACATCCACTTTATTTGGTGGCCACATAAATTCATTTTATTTAACCCAATTAGAAGGCACCACTTCTACTTCATTTATTTTTTTCAAAAATCACAATGTGATACATTGTCTAAACTAAATAAAAGTGTAATTTAGTAATTTATATACCTTTTTAAAATAATCTGCAGCAAACACTTTTGAGTGGATAAAGTGAGAAGAGAGACTGGGAACTGTAATTGCACACAACATGTACCGCAGATACAAAGAAAGCAATAAAATATATGTCTCACTGTCTCACTGGATAGTGATAGGACTAGCTTACAAGTCCTCAGAATGTTCCGACACACACACGAGAAAAGGTTAAGATCCAATCGCAGTTTATCAGGGAAATCCGTACTCACAGTCAGTTCAGGCCAATGGTCAAAATCCAATAATCAATCCAAAGACAAAGACACGAACGAGAAAGAGGCAGCAAACAGGAGTGTGGCAACATCAAACAAGGACTCCATGACAAACACTGAACTAGACCGGGATATATACACAAGTGCTAACAGGGTGACGAGAAACAGCTGACAGGCAATGAACAATCAGTGACAGACAGGATCATGGGAATTGTAGTGAAAATGCATAGACACCATGAAACTGAGGACCTCTAGTGTTAAACCCAGGGAACCACCAGACACTGTGACATAACCCCCCCTCTACGGAGCGGCTACCAGACGCTCCAAGACAACACAAAACAAGACTTCAGGCGGGAGGAGAAACAGTGGAGACTCAGGGGGAGGGATGGGGGGCCAGGTCCATGAAGGGGAACAGAGACACCAGACAATATCCCAACAGAAGGCCAGGACAAAACAAACAGTTCATCAGGTGGCCAGGGCGGAGAAGACCCCTCGGGCGGCCACGGCGGAGAAGACCCCTCGGGCGGCCACGGCGGTGAAGACCCCTCGTGCGGCCAGGGCGGTGAAGACACTCTGGAACAGACACTGGCTCCGGCTCTGGAACCACGGACCCGAAAGGTCTGAGAGGCCTATCCAGGATCCGAGCCAGACGCTCGAAATAGTCGGTCATTGCCCTCCCGGCACCGAGAATGGGCATCTCCTGATCTGTCTCTGGCTGGGCAGACGTGACGTCAACAGTCTCTGACTGGGCAGACATGACGTGAACAGTCTCTGGCTGGGCAGACGTGACATGAACAGTCTCTGGCTGGGCAGACGTGACGTGAACAGTCTCTGACTGGGCAGACGTGACGTGAACCGTCTCTGGCTGGGCAGACGTGACGTGAACAGTTTCTGGCTGGGCAGACGTGAGTAGTTCTGGGATGGTCTCTGGGACGACAGCATGCTGTTCAGGGATGACCATCAGACGACCGGCTCTGGAACAGACAATGGCTCCGGCTCTGGAACCACGGACCCGAAAGGTCTGAGAGGCCAATCCAGGATCCGAGCCAGACGCTCGAAATAGTCGGTCATTGCCCTCCCGGCCCTGAGAATGGGCATCTCCTGATCTGTCTCTGGCTGGGCAGACGTGACGTCAACAGTCTCTGGCTGGGCAGATGTGACGTGAACAGTTTCTGGCTGGGCAGACGTGAGTAGTTCTGGGATGGTCTCTGGGACGACAGCATGCTGTTCAGGGACGACCATTGAGACGACCTCCATGATGACAGCAGGCTGTTCGGGAACGACCACCAGGGCGTTGGGGAGGTAAGAAATCCTTCCTCTTCTCCTCCGTCCTTGATGGCGAGGTGTAGGCTCAGTGCTGGACGGGACCAGCGGCGAGGATCTAGGACTGGGCGAACCCAGCGCCGGGGGGTTTGTGCAGGACGGACACCACGATGACAGCCCTGTGCTGGGCGGGACCAGCGGCGAGGGCTCTCTGATGGACGGGACCAGCGGCGATGACCTCGTGCTGGGCGGAACCAGTGGCGAGGATCTTGTGCTGGACGGGACCAATGGTGAGGGCTTAGTGCTAGCTGAGACCCGCGGTGGTGGATTAGTGCGGGACGGAACCAGTGACGAGGGTCTTGTGCTGGAATAAACCAGAGGCTCCGGATCAGGAACATCAGCAAGGCGGAGGACGGTGTCGTGGGATTTGTCGACCACCTCCTCCCCTGCGACCTCCCCGAGTCCCGGAGAATTTGGCCAGACGAGTCCCCTCGAACGACTCACCATCTCTGACGGACGTGGTCACTGGAGATCTAGCTGCCCCAGCTTCCTCAGTCTGCCGGGCCCATAAGGCGAAACACTGGAAAGAGGTTTAATCGGGGCTCTTCCTCCCCGGTCTGCGAACCTCCTCTTTGTGGTCCCCTTCCTCCTCCATTACGGAGGGTTACGGAATCCCGCACTGCTGGATCTTTGCATGACGGAGTCCTTCTGTCCCGACACACACACGAGAAAAGGTTAAGATCCAAGCGCAGTTTATTAGGGAAATCCGTACTCACAGTCAGTTCAGGCAAATGGTCAAAATCCAATAATCAATCCAAAGACAAAGACACGAACGAAAAACAGGCAGAGAACAGGAGTGTGGGAACATCAAACAAGGACTCCGTGACAAACACTGACCTAGACCGGAATATATACACAAGTGCTAACAGGGTGACGAGAAACAGCTGACAGGCAATGAACAATCAGTGACAGACAGGATCATGGAAATTGTAGTGAAAATGCATAGACACCGTGAAACTGAGGACCTCTAGTGTTAAATCCAGGGAACCACCAGACACTGTGACACAGAAGGGCCCACTCCACCAGGGGAATGGCCTCCTCTTAGAGTTGGTCTAGTGAAATATCTATTGTTGATATCTGTGAGGCGGCAGACTGGTCCTCACCATTCACCTTTGCCAGGTTTTATAACCTAGATGTCCCTGCTCTTCAGGCCAGATCCTTTCTGCCAAGTTGACCAGGGGTTCCCTATCGGTCAGTCACTACAACGTAGGTCATGACTGACCAATAGGAATCTCGCTAGAGAGCCCAATCTACTTCGAGTGAAACTAAACAAGCCAATGCACATTGGCATGCAATCATTTGCATCAGCTGCGCGACCTCATTAGCGAGGGTATATAACGAGCAGCTGGATATTGCACTGCAGCTTTTTGCTTCGGAGCCAAGCACTTCGTATGCTGACTACACAGAGTGAATCTGCAAGCCTCTTCTGGACCTCTCCACTTTGGTGCGGGCATGACAGCACAGCAGCGTGAGCGGCCTTTTCTTCTCTCTCTCTCTTTTTTGTTTTTTGTTTAAAAAAAAAAACTGAGCAAAAACAAAAAAGCTGTTTTCACAGCTGGTAAGACCAGCGAGAGAGAACAGCGCACAGACAGGTGCACATTCCTGTCTGTGTTCGTGGTGACCGTTCCCCTGCATGCTTCAGCACCAAGGAGAGCAGTCTCTAAAAGAGCTTACATAGATAGTTTGCGTCTTTTTCAAGATGACGTTCTATCTGTGTGTTTCTGGATGTGGTCGTTACCTGGGGTCACGGGATGGTCATGATCGCTGCCTCGTGTGTCTGGGCCTCGTACACGCTGAGGCAGCGTTCGTGGATGAGTCATGTACCCATTGTGGGAAGATGACCATCTCGGAGCTGCGGTCAATACTCTCGTTCCTGCAAAGGGGCGGAGTCCCCGTGCATCTGCCTTCGGGCAGTAACATGGGAGACCTGAGGATCACGATGAGCGTGCTTCCTTCGGGGAACCAACCCCCTAGGAACCCTCATCCCTCTCACGCTCCGCAGCCAGTTGAGTTACCAATTGAATGCTCGCCTTGCTCTGTTCTGTGATGCGCGTTGGTGACGTCACGTAATACGCAATTACGTTGAAAAGATCAGGCTTCTGTCCTGACGAAGATGTTCTTTTAGCCTTTTTAATATTAAAACACACAGGATACGCACACGAAATTGGCATTTAAACGATAAACTGACAGAAAGACATTTGAATATGTGTATATGGTCCTCTTTCCTTACATTTGTAAACAGTGACTCGGTACGTCAAGCGTGACGTATTGCGTATATTACGTGAGTCGCTGACGCGCATCACAGAACAGAGCAAGGCGAGCATTTGTGCTTATAAAACTTAAACTTTTTTATTTAATTTTTAAATGACCGATCGTTTCGCTAGATAAGACCCTTATTCATCGTCTGGTATCGTTTATCGTCTGGTAAGCTGCCCTGAAACTCTAATTTTTTCCTTGAACAGTTTGGTACCCATTGAAGTCCATTATATGGAGAAAAATCATCATATGTTTTCATCAAAAACCTTAATTTCTTTTCGACTGAATAAAGAAAGACATGGACATCTTGGATGACATGGGGGTGAGTAAATTATCAGCAAAAGTTTTTTTAAAAGTGAACTAATCCTTTAAACTTTTTTATTTATTTTTTAAATGACTGATCGTTTTGCTAGATAAGACCCTTATTCATCGTCTGGTATCGTTTAAAGCCCTTTGAAGCTGCACTGAAACTGTCATTTGGACCTTGAACCGTTTGGGTCCCGGTGAAGTCCATTATATGAAGAAAAATCCTGAAATGTTTTTATCAAAAACCTTAATTTCTTTTCGACTGAAGAAAGAAAGACATGGACACCTTGGATGACATGGGGGTGAGTAAATTATCAACAAAAGTTTTTTTTTAAAGTGAACTAATCCTTTAACCTGACCAGTTTAATCCTCCACCAGCAGGCGGGATCTACAATGATGTACTGGTGCAAAAAAGGAGAGTGCCATATCTGTGACCACAACTGATTGCACAATCACAAAAGATTGGATACATGAAACACATCAAGACTGTATACACAGCACCAGTGCAAACGAAAGAGATGAGATGACAGTTGAAATAAAGGACAATGATAAACTGAATTATTTTTGTTCTCAACGTAGCTATATGGCAGAATAATACACTAGGCTGTAGTTAAGGCTGTGCAGAAACTTGTGAATGATGCTCTTACAGTTGTACGGTCACTGTTTTGTGACATCATTAATGTTCCGGGAAAACTTAGTTGTATGGTCAGTGTCGGTCACAATGCCTTTTAATTGCTGTTTTTGATCCGATAAATAGTTTATTTACAAATTAAGCACTGGAGATCAGTCCAGAAAACGGTAAAGGAAGGGACAGAGTAGTTCTCAGATATCTTCTGCTGCCATGCGATGTTCTACCCCTTGATCAGCCACCAGCAGAGATTCGTCAGCCACAGAAAGAACCAACCCATAACGACAGCATCGCCAGCAGCCGACTGACACCTACAACCTCAGAGGCCTGAGAATGGTGAATCAGAGGCAGACACAAGGAGAGGTGGTAAGACAGGGATCCCAGAGACTGAGACATCAGCATGTTGTACTGAGGTATGATACATTAGGTCAACCATCCTTGGTACAAAGAAACTGTAAGGTAACAGAGATTTTTGTAACACAGACCAAGGTTTACTGGAGGCCTTGGATGGCTGAGTTGTTCAAAATAAATGCTTTACATGTTCATGAAAATGTCAGGAGACATTTAATTTTGTGAAGGTGCAGCCCTGAGTTTTTATTGATGGCTTAAAAGAGACATCGTCCCCCTTTCAATTTTGAACTGGCTAATGACTGAGATCTGAAAATAAGGAAACTATTTACTAATATTGTTGTGATTGTATATTTAAGAGTGTTATTCTTGTTAAACTCAGCTTCACCAGTAGAGGGGAACCTAAGCATTACACTATGCAAGATGGGTCACTGACGCTATAAGAGTGGAAATAGCGTTCAGTATGTGATGTGAGTTCAGCAATAGGCTACACACTAGTGTTACCCGATCTAAGTCTTTTTCATATTTCTTACAGAAATAAACATGTTGCTCCAAGGACGAGCATCGCTTCATTCTCAAGAAGTGTACAATATATGTTTTTTTCACATCACCAGTAGAATTACTTAGAACTTCAGCTGTAGGTGTTTGTGGGTATAGGCTACTGTGGTGTTTGTTTCCCTTTCAGATAAAACATGAAACCTCAACATGCAACCATGTCAACTTCCTAGTGAGAATCACAAGCTAAACAATTATGTGTAATTTGTCTGTCTTGAAGTTAAAGATTTTACTAAATAAATAAACAGAACAGATTTATGTGCCCCAGAAAAGTAGATGATTTAATGGTATAGCGACTTTAAGGTTTTTTTTTTACAGAAAGAGATACAATACAAAAAATATATATATATATATTGGCGATATACAGTAAGTTTGATTTTTCTTTCTTCAGCCTTTATTGGTTTTGATCATTTGGCAAGCAGTCTGTAGACATTTGCCTTCCACCTTGTCTTTCTTCGAAGTACTGTAACCAAAAAAGAAAAAGACGTGTTACATGCACACAAAGATAAACTATTACATATCTTTTGTGCAAATAAAAATACCAGAGTACTCCCCTTTACATTATTATTAAAATACACCAGTGCACTTGCCACTCACAGTTTCACATTATTGTCGCTCTTCATAATACAAGCAGTCCTAAAAATTAACAGAACATTTTTAATAGTAAATTAATAGTACCTAAATAGTAGATTAATTTCTAATCTAATATTAGAACACTGGGAAATGAAAAAAATATATATTTTTTACAATAAGCATGCAGGCTCCCAAAAGTGTAGCTTTCATTTTGACTTCCAAGCTTCTTGGAAACCTCAGCACAAAATCTGCACCTGCTGGTTCACAGCCTGAGAAAGGTTTGAAGATCTTGCCAAATGATGTGTCTATTGCTGCCCCATTCAAAGACACCAGCTGTGGTCACAGTATAAGACAGGAAATTACAACACATTTAAGCCATATAGTTCACCCAAAAATGGAAATTCTGTTAACATTTACTGTTTCTTTAATACATTAACAGTGGTTACTAACTTAAATGTCTTCAGCAGCACTGGATTTACTACTTAATCTTCATTCTGCTACTGTTTAGAAGAGCAACAAGACCTGGCATTTAAATAACGTGTTTGTGGGTCAGGTTCTTTTCCTTTCATTGTGGGGAAATATAGCACAACCTGAAACCCCCTACAGTGTGGGATAATGACCTAAAAATGTCTTTAAAGTAATAGAATTTCAATTACAATCTAAAAATCCTAAAAAGGTTTGTCTTAAAGGTTAGAGGATATCTGCTCACACTTTATGTCTTTTATCTACTCAAAACAATTGTTAGTTGCAATGAACTTGGGAGGTGGGGGATGGGTCTAAAAAAAAAAAACAGGAAATAATAAAAGTTATAAAAGTTATAAAAAGTTGTAATAAAAGTAACACAATTCCGTGCAACACTGTGGGGGATACAGGTAAGGTTATAGGGACATGATTGGTGTAATGGTTTAAGGGTCGATTAGGTGTTGGGGTCAAAAGTGCAATAATATATATAATTACAGTAATTTATTACAGCTATAATTACACAATACGTGCATGTATGATAAAATCCAATTGCATGTAAACAATACGTGCATTGTATTTTAAATGAATTTAAATATCTAGGGTGGGAGCTAATATTATTTTGTCATTTAAAAGGCTACAAGTCAGTGGAAAGTTGAGTATGTGCCTCACCTCAAAGTTTGCATCCATGCAGAAGGTACAAGGTACACATGGTCCTGCTATCTTAAATGCTGGTTCACCTCGTTCATTCTCAACTGTGAATTTAGGTAGGCAAACATGCCAGTTTTGTCGAACAAGTCCGATGGCAACGCCAGGTGGAGACTGAACCTCCAGCTAAAATATACATACAACATATCATATACAACATAATCAAGGGGTAAACGAGACAGAGATAAGGTCATACCTCATTGCTGCAGCAGGAGCAGACAAATGGTCGCACCAGTCTGATGATCTCTTGATTTGAGTCATTAAAAACATTCATTGTGAAGGAACGTGATGCAGCACAGTAAGTCCTGTTACAACAATCATTGTCCTCAATGATCCTAAAAATGTTGCGCCCAGTGTCATCCTTCACCTCATATCTGTTGTTAGACTTTATTCCACAGCAAGCTTTACAGAATGAAAAGGTAGGAGATAAGTGTGTTGCTCATTTGATTTCACTGGATTTCGTTCATAAAATGCTGATGAACAAACCTTCTACAAGATTTTCTTCCAGAGTTTTTTCTTTGTAGACAAACAATTGATCAATCTAAAATAAACATGGAAATTACAGTCTTAATCAGAATAACATACACATAATGATAAACATAATTATTTATTATTGTTGGAAAAAGCATCTCCAGCCTGACCCAGGTTAAGGTCTCCAGATGAGAAGGACAGTGGTACGGGTCTGAGAAAGGTATCATTGCGGTGTCCTCTGGAGCATAAACAGAAATGTTTATGTATCAAATAGCTTTGTTAAACAAATTATTACACACTGAAATCTATTGTGTATTATCAATAAAAAATGGATGCCATCCTTCAAACACAACATTCAATCAGGTTTATGATCTTCAAATCTGCAGTTTTATAATACACTGATGTACACTCACCTAAAGGATTATTAGGAACACCATACTAATACTGTCTTTGACCCCCTTTTGCCTTCAGAACTGCCTTCATTCTACGTGGCATTGATTCAACAAGGTGCTGAAAGCATTCTTTAGAAATGTTGGCCCATATTGATAGGATAGCATCTTGCAGTTGATGGAGATTTGTGGGATGCACATCCAGGGCACGAAGCTCCTGTTCTACCACATCCCAAAGATGCTCTTTTGGGTTGAGATCTGGGGTCTCATTTATAAAGCGTGCGTACGCACAAAACGGGGCTGGAAACATACGTACGCCAGTTTCCACGCAAAGGTGGTGATCTATAAAAAACAAACTTGACGGGAGAATGTGCGCAGCTTTAAGCAAACTTTGAGCCGTGCGTACGCACATTCTGGAGACAAAGGGAATTGGCGACACCAATGGTGAGCTGGAGTTAAATGTCTTTTTGGTCACTTTTAGACAGAAAATGTAAAGAAAATGATACATATACAGAAAGATAATACAAATATTATTTCACTTTGAAGCAAATAGCCAGTGAGCCAGTGAGCGCGTTGGGCCTAGTTAGTGAAACTGCTGCATATGTGGGCTATCTAACAGCAGATGAAGTAAAACCGTAAATCTTCATATGAGTCCTAATCATAAATGCAGTGCATGTTCACAATAAAAGTTTAAATGAATAAAATAATGATTTAAACCAAGCTTTACTCGTGATATAAACATTTAGATTAAATATTCCATTGTCTTTCATTGAGTTAAACACTTAAATTACATGAAATCATTACTGAGAAGTTACAAAAAAATTTTTTATATTCAATCAATAGAAATATTTGTAGTGGATGCAATGCTTTTGAACACTTTTCCTGTAGCATGCTGTGTTTTAATGTTTTACAGAGATAATTGCTTATCATGATAATAGCAGATTGTCTGAGAAAATATTTTCGAGGAAATTATGCACAATAAGGAATATCTGTTTCCATTAAAAATATAAATCAATTAAAAATACTATTTGGCCAGTGGAAAAGATTGAGAAAATCTTTCTCTGAAATGTATTTTATACTATTTGATTTATTTATTCAAAAACAAGGCTACTAAATTATTTGTATTAATGTAATGTGACGGCACATCCGTATTTCATATTTTCCTAATGTCTTGTACCGTTAAACATGTTATCACGTGGATGAATAATCATATGCAAATGATATGCAGATGAGGATATGCATAGTAAAACTAGGCGTTGTAAGCTCCATATATGGTTATTTCGGGGTGGAGACGCATGTGCGCACAAACTTCCGCTGACTGGGATTTATCAAGTGAATTCAGCGCAGGTTCTGGCGTACGCACGGTTTTATAAGTCTGAATATTTTTTTGCGTACGCCATTTTTGCCTTTCGGGCGCACGTACACTTTTAGTAAGGATCCTACGCACAGTTTTATAAATGAGACCCCTGGTGACTGTGGGGGCCATTTTAGTACAGTGAACTCATTGTCATGTTCAAGAAACCAATTTGAAATGATTTGAGCTTTGTGACATGGTGCATTATCCTACTGGAAGTAGCCATCAGAGGATGGGTGCATGGTGGCCATAAAGGGATGGACATGGTCAGAAACAATGCTCAGGTAGGCCATGGCATTTAAACGATGACCAATTGGCACTAAGGGGCCTAAAGTGTGCCAAGAAAACATCCCCCACACCATTACACCACCACCACCAGCCTGCACAGTGGTAACAAGGCATGATGGATCCATGTTCTCATTCTGTTTACGCCAAATTCTGACTCTACCATCTGAATGTCTCAACAGAAATCGAGACTCATCAGACCAGGCAACATTTTTCCAGTCTTCAACTGTCCAATTTTGGTGAGCTCTTGCAAATTGTAGCCTCTTTTTCCTATTTGTATTGGAGATGAGTGGGGTCTTTTGCTGTAGTAGCCCATCCGCCTCAAGGTTGTGCGTGTTGTGGCTTCACAAATGCTTTGCTGCATACCTCGGTTGTAACGAGTGGTTATTTCAGTCAAAGTTGCTCTTCTATCAGCTTGAATCAGTCTGCCCATTCTCCTCTGACCTCTAGCATCAACAAGGCATTTTCGCCCACAGGACTGCCGCATACTGGATGTTTTTCCCTTTTCACAGCATTCTTTGTAAACCCTAGAAATGGTTGTGTGTGAAAATCCCAGTAACTGAGCAGATTGTGAAATACTCAGGCAGCACGTCTGGCACCAACAACCATGTCACACTCAAAATTGCTAAAATCACCTTTCTTTCCCATTCTGACATTCAGTTTGGAGTTCAGGAGATTGTCTTGACCAGTATCACACCCCTAAATGCATTGAAGCAACTGCCATGTGATTGGTTGATTAGATAATTGCATTAATGAGAAATTGAACAGGTGTTCCTATAATCCTTTAGGTGAGTGTATGTTTTAATGGTATAACATTGAAAAACATTATTGTTTGATTCAGTGCACTTATATTTGTCTTTCATGGTCCCTTGTGAAAAATAAGTGCTTTATTACATTGAATGTGAACTTGTAGTATAGTTGTTGACACATTAATATATTTTAAATGTACAAAATTGCAACATCGTCATTACAAATGTGCAAATACAAATATACGTAAATACATGACACAAGTTTAATAGAAGTTAGATTATATTTTAGTTGAAATGCCTGTCAGATTTGGCAGTACAGTTTAACCATATATTTCAAAGACAATAGAAATAACATAGCCTACTGTATAAATAATGCACTCTTAAGGTCTGCAACATTTAATATAACTTTAAAATAATACATTTTCATTTCATTGTAAATAACATGCAATTACATGTCTGAAAACATTACATTCATTTCACACTAGGCCATGTTATTTCCATAGAGAGTAGCCTCATTTTTTTTTATATTTGCTAAAGTGTACACTTCTTATTTCGCTTGCCTCGGCCATAGTCCGAATCCGCACAGTGCCTGTTGTAGTCACACAAACAAAATCGGCATAGATAAACATACCTCTTAAAAACTCACCTGACAATTCCATTTTTTATTATAGACTGAAATGATAGAGAATAAAAATAAAATCAAAGGACATCATATTGTTTACTGTTAAATATCATTATTATAATTTATAGATCATAATAAATCCAATGGTAAAAACTTCATAACACATCAAATTGCATTTATATAAAATAAAAATAAAAATAAAACATGATTTAAAAATGAAAGTATTTGAAAGGATCTCATACTGAGAGACATACCACATACCAGTTAGATACAAATATTTAGCTCGTCCGTGGCGCTACAAGTCCGTGGCACTACAGTAAATGTTTCTCTCATGACAAACAATCTTGAGTACCCAAATTTTTTTTTTCTTTTCCAGCAAGGTGTTTGTGGTTGAACAGTGGGTTCACCAGTGATCTATTTAATGACATTATATAGATCAGTGGGGTTGACCCACTTTCAAGTTTAGTTGGTTTTAACAGCTTGAAAATGTTCCGTTAATTCTGGGAATTTTATCTAAGTAAATAAATATATAATTGCAGGCATTTTCCTTTGATTTGAACTATTGGATATCGGCTTTATCAAATTTAGTGATTGTTGCAGATTGGTCCTCATCCAGGCTATAAGGCAATTAAATAAAAACAATTTTTAGTGTAGGTGCTCAGCTTTATAAATGGATGTGTTTCTTTCTCATCAGCCTCAATGTGTCAGTTGTCACTTCATAACACTTCAACTGTGTTTCTGAAACCATAGTGAACAATAGATTTTTTTCCCCGTTTCAAACAGTTTTCATACAGTTTGTGTGCGAAAATTAACCATGGTTTTAATTTAGTAAAAGTATAGCTATGGTTATTTGTAGGCTATAACCACGGTTTTACTAGAAATGGTTAAACTATTGTTAGTGTAGCAAAATCATGTTAATTTGTGGTTAATTAATATAGTAACCATGTTTTATTTAGGTTTTTATTTGTAGTAAAATGGTTAATTTTTGTAAGGGTTTTGTTTCATTGGTGGCTGCTTGCTTGTTCATTTTATATTTCCACATAGTAGTTGGAACATGCTGACTTGAGCTAATTGTTGTAATTTCTTTTCTTTTTTTTTTCTGTTGTTGTTAGGCCTACATTGGTTTACGTATTTAGCAGAATTTTCAAGTTTGTGCTTTGTACAGTGCTTTGAGCACTGACTCGAAGTGCTATCACTAGTAGTAATAGGCCTATATCAATAGTCATTATTATGTCAATATGGTGGTGTGTCAGTTTTCTAATGTGAGTGTACATCTTTTAATCACATTTCTAAGTTGTCATACACCTGTAGTAATAAATATGTTATTTTGGTAGAAACAACATTAGGAGCCACGGTACGTTTTGGAAGGAAGAATGGACTTTTATTCCATTTCCGCTGTGGCGTGCCAACCGGTAGTTGGATCAGGGTCGAGGCGGCTGCAGTCAGTTCTCTTCATCACTCTCGTGCGTGACGGCCATCTTCCTTCAGCTCGAGAAGACTGTTCCTGCAGACATGGCCGACTATTCTAACGTGGCTCCGCCGTCCTCAAACTCCGGTGCAGGGATGAACGATGCTTTTAAAGACGCCCTTCAGAGGGCCAGACAAGTGAGTTACTGTTACTTCGAAATAGTCTGAAAATATTTTGTATATTCAAGCTTTCCGCGTAAAAACCAAAATGAAGCCTAGCTAGCTCGTTAGCTAACGTGCTAATGTGAGGCCTTGATGCGTTGCAACAAAGAGGTTTCAGTTTAGCGTTTCCCCCTTATTATTTACTTCCTTATTTCAAGGTTTAGCGAAAGCAGAATTGTGTTTTATAAATAATACTGATGTCCTATAGACTAAAGGGCAAACAAATAGTTTTAGTTCTACTTCCACATAACTAGATATTTACGTGAGCCCTAATTTACATAACTTGCACACAAACAGGCACTTATAGGTGGATTGAGGCCATTAGATATAGGATGGCCTCAAATAGATTCCATAGATGGTTTCGTTTCAGTCATTCTATTGGCTAAGTCAGCGAAGTTTCTACTATTGTAGCGTTATAGGGAACCGAAACTTTCTACTTCGTTTTTTTTGGTGCTGCTGAGTCGTAACTAGTTTTGTTCCGGAGAGCCGTAGAGACTCAGATAGGCCTCATACTGTTACAGCTTTATGATTAACTTATACAGAATAATCGAAAACCGTTTAACTTTGTAATTCACTATCTTTTTAGATAGCGGCAAAAATAGGAGGTGATGGTATACCCCCCTCTCCATCTTCCAATGAGTTTGGTTATGGAGGACAGAAGAGACCGCTTGAAGATGGAGGTAAGTTCACAAGAGACCATGTTGCGGCTTTATTATTGTGCATATTGGTCAGTTAACCACATTATTATTGACTTAACCCTATTGTATTAATTTATAATCTTAATCCTGGGGAATTGATTAAGTTTTATTTTTTTATTATTATCATTAAATGAATGTGCTATATTTTGAGCCACCCTTTTAAGTAATGCCACATGCATGTTATTTTCATAAAACAATAACAATGTTATACTATTTTTGCTGTAAACTCTGCATGAAACAAAATTTGTCATTATCTTAAGAGAATTTTTTTTGAGGTCTGTTACATCGCTTAAAATAAATGAAACTAATATGTAAATCTTTTAAGTACATTCGAGCACTAGGTCGAGCGTGTGTCCAAGGCTTTCTGTAAAAATGCTGTATTGAAAGAGTAATACAAAACTTAATAAACCAAATGCAAGATTCCTAACCAAGAGATGGCAAAAAAGAGCCTGTACAAACACAAAGGGTGCTTGGATGGTCTCATCGTGCTGCTTCAAAACTTTTCCATGCGTGTTTTCCTACCTTATTTGTGGTGTGAGCACTTACTCGTAAGCAGTTAGGAAATTATAAATCTGTTTAACTATAAAATGAATCTATGCATAAAAGTACAAAGTCACATTTTGGTTATTTTCACTTTCACCTCAGTTCCACTGTTTTGCTCAGTCTCTACCATTGTATTTGTGTCCTAAAACACATGTACATATAAATACAGGACTCTGAAATCCCTAGTTGATTAGAACAGTGTTACTTCCTATAACATACACATTTACTTTTAATAGGCTCTGCATTTGTATATATAAATATACTTTTTTTTTCAAAGCCTGATTTGTAACCCCAAAAAGGCTTTCTCTTTTTAAATTAATCCAAAAAGTACACGTTTATTAAAGTAACAAATTAAGATAGTTTAACCATCAATTACAAAGAATATTAATCTTAAAAGAATTACAAGAAAAACAAATAAAACAAAAAGCCTCAAGCCCAGGACCACACTGGAAAAAGGAGCGTTTTATGTCTGTTAAATGCTGGTAATCCACAGCACCTGTCACTCAACTCCACCCTGCAAACACACAAGACACACACAAAACAGAACACAAACCTCACCACAAGGAGTTGGAGCTATCGGGTGGTGCAAAAACCAACGGTGGTCACTTTTGTGACTTTATTTAAACTACTTAGCCTTCTCGAATCATGTCGAAAATAGGTTTCATGGCATTCCAATTAAGCAGTTTTTTTTTTTTTTTTCAATCTAGACAATTTTTCTGCCTAAAATGACTATCAGAGGGTTAAAGGCTTTTCTTATGGATTGTTTGCTGTAATCAGCTGATATGTAGTAATTATATGGTTAACTTGGTCTTTTTGTCCTCTTTAGATCAACCAGAAACCAAGAAGGTTCCACCAAGCGATCGTAAGCATTGATTGATACACATTGAACTGATTACCTATTAAATGTCTTACAAAGATGTGGCTATGTTGTTTGGTCATCTCATAAGTTCATTCTTTTATTTGCACCAGCTTTTTCATCTGTAATGGGAGGCATGGGTGGCCCAAGGTACATTTATTTCTTTTAAACAAAGTATTTCATGAAAATATATTTAAAATAATAATGCATTCTTTTAAAAACAAAGTACATTTCTGCTTTGCTTATTTCTTTTAATGATGGTATGTTATAGGTCTATATCAGAAGAGTACAAGGTTCCAGATGGCATGGTCGGCTTCAGTAAGTTGTCCGATTCGTTTTTTCCGAATTCATATCCACGACTAGAGGCTTTGGAGGACTTTCATTTAAATCCCATCAATAATGCAGTGTTAATTAATCACTCATCTGCAGTCATTGGAAGAGGAGGAGAACAGATTTCAAGAATCCAGCAGGACTCAGGCTGCAAAATACAGATTGCTCCTGGTGAGTCAAAATGCGGTGCCCTGACATTGTGTTTCTTGAGTCTGAGGCTCTTTGAAGCATAGATTAAATGACTCTTATTCTGCACTCTACCCAACAGACAGTGGTGGCATGCCTGAGAGGTCGGTGACATTAACCGGCTCACCTGATGCAATCCAGTGAGTATCTCCACACGTTTAAAAACATTTCATGGTTAAACTGGGTGTGGTGTTTTAGGAGTTGGTGAAAACAAATGTACATTTTCCATAATAGGGGTGCAAAGAGGTTACTCTCAGAGATTGTCGAGAAAGGCAGACCTTCTCCAGCATTTCACCACAATGATGGACCAGGGATGTCTGTTCAGGAGATTATGGTCCCAGCCTCCAAAGCGGGTCTGGTCATTGGAAAGGGAGGAGAAACAATCAAACAGTTACAGGTAAGGTGCACAGATGTGGTTTATTTAGCATTCATTCAAATTTCAAAGCTGGTTTGGAATTCCTACTTGTTCTCTGACTTCGGACCATGAAGGTTTTAATCTCTTCAATTACTAATTGAACTGAATCCTGCTGAGAGGGTGAAAAAAATAATCTATTCTTTCACCTATGCTCTCAATATTCTTTAATCCCTCACTAGCTTGTACTATTTTGAACAATGTCAGAAACAAGTTTATTATTAAGTGCTTCGTGTTTATTGCATCTTTAAGATGAATCGCTTGTATTCCTCATTTGTGAGTCTCTTTGAATAAAGGCATCTGCTAAATGAATAAATATAAAATGTAATTGTTCAACATTTGTTAACAGGAACGTGCTGGAGTCAAAATGGTCATGATTCAAGATGGACCCCAAAACACAGGTGCTGATAAACCGCTCAGGATCTCTGGCGATCCTTTTAAAGTTCAGGTGAGTACATTAAGGCATTGCTACATCGTAATTATACCAAATTATGGGTAATATATCTATTTTTAAATGGCATGTCTTGGTCTGTACAGCAAGCTAAAGACATGGTGATGGATCTGATCAGAGATCAGGGTTTCCGGGAACAGAGAGGAGAATATGGTTCTAGAGCTGGAGGTGGTGGTGGTGGCAATGGTGGTGGAGGAGGAGGAGGAGGAGGAGAAGGTGGTCTCGATGTAAGTATTGTTTGATTGAACCTAATATTTTGAGATTAATGCAATTTTGAAAGGCAATTGACTATTGAAACTATTTTGCTGTTTCTTTAGGTCCCTGTGCCGAGGTTTGCAGTGGGAATTGTGATTGGCAGGAATGGTGAAATGATCAAGAAGATTCAGAATGATACTGGTGTGAGGATTCAGTTCAAACCAGGTGAATAAGTTTATATGCACTTCAATGTAAAAGCAAAAAATAAATCGGATTCGGATCTTTGACACAAATGCTTGTCCTTTGCTTTAGATGATGGCACTACACCAGAGAGGATCGCTCAGATTATGGGACCTCCAGACAGGGCTCAGCACGCAGCAGATATAATAACTGATCTACTGAGAAGTGTGCAGGCAGGGGGCCCCCCTGGTCACGGTGGGGGCAGAGGGAGAGGCCGTGGGCAGGGAAACTGGAACATGGGCGGCCCTCCTGGAGGCCTGCAAGAATTCACTTTCACTGTGCCTTCCATGAAGACCGGCCTCATTATTGGCAAAGGTTAGTTGTTGCTGATAATTACTTTACCTTTGAAAGGATATGCAATTTTATGTTGTTAATTGGGTAAATGAATTAACTTTTTTATATATTCTCTGTCTGTGTCTCTCTAGGGGGTGAAACAATTAAGAGTATCAGCCAGCAGTCCGGAGCCAGGATAGAATTACAAAGAAACCCTCCACCCAATTCAGATCCTAATATAAAGATATTCACAGTCCGTGGATCACCCCAACAGATTGATTACGCCAGGCAACTGGTTGAGGAAAAAATTGGAGTTGAGTGCCTTGGTTTCCTAACCAAATTTTGCTACTTTTTTGGGTGAACATGAAATGCTGCTCAGACACTTTTTTTTTGTTTGTTTCTTTTTGTTTTGTTTTTGCCTATTGACAAGCGCTAGTGTGAGGGGGTTATGAGATAGCCGCAACTTTAGTTAAAAGAATACGAAGATGTTTTCTTTTAGAGAAAAATATCGCAGACACTGGACAAAAATGAAACTTCCTACAGTGCATGTTGACCGCCTGCTTTTGCGCACTCTATCAAATGGAGTATGCTTTGAAAGTACAGCTTAAAAAAATCAAATAATATATATAATTTAGTCCCACCCATTCCAAGTCATGAAGAGAACAGACTTTTTGAGGATGAGGGAAGGTTAATGTTTTTGATTAAAGATTATGAGGGCATATGAATTAAGTACTACAACAATCTGTAAAAAAAAACAGAGAATTGTCAATTTTGATTTCATACTGACTCTAAAATGTTTATTTTGGTTTATCATAGGGTCCAGTTAGCCCTATGGGTGGCCCTCATGGTGGTCCGGGTCCCCACGGAGGTCCTTCTCATGGCCCTCCTGGTCCACAAGGACCTCCTGCTCCCATGGGCCCATACAACCCTGGGCCCTATGGCCAGGGCCCTCCTGGACCACAGTAAGAACTTTCTGCTTCATGTTTAGCATGTGTTAGTGTTTTAACTTTTTCTTAAGAAATCAGTTCAATTTGAGATTAACTTAGTGCTGCTTTTTTTTTTATCCTCAGTGGTCCTCCAGCACCATACCAGCCTCAAGGCTGGGGCAACGGATACCCCCACTGGCAGCAAGGGCAGCCAGATCCCAGTAAGTGCTCATATCTGTGCAAATTAGGGTTGGTTCAGAGTGGCATTACTCAAGTTCTTTCCTCATTGCCACTTCAGTTGCCTGTTGGAGGAAAAATGAAATTGGCTAAGCGGTTGTTTGTTCTCCAGATAAAGCAGCAGCTGATGCTAATGCTGCTGCATGGGCAGCCTATTATTCTCAGTACCAGCAGCAGCCCCAGGGCCCCATGACACCCACCTCAGCAGCCCCAGGCACAGCCCAGTCCAATGGACAAGGTACTTTTTTACCTGCACTCCACAAAACGCCACCCTCCCTTCACTGTAGACCTACAGTCTAGTGTACAGTAGCACTTAGTCGGCTTTCAGTGTAGCCATCACTGCACGGTACAATGTTCTTTTTGTTTTTTTTATCCGTTGAGCTGCGGTGGCCTTTTTTTGACTAGCACTCATGGACAGGGCAGTTTCTGAGACACTCAACCTGTTTGTGCAAAGTGCGCCACCTAGCCTGGTGGAGGACTTTCTACAGCCTTTGAAAAGAATGGTCGTCAATTTCTCAAATTGTACCATTTTTAACAGGTGACCCACAAGCTCCAGTTCAAAGTGGACAGGCAGATTACACCAAGGCCTGGGAGGAATATTACAAGAAATTGGGTATAAATATTTTGTAGCTTCAGGTTATTTTCTTTGAGAGAGCAGGTTAAATTGCAGCAGGGCTTGAATAGCCAATCTGTCCTGTTTTACTTTTGGAGTCTTGCGAGGGATATTAGTGGCGTGAGAATTTTGTTTTTGGTGCTTGTCCACAGAAATGTTGGTCTCAAACCCTGCTGTTCAGAATGACGAGCTGTAGTGTCTCAACAGGTAGAATAGGATTAACCCATTAACAACCGTTAATGAGATTGTACTTCTCATTTTCGTATATGCCTACAATGCCAGTTGCACTTGTAAATAGAGCTGGGCAATAACGAAAATTATCGCGATTACAATTAACAAAAAGTTTAATGAATGTTCGATAGTGTTTATGCACCATAAGCGGAACGAAACAACTCTATTCATTTAAACTACGCCTTTTTTGCTCTGCTTAAACGGCAGTGCAGAGCGTTCTTACTAGAGCAGATGATTCATTAAAACTAGTTTAACCGCGCTGACGTTCTCAACAGCACTTAGAAACACAAGAAAAATTGTGCCATGAACGATGATTTTGGGCTTTTTTCGATCTACACATCACCGTCATTTACCATGGATTTACACTAACTGGCTGGCCCTCGTTGTACAGCGGCTCACTGGGAAAACTTCCGGTGCTCCAGGTATCCACATGGTATTGTGGGAGAAATGTGGTATATTCATATCAAATTTGATAATGTATGAAAGGAGTAATGGAATATGATTGTTTGTCATGAAGTTATAGCATTTGTATTATATGTGGGTTTACCTATGGTCATCATTATCTAAATTAATACTATGGATGACCAACGGTTAATTTTAATAAAAGTAGAGTCCTAACTCAATGTCAGAATATTTCAATTTTACCATGTGAGGTTTTACATTTTTTACAAATTGTTTTTGTTAGTAAACAACTTTCCGTCTGCATCCCAACTCGAGCTACTGGTACTGACAAATGTGCATTTCTAGAAGACAAAACTATACGTACTATATTATTGCAGCCTGTACTGCAAACTGTGGTGAAGATGCGCATTATCAAAGTCGGGCAACACAAACCATCACCCGTTAGAACATGCAGAAAATAAAACTTTTTTTTAGAAGTATTTAAGGACTAATTTGAAAGTTAACATGCATATTTTGATGCTACCTCCGATTTGTTAAATGTTCACCTGTTTAGGAAGTTTTTGTTATATTCTGAGAATAAAGAGTATAAAAACCACAATTAACTGTTTAAAACCACAATTAACTGTCTGGTTTTGACAACTTTTCACTCAAGAGCAAAAATCTGCCTTTTAAATTTGAAAGAAATAAAGATTTGACATTTATCCTGATAAATATTGATATTGATAATGTTATTTTTTTGGCCATATTGCCCAGCCCTACTTATAAATATTAAATTTGTAATTACTGAAATTTAAAAGCCTTAATCTTCAATGAATGTTTTAATTGAACCGTTATTCTAATAATTTGTAATTTGTAAATGTTTGTCTGATAAATTTGGTGGTAGACTTGTAGTCTAGTTGCATGTTTTGAACAGAATTGTCAGTAGATAATTCAGCAATATGTGATTTTGTTCTGTGTGGACTCGTGATTAACGTCTTTTAGATCTTGTGTCTTCAGGTCAAGGACAGCCTCAGCAGGACTACACGAAGGCATGGGAAGAGTACTATAAGAAACAAGGTGAGACGTGAATGTGAACGTAGATGCATCGATTTCTAAATGTTTTGGGCAGCTGCAACTCTTTCACAGTCCTCTGCAGTAGAGCTGCTGTGGACTCGGCTGCCCTAGAGTAAAGCTGTGGGTTTCTGTCCCGGCTATCGGAGGTCGTGTGGCCGGGGTCGTTCCCCCACTTACAAACGTTGTCATGGACTTATTTAGCTTTAACCATGTGCTAAGTGGTGATTATTGTGCTCTCTTTTAATGCTTTAGTTTTTTGTTTAATCTCAGGTCAAGCTGCTCCTCAGGCGGCGGCGGCAGCGGCGACGTCTCAGCCGGGAGGTCAGCCAGATTACAGTGCAGCGTGGGCAGAGTACTACCGCCAACAGGCAGCGTACTACGGCCAAGGCGCCCCTCAGGCGATGGGAGCTGCACCCCAGGCTCAGCAGGTACACTCCCACTAAAACACTTTGCCTCTTGCTCTCTTCAGATGTGCATGTGTACTGTTTTTGTTTCCCCCCCCTTTTTTTTTTCTTTTTTCTTCCTAACATTTACTTCCACAGGGACAGCAGGTTTCCAGATGAGTCATCGATACAACGCTTAACCAATCACTTTCCTCCTCAAACAGGCTTCTTTTATCTATTTTCTTTTTATTTTGGGAGGGTGTTGCATAAATGTTTCAGCTCTTAACATGTTGTGTATTTCTTATGTATTTCTTCTGCACAGGGCCAGTAATGTGAAGTGGACATAAAGTAAATGCTACATTGTCAGAAAAAAACCTTTGTTAAATGTTTGGATGCAGACGCCATGATGAAGATCTTAATTTCATTGGTTTGAGTGTTTATGCTAGATCACAGACCGGCTCCAAAGTCAAGTATATATATATTTTTTTTCCTTTTTGTTTTGCCACTCTTGTAAATGAACGGTTTGTTTTTAGTCGGGTAATATTGGTCATTCCAGCTCCTGTATCTCCTGTATCTCATGTAGTTTTGAGACTAATCTATAGTCATTTCCATGTAAATCATCTCAGTTTTAATATGATATGCCTGTTGTGTTTTGCAATAAAACAATGAAACCTCCTGTGTTGGTAAGTGGGGTGCAAAATTGGGCAATGTTTTGTGAAAATTTAATTTCCTGTTTTGGGACGGGGGGGGGTCTTGTATGCAAATTTACAGAAAGAAAATGTTGCTCCTATATATATATTTTTTCTCTTCTCCAACTGTCTACATTACCCCTGATTTTTAAGTTTGATTCCTGGTCTATTTTAAAGTCACAACTAAGAGCATCAATGATCATTTGACTGCTTTTTTGACAAATGGAAAGCTATGGCTGTTTTTTTTTTTTTTTTTTGTGTACTGGTCATTGCTGTGGATGTAGGTGTTAGGCAGGTTATCTAAGGCAAAGTGGCTTGGTGTTGGCAAGGTATGTGATTAATTCAATAACTCTTCAGTGCTGTAGTGTTGCTCATTCTTGTACTGCATTTCACCTGGTTTGTTGAGGTAGTGTGCACTGTTAATGAGAGACATTTCCTCCCTCACAGGCAAGATTAGGAAGGCGGTAAGCAAGTATGCGTCTTTACATAAACTGTTCCTTATATATTGTGACTGCAATCATGTTGCAAGTATTTTAGTTTGTTCAAGTTTGCTGCTTTTTTACAGGGCAGGTCAAGTGTTCTGATCAACAGTCATGCCTTGCTAAATTACTTGTCCCCATCATATATTTTAAATGTCTAAAATCCACCAATTGTGTATATATTTATATTAATATTGCTGGCATTTCTAAAACGTTTTGATACGATTAAAAAAAGCTCAAATGCGAACGTGGACTACTTTTTTGTCTACCCATTGTTTGTTAGCATTTTTCCAATATAGGCCTGTAGGTTTTTGGAGACTCTGGCCTTCCACACCAGTGAAATGAGCTCTCCACTGTAAGTACAAAATGTACATGACTTTGCGGCCCAATTTGTTATGCTGTCAATGCGTTGTCTTTGACTTACTGAAGCGCAATGTATTTAAATATCTAAATGTTGCCCTTTTTGGGTAAGTATGTCAGAGCTGTAATTTTGATTTTACATGCATTCAAGATAATGACTACCCTTTTTCACATTGGACTGTTATTTTTGCCATAACAGCATTGTGTGATATTTACAAATTGAGTCATTGCCATGTTGACACTGCTTTAGTAATTTAAGACTTGTCTCTGACTTATCGTATGAAACTGTGAACTGTATCACTGTGTTTAAGTCAGGACGTCTGTAGAAACAGCATCGTTTTCCCAACTGAATTAACACTGACTAGACCTTTTTGTGATTTGTACTGCCAAGTGTTTTGTACTGCATAGACCCATAAAGACCCTCAGCAAATGACCTCTTTCAGATGTTAATTAGTATTAATGTCCAATTTCTAAATCTGTGCCTGACCGGTTTGTGTGATTTTTGAGGTCATCGAGGCTGTCAATTTGATTCAAGTTCTTTTTGATCTGACTGTTCATTAGTGAGCAGTGCAATGTCTAATTTTGCAGTGTCATCCCTGACCTTGCACCTTAGGTTCTGCAGCAATAACACAGGTAAGAGTATCCTAAGAAATCAAAACAATTGAACCTGTGATCTAGTGTAATGCTTTTCACATATGAAACCGAGGTCAATGTCAATTTACGGATGTCTCGTAGTAAATAGACCGGCGCACGCCACAAATGTTGGGATTTAGATCTGCTGGAAGTATGTTTCTGTCCATATGAATTGCATGGCATTGACCTGTAGCTCACAAAACAATGTTTTTCCTCTGTTGACTATCTTTAACTAGGATTGTTATGCTTTTCTATATAAACCCAATGTGATATATTTTTTTAATTTGATTGCCAATTTGTTAGCTTCCTGGTAAGTCTGTTTAGCGTGGTCCTGTTCTACTGTTATAAAATGCATGCAGATGCGAAATGATCCAGAGCTAGTCCTATAAATGCACTTTGATAACTGACGTATACTGTATGTATGCTCATGTTTCATTGGTTTGCAAGCTTTCTTGATGCCCCTCTGTAGTGCTAATGTTTGTCCCACATTGCTGCCTTCATTCTCACTCACAGTGTTGAAGATGCTGCAGGCGTAGTTCGTAGAATCAGGTCCTAGTTTGTCCGTAAGGAGGAATCCTTTGAATCTGTCCCTCTGCTGAACGTAGACTGTTCAAGGGCTCCAATTATAAGGTAAAAATATATACCATGAGGAATCTGTCATTGCAAAGTCAATGTTTCTGTTAGTTTAGGGTGATGCCAGTTAGTTTTGATTATAGAAATGTAGCCATATGTTTCTGTATTATTGGTTGACTAATGGTTCTATGAAATGTTCGAGTACATGCTTTGCCTTTTGTTGATAAGCGTAGGGATTTAATGTGCATCAATGCTGTACATGTGGACCAGACCAGGAACTTTTCTTTTCTTTTTAATAGACATTTGCCAGACTGGTTTCAGTTAGTTCCTTTACACTTAGTCTTTGTCCATTGCTGCATATCTTTTTGTATGCATGCAAGATGTGCTTTCCTTTGAGCAAATTGTTCACAACAGAATTCGTGGGGGTCTAAAAACGAAGAGAAAATCGGAGGCTAGCTGAGAAATTTGGAGCATGCCTTTGAGGTAAAACAAGCTATCATGAACTGTTAAAGCTGTTGAATGTACTTTTGATTTTTGCTGAGAATTGTTGGTCTGAAATGTTGAGGATTGTTGCCATTGTCATCAATAAAATTGTAATCATTACAAATGGTTAAGGTTTTTATTTCTCAGTGATTTCAGTGTTCCTTTATACAATACACTTATAATGGCCTAACATGGAAATTGTGAACTAAAACAAGCGGTTTTAACTCAGGCATTATGCTGGACAAAATACTTGCAGACAGGTCACAACACATACTATTTGTAAGGCTTTAATAGATCATGTAATGACTTGTATTCACAACATCCACCTGGTCCATTTACTGCTCATGGAACCACGCACAATGTAAAAAATGTATTGCTAGTATTGAATATTAGTTTCTATAAAGTGACCTACAGTAAAACAAATCCTTTTCAGACCTATCAAAATACTAACAATAAAGCTTAAGTCTTAAAGTCCTTAATGTTTTAATTCAGATCATTCATTGTGCAAGTGATGTTTGTCACAAATGAAACCTACTGGATCATGTTAAAGGAATATAAAAAATGCATCTGTCCTTTTTTTTTTTTATCCACTTAATTACACAAACTTTACACTGCATTGAAATGGCACTAATAATGTGTGTGCTGGACTCAGCAACTGTAGGCAAGTACACGTCCATGAAAATGTGACACAGCTGTAGCTCACTGAACCTGTGCCTCCAGGAGAGCACTGTGTACCAGGTGCAAAGGTGTGCTACTACAGCCGTTTAGGTGACGGATCATGTCGGTGTCCAGGTAGGCCAGAAGCAGCTCTGAGCGTCTGTGAAGCAAGTGCAGGACATCTTCAGACAAAGTGTCCAGACTAGAGTATCGCACTTTATCCAGGTCGAAGATGTCCTTCAGAAAGAACAACACCTGCTCCTATGGGAAAAAAGATAAACAATTTTATTCTTGATTTACTATATTCAACAAAGCTGAAGATTATACCTTTGTAGTCTCACATTAAGACTCCATGAGAGGAATCAGGTGTGTGATTAGAAAAAGTTTTCAAATATGTAGTGTTGGTGTGACTCCAGGAGAACAGGGTTACTAGCAACTTCTAGTCTGGTAAACTGCAGGAAAGTAGTCCTGCTTTTATCCAAGACACTTTTTGGAAACTCCCCCTGGACCCCTCTTCAACTTTAGATGCATCTAAAATGGATTGACTTGTAAAGCCTCAATGCACAAATAAGACTTTTTTTTCTCATTTCTGAGAAGTATGTAGCTTTCAGTAGCGAAGCATTTTTTTTTTTTTATTAAAGTCACAGGCAGAGGTTGAAGACGCATATCAAATGTAATCAAAAATTCATATCCTGGAAATTAATAAAAGTTCAAACGGCTTAGGATGTCCAGATATCAGATATGTATCTGATTTAAAACCACATTTGGAAGTGGCTCAGATCGTATGCGGAAAAAAATCAGATCTCGTGCGGATTTTTTATTTACACGTGTGCAATAAATTCCGATCTGTATCAGATGCGAGTAAAACATCAGATTTTTTTTGTGCGTCTAAATGCAGCACTAGTTGTTAGCAGATGCATTACAATTTTTCTAAATTCTGTCAGCAAATTCATAAGTGCATGTTTACTCCAGTGCAACTCTTGGATATGTCAAAGATTGAATGCCATGAAACTTAATAGTTTTTGTTTTGGAAAGTGTGCAATGCAAAACTTGTGCATCCTGATTCCTGTTAGTTGCATGAAAGAAACTCGATCTGGTGATTTTTAACCAGTTCTTTCCAGTTTAGTGTACATTATGGGACATGCTCTATGACAGGGTTATTCAATTCTGGCCCCGGAAAGCCACTGTACTGTAAAGTTTAGTGCCAACCTTGATCAAACACACTTACCTATAACTTTAAAGTAATCTGGAAGACATTTATTAGCTAGTTCAAGAGTGTTTGATTAAAGCTAAACTCAGTAGGAAAGTGGATCTCAAGGAGCAGAACTGAGAATCCTGCTCTATCAATTTTATCATTAAAATAAATGTCATGATGCTTTTAAATGTGGTGACATATGCATAAGGCATCAGTGTATGTAGGCATGCCTTTTGAGATTGACATGTCTTAGGACAAAGAGGTCATCAAATTACACCTTACCTTGAAGAAGCCGCAGAAATCGTGCAGGGAATTTTTGGGACCTAGAAACCCCCAGGCCAAGACCGGACTTATGTGTTCACACACTGCATAGAAATGTGCAATGAAGCCATCTTGAACCTGAGCACACAAAATAAAATCTTGTATTGACAATGCAAGACTCCAGGTCTCTGTAACGTCTCCTCCAGCACATCCTAAAGACTTTCAATGAATTTAAGATCTGGACTCAGATGTGTGGAAATGATTCTTCATGCTCCCTCCGAACCATTCTTTCACAATTTGAGCCTGATGAATCTTGACATTGTCATCCTGGAATATGGCCACGATGTGTTTTCCTACATGGTCGTTAAAGAAATGAAAAGCTACACCCTCCATCAATTAGGCTTAGAAGAACTATTGCCAATCATATAACATACTAGAAATATAATCACTGTAATAATGATCCAAACAATGACTTTTCTTTGGCTGGGCAGTGTAAGATCTTACAATTTAGATTCACACAAAAAGAAAAGAGAGATACATTTCAAGCCAAACTGCAGGCCTTGACATACTGGTTGCACACATCTCAACAATACCTTCATATGTTGTCTCTTCTGCTTCAGAACGGACCAACAACTTGATGCAACAGCCTATGAAGGTAAAATAAAGTTATGAAATATCATTGTGTAATTGAAATTGTCATTTTGTCAAACGATCAAATGTTAGAAATTCTGTACACACGGTCTCTTTGAAGGAGTTGTTGAGCCAACGATTGTTCACCACATTTTGGATCGAGACTGGTGGATTCTCAAGATCCTCGAATGAATCCATAAGAATAAAGTCAAGAACGATGTCATAGAAGTTGAGATGTTTAACCTGAAGAGAATAAAACCCCTTCTTAATCAAGATTGTGTGTTTGAAGCTACATTTTCAGGACAGGTCTTGTATCTGTATAAAATGAGATCTCTCACCCCTCTTGCAGAAAGCTCAATTTCTGTGTTCTCCCAGTGGTCTGTTTGCGCCATGAAGCGGACCATTTCTTCGAACACCTCCTCAAATCTCTTTGGGCTCTGCAAGCCACACAACACAGGTCTGTTAGGTCGGGGACTTGTTCATATGTGATCACACTAGGGCTGTAGTACTCGAGACCGTTTTTCTATGGTCTCGGACTTGTCTCGGACTCGCTGCTATTCGGACTCGGACTTGTCTCGGTCTCGGCCACTGGTCTTGCCAAATATGGCTTTTGGTCTCGACCGAGTCCAGGTGTCTTTCTATAATGTTAATAATATTGAAGGAAAAGTGAAACACTGGCCACCTAATAACCAAATCACACACTAGATTATTTTCGCACGTCACGCTCTGCCTCTGCATGCCAGTTAATTTTCATTGATTCACACACTGTAACAAATGAAGATGTCCGCCAATTCTGCCGTTATCAAATTTGGTTTTAAAAATCAAACTTCGTGAGACACCTGCAGAGGAATCATACATCGCGGTAAGTTAACTGCAGAGCTGGAGCTGCTTAGCCTTGACTATGTGTTAACGTTAACATTAGCTAACATAGTAGAAGATAAAGGTAATGTTCTTGGACATAAAGTTATCATAACTTACGTCTGGTATTTCTGGTTTCATGGGGTTAAAAAAAAATCAAACGATTATGGTATACACGATTGATTATCGTCGTGTTTGTATTACGTTTGTGGTTGTGCTCAGGCTTTTTACGAATGAATGCTCACGTTAACGTTAGGGTGAAGAAAACTTTGCATCAGCCTAACGTCATAAATTACGTATTATGGTAGTAGCTGTGTGGGTGTGTGTCATATTTGCGTTAAAGGTGGTTCATTTGGGTAACGTTAATGTTATCTGACATCGGTGATGATTTCTTCAGTTTTAAATTGACAATAGAAAATGTGTTAAGGACGAACAGAAATATTCTCCAGGACGACGCCTACAGAACGAAAGACATTTTTGTATGTGTGTTCATTTATTACTAGCCTATTAGGGTAACGTTAACTTACTTAGAAAATGCCCAAATTAACCGATCAAGTGCTCACTAACGGAGCGCGTCTTCTCATGCTGTTACTATAGTTACTATCACACATGGCTTAATGAAATTTTTTCACAGACGAAAACGAGACGATAACTAAAAAAAACTAGTTTTGAATGACAAAACCTATGACGAAAATCTATTGACATTGACATAGGGAAAAAAAAGATTTGTTCTGCATGAATACAAAAAAAAGCAAACTCCTGTTATTTTTTATTAAATCTATTTTTTTACCTGTTTACAGATAACTGCTTTGAATGGAGCTAAATAAATAAAATAATATATATCATAAACATTTTAATGGTGTTTTTATTATGTAATTTTATTAACTATAGATGATAATAACAAAGTACAGAAACAACATTTTTTTTTTTTTTTTTTTTTCTGTCCTGGACTCGGTCTTGACTCGGACTCGAACCTTTTTGGACTCGGTCTTGTCTTGGACTCGAACCTCTTTGGACTCGGTCTTGACTTGGACTCGACTAGTCCTGGTCTTGGACTCGACAAAGGTGGTCTTGACTACAGCCCTAGATCACACGAAACAAAAGGATACTCACCTTCCTTGCTTTGACAATTATTGAAGACAATATCCTCTTTCCTGTGTCTGCCAGAAATGCTCTAGTTGCTCTTTCACACAAGATCACCTGAATTAAAATAAAAGGTACGGGTTAAAAGTTGACCCACACACTTTGAGGACACTTTCAGTGCCACATGCACATGTCTGTAAAGTGCACAAGACCATAGGAAGAAGTGTCCTCTTGAATCCCCCTTTTAAGGCCTCACCCTTGATGTGTTTCTGCCAAGCCCACACCGAGGCGAGTGCCGTGGCAGACTTTAACTTGACAAGTCAATGTGGCATTATGTCACAAAAGTGTGGACTCGGAGGAAGACTGCAAGGGCTTTAGGGTTTCATTTGGACATGACCGCAGACTACTTAAGGCTGTGTTCACACTTGGCATGTTTGGTTCGATTAAAACCCTAATGAGATTGCTCTGTTAGTGCGGTTCATGTGAATGCAGCCATCTGAACCCTGGTGCCACCAAAAAAAGATGAGTCTCTGTCCACTTCTAAACTATTTCTAACTACTTCTAACATTTTGATAGAAATGAAAAAAAATTCCAAAACTATGAAGTTCATAACATTTATTAATTAAATGTTTTGAATAGAACCACTGCCTATTAACATTAAAAACAGGTAGTCCAGAAAAATAGTGCCTAGTATTCAATGGAATAGAACCAACAAAGCTGAATTTTGTATTCAGGACATGAGAAGGGAATCTTTACCTGACACGCCTGCCGTATACAGTGCAGTTTCGCCAGGAAGTCGGTGTCTCCAAGGCATTCAAGCATTTCTGTTCTGATTGTAAAAGAAGATAACCAATGATCAACACAGTCTGCTGCGTAAAACAAGCAATATTTGCAAACAAATGCTGGTATTTTAAACAGATCTGTTCACATTCAAATAGCCAATAACTTGACTGAACTTTGTTCATGTCAACAATATTATCTATAGCTAGTCTAGCGGACTATATATAGAATTGATTATCGTGATTAACATTATTAGACAATATGTATTTGAACTAATTTTATGGATGTAATAAGCGGGATCATGTACAGCTGAACTGTTAAGGCCCCAATATACTTAGCCAAATCAAATAACGAACTGGTGTAATGTCATTTCCAACAAAATCAGGCCAAAACAAAGTTAATTTGAGGTTTGCAACAGCTTGCCAAAACAAACTTTCCAACTACCATTGGTCTGTAGCGTTTACATAATAGGCGTAGCTCTGGGGCTTTGACACAAAAATCCTCTCTGGTTCATTTCTTTCTGTTCAGGTCACATGTGAGTAAAAAGTTTTGTTATCATTTTTGTAATGCGTTTATTGTGATATTTAGAGGAAAGCACGCAGCACATATTAACATATTCATCTAAACTCTCAGCAGCATGTGCGGTGTAGGGATGTTCATTAACAGTATATTGCTTTAAAAATACTTTTCCATGACACACACGACTCACCGTAGCACTCGACAGGAGATCTTCCCCTCCTCCGCCATCTGCAGGGCCTCCTCGTAGAAGGGCCGATGACACAGTGCATGTGCACTCCTCATCTCTCTGTGCTCAGATAACTGCAACAGATTGCAAGATGGTTTGCACAATTCTTTCAAATTGTATATATTTTACATCTAATATATTCTGTTTCTTATATATAGGTTGGTGCCTGTCACCAACAAGATTGAGTGTTGACTAGGGATGTTCCCCCACGACTAATTCCATTAAAGTTTAAACGGAGATTTTGTAACCAACTTGTCTTAACAAACCCCCAAGAAGACAGTCAAACGACAGTCCGTAAAAGACAAAAGTCAATCCACTTAAAGTGAGCAGTCAATCATTTCATCCCTTAAAACTCATCTTTGATCACCAACATTACATTTAAAAGTTGTTTCCTTGAAAAAAAGTCTTCATGCCTTAAAATAGCTTGAATGTAACTCTACAACCTTGCCTCATATAGTATTTGCAGTTCTATGAATATGCAAATAACATTAAAAACTTGATTTTCACCACAGGGGGACTTTAAAATAGCCTATGAATGAATCAGTAAAATCCCATACTGAATGCTGCAAAAAAATAGGTCATATACATGCGCTGTGTAACAAATTATTGAAGGGTATTTTATTCACTAGGATATTGATATAAGATCTCTTGTTGTAAAGAAGTTTCATTTATAATATTTCCCCTCTACCGCTCTAAAATTTCCATCCCTCATAACCAGTAGTATAACAAGCCAAAATTAAATGTTAAAGGTCCCGTTCTTCGCGATTCCATTTTTCAAACTTTAGTTAGTGTGTAATGTTGTTGTTAGAGCATAAATAATACCTGTAAAATTATAAAGCTCAAAGTTCAATGCCTAGCGAGATATTTTATTTAACAGAAGTCCCCTTTCAAAGCCTACAGTGAACGTCCGGTTTGGACTACATACCTCTACTTCCTTTTTTAATGATGTAACTAGAACAGTTTTTTGACTAATCTCCGCCCACAGGAATACACAAAAAAGGGGGCGTGGTCTTGTTACGCTCCCATGGAGAAGAGGAAGAGTTTCGTTTGTAGAGTGTGTTTGTCGCCATGTCGTCGAGACGCTATATTATTTATGTTTTGATTCATACCCAACTCTCTTTGGCCCAGCTACAAACCTCGGGCAAGTCAGTCAACTAATGATCGAGCTACCAAGCAACAATTTCTGATGTTGTAATTGTTCAAGTTCAGACGGGTAACATTAGGCTAATCTTTCTCTCAAAATCGTTCAATATTGTTTATGCATCAGTAAGTCAAGCCAGTGACTAAAATATCAACTTCACATCGTTTAACATTATTTTAGTAGGATGAAAATAATCTTATTTAAATTGTGAATAAACTATATACAGAAAGCGATCAAAGAACAATCTTTCCACAGCGCGAGTTTATCTGGACACTTGCCAAACTCGTTATGAAATCAATGACGCACGTTACACTGCACAGCGAAGCTCTTACTGTATTTACATCATTGTGTTTGCATTGGTGAAAGCATTAGAGAGAGTGCAGAAACTGCGTTGCAATGATAAGATCTTTATTCTCGTGATCAACACACTGTCATCTGTTTGCTCAATGCTCATCACGGCAACATTTGATGTGATGGAATAGATCTAAATACTTTAAAAACATCTCACGATTCGTTAATCTCGATAGCTGTATTAGTAAAAACGTATAATAGCTGTAGTAAAAGTATTCGAGAGAGTTCCACATGTAATACGTAGCTATTTCATATGCAAGCATGTCAGCCAATCACAGCAGAGGCCGGTTACACACAGCAGACACGCCCCTTCAAACAGAGCGTTCACATCAGAGGCTAAAATCAGGCTAGGAAAAATGCCTTTTTTTTCTAAATTATGACTATTTTTGATCTAAAAAACATACTAACATTAGAAGGGCAACCCAGGAAACATTATAAAATAATATAATAACCCCATGTCATCGGACCTTTAAATGCCAGTTTGACATGACATTCCATTTTCTTTAAGTCAAAATACTCCCTCACCCGTAGCAAAATATAAAGCAAGACAAATGTGCAAAAGAAAATGGTAAATGTAGTCTCGCACATCCTTAGAGTCCACAGATGACAATGTCTCACAGGGTGATCGATGGATGGGGAAAATGGGGGCAGATTTAAAAAACCAAGGATTACTTAAAATATGTATTTAGTATGATAGATGAAGAATACCATGATGCTTTTTTATTATTGTAGAGTCAGACTACACATGATGGAATGTTTATGGCGAACGTGATCGGAAGCCAGTGCTGGCAAACCTGAGTGCTAAACAGCCCAAAATAAAACATGTTCATGTTGAATCCCATAGCAAATGAAGGTCTCTGAGATGTGACTGACATATAGCAACCAGTTAGGACGGTTCAAACTGTCCAGCGTGCGCCACACCGGCACACAGACTTTCCTCTCACCTCTACGGCAGACACGAAGGAATCTGTCGAGGCGATGCTGATTGAATCTCGGAGACAGGTGTCCTCCAAGTCCTCCCGCACGGAGAGATCCATGTGCTTGTCTGCCAGAGGAAATGAGGGAAGATTAGACTTAAGTGCCCTTATCTCACATGGGGTGGGTGAGCAAACTGGTCTAATTCCAAAACTGCAGACAGCATAAACAAAGTCACATGGAGAGATTCAATGGAATTGAAGGACAAACGTGCTTCATTGGTTTGCATGTGAATTGAGCGGATAATGCCTTGAGAGCTTGGGAGTGGGTTAGAGGTAGACCTGTAAACAGTTTTAAGGACACTTTTGGACCATGACCAGCTTCTTTATTTAGATACAGAACGTGGGATGAGCCTCAGTAATATGCAGAAGCAGAACATGCAAATTTGCACATCTACAGTACTGTGTCCAGCTCTGTGTTTAATGAAGAACTTAAGGCATAGTTCACTCAAAAAAGAAAATGATGTTGTTCCAAACCTGTATGACTTTCTTTTCTTCTGCAGGACAAATATATATTTTGGAAATGCATCTTTGATCATGCAATAAAAGTCAGTGTCTCCTATGTTGTTTTGGATCCCAGTGATGTTCATTGGATGAAACATCAAGTAATTGAAACATCCTTCAAATCATCTTTTGTGTTCCACGGAAAAAAGTCAGTCACAGATTTTCATCGACATTAGGAAAACCAAGTCACCATAGTCCATTTACACTTGCGGCTAAAGTTGCCAACTTCAGCAAACGAAAATAAAAGCACAATCTTGGTTCTTTATAGTTAACGGGACAGTCAAAATATAGTTACTTACAAGTATAAGTTCACACTTGCAGTTTGTTCTCTTGATTCTTTGGTTTGTACCCAAAAATAATTTAAACATTTAGTCCTGGTTCGCTTAGCGTTCAGTCATTTTTAACACAGAATATAAGGACACAAAACAAAAAACTGTCTTTATGATGTGCATTTTGATACGGAACTTGCCGAAAATTCAAACAGATCCTGTGTGCTAAACGCTTTTTACTATTGTTTCAAAATGATTCAAACAGAAATCACATCTGCTCTAAAAAGAAAAGTGTCATTGTTCAGCTGAGGTCAGTTAAGTGTTGATTCCATTTCGTTCAATCCATAACCGTGTAAATAAAATATGAAACTAGTTCAGTTCATCAATAAAGCAGGTCTGTAGAAAACAGTTTGTTCAGCTCAGGTCAGTTCTCATACAATATACTCACTACAGTCAAATCAATAAAATTGCTGAATATTAAAGTCCCCGTATGGTGAAAATCAAGTTTGTAATGTTGTATGTGTAAATTCATAAATCAACACCATGGCTGAGTATTTTCCCTAAAAACTGCAGTGAACCAAAGACAATCTCAAAAACACGGCTGGTGTTTCTGACGTCAAGTAAAAAGCGACTGTTGACATTGATGACAAAAATGGAGATAAAATCTTGGGAGAAACCAGGCTCAGTCTGGGGAACAGTTCTCCTCTCCTCTATCATTATTTTACACTGAGATATACCTCACTGGCCTATTAGGCATACCTATTCAACTGCTCATTAACGCAAATATTTAATCAGCCAATCACATGACAGCAACTCAATGCATTTAAGCATTGTGGAATTATAAATATAAGAATCGGTTACAGATCTGCTGATCATCTTACATCTTTACATAACATCACATGAAAAACTAAAGGGAAGTACACTGTATTTAGCATTTTAGGTAAAGATGATGACATCAGATGAATCATTCGGTTAAGCAAAGATTTTAGCAAGAGGTTCCTGCCAGTCCTGTTCTCTTTATTGTAAGTCAACCGAGTCAGATTACTGAGACTCTCACCTTTTGTCTTTAATGGCTCTTTGGAGTCTCTGTTCCAATCTTTGAATAGTTATGCTGATTAGAAGGATTAGAAGTGGTAACAAGTCTGCTGGGACGGGGATGGGGATGAATACTTCATTTGCATTTTGCATGCTGTGTTTAAGGTCGTCACCCAGGTGATTTGAGTACATTTCTAAGCACGGCCCACAAAAATCTATATAAACTACAATGTGCACTGCCTTGGACTCAGGGGTTACAGCAAAACAAATATCTTTCGACTGAAAATCAAACCCCAGTTCGGCCAAACCCCATTCCACAGCCTGTCACACACAGTTTAAGAGCAGTTTCTTCTTCTTCCTGTAATTAGGAGTATAGTGAGTACATGCTTTACCTTCACAAATGAAATACTCAAAGAGCATTTGCATTTAAAGAAAGGCCATTTTGAACTGCGTTTCTATTATTTACACGCTTTATGAAATTTCAATGTTTTCAATCTAATGCTTTTACAAGACTTGACTCTTTGTGATGTAGTCATACAAATAATGAACCATTTGCATAACTTTAACACAAGTTTTTATTTGTCAAACAATAAAAGCCAAAAGAGCTGTTGCCGAAAAGTGAGCTAATATCACAAACTATACATTATAAGGTGTTTGAAGGTTTAAAGTGCCCCTATCATGGTATTTTAAAGTTTCCTAATGTTGTTGTAGAGTCTCCTACAACATGTTTACCAAATCAAATGTAAAAAAACCTGTTTAATTTCCTCACAATATACATTTGCACATCCTCACATTTTCCATGATTCTCAAAACGGCTCGTCAAATGAATCAATCTCTCTAAATCCCTCCTTTCCGCGAGTTTATGTGCTCTGATTGGCCAGACAGCTCAGTCTGTTGTGATTGGCCTACCCGTGTACAGCGCGTCTCCACCGCCCGCTCTGCGTGTCCTGAGGCTTCCTACACCGTAAACTAAACACAGTAACGAACAATGACGTCGATTTTACCATATTAATGCGAGCGCGAGTCCGGTGATGAAATATTAGAAGAACTAGTTATTCAACCTCCATCGCAAGGACGACTCGATAATAGTGGCCCACAGCTGATCAGCAAAAGTATTTCAGTTAGACAGTGATAAACTAATATTTGACAGTAGAGAGAAACAAGAAAATATTTGCAGCCAACTGTCAAAGTTAGGGTTAAGTTAGATCTGTCAAACACAGCTCTTTGTTCATCTCGAGTCTGTTGGCAGTTCAAGCTCGACAGATAAAAGAGAACGAGATACACCCTCTAAAACAATTCAAAATGTTTAAACTCTTCTTGTTCGGGCTTCAGTTTGCAAATTCCGGGAATATTCTCCACAACAGAGCGAATTGCATCCCGTGTCTCCATAGCCGCGGTCGTTTTCGATTTCCCTAACCTAAAATACAATCTTAAACTCCGTCACGGCTCTCAGCCCGCCCTCTGTACGTTGACTGGTCCGGCTGTTTTCAGGCCGGACTGAGTACGGAAGCGAAATTAAATAGAGCGGAAGTACGAAGTCTGACGTAGTCAGGCTAGTAGCAGTGGCATAAATTATTTGTCAAGGAGAGATAACAGATTCTTAAACATGAGAATCAGTTTAAATGCTGAAATGAATGATCCACACTACAAAATACAAATGCAGAAAGTTTATGCTTATTGTTGAAAAAACACATATTCAAAATGGGAATGGCCTTAAATTAGAAATGATTCAAGGATTATTTTGCATAGATGTTACATTTCAATCAAATGCCAATGTAATACTTCTGTGTCCAGAGGCAAATGAGCAATTTATATGAGCATCAAAGATTGGTTTCAGCAACTTGTTTTTGGACTAATCTGTTCATTTAATGGTTCAATTATTCACTCATAAAGACAGTGACTTGTCGTCCCCTACTGGCTTAATGATGCAAGTTACGCAAACACTCCCAATGCTGATACTGGTGAAATATAACATATTTGAGGACCATTATAATTAATAGGTGCTTGTGTTGTTAAATTGAGCTTATATTTTCCACTGTAATTAGCAAAGGACATTTATATGTGTTAAATAGGAATACATTGTAATAATGTTAATCTCATGGGCACAGTATGCAATACCTGCTCTTCCTCTCTCATCTCCATCACATTAACTCCTTCTCGCAGTCTCCTAATCTTTACCAGTATATCTTATCTTCCCAAAGCTGAGCTTTGATTGATACGGTCTTTGCAAACTGATTGTCTCTGTTACTCGTTTAATACAACCCCGATTCCAAAAAAGTTGGGGCACTGTACAAATTGAGTAAAAAAGGAATGGAATAATTTAGAAATCTCATAAACTTATATTTTATTCACAATAGAATATAGATGACATATCAAATGTTGAAAGTGAGACATTTTGAAATGCCATGCCAAATATTGGCTCATTTTGGATTTCATGAGAGCTACAAATTCCAAACAAGTTGGGACAGGTAGCAATAACAGGCCAGAAAAGTTAAATGTACATATAAGGAACAGCTGGAGGACCAATTTGCAACTTATTAGGTCAATTGGCAACATGATTGGGTATAAAAAGAGCCGCTCAGAGTGGCAGTGTCTCTCAGAAGTCAAGATGGGCAGAGGATCACCAATTCCCCCAATGCTGCGGCGAAAAATAGTGGAGCAATATCAGAAAGGAGTTTCTCAGAGAAAAATTGCAAAGAGTTGTAAATTATCATCATCTATAGTGCATATAATATCATCCAAAGATTCAGAGAATCTGGAACAATCTCTGTGCGTAAGGGTCAAGGCCGGAAAACCATACTGAATGCCCGTGATCTTCGGGCCCTTAGACGGCAATGCTACTGTAATGGAAATCACAACATGGGCTCAGGAATACTTCCAGAAAACATTGTCGGTGAACACCATCCACCATGCCATTCGCCGTTGCCGGCTAAAACTCTATAGGTCAATAAAGAAGCCATATCTAAACGGGATCCAGAAGCGCAGGCGTTTTCTCTGGGCCAAGGCTAATTTAAAATGGACTGTGGCAAAGTGGAAAACTGTTTGATTCAGACGAATCAAAATTTGAAGTTCTTTTTGGAAAACAGGGACGCCATGTCATCCGGACTAAAGAGGACAAGTTGTTCTCAGCGCTCAGTTCAGAAGCCTGCATCTCTGATGGTATGGGGTTGCATGAGTGCGTGTGGCATGGGCAGCTTACACATCTGGAAAGGCACCATCAATGCTGAAAGGTATGTCCAAGTTCTAGAACAACATATGCTCCCATCCAGACGTCGTCTCTTTCAGGGAAGACCTTGCAAGACAATGCCAAACCACATACTGCATCAATTACAACATCATGGCTGCGTAGAAGGAGGATCCGGGTACTGAAATGGCCAGACTGCAGGTCCAGATCTTTCACCCATAGAAAACATTTGGCGCATCATAAAGAGGAAGATGCGACAAAGAAGACCTAAGACAGTTGAGCAGCTAGAAGCCTGTATTAGACAAGAATGGGACAACATTCCTATTCCTAAACTTGAGCAACTTGTCTCCTCAGTCCCCAGACGTTTGCAGACTGTTATAAAAAGAAGAGGGGATGCCACACAGTGGTAAAAATGGCCTTGTCCCAACTTTTTTGAGATGTGTTGATGCCATGAAATTTAAAATCAACTTATTTTTCCCTTAAAATTATGCATTTTCTCAGTTGAAACGTTTGATATGTCATCTATGTTTATTCACAATTTGTACAGTGTCCCAACTTTTTTGGAATCGGGTTTGTACTTTTATCGTTAACAGTTGTTTGGTTTAGCTACTTACATCTCGAAGGCCAGACTCGCACTATATGACCGTTAACTGAAAGCGTTGACACTTTACGACAAGTGTCACTCGCACTGGAATGGAACTCGCACATGATTTTGACCACTTCATTAAGTTTTCTTTTGTATAAAGCCTTTCTTTAAAGTGAATTTCGTTTTGTATAAATTGTATCTTAATTTTAATCAATGTTTCAACAACCAATTGCCTAGATTTAATAAATGAGAAGCAAATATAGCAGACAATATAATCAGGACATGGAGACGTCGGCACGATATTGCATTGCATGTGAAATGGAGCGCCCGAAACTCAGCGTATAGGCTACTTCACAGGCACTTTATATATACACTCACCGGCCACTTTATTAGGTACACCTGTCCAACTGCTCCTTAACACTTAATTTCTAAGCAGCCAATCACATGGCGGCAACTCAGTGCATTTAGGCATGTAGACATGGTCAAGACAATCTCCTGCAGTTCAAACCGAGCATCAGTATGGGGAAGAAAGGTGATTTGAGTGACTTTGAACGTGGCATGATTGTTGGTGCCAGAAGGGCTGGTCTGAGTATTTCAGAAACTGCTAATCTACTGGGATTTTCACGCACAACCATCTCTAGGGTTTACAGAGAATGGTCCGAAAAAGAAAAAACATCCAGTGAGCGGCAGTTCTGTGGGCGGAAATGCCTTGTTGATGCCAGAGGTCAGAGGAGAATGGCCAGACTGGTTCGAGCTGATAGAAGGGCAACAGTGACTCAAATAACCACCCGTTACAACCAAGGTGGGCAGAAGAGCATCTCTGAACGCACAGTACGTCGAACTTTGAGGCAGATGGGCTACAGCAGCAGAAGACCACACCGGGTGCCACTCCTTTCAGCTAAGAACAGGAAACTGAGGCTACAATTTGCACAAGCTCATCGAAATTGGACAATAGAAGATTGGAAAAACGTTGCCTGGTCTGATGAGTCTCGATTTCTGCTGCGACATTCGGATGGTAGGGTCAGAATTTGGCGTCTACAACATGAAAGCATGGATCCATCCTGCCTTGTATCAACGGTTCAGGCTGGTGGTGGTGGTGTCATGGTGTGGGGAATATTTTCTTGGCACTCTTTGGGCCCCTTGGTACCAATTGAGCATCGTTGCAACGCCACAGCCTACCTGAGTATTGTTGCTGACCATGTCCATCCCTTTATGACCACAATGTACCCAACTTCTGATGGCTACTTTCAGCAGGATAATGCGCCATGTCATAAAGCTGGAATCATCTCAGACTGGTTTCTTGAACATGACAATGAGTTCGCTGTACTCAAATGGCCTCCACAGTCACCAGATCTCAATCCAATAGAGCATCTTTGGGATGTGGTGGAACGGGAGATTCGCATCATGGATGTGCAGCCGACAAATCTGCGGCAACTGTGTGATGCCATCATGTCAATATGGACCAAACTCCCTGAGGAATGCTTCCAGCACCTTGTTGAATCTATGCCACGAAGAATTGAGGCAGTTCTGAAGGCAAAAGGGGGTCCAACCCGTTACTAGCATGGGGTACCTAATAAAGTGGCCGGTGAGTGTATATGTAAGGAATAATTGACGACAGGCCGTTGAATTATTAGAAAAATAATGCACACCCGAGGTGGTAATGCGGTCACGACGCGAAGCGGAGTGGCCGTTACACCTCGGTGTGCATTATTTTTCTAATAATTCAACAGCCTGTCGTCAATTATTCCTTACATATACACTCACCGGCCACTTTATTAGGTACCCCATGCTATTAGGTACCCGTGCAGCAGGACTATCAATTTATTTATATAGGCCTATTCAGTTTAATTTTCTATTGATTTTTAGATAGGACTATACTTTATTTATTAAAATTAAACTGCATGTTTCCAATGATTGTGAAGTTAGACATCGAAAATGGCAGATCAAGCGCATGTGGCTACATGGTTTTCTTGTTATGAATTGTATCCTATTTTCCGTTATTACAGTTGACTACGCGAAGTAATATGGAACTGTAATGCGGTCAAGACCTGCTGGAACTACTTTAGCCGTGCGTTTCCCTGAAAATAATTGCACACCTTAGAACGTTCTCAACCAATCAGAATCAAGCATTCAACATCCCTGTAGTATAAATATATATATGTCTACTTTTAAGCAAAACAATTTAAAACTAATAGAAAACAGACTACTCTCTTATGTAATCCTTATAAAATGTGCATTTCTCTTCACTACATTTGGACATTTTGTGTAATTATATTTACTAAACGTGTAGAATACTTTCCAAACCGTTACATATAGTAGTATAAATGTTATTACATATAGTATTATAAATTCAGACGTTCATGAAAAAAAAAATAATAAACATATTAGAATAACTTTTAAAATGGAGTGAACACAGCAGCAGTTTTTCTATGAGCGGGAATGGAAAACCCGGGGTGGACTCAGAGCGGAGTGATTACAGAACGCTTAGAGTGCCGAGAGGAACGTGTTTTCGCTCCACTCCAGGCTTTGATCACATACCCCTCATCTTTCCTTAATTTTAATTCAATCTGAAATTAAGACATTTATTACACTATTTGAGAAATGTAAGCATATTACGACCTTAAAATTATGAAAAGTGACACAAGGACAGGCGGGAACCCTGCAATTAACAGAAATCTGTCGTAGCAACGGAGAACTTTAATCCCTGACAGTGACTCAAATAAACTCTGGTTACAACCGAGGTCTGCAGAAAAGCATCTCTAAACGGATAACATGACCGGAACTGATGGCTACTTCCAGCAGGATAAACACACTATGCTCAAATCATGTCAAACTGGTTTCTTGAAAACTGAAGGCTTATGCAATGGATCAACATGTCAGCAATAAAAAAGTCAATATTTATTTAGAGTACAGTCATACTTCACAGAGCCAAGCCCAGTAATAAATGTTACACAAGACCATTAATTCACATTCACACACAGATATCTATTGAATTTACATGACAGTCTTTAGTTTAACACTCACCGTTACTAGGACATGTTGAAGGGTCTGTCATTCCCAGCGCTCCCTCAAACTCCTCCTGGAGCCGATAGGCTCTCTGTAGCAGAGACTCCAGCTTTTGGATGAAATCTGCACTGATGATGTCCTAATAAACAGAAAATAGTATTAGTATATTATGTTTTATGAACAGACTTTCAGCTTAGGAAACATGACTGAGTAAACTGGGTCCTTACATTAACAGTGTTTTTTTTTTTATTATTTGCGTTTTTAAATAAGCATTAGTGTCTAAATGCAAACTTTCTTAAATTTAGAAAAATAAATAAATTACAAAAATGCCTATATTGGCTGATGACAAATATGGTACCAATATCCAGCTTATTTTTAATGTAAGATCATTTGTAACTTGAATGTGTGAAGCATCCTTTGTCATCCACTTCCAGTTCATTTTTCTGTGCAGAAACAGTTATGCTACTTGATATTGCAAACTGGAATTTGTATCATTTTATCATAATCATGAACACATTAGTTGGCAAAACAGTTGTATCATTTACTGCACATTGTTATTCTTCTAATTATGTACCTATATCATAATGAATCAGACACATTCACAGAAAATAGATTACTTCTGCATTTCAAAATAAGGTGGATATCGTGCGTCCCTACTGAGGCCTACGGTGGTTGGGGAGTAATACCTCCAAGCTTTCTTCAGCAATGGCATCTCCAGCTCCCAGCTTGACCGACGCACAGCTGTCCTCGTCCTCCGCTTGCCGGCTCCGGAACGTTAGTGCCTGTTCCCAGCGCCGCAGGGCCTCCTCGAACAACTCCATTCCTGTGGGAGCACAACAATATATCCATTCAACTTGTGTATTCATCTGCAAAAACTTGTGTATGTAAAAAAAACTATGTTCGCTAAAAGTATACCGCTGCAATGGCGTTTTTTACCCCTGAGCGGAAAAAGGGAAAGAACTCTGCCGTGAGCATATTAGGGCCTTTATGAGACTGAGGGGAGAGGATGCATGAATTCTGCTGTGTGCTGGTTTTTACCCATCAGGTAGAGATTCTCTGGAGTGGCAACAGGGATGTTGAGCAGATTACAGACGTCACCCTCATCTCCTGCCCCGTCCCAGCAGCTGGAGCCATTAGCACAGGTGGAGCTACTGGAGGAGTGCCTGCTCCTCACCTGAGAGAACATGTGCCATTTCAACAACTCAATGGTGCACTAACGCCAAAATCCACACATTTTACAAGACCACCCTTTTGTCAATGGCCTTTTTGGTGCAGCATGTGCTGAAGTCAAAGGTATGTTATACCACTATCTAACGATGACAGTAAAAAACAAAAACAAATGTTGCTTACCGAGGCCAGGCTTTGCAGGGAGCCCGAAAGCTTGCCGTACAGGCCACCACTGGAAACCACATTGCATGAGTAGCAGTTCTTTGAGTTCAGATGCAGATTTTGATAGTCAATCTCTGAAATAAAAGAGAGAACAACAATTACATAATATATTCCATAATATTTATACAATTTTTAGGAGTGTAACGGTACATGTATTCGTCACGAACCAAACTAATTTGTCATGAAAACAAGCTATGACAGTCACTCTGTAAATCTATTCCACAAATGAATTGGAGAATAAAATTAACTTTGTGATTAGATTTAAAAGTTAATGCAAACCCTGCCTTATGTGCAACTTTACATGGTTTTTTTTTTTTGAGCATTGATTATTAATTATTTAAAAAAGTGGTTTTCTATTATATGTTTTCACCTTTCTTCAGAGGGACAGAAGTGAGGAATTCAAACGTTTCCTGCTCTACAGGCGAGCTGGCTTTTTTCTTGCCCTTCCTCCTCCTGAAGCGGCGTGCGAGGAAGATGAGGGAGACTGCGCCGAAGGCAGTGGCGGCAAAGAGCTTCTTGGTGCCCGCGCTCAGACTCACCTGCTCAGAGAGGGAATAGAGAGACATAAGGCAACGTTTAACCTTGGATCAAGCGCTCAGCTCAAGGCACACAGAGATCAGACAGCAAGGATTACGTGACTGGAAACGACTGGCTGGCATTTGGCTGGACTTGTGTTGGTCTGAGGGATCTGATCTAATGAGCAAGTTTAAGCTACAGGCACAGACACATACTATCAAACAGTGTCTGTGTGAATGAATGTTTTCTGAAGGTATAACACAGAGGACCTGATCACACCAGGTTTGAATACGTGCAAGCCTGAATGAGATTTGAAAGCTATGGCAGAGATTTCAACTAAAATGTTAGTCTGTTTGTCAAGCTGTCATACGGCTTTATAAGACTTCAAATGCAGTGCTTGTTGACTGAAATATAGTGTCACTTTTACGTGCTTTTTATCTTTAGCTTGACAGCTTATCCACGACAGTGAGCTCATTGCATGCAACTCGCGTATCCAAACACTCACAGACCAATCAGACTCAGCTCTGAAATCCATCCAAGGACAGAGCAAACATGACTAATTTAATGTTCTGCTTTTTCAAAAAGGGGATCAAAACCATTGCAACCTAGTGAAAAGCCAAGTATTAAAGCTTATAAATTAAGCTGTGCATGTATTGCTAAAATAAGTAAATGCTTTAAAAAAAACTACTTTAAACTGAATGCCATTTTTTTTCCACCTCAATTTTATGGACTGATTTTATTTAATCAAAAATACAATTACAAATAAAAATGATTGTTTTCCATTCTATATACATTTTAAATTGTAATTTATTCCTGACGCATTATTCAGCATCTTTACTTCAACCTTCAGTGTCACATGACGCTTCAGAGATCTAACATGATGATTTGCTGCTCAAGAATTATGTCTTATTATTATCAATGTTGAAAACAGTTATGATGCTTAACATTGTTGTGAAAACAGCCATGCCATTCAAACATAAGAGTAAAAATAAAGAGTGGATTTAATACTTTGATTAATCTGGGATGCATTCAATTGTTCAAAAGTGACAGTGAAGACATCGTTTATAATGTTACAAAAGATTTCTTTTTAATAAATGCTTTAATAAATTGAAGAAAATTATTTGATAAATGCTGTTCATTTCACTTTCTATTCATCAGAGAATCCTTAAAAAATATCACCATTTAAACAAAAGTGTTAATCAGCACGACTGTTTTCAACATTAATAATAAGAAGAAATGTTTCTTGAGCAGCAAATCATCTGACAATTCAAAAGATGCTGAAAATTGGGCTCTGACATCACAGGAATACATTACAGTCTAAAATGTATTCAAATAGAAAACAGTCCTTTGAGTTTGTAATAATATTTTGCAATATTAGTGTTTTTTTCTTGTTTGTGAAAATAAATAAATGTGTAGGCTATATATATATATATAGAAATATATAAACTAAATTGTAAACATCTAAGCCCAGGGCTGCATTTCCAAATAGCATTGTAAGTCTAAGTAAGATTGTAGAACGGTTGCCACCAATTTTGAGAAACGCAGCCCAGGTTGACAACCCTGGATTTAAAACCAATTTCTGGATGCCAATGCACAAGTCAATAAGCTTGTGAAACAGAAGTGCCTGGCTTTATTTCTGCCCAAAGTTGGTCAGTTTACCTGTGGAAGAGAATAATAAACCGACAGTGGAAGGTCCACAAAGTGCAAAGCGGCCACCTTCATGGACACGCGAGAGCTCGTGAACACGTCCTCCGTCATGATCCCATAATCCCTCGGGATGAGTCTCTCTCGACCACAGCTCTTTCTCCACTTCACCAATACAACCTGAAAAAATTAAAAAAAAACACATCACTTGTGTCATATCTACATGTATTTAAATCAGCATCTATCAATGGAAAGTAGGAATGACCACCTGACCAGCCAAACCTCAAATGACACTTTTCAAGAGTCTTATTAATTGTTCACTTGAATCTGACACACACACACACACACACACACACACACACACACACAGAGAGAGAGAGAGAGTTGTTTAAAATAATTTCAAACAGTTATTCTCTAATGGTCATTGACCAGTAGAGAATAACGTTTTGAATATTATGAACTCTTCTTCTACGTAACAGCCCAAAACATGCAATCTTGCTCCTTGAGAATCAAGAAAACACGCTTGCATCAAGACTTCCAAACCAATAGAGGTTAAATAACGATCATGTTAACGGCGTGATTCAATGTTTGTTAAAAACACCACTGATCCTGGCTCAGATAAAAAGTATGACCTTTATAAAAAAAAGTATGACCCACATTTATCATTTTGTATATTTCGATCGCCGCTTTAACTCTGTGTTAAACAAATTAATAATAACAGGCAACATCATACATTCTGAGAGTGATGGCAGTGAATGTGGGTTATAATCTTAATACAACATGAGAAACATAGGGTAATGCTTACATTTTTATGCCTTATATCGGCAACACACGCCACCTGTCCTCTATCACTCAATGCGATAACTGCGCGTGTGAGTTCGTGTGGAGGAGGCAAACAGAGTGACGCCGCTAGAACTCACTTCCGGTGCCACTGTAAGGTTTCAGAATAAAAGTTTTCAAAATGTAAAAAATAAATAAACAAACTACATAACTAACTAAAAATAAATAAACCATTTAAATAAAACAATTTTTTTTTTCAATAAATAATATTTGATTTAAAATAATAAGTTATAAGATATAAATTAATAATAAAGAAATACATTTGATTAAAACAAATGACTAAAATAAATAAAATTGTATTTAAATACCTACAATTATTAAAATAAATAAATTCAATTTGATATAAATATTTGATTAAAAATATTACAATAAATAAATATACACAATTTTATTTAAATTAAAATAAACTAGATAAATAATAAATTAATTAATACATCGGATTAAAATAAGTAAATACAATTTTATTTAAATAAATAAATAAAAATGTGATTTAAAAAATACAATTTAATTAAATAAATACAATTATTAGTCAATATAAATTGAGATAAAATTTTTTTTTAAATTAATACATTTGATTAAAATAAAATTGGTTTAATTTGGTTTGAATAAAAATAAAGTATATTAAAAGTATTTATATATAAATACTAAATAAATGTTTAAAATAAATACAATTTTATATAAATAAATAAAATAAATGCATTGATAAAAATAAATAAATAACTAAAACTTGCATTTAATAAAACTAAATAAATAAAAATTAGAAGTGTATAATAATAAAATATAAAAATAATAATAATACAAATAATATTATTAAACTAACTACATAAATTACAATAAAATGTAATAAAATAAATTAAATGTGTTATAAATAAATAAATGATAAATTAATACATAAAAATACTTATATTAATAAAATACATCTAACTCACATCTACAGTGTGATTAGAAGAAGAAAAAACCCGCAATGATGTAATATTAACACAAACTAAATAGTTCACACATTTAAAATTATTAAACAATTGAAATAATAAAACTTTAGAATGGGGGTCCCTCGCACGAGATGTGTGGGCCTGTGGCATAAAAGACAGAAAAGGCCTGCAGGTGTAGTTCTCTCTGTGGCCGCACGGGGGCGCCTGGGCTGGGGCGATCACAGAACCCGCTCAATGCGCTTGTGCTGCTGCTAGTCGCTCCGCTCGTCCACACTAGGCGGCGTTCACTCGCTCACTCTGACTCTCACTCCGCGCAACCGGAAGGAGCTGTTTGAATGTGTCATACCATGTAGCTCCAGTCTGAAGTTAAACAGTCCGATGATGCCAGGCGTTTGAAAACCCGCTTTCTGCGAACGGAAGAATACTACAGATAATGTAGCTGACACAAGCCGAAGGACCGCCATCTTTCAACCGCCACTCTCTCCATCAGCAGATCAGAAGCGATAGTCGATCCATATTTAAACCATCGTCCATTTCCCTAGAGGTGAGCTTCTATTATATCAGCGGCTGTGTGCGATCTGAAATATGTCGTATTTGAAGCTTTCCTGAGTGAATATTAACCTGTGCATTGATTCTGTGCAGTGATAACTGTGATGTTGTGATGTGAGCTGTCACATGATGTGACTTTAGCTTTAGCCCGTCGCATTCACACGCCTTCTGCCTGCCCTTCATTCACATTAAACGCCTCACATTACTCATTCAGTGACAGTCTGCAGGGGTTTCAGCTGTTCTTGTGGTTGGAACTATCGAAAGATTTGTAATTGTTGGAAAAACTGCGTTGAAGTATGTGCGTGACAGGCAGCAGGCAGCTAAGTTAGTTGCTAAGTAGCCTAGCGAATATTCTGGCTAATGCTGACGCGTTACTGGAGTGACGTCACACATACAGCTGAGGCCCGTTACTGTACATTAATATACTGTACTGCACTAAATGGAGCCCGCCTAGTGTGCAACTGTTTGTTACATTTATGATGTATTGTATTCTTTAATATTTGTAACATTTAATTAATAAAAAACTAAACTGTACGTTAATATAGGTGACTGACTGTACATTAATGCACAATGCTATGTGAGTATACTGACCAACAGGATAATTATAATGATCACCTTGAATAATTATTGCTATTAATAATGACTCACTAGTATCTGAAATTCCCTAACTAATTTAAAACACTTTTTGCACGTTCGTGGTTTTCTGATGTCGGTTTATGGTCATGCAGGTAAACAAACAGAATAATTTATTATTAATAATAAGTGTTTTATTTAATTTAATTTTAGTTCATAAAATTAAGGGGCCGCAAGGTAATGTTAGGGGATCTGTGGAAATGTTTAGAGAAAAAATAAAAATAATTAATAAATAAATATAAAGAAGATAGTGAAATTATAAAATAAACAAATAATCATAATAATTACATTAAAATAAAGATTTAATAAAAACAAGTGATTGAGTAAATAATAAATACTGTATAACAGTACAGTACTATAATAAGTAGAAAAAAATTATACAAGTCATTTAAATAAAATATTTTCCAAATCATATTTCATTAATATTATTATTAAGTGTTACATTAATATTATTATTAATATCATTAAATAGACCTGTTGTTTTTTTTTACAAGAAACTATAGCCTAGATGTTTTTTGAATAACAGGGCGGGGTGATCACACGATGGCTTTTTCTAAACTCACTAACCTCCTTCAGTTCAGTTCCCTTGTGAACGCCAGTTTGGGAAATCCAGCTATAGATAATGTAGCAGTGCTAATCAACAATACATATGCACTTATTGTCTTATGCTTACAGTATATTTGAATAGATATTTCTACATATCTTCTCATCTGACAGTCTGACCTTATTGAAACTCCCATCTGCTCTTTTAGCATCCATTTATCTTAGTATTCTTGTAAACAGCTTTTTCTGAAAAACTGGTTAGTCAGTTGATTTTTAAAGATACAATTTTATGATCTTATTTGCGTTCGGTTATGTAAGGTTAAAATATGATGAGGTTGTATAGTAATATAGGTTGTATAGATCATTGGCTCAGACAATGTTTGTTTTGTTTTTTTAGTGCCGTAGTGTAGATTTAGGGCAGAAGACCTGTGTGTGTGTGTGTGTTTCGCAAAGCATTGACCTTCGCTCTGGATTTATGCCTACACTCAGTAACCACTGAGAATTTGGAAAATGTAATTATAGATGATGGGCGACTGCTCTTTATTTATGTAATGTTTACAGAAAGTAAAACAGGAACTGAGATAAATGCTCGTAGTTATGAAATGGAAAGTTTATACCAACTGAGGGCTTTACTACCCTTGTGAAACATGTATTTTTACTTTCATACCAAAACAAATGTACTTGATGTATATAAAGTACTTGATTATTATTTGTTAATATATAGGCTATATGTTAATATATAATATTCATATGTTTTAATCTACTAAATTGCAACTTATTCATAATGTGGCTACATACTATGTATACTACATACTAAATACACTACAAATTCACAAATGTCAATAGAAATGACATTACATTTTAATTTTCCACAATTGTTTGTAGGTACATTCTTAAGTATTATACTATAACCATATTTCAAAGACAATAGAATTATGAAATTACATTAAACATGTACTTAAGCCTTACTAGTTGTCAAAAAGCACAAGTTCAACTATTTGCATTTAATATACATTTAAACTAGAGTACATTTCCTGTTAATTGCAAATCCCATGCAAATGCGTTTCAGAAAACATTGCATTTGTTTTACACCAGCGTTCTTTTAAAGTGCATTATTTCCATATGTACTCTTTTTGAAAGTGATCAAGTGTAATTTTTCACAAAGGCAGACTTCATAAACATGTTCTTTTTCCACGCTGCGCAAATTGGCAAGAGTTTATTGCATTGTTCATGAAATAACAGATATCTTTGTGCTAAACTTTAAATGCTAGCAGTGAGACGTGTTCATATAAAGTTTGACACATGATCAGAGCGTGACTGACGCATTGCTATTGATATTCACTCAGCGCAGTCCTTGTCTAACTCGCTCCTGGCGTAATACTAAGGCTATACTACCCAAGTGTGTGTATTAGGCCTGTAGCGGCGCGTCGATGACGTCGACGCTTCGACGTCAAAATTACGTCGACGACATATTTTTGCGTCGACACTTCTTTATTTAATTTTTTTGCACCGTTCCCGGAGGTACAGCTCGCCACACACACGTGGGAGACCGAAACATTGCAGAATGGAGGACGAAACCGCAACCTCTTCACAGAATTCCCAACAAAGCCATGCAAAAAGCCCCAACAAAAGAAAAAGTCCTAAAAAATAAAGGACTCGCCATGCCACTTATATAATAATATTGAACCATTTGTCTGTGATGCATTTTTTGCTAAAGAGAGTGTGTGTGTGTGTGTGTGTGCCCGATAACCGATATGCAGAACCGATATTTATTTACTGTTATACTTCTGTTTTTAACACAATTATTACAACACAAATGAACTGAACAAACCATTTTATTTATAACAATCACTCCCTCCTTGCATAAAAAAAAAAAAAAAACTTTATATTTATACACAAATAAATAGAGGGGTCTGGGTCCAAAAAATAAAGTGCACTACTGTCTTTGATTAAAAATAAAAGCTTTGATTAGGTAGAAAATAAAGCAAAAAAATTATTCTAACATATTGTGGGGAAAATTAAATTAGTCCTTCATGTTAAATTAAATCTTCAAATTACAATAAAAACATTTATATTATTACATTATATAATTTATATCTAAATTATACATATAATTTATAAGCATCAGCAGCAACAATGTTAACAATAGGCTAAATAAATGTTAAAAGTCTAATGTTTTCAAATGGAGAAAGTAATTGACAGGGGAGTCATATCACCTTTGCAGAAATGTAATTCATTTTAAACAGTTTTAGAAGGTTTATGTGCCGTTTAATAGGTTTAAAGAGTGAGGAATAATTCACTGGGTAATATTAATTCACTGAATAATAATAGCTGGAATATAACATTGTCAGGAAAGTAACAAACAAAACAGCATAGCAAGCATCATCATCATAACTTTTTTTAAACTAATATGTTATTAATTAATAATATTTTTGTCGGTCTAGATCATGAAATGCTTTCTGACAAAGTGCTGTTTATCTATGCATTTACACAGAACTATAACTTAGGCTACTCAACCTGCGATCGCGCGTGCAGATAATAAATAATTAATTTCCGCGATCGCGCGTGCAGATAATTAATTTCCACAAAGCGGTATATTTAGATGTGTATTAGCGAAATAATCACTGTGTAGTAAATTATAATATAATCTAGTGTGTTTAAACAAGATAATCTTGTCAAAAGTTTCATTCAGTGGCCGGTTTGAGCATCTGATCATCAACCCAGTGAGTGCTCAGCAACATAAACGAACTTTTTTTTCCGAGACTAATGGTGAGTAAATACAACAGATAGATAGTTAAATTCAGCGCTTTTATTTTCAACATGCACTCATTCATGTCTGTTTCATTTAATTCATGTAAAGTTACGTCTTTATTGGGGCATTACATGACGGATTATGCTACGTGACTCCATGAGTTCGTCTCAATTGTAGAACCAAGCTGCATAAATAAACTACCAGTATATCAGGCATTTATGTCTCAAAACTTATTTCTGCATGTCTGTTATGTTAAATAATTAAATCAAAGCAAGTAGAACATATACTTTACTTGTGCACAGAGTTGTTGTTGACTGATCTCCTCAGACGCGGGCTGCAATGGCGGAATTCTCAAAACGGCCACAAGATGGCGCCGTGTATCGGCGAATCCGATATTACAAAACCGATACCCGATTATGGGAAAATGCTTAAATATCGGGAAAAATATCGGGAAACCGATAAATCGGTCGATCTCTACCATGTACACTTGGGTACCACATGTGTTCATGTTTCGAGGGCATGGTCTCTGGTTTCATTTGGGACACACCAGGATGACTTATTGTTTACACTACAAATTCACTGTGTTTTTTAACTATTTCTGATGCGTTTTTAATACTCAAATCCCAGCTGATATTCAAATAACAGTTTATTTACTGATGGGTTCATCTTTCTCTCTTTTTCCAAAAGAGTGATGTCTGGAGCGTCGAGCAATGACTGCCCTCACTTGGAGTGTGTGGGGGAGATCACCAAGGAAGAACTCATCCAGAAGTCTCACGTGAGTCAAACCAAGACCCAGTCGCAACCTTCATCATAGCATTGCTTCCGCCCATTTCTTGTTGCTCAAATGTATTGTGCATTATTGAGAAAGCAATGACCCCTCTTTTGGAGTTCACAAATGAATCAATGTGCAGTTATACATTATAGTTGTTTAAAAGCATCTGAAGATGCTGCACCACTAATTGCTTGCTGGCGAAAGCAGATCGTACCTTTAATAGAAGATGTTTTCAGTTGTTTTTTTATTTGTTAATGTTGCAGAGCTTTGAGCGTTTGTGAACTACTGACATTCAAAAGTTTGGGGACAGTAACATTTTTTGAAAGAAGTCTCTTATCCTCACCAAGGCTGCATTTATTTGTTCAAAATTACAATAAAACAGTTATATTGTGAAATAATATTACAATTTCGAAATAAAAATAGTTTTCTATTTTAAAATGTAGATTATTTCTGTATGGCTGAGTTTTCAGCATCATTACTCCAGTCGTCAGTGTCACATGATCCTTCAGAAATTATGTTGAAAATATGTTGTTGTTTCTTTTTTAAAGAAAATCATTCTAATATGCTGATTTGGTGCTCAAGTAAAAGCACATGTTGTTCTGCTTAATATTTTGTGGAAATGATTATAGATTGTTTCAAGATTCTTTATTGAATAGAAAGTTCATAAGAACAGTATTTATTTAAAATATACATCTTGGCAACACTTTATTTTATGGTCCAATTCTCACTTTTAACTGGTTGCTTATTAGCATGCATTTCTAGGATATTGGCTGTTTATCTGTACTTATAAAGTGCATATTAATGCATTATTCTGAATAACCATATTGTATATCCCTTAAAAGGATAGTTCACCCAAACATCTGTCATAATCTACTCGCCCTCATGTTGTTCCAAACCTGTAAGAGTTTCTTTCTTCTGCTGAACAAAAAAGAAGATATTTTGAAGAATGTTGGTAACCAGACAGTTGACGGAAGCCATCGACTTCTATAGTAGGAAAGAAATACTATGAAAGTCAATGGGGTCCATCAGTTGTTTGGTTACCGACATTCTTCAAAATATCTTCTTTTTTGTTCAACAGAAGAAACTCATACAGTTTTGGAACAACTTGATGGTGAGAAATTAATGACAATTTTCATTTTTCGGGTGAACTATATTACCCAATACCTAAACTATTAATGAGTAGTAATTAGGAGTTTGAGGCAAAGGCCGTAGTTAATAGTTGGTTATTAGTGAGAGCTGGACCCTAATCTAAAGTGTAACATTATAAATGTCTTTATTGTCACTTTTGATCAATACGCTGATTTCACGCAGCCGTTATTTTGAAATCGAAAGCGAGGCTCCGGTGGGAAGAAAACCGGAAGTGTCGCCTTTAATCACAGGAGAGTCGCGAATGCGATGGTGTTTTGTTGTGTTTAATGTAGAAATGAGTTATTCTAAAAATGTACATACATTTCTTTTATCCGTTAGACTATATACAGCGAAATTAATTTATAAAAAAAATTTTTTTATATATATAATTCTGAAAGTAAAAAAAGAAGCAGGAACGAACTATATACATATCCTATATTGAATATTAACATCCAATAGTGTAAATCGCGGCAGCAGCTTCAGGTTGGTAATCCGAGGCATTGTTGTGTATCTGTACTTCTGGGGTTCTTCCTCACTATCGATTTCAAAATGGCGGCTGCGTGAAATCAGCGTATTGAATGCATTCAACCTGAATTAAGTATAAATGTGTTTGTTTACAGGGTCAGTGTCAGGACTGTAAAGTCGGGGGACCGAACCTTTGGGCCTGTCTAGAGGTAAGTTACGGATGCACCAATATCAAAATACTGCAGCTACAGTGAGTAGTAAAGTATTTGCTCCACCTTATAAACCTCACCAATAAATGGCTGATATTAAAATTCTTTACTACTTTGTGTATGAAAACAAGCAAATTAAATGACTTAATAGTGAGTGACATTTGAAATTCTTAATTGTTTATAATGCAGGCTGCAGAGTATAATGTTTTTTTTGTGTGTTCATCACTCGTTCAGAACGGCTGTTCATATGTTGGCTGTGGAGAGTCACATGCGGATCACAGCACTGTCCACTCTCAGGTTAGTCTCCGTTTCTACAATTTCTTAGCTCCTTTTCATGGTTTGAAAATGTCTAAAAATTTTGTTTAGACATTTGTAAACCCATTTTATTTATAGTATTTTACAAAATATTTGATTTAGTTTAATACATGTACTTACGGCTTGTGACGTTTCCAGCCACCGTGAGCTGTCATTTCAGACATGATGTGTGACCGTCATAGCGATTCCATTTGTGTGTGGATTTAGACCGGTGGATCTGATCCCTGATCACATGTGTCACTCTGTGTTGATTTCACGCCTGTTATTCTGAATGTGACCGGAGGCTTGAATGATGAAATGAATCACTGAAGTGTGTTTTGAATCCCAGCCTGGCCTGTGCCTGAACTCATCCATTATTAATAAGCGCTCCGGTGGGGATCTCACTTCCCACTAAAGCCCACTCTGATTACCCATTACCGAAACCCCACAATGCTGTCTGTGTGAAAACCTCTGAGAGAAGACATACATCCTTCACAATAACCTGCATTTGTTGCAGTAAACAAAATGCAGGCCAGTTTTTTTTTTCTTCCACTAAATGGTTTTCCTCTAGCAAGGGACTTGTGGGTATAAAGTACTGCAGGGATGATGTATTGTTTTTGCAGACCAACTCTACAGAATAGCGTCACCCTGGTTCCCTCGACAAAAACTCAATTGGATTTTTCTTTTGGATTATTGTATAAAAAAAAATAACACAACAAGGCTGTGAAAGCGGACTAGTCAGTAGATGAGTTTTCCTGTTCGGCTGGTGATGTTTCATGTCCTCGACAACCTCTGTAGTTTATCACCATTTAGACCATTTATCACCATCACCATTTAGTCACTTGCTAGCAACCACCTTTTTTATGGGTATAAGCTTTAAAATAATCACAAAGGCTATTACTGTACTTAGTTTTTTTTTATATAAAGCACTTTCAAAACAATACTCTAGCAGTACAAGCATACAATAAATACATAAAACACACAACAAACAGCCATATCAACCGTCATGCTACATATCACTCACAATGATCAGACACTCAAATGCCAAAAGCCAAGGAGAATAAGAAAGCCTTTGGACCAAATTTGAAAGTGTCAAAAGTAGACTTTATAAACAAAGGCAACTCATTTCACACTCATTTCACTCATTTCACTTCAGACAAGACCCTGAAAAATGAGAAAACATAATGAGTTTGTTTTTTGTTTTTTACCGTGCACAGTGCTAAAATGCTAACTCGTTTGCGGATTTCGGCCTACACCATCCCCGCAGCGCTCTATTAATGAGGAATGTCCTGATAGGCTTGCTTGAGCCTAATGCCACATCACATCCTGCACTGACCATCAGGGCAATGCAAGTGTCTTTGTAGACACATAAAGATTTTTATCATTTCATATTTTTTTCAATCATGTAAATTCCCGGGGTCATGAGTGTGCTGTGGGTCTACCATGATGTAGATGAGTTTTCTATTATGTTAGCCTTGCTGTGCTGTGAGTTCAATTAGATATGGGCATGTATTACATCCCGTCGGTCACTGTGGTCGGAGTGGCAGATGTTGGCAGGGCTTGTATTTTTGTGCAGCTCTCATAAATGTTTTATCTGCCCCTGTCTGCAGCAGTTGTAGTGCCGCAGTGAAAGCCAATCCAGACACATGAATAATGCAGAGATCCCTCAGACACCGCTGTGTGCGCAAACCTTGACCTAACGTCACCACTCCCCATTTCCCCTACTACGCTTTCATTCTTCTAGCAATACACTTTTGTTTCAGCTTAAATTTGGAAGAGTCTTTCTGTTGCATTATATGTAGAGGAGGAGATCAGTACTCAAGCTGCCTTTATTTGGGAAGCAGGAAGGAACTGATGTTGAAGTTTTGGCTGAAACCAGTAGCGGATAAATGGCCGAGGCATTTCAAACATTTACAGGTGAAACTCGAAAAAATTAGAATATTGTGCAAAAGTTATCATTTTGATGATTATGGCTTACGGTTTATGAAAACCCCATATTCAAAATCTCAGAAAGTTTGAATATTACATGAAATCAAAAAAATAAAAAGGATTTTATTTCAATACAGAAATGTCGCCCCTCTGAAAAGTATAATCATGCATATGTATATAGTTATATATACTAAATATATTAGTTTCACCTTTTAATTTAAATTACTGAAATACATGAACTTTTGCACGATATAAAAAAAACACACAACTGAAGAGTTTCAGCACTTAAGTTTTTTTTTGCATATCCATTTAAATGTCATCTTTTAGTGAGTATTTTGCGCGATATAAAAATGTGCCACAATCACAAAATGTGCCATCAAAATCCAGAGATAAAAGGCAGTTCAGCCTTGCAGTGTCCAATGCTGATGGTTTCCATTCATTTGTTTCCATCTACCAAATACATGGAGGACTGATTTTGATCCATAACGTGCGATATTCTTAAATGAATGAATGAATGAAATACTTGAATGAAAACATCCACAAGTTTTAAATCTGAAAGTTCACCGTATATAAAGTTATTGTCTTTCAAAAGTAAGAGTCGACTCTGAGTCAAAGAAATGAATTGTTTTTCAAACGAGTCATAAGCCGTTTCGTTGTGATGTCAAGACGAAACATTAGCCCGCCCAGTTATTGCGCACGCAGACACAAGGGGGAAACTTAAACCTCAAACCGGCAGCTGATCCTGTGGATACTGGAGAGATCATGTCGAGGAGACGCTGTGCTCTACAATGTGACGGTAGCCAGTTTTTTTTTCACTGCCCAAGAACGAGCATGTGAAGAATCTGTGGTTAAAATGAATCTTTACCACAGCAGACACTGATGCTGAGGAATTACAGTTGCAACATTTCATAATGTGCCTCAAACTGAGTCACTGACAAACGTCCTGAGAATTGTTCGTTACTGTGTTTAGTTTACGGCGTAGGAAGCCCCAGGACAGCTGACGTTGTTATGGCAATGGGCGTTTTTGTGTTTGACACGCGCTGTACGTTGTAAACCAGTCACAACAGACTGAGCCGTCTGGCCAATCAGAGCAGAGTAGCTCGCGGAAAGGAGGCATTTAGAGAGATTGATTCATTTGGCGAGTCGTTTGAGAATCATTGAAAATGTGGTGATGTGCAAATGTATATTATGAGGAAATTAAAGAGTGTTTTGACCTTTGATGCATGTAAACCTGTTGTAGGAGACTCCAAAACAACATTAGGAAACTTTAAAATATCATAATAGGGGCTCTTTAACATTTTGGAATAGTGAGAGTAAAGGCGTTAAATTTGCAGTGTGATCACTGGAAGACAAGTTCAGTTGCAATTTTGCTTGTTTCATTTATTAAAATGTGTATTATATAAGGATTTGAACCCAGACCCCATGAATACTATAGAATTATACCACTTGATTATCATGAATCGCAGACTTCAAATGTAATCGGTCATCAAAAATGAGTAACTGGCATAAAAAAAGTTTGCTTGTTGAATTGGGGAAAAGTCCTGAATTTTGTATTTATTTCTAGTCTTTCAACTCCTCTTCCTCCACCTCCTCCTTCTCCGCTTCCTTTCTTCTTCTCTTCCTTTCTTCTTCTCCTCATCCTCCGCCTCTTTCTTCTTCTCCTCCTTCTCATTATTCTTCTATTCTTCCTCCTCCTTCTGATATTGGTGGTATTGACATGGTCACCAATATACTGTGCATCTGTAGTTATAGCAATTTTTTCATGACTTTTTTAATTTTATTTTTATGTGGTTTAAATTTGTGATTTATATTTTATTTGCATTTTGAATGTTAAACTTGCAGATACATTTTTATTTTCATTCACATGTCCACCTAAACACTGTGCCTTTTTCTCCCAGGAGACGCGGCACAACCTGACAGTGAATCTGACCACTTTGAGAGTGTGGTGCTACGCCTGCACAAAAGAGGTGTTCCTGGAAAGAAAACTGGGTCCACACACACACTCACCCAGTGCTGCCAAACCCATCTCCCCAGTACAGGTCAGAGCTCTGACGCAGCTTTCTTTGAATGCAGAGCAGCAAAACATAGTGAAAATTTGGTTCTGCATAGATAAAATCCTCCATTCATATATATGACAACGTCGTCTTGCAGTGTAAACAAGGGAGACAAGACCAATCACAATCATGGTATGCGAATATGTGTAAAGCAGAAGACCAATCATAATTCAGAATGTAAATTTTACAGTGACATAGCCTACTATTTGTCAGTTATGTTTTGAAAGCTGGACATTATCTTTTCTTTTAATTTCATTTGAAAAAAAGACAGCACACCTTAATTGTAAATTTTGAGATCACAGATTTTCTGAACATCGTTTGTGGGCAAACAAGTACTCTTATTTGCTGTTTTGCATTAGGTGTGCTGTTGCTGATCCTCTCTCTGTTCTCTCAGGATTCCAAAGCTCCCGGGAGCCCCACCTCCTTGAGAATTCCTCCCGCGGGAAACTGTGATGACCTGGACATGGAAACTGAGGAGGAGGACGAACTGAGGACCAGAGGTCCTTCATCTCTCATACCTAGAGTTCTGTGCTTTTGCTCTACATTTCAAACACTGTTAGTCTGAACCTGGTCATCCGTTTCTCCTCACAGGTCTGACTGGACTGAAGAACATCGGCAATACCTGCTACATGAATGCTGCGCTCCAGGCGCTCTCGAACTGGTAAGAACCACAGAAATCGCTAATGTGTTCGAATTGTTCTCTTCCGGTCTCTTGCAGTGGTCTCTCTTTCTGGTTTCTCTTCTAGTCCTCCACTGACTCAGTTTTTCTTGGACTGTGGTGGTCTGGTGAAGACAGACAAGAAGCCAGCGCTTTGCAAGAGCTATCAGAAACTCATCACTGACCTGTGGCACAAAAACAGGTACATTTTTCTTGTGCCGTTTCCTGTTTCATTCTCATTTTGTCCTCAAGAAACAAGGTTTCATCATAACTTTTATTGCTTTTGTTTTGTGTGGTTGCAGGAACTCCTATGTTGTTCCCACAAATCTATTCCAGGGCATTAAGGCTGTAAACCCAATGTTTCGTGGTTATTCCCAACAGGTATGTTTTGTTTCAATGAGTTATGTAAAAAAAATTAGGAATGCACCATTATTACTAATCTGTCCTATATTATGACCTATTTTATGGTTCAAAAGTTTGGGATCAGTAAAGTCAGTTTTATTTCAACTTTTATTCAGCAAGGATACATTAAATTGATCAAACGTGTCAGTAAAGACTTTTTATAATGTTTCATGAAAATTCTATTTTAAATAAATGCTGTTATTTTTCTGTGAATCAAAGAATCCTGAAAAAAAAACAAGACAATTGTTTTCAACTTTGAATTGTTCAAATCAGCAGATTAGAATGATTTCTGAAGGATCATGTGACACTGAAGACTGGAGTAATGATGCTGAAAATTCAGCTTTAACATCAGGAATTAATTGCATTTTAAAACATACTAAAATTGAATACAGTTCTTTAAAATTGTAATTATTACTCCATTTTTGATCAAATAAATACCGCCTTGGTGAGCATAAGAAACTTCTTTCAAAAACGTAAGTCTTACAGACTCCAAGTTTTTGAACATGAGTGTATTGTAAAATATTGGTGCTATTTTGTCAATTTATGCATATATGATTTATATCCTATCCTTTAATTTCAACCAATGACAGATGAGGTCAAACTCAAACGATCAGAGGGAATTTCATCTGTTAGAGCCTCAGTTTCACTTCGTTCTTTTTCACCCATCCTTTTTCTTGCCATACTTTGTCCTCCAGCTGCATTAAAAAAGTAAAGACCCCGTTTTAGTCTTGATTATGAGAGATGTTGTTCTCTAATATGAAGCACAAACTGATTCAGAGTCTCTCTATATGTTTGATAACCTCCAAACTGTGGCCTACATCCATTGTCACGCCTGGCTGGAGAGGAAGGCCGTTTGGAGAATTAGCATTGACATGAATGGACCATCACATGCTTTTCAGAGACTGTAGGAAGCATTAATCTCATTTTCTGACTCAATTTATTGAAGCTCAGATAGTCTGTGGACTCCTGTAGAGGGGGCATTCAGTCAATGAATTCCTTTTTTTAAAGTCCCCTCTACTGAGTATGTAAGGAAATGGGCATTGTTTAACAGCATCATACAGCCAGGAAACCCTTTGTCCTTGCAAAGCATTGCCATTATACAGTGATGGCCTTCTGGTCAAATGTGCTGTCTACTGTTGTAAGAAACTTGTTTGCATACCAGGATTCTTAATACCAGGATGTTAGAATGCCAGTTGGCCTTGTTGCCATGTGGATGAGCCAGTAATGACTAATGTTCTCATAAGCTTCAGCTGTTCCTATGGTGATGGGGTCTCTGTGGGTCTCTGGCTAATCTGTGGTTTACAAAAGTGATGCTTCATGAATGTTGCATTCTTTTTATAATACCTGTAAATGTTTCTTCAAAGAGTGCGTGACTGTCAGTGTGTCAGAGCACACGCCAGGATTTGACCCTCAAATTCAATGGAGAGGTCTATAAGACAAATGTAATTGAAGAGAGAGTTTACCCAAAAATGTAAATTCTGTCATTTGCTGGCCGAGATATCTGTACTGGCAGATTTATCTGCTCATTATTTCTCAATAACCTCCTGCTATTGGACAGACTTGCTGAATAATTAATGGTTGACTACGAATACGGGCTTCAGAGGAATGTTTTTAATAGTTACTATAACTAATGGCGGAAGTACCCACTTTTGGTGTATTCAGGAATAAGGAACTGGGGAAAAATTAGCTCCTACTTCAGAGTAGTAGGGTCTAACCCACACAATAGGAATTGTACGTTGATTGGTCGAACACATGCAAAACACTGGCACACGCCATTTTTAAAAATCTGTGTAAACACAGTTTAGCCTGCTTCACAAACATGGAACCAGCGATAGATGGACTGATGCCACCAGGCACTTCTCAACCTTTACTCTAAATAGGAAATCCAACGTGACCTTGAAAGGACCAAGTGAATCATGATTCTGTATTTCTGCTCAGCTAGCAATATTGGGCATCAACCACACGGCAAATGCTATAACTGTGTTTCTATGACTACTACCCGGTGCGAAAGCAACTAATAATACTGAGCCCCACACATGACATGCGGGGGGAAAAATATTAAGACGAGTTAGGAATTCATTCTCACCACTTAAGTAATTCTCTCATTTTAGTTAAATTATGGCCTCAATTTAACTAAATTTAGACATGGATTTAACCGAAACTAGGGAGCAAATTAATTAAAAAAATGCCACCACAATTTAATAAACGGGGAGTTCTTCATTTTTATCATTATAGTTCTATTCCTCGCCGTGAACGGGCCTTAGCATAGAGTTTAAACATTCTTTGTTCTTATTTTGTAAAACACTAAAATCTCTCTCCATCCTTAGGACTCTCAGGAGTTCCTGCGTTGTCTGATGGACCAACTCCACGAGGAGCTCAAGGAGCTCATTCCTGAACCCGAGGACCCAAACCAAGCTGTGGCCATGGATGACAGTCCAGACGAGGACAACCACAGCCAATCAGACGACTTCCAGTCGTGCGAGTCGTGCGGCAGCAGCGATCGTGCTGAAAGCGAAGGCCCCAGAGTCCCCGAAGACATCAACGAAGCTGAGATGCTGATGCCAGAGCAGAACCTAAACAACCGGGATTGGCAGAAAGAGAAAAATCTCATCAACAACCTGTACCGTGCCGGTTCCCATTGTGACCTGGATAAAGACGTGGACACGACCACCGAGTCGAGGCCAATTATCAGCAGCCAAGGAGCCATTAAAGCTCAGGGCCGAACTTCAGGTGAACGTTAGGACGTTAATGAAATTAAGTTAATTATACTAACATGTCAGACTTATATCCCTAAAGGCCCATATAAACTCACTGAAAAGTATTTTTTTGTTTTTGTTTGCTCAGATGTAAAAAGTTTGAAATAGCTGCGTAATGCTAGACTGATCTCAACGATGTGGATGTGTCGGTACTCCAGTGTTTTCATGATTTTACCTTGATGGAATGAGGAATTTTGGCCAGATTTTTTTTCAAAATTACATCCCGAGTGTTCGTTCTTAAATTTGGACTGATGGATATCTGGACCTTACTTGGAATAAATTAAGCTCAGTGAATGTTTTGCTTGCTTTTCTTGACTAAATTCTGTTTCCCTTTTTGTTCAGATTCAAACCCTGAAAGCCATGTCAGCAGTAGCGGCAGACCGCAGAGTCCCTGTGGAAATGAGGGAATCACATCTAGACTGTCCTGCAGTCCCCCCAAATCCTCAATGTGGCCAAACCTGAGCTCAACTCACAAGAAAGGTACCAGAATTTCATAGGAAATCACTTTGGGAATGTACTAGTTTTATATACTAGTTTAGTTAAATGTAGTATTTTTTTGTTGCTTATTTGCTTTAATGTTTGCTTATTTCCATAACCTGAACTGTAACAGATTTGACATTGATCCTAAATGGTTGTGGTATGTCGTGTTGACAGTACCCTCGTTCAACCCACCTAAGAGCAAGCGGCAGAGGAAATATCGCAGCATCATCTCTGAAGTGTTCGACGGCACCATCGTCAGCTCGGTTCAGTGTCTGACCTGCGACCGGGTGAGTGACTACTTGTGTTTTTCACCCAAACAACCACACTTTGCCAAAGTGAACACAAGCATTTGATTCTTCAGATAGCAGAGAAATGCATTTTAAAAACAACAGAGGACAACGTACTTGTGATAGACTGATATATGGAGTTCCTGCAGATTAGCTGCTAGACTTGAATTTAGTTTGACGTTATTATTAGTGTGACACTTAAAAACCAAGGTCAAAGGTTGATAGATTAATAAACAGATATAAGCTACAGGTTGTACATTGTCAGAAAACCCTAAAAATGTGGTGTACATGTTGTGTAGTTAATGAATATGCTAACATGAAAGCAAATTATTCTTAAACCTTTTACACATCAAATGAGTATTAAGCCATTGATCTTATGTTCTGTGTTCATTTTTACAGTTTTGTTTGTCATAATTTCTCTTGACTAAAATGCCATTTGTGTATTTATTTATTTGAGAAAAAAAAATTATTCAGCAAAGACTGATAATAAATGATAGCAAAGGCATTTATAACATATTTAATTTTACAAAAGATTTCTGTTTCAAATAAACGCTGCTCTTTTGAACTTTCTATTCAGCAAAGAATCCTGGAGAGAAAAAAATGCATTACAGTTTCCACAAAAATATTAAGCAAATAAATGTTTATTGAGCAGCAAATCAGCATATTATAATGATTTCTGAAGGATCATGTGACAGTGAAGACTGAAATAATGATGCTGAAAGTTCAGCTTTTACCATCACAGGAATAAATTACATTTTAAAATATATTTAAATTTAAAAAAATATATATATTTTTTTATTGATAATAATGTGGAAATGTTTTGATCATATGAATTTTTTTTTTTACTTTTTAAGTATTCACTTAATTTTCTGTGCAGATACAAGCAATTTTACGTTAAATATTTTGTTTATAATGTTGTTAATTAAATCAAAATCCCTTGCATATGAAAAATAATCATTGATTACAGAGTAAATTAGACAAAGCTTGACATCATGATGACATTTTTGTTTTAATAGAGCTATTTTCGTCACAGTTGTTTTAATGTCTCTGTTATTGTTCCTGGCAGAAGTTGCAGTTACAGATTAGCATTTTAAATCAGGCTCCTCTGTTACTTGTCCTTCCTTTCTCAGGTATCGGTGACTTTGGAGAACTTCCAGGACATCTCTCTGCCCATCCCAGGGAAAGAGGACCTTGCCAAGCTGCACTCTTCCTCCCACCAGACGGCTCTTGTCAAGGCTGGTTCCTGTGGAGAAGCCTACGCCCCTCAAGGCTGGATTTCTTTCGTCATGGAATATATCAAGAGGTATGTTTGAACATTGAGAAGAGAACATTATTCAGACTGGCCCGGTTCTACGGGGGTGCTGGAGTTCTGCATGCTCACGAATCCTTTCATTAACAACGTGTGGACATGATTTAAATAAAGATTCATTGTTCAATGTTGGCAACTTCATCGATTCAAATTTTGAACTTGTGAGATCACTAACTGCGATTAGTGAAAGCTTTTTAGTGATTTTAAAGGGAGCCATTTTTGCGTGCTTTCTAGACTATACACAATCCATTCAGAATTTCGACACAACGGTAATTGGTATGATTAGCTTTTGGTTTGACTAGGTTATCAAACAACTTATGTGTTGCTTATGTTACACAAACCATAGTTAGAGTTAGACGGCTGCCTTCTAACAATCAGCATCCTTAAAAAAAGCCCCGTCCCGCAGGTTGACAGGATTGGTTACATGCTTGTGACGTAGAGAAACAGGGACGATTTCAAACCACGTTTTTGAGACCGTCTTTGGTAAACTGCCGTTTTATGGAGAAAATACTCAGCAATAGTGTTGGCTGATGAATTTACACATGGTTTGTCTTAAAGCAATTTACAAACACTACACAGAGATATAAACAACATTAAAAACTTGATTTTATCGACTGGGGGTGAGCAAGTGATAGAACAGTTTTGTGGCTGGAATAGCAGCAAGCGTATTAGAATTCATAAAAATGTTACCAGCCAACTGGTGATTGACATGTTTCACATACTCACCAGCACCGATTTTACTCTTATTTGGTGCTTGGCCAGTGTTCATTTTAGATCCCTGTATATAAGCATGCATAACATTGTAGACCACGGAACATGACTTAATGGGTTGGTTTTGAATGATTGTCCCTGATTGTTTATTTCTGCTCATTGGTTTTAGTTGGTTCTGGGGGCCTGTGGTCACGCTGCAGGACTGTCTGGCTGCCTTTTTTGCCAGGGATGAACTAAAAGGTTTGACGTTTCTTGAAGCTTTGTCACCCAAACTAATCAATACCTGAAAGTACTGTTTTGAGTCTGACATAAAAAAATAAAAAAAGATTTAAAAAGAAGATAAATATGGAAATTGTTCACTTTATAGAACTCTGCTTTATATTTAGCATATCAATGGTACAATTCTTACTGGCTGGGTGTTTGTTTGTTTTTGTTTTTTTTCAGGAGACAACATGTACAGCTGTGAAAAATGCAAGAAGTGAGTATGAACTTGTTGTTGAACAACTTGAAGGAGGTGGTTGCAGAAATTAAAGTGTTAATGTTGATTCCTTTGGTTGTTTCAGGTTACGGAATGGGGTCAAATTCTGCAAAGTTCAGAGTTTGCCAGAGGTAAGCGATCATATAAGCTATTTTGGTTATTATACAGGTTCAGGCACCACATTATTTAAACGATAGTTCACCCAAAAATGAAATTTCTGTCATTAATTACTCACCCCTCATGTCGTTCCAAACTCATAAGACCTTCGTTCATGTCTTGGCCTTGTATCAAGGCTGCCTGAAATGAGCACAAAACCTGGACCCTTGAGACATAATAGTAATATAAGGACTAATAAGGTCTGGTGGATTTATATTTGGAGAGAGTCTAAGGATGCCTTTAACCCACAATATCTGCTGCCATCTGGTAAATATGCTCAGGGATCTGTAATGGCAAGCGCAGACATCATATGGGAGTCATTAGATCTGATGATTGTTCGGTACATCTGCTAAATGGCCAAAGCAATTTACTGATGGAAACCCTCAACTTGTAGTACTAAACAATCTTGCTGTAAAATAGTGTTGTAGTACTCGAGACCACTTTTTTTAAGGTCTTGTCTCGACCTTGACCTCATTTGTACTCGGTCTTGTCTTTGTCTCAGACTTCGAGGACTCTGGATATTATTTCAAGACCGGTCAAGACCACAACTGCGAGGATATCACAAATTGCCATTACATTGGCTGATTTATTTGTTAACACAATTTACATGGTTGGATGTAAAACTTCCTGCTTCAAATGCAATCAATAACTTATTTCTAATTTGATTTCTTACTGTTGTGCCGGGTCAGAAATTAATGGGGGATTGTGTCAAAAATGTCACCTAAATGAATTTGAATGCCCACAAAAATCCAAGATATGATTGCAAAAAAGTACTTGAATCAGTGCTTGTTTTAAAAATATATATATTATGACATGTTAATGAAGCAATATCAGCAAGAGTGCTTCTACATTTCTCAGGCAGTAGATATGGATCTTTCAGATGATTTTGAGTGCTGTTCCGGTCTTGGTCTTGACCTAGTCTCGCCCTGCCTTGGTCTGGGTCTTGTCTTGGTCTCAACCCCCTCAAAGTCTTGGTCTTGACTCGGTTTCGGTTTAGTTGGTCTCGACTACAACACTACTGTAAAAAATTGCCCAGGTAGTTATATTTTTATATGAACAGGCATCGCACATTCTTGCTGTTTACGTTTTATTGTAGGAAACTGACAGCAGACTTTCCTGCTTTGTTCAAATTTCTCTTCACCGTCTCCCCAACAGATTTTGTGCATTCACCTCAAGCGCTTCAGACATGAACTTATGTTCTCCACCAAAATCGGCACTCACGTGTCCTTCCCTTTGGAAGGCCTCGAGATGCAGCCCTTCCTGGCCAAGGACAGCTCCGACCAGACCACCACCTACGACCTGCTGTCAGTCATCTGTCACCACGGCACTGCCAGCAGTAAGTCCAAGCTTTTCAATGAGGGAGATGGTCATAAAAGTATTATTGTCATTTACAGCAGTTAAAAATGTAGTATTCATATTATTATAATTATTTATAAATTATGGAAGCTTGTTTCCACCATGGAAGAAAAAAATAAATGTATTATAAAATGGTAACGGCGCCAATTCTTAGAAAATGAAACTGAATTTTTAGACGTAAGCTCACAATCCAGAGTTTATAACGTGCAATTCTGACTTTTTTTTTCTTGCAATAATGAGTTTAGACTGAGTTTAGAATATTGAGGAAAATGTCTTGTGGGATATATATTCGTAATTGTAAAAATTCTGAATAAAAAAAAACAAGCACTCAACTTTACTAGAAGAGATGTATAAGTGATGTCTGGTGGTGAAAGTTAGAGTCTCTTTTTGATCACTGGTGTCATTTAAACCTGGAATAGACTACACTATTTGTGCCTAGATTTTTTGCTGAGTTGCCGTCTGGATGAGTCAACGCTAGTTACCAGAAGACAGAGCCAGTCTTCAGATTTTGGGCAAATTTGACAGATTTCACAGAAAATGCTGCCCAAACGCCCATTTCGTGGCACATCGTTTTCATTTTGTCATGCATCTCCTAGCAATGAAGCACCCGTTTAAGTGTGAGTTTGATGTGTTCGAAACTACTCGTTTATTGTATGATGCCCAGATTCTCTCTGTAATCATTTACAAAGTCGGCAAGTGTATGATGCTAGAGGCCAGATTTACTAACAGAGTAAATTAGCATGAAAGGGCCATTCTAAAAAAGCCTTGATGGGAGTGGAAGTTCTGCGCGTTATCTACTGATGAACACTAAAGAACAGATGCAGTCATTTCCATAATGACGAAAACGCAATCTACACCGCAAATTAACTTCTGGTTTAAGACCTGCTTTTTTTTGCCATTATATAATAAAAATTGACTAGTGCAAACCTTAGTAAATCACCTTGCTTGATTAATTTAAATACTCTCCTCCTATAAATTTTGCATCTGAAAAGGAAACTCATACAAATGCATATGGAATAAGGTCAGCAGCAAAAAATAACCCTTTCCGAGCCTTTACAAGCTAATTTTTTACTTTAGTAAACCCTGACAGTAGCTTTTTTAACACCAAAATAGGGTTTGCTCTGGTGCAAGCTGTTAGTAAATCTGGCCCTAAGTGTTTTTAAATCTGTTCAGATTATAAGAGTTGTGTATTCCAGCCATGATGTTGATTCAATAATAGAGAAAAAATATAGCTGTAAGCAGTGATAAGGGGCAGCAAAAGCAGTGCAGAGCCAGAATAGCAGAAATAGAATATACAGTACACGAAGAACAGATAGGTTCAGATTAGAATGAACACAGATAAAAATAAAAAATAAACATGTCTAATCCAGGAGGAAGAAAGAGTAGTACAATGCTTACCCAGATAATAAAGGAATCGAAGTCACACAACATTACACACACTTTTATAAAGTTGTACTAGGCAGGAATCTAACCCAGAATCTTAAGATCACATGCTTATTGCTTATCGCTGTGCGCCACTCGGAAGACACGCTTTCACCCAGAAAAAGAGGAAACGGTGAGACAAAGCAGGGACAATGGGATCAGGAAATGTCACCAAATTTGCATTGCATACATGAGCACTATAGCTCAGTGTGTCAGTTCATGTGAGCTGATCTCCAGGCTGCGGCTCTGACAGGACTGATGTTTTTAAATGTGCTTTTTGTTTTGTTCAAGGTGGTCACTATATTGCCTATTGTCGAAATGAACTGAACCAGCAGTGGTACGAGTTTGATGACCAGAGTGTTACAGAGGTGTCTGAGTCCTGTGTTCAAAACGCAGAGGCATATGTGCTCTTTTACAAGTAAGAACATGATTGAGTGAGTGAGTGAGTGAAAAGGATAATCAGTATCCTGTTAAATATCCGTTTATTGATTATTTTCTAGCATTTCCTGGTTTTATGATGGACAAACCATATTTTAAGATGCAGCTATCTTTTAGGCAGAAAAGCTCAAGGTCGTATCAAGCAGCAAAAATGGCCTTGAGTTTGACTGCAAATCTCTGTGCTGTGGTGAAGCGCGTGTTGGCAGTTGCTAAATGGCGCTGATGTCCTTTGTGTGTGTGTAACAGGAAGAGTAACGACGAGTCTCAGAAAGAGAGGCGGAAGGTGACCAGTCTGCTCAACATGATGGAGCCAAGCCTCCTGCAGTTCTACATCTCCCGCCAGTGGCTGAACAAGTTCAAAACCTTCGCTGAGCCAGGACCCATCTCCAACCATGACTTCCTGTGTGCCCACGGAGGTGAGGACCACTCTTATTAAAGGGGTCATAACATGAGGCATCAAAATTTGCCTCAATCATTTGACGTATAAGAGGTCTTTGTACCGTTAAAAACATCCTGCAAGTTTCAGAGCTTTAGACATCCTCCTCATTATAAGCCAAGCATTTATTTAATCAAGTTCCTAAAACGGCTCGTTTTTATATTGTGGGATCTGTGACTTCACACGGGCAAATGCATATGCCTGCCTCCAGAGCAAGACATCGACAAATAGTTATATATCATTGCACCATTGTCCCACACTGACATTCAGTCGCTTAAAGCTGCAGTAGGGAGTTTTGAGAAAACGTTGACTTAGCCTGAAAATTTGAACAAGCACAACTAACAGGTCCTTCCCTCTTGCTCTCTGCTGCGCTACATACAGCCCTCCCTCCACAGCTCCTCCCTCCACAGCGGAGCAAATTCACCGGTAGGGACGAAACATCAACAATATGCTTTACATTGACTATGGCCTGCCCATGCTTTGACTACAAACTTGGTCCTCAAATCATTACGTATTTTGCAATACATGTAATGCAACTTTATAATGTTGCACTCTTTCTATTAGTTATAAATAGCTAGTAAGATAATATAACGGTAACTAACGTTACAGTATATAAGTAATTATTCTAGCGATATGTAATGCTAGATAAGGTTTGCTAGTACATTATTTCAGCAACATGACAAGCTTGTGAATTAGCAGGTTCAATTGTTGCTTTGCACAGTGCGGGACATTTTATCTGTATGTTACACGGCTAGAGTTTTGACACTGAGTCAATGGGCTCCTACGAGGACTTCACACCCACCGCGACTTCTACGAGTCAACGGGCGGGGAGAAGAGGAAGCCGTGTGCTATCATAGCTAGCCTACATAATCCTACTTTGTTTTATGAGCATGTGCCACTCGAGAAATTGGCAGTTAAGATTGTTTCTCCGCCATTAGCACAGCTGTGGCACACCTCCAATCTTGAGTTTGAACGACGCGCTGTGCAAGAGAGGGGTGTGATCAGTGCATACAAGAGCGTGATGGACACCGCTAAGACATTCCTCCTGGCTCTGATTGGTTGTTTCTGACCGGGAGCGGTGTATTTCTGCAAATGGCAATAGGACCACTGGGAGGAGCCAGAGGAGCTTGTTTTTTTTTCACAGATTATGTGTCTCATAATCTACTGTCAGGACATAATGACAGTTTAAACAAATATGTAAATTTTTTTTTTTTTTACAAAAGTTACCTACTGCAGCTTTAACGGCTAACATTTCCATACCCTGGTTGTGATTTACAAGTAAAAACATATACCCCACATACACATTTTGTGCAAAAAAAAACCTTTGTCAACATTATAAGTGAACCTCAAGCCAAGGAGCATATTAAAGTAATTTAAAAAAATCAATGTCTTCATCCCTTAAAGATCTGGGCATTTCCTACTTTTCCCCATTGTAAAGTATTTATATACCACAGATGTAATTGCAGATTCTAACAACATTTTCAAGGTCAACTGCCGCCACATCCTTTTCACTGATTATGTTTGTTTTTCCTCTATTCCTCTTCTTTTTACTCTACTAAACTTGAGAGTGCAGTATGAGCTCAGTGAATAGATGTGAATCTCTTCAGAGAGCATTTCAAAGGCTCTTTCCTTTCCTTGATCTGATTCGTTTGAACTGATTCAAATGAATTTAAAGGAAAATATCTAATAGAGGATATTAATTATTCATAAATCTTCATGAATGCAGTTTGGTGTTGACTTTTAGAGGAGAGTCTTTTGGTGGTATGAGTAGAAAAACATTATTTGGTGGTTAAAAATTGATTTTGTTCTTCTCCCAACAGGTATTCCACCAAATAAAGCCACATCCATTGATGATCTTGTTATGATGCTTCCACAAAGTGTATGGGATCATCTGTATAGCAGGTAAGCGTTTGTCACTGCTCTTTTCCTGACTTCATGTGGAAGTTTAAGTTCTTATTAAATGCTAATTGTCGACATGCTGTTGTTTAGGTACGGAGGCGGCCCCGCTGTCAATCACTTGTATGTCTGCCACACCTGCCAGACCGAGATCGAGAAGCTGGAGAAACGCCGCAAGAATGAGCTGGACATGTTTGTTCGGGTAGGAGCCTCAGTGTCAAAGTAGATTTAAAGGGATAGTTCAACCAAAAATGTTAATTCTGTCATTATTAGAGTTGTCAAGAGTACCGACTTCTGTACCAAGTCGGTACTGAAATGTAAAAAATGTGATAATACCAACATTTCCCTCTAGCATTTTGAGCGCTGTTGAACGGATTCTTAAACACCTCTGATTGGCCATTGTGTTCACGCGCTCAACATATATGTCTGTGATTGGCCATTGTGTTCACGCACTCAACATATATGTCTGTGATTGGCCATTGTGTTCACGCACTCAACATATATGTCTGTGATTGGCCATTGTGTTCACGCACTCAACATATATGTCTGTGATTGGCCATTGTGTTCACGCACTCAACATATATGTCTGTGATTGGCCATTGTGTTCACGCGCTCAATATATATGTCTGTGATTGGCCATTGTGTTCACGCACTCAACATATATGTCTGTGATTGGCCATTGTGTTGACGCGCTCAACATATATGTCTGTGATTGGCCATTGTGTTGACGCGCTCAACATATATGTCTGTGATTGGCCATTGTGTTCACGCACTCAACATATATGTCTGTGATTGGCCATTGTGTTCACGCACTCAACATATATGTCTGTGATTGGCCATTGTGTTCACGCACTCAACATATATGTCTGTGATTGGCCATTGTGTTCACGCGCTCAATATATATGTCTGTGATTGGCCATTGTGTTCACGCACTCAACATATATGTCTGTGATTGGCCATTGTGTTGACGCGCTCAACATATATGTCTGTGATTGGCCATTGTGTTCACGCGCTCAACATATATGTCTGTGATTGGCCATTGTGTTCACGCACTCAACATATATGTCTGTGATTGGCCATTGTGTTCACGCGCTCAATATATATGTCTGTGATTGGCCATTGTGTTCACGCACTCAACATATATGTCTGTGATTGGCCATTGTGTTGACGCGCTCAACATACACTCACCGGCCACTTTATTAGGTACCCCATGCTAGTAACGGGTTGGACCCCCTTTTGCCTTCAGAACTGCCTCAATTCTTCGTGGCATAGATTCAACAAGGTGCTGGAAGCATTCCTCAGGGAGTTTGGTCCATATTGACATGATGGCATCACACAGTTGCCGCAGATTTGTCGGCTGCACATCCATGATACGAATCTTCCGTTCCACCACATCCCAAAGATGCTCTATTGGATTGAGATCTGGTGACTGTGGAGGCCATTTGAGTACAGCGAACTCATTGTCATGTTCAAGAAACCAGTCTGAGATGATTCCAGCTTTATGACATGGCGCATTATCCTGCTGAAAGTAGCCATCAGAAGTTGGGTACATTGTGGTCATAAAGGGATGGACATGGTCAGCAACAATACTCAGGTAGGCTGTGGCGTTGCAACGATGCTCAATTGGTACCAAGGGGCCCAAAGAGTGCCAAGAAAATATTCCCCACACCATGACACCACCACCACCAGCCTGAACCGTTGATACAAGGCAGGATGGATCCATGCTTTCATGTTGTAGACGCCAAATTCTGACCCTACCATCCGAATGTCGCAGCAGAAATCGAGACTCATCAGACCAGGCAACGTTTTTCCAATCTTCTATTGTCCAATTTCGATGAGCTTGTGCAAATTGTAGCCTCAGTTTCCTGTTCTTAGCTGAAAGGAGTGGCACCCGGTGTGGTCTTCTGCTGCTGTAGCCCATCTGCCTCAAAGTTCGACGTACTGTGCATTCAGAGATGCTCTTCTGCCCACCTTGGTTGTAACGGGTGGTTATTTGAGTCACTGTTGCCCTTCTATCAGCTCGAACCAGTCTGGCCATTCTCCTCTGACCTCTGGCATCAACAAGGCATTTCCGCCCACAGAACTGCCGCTCACTGGATGTTTTTTCTTTTTCGGACCATTCTCTGTAAACCCTAGAGATGGTTGTGCGTGAAAATCCCAGTAGATTAGCAGTTTCTGAAATACTCAGACCAGCCCTTCTGGCACCAACAATCATGCCACGTTCAAAGTCACTCAAATCACCTTTCTTCCCCATACTGATGCTCGGTTTGAACTGCAGGAGATTGTCTTGACCATGTCTACATGCCTAAATGCACTGAGTTGCCGCCATGTGATTGGCTGCTTAGAAATTAAGTGTTAAGGAGCAGTTGGACAGGTGTACCTAATAAAGTGGCCGGTGAGTGTATATGTCTGTGATTGGCCATTGTGTTCACGCGCTCAACATATATGTCTGTGATTGGCCATTGTGTTCACGCACTCAACATATATGTCTGTGATTGGCCATTGTGTTCACGCACTCAACATATATGTCTGTGATTGGCCATTGTGTTCACGCACTCAACATATATGTCTGTGATTGGCCATTGTGTTCACGCGCTCAACATATATGTCTGTGATTGGCCATTGTGTTCACGCACTCAACATATATGTATGTGATTGGCCATTGTGTTCACGCGCTCAACATATATGTCTGTGATTGGCCATTGTGTTCACGTGCTCAACATATATGTCTGTGATTGGCCATTGTGTTCACGCGCTCAACATATATGTCTGTGATTGGCCATTGTGTTCACGTGCTCAACATATATGTCTGTGATTGGCCATTGTGTTCACGCGCTCAACATATACACTCACCTAAAGGATTATTAGGAACACCTGTTCAATTTCTCATTTGCAATTATCTAATCAACCAATCACATGGAAGTTGCTTCAATGCATTTAGGGGTGTGGTCCTGGTCAAGACAATCTCCTGAACTCCAAACTGAATGTCAGAATGGGAAAGAAAGGTGATTTAAGCCAGTAGTTCTCAACTCCAGTCCTCGGGACCCACTGCTCTGCACATTTTGCATGCCTCCCTTATTTAACACACCTGATTCAGATCATCAGCTGATTAGGAGAGAGCTCCATGAACTGAAATGAGTGTGTCAGATAAGAGACATACAAAATGTGCAAAGCAGTGGGTCCCGAGGACTGGAGTTGAGAACCACTGATTTAAGCAATTTTGAGCGTGGCATGGTTGTTGGTGCCAGACGGGCCGGTCTGAGTATTTCACAATCTGCTCAGTTACTGGGATTTTCACACACAACCATTTCTAGGGTTTACAAAGAATGGTGTGAAAAGGAAAAAACATCCAGAATGCGGCAGTCCTGTGGGCGAAAATGCCTTGTTGATGCTAGAGGTCAGAGAAGAGTGGGCCGACTGATTCAAGCTGATAGAAGAGCAACTTTGACTGAAATAACCACTCATTACAACCGAGGTATGCAGCAAAGCATTTGTGAAGCCACAACACGCATAACCTTGAGGCGGATGGGCTACAACAGCAGAAGACCCCACCGGGTACCACTCATCTCCACTACAAATAGGAAAAAGAGGCTACAATTTGCAAGAGCTCACCAAAATTGGACAATTGAAGACTGGAAAAATGTTGCCTGGTCTGATGAGTCTCAATTTCTGTTGACATTCAGATGGTAGAGTCAGAATTTGGCGTAAACAGAATGAGAACATGGATCCATCATGCCTTGTTACCACTGTGCAGGCTGGTGGTGGTCGTGTAATGGTGTGGGGGATGTTTTCTTGGCCCCTTAGTGCCAATTGGGCATCGTTTAAATGCCACGGCCTACCTGAGCATTGTTTCTGACCATGTCCATCCCTTTATAGCCACCATGTACCCATCCTCTGATGGCTACTTCCAGCAGGATAATGCACCATGTCACAAAGCTTGAATCATTTCAAATTGGTTTCTTGAACATGACAATGAGTTCACTGTACTAAAATGGCCCCCACAGTCACCAGATCTCAACCCAATAGAGCATCTTTGGGATGTGGTGGAACGGGAGCTTCGTGCCCTGGATGTGCATCCCACAAATCTCCATCAACTGCAAGATGTTATCCTATCAAAATGGGCCAACATTTCTAAAGAATGCTTTCAGCACCTTGTTGAATCAATGCCACGTAGAATTAAGGCAGTTCTGAAGGCGAAAGGGGGTCAAACACAGTATTAGTATGGTGTTCCTAATAATCCTTTAGGTGAGTATGCCATTGTGTTCACGCACTCAACATATCTGTGATTGGCCATTGTGTTCACGCGCTCAACATATATATCTGTGATTGGCCATTGTGTTCACGCACTCAAAATATGTGTCTGTGATTGGCCATTGTGTTCACGTAATTTGAGACTTAAACAGTGCTCAAAATGCTAGAGGGAAAAGCTGATATCACATTTTTAAATTTCAGTACCGACTTGGTACCAAAGTTGGTACTTTTTGAGAACTCTAGTCATCATATTCTCACCCTCAAGTTGTTCCAAACCTTTATAATTTCTTTTTTGTGCTGAACACAAAATAATATATTTTAAAGAATATGGGTAACCAAACAGTTGTGGGGCACCATTGACAGACTGCTTCACAACTGTTTGGTTACAAACATTCTACAAATTATCTTCCTTTGTGTTCAGCACAACAAAGAAATTCATACAGGTTTGGAACAACTCGAGAGTGAGTAAATGATGACAGAATTTTCATTTTTGGGTGAACTATCCCTTTAAGGGACATTCAGAGTGAAGAGTGTCTGGTCTTTTCAGTTAATCTAACGTCTGGACTGTTATCTGTGCACACACTCACCATCACGACCAAGTTGACCCCCACCCTTCTTCTCCAAAATTGTAGTCATTATTTATGCATGAGCACAAAAGTACTTGATTTCAGCCAGAGACACTCAGCTTGGCTCAAATTAAGGGCAAACAAAGGAGGCCAAAGGAACGATAATGTGGAATTTTATGCAGGGATGCACCAATATTAAAATTACATCTGATACGATAAACAGATTAGGGCTAATCATTTTGATCATTGATTAATTTGTCATACACACAGGCAGGATTTGTAAAAAAAAAAAAAAAAATGCATAGAGAAAACATTTGAATCATTACACCGTTAGATCCATTTGTTCGAGACGTGAGCACAATGGTCAAAGGTGTCTACTAGTGCAGCGGTTCTCAACTCTGGCCCTCGAAGTCCACTTTCCTGAATAGTTTAGCTCCAAACCTTCTCAAATTCATCTGAACAAAATCAAAGTCTTCAGGATCACTATAAAGATAAAGGCAGATGAGTTTGATCAAGGTTAGAGCGTAACTGCAGGAAAGTGGACTTTGATGGCCAGAGTTGAGAACCCATGGTCTAGTGCATGTTAACATAGAAAAGAGATAGGAAAGCAGAGGAGTGGAATGCAAACATGCTTTGTGTGTGAACGGCGCTATAGAAAGCAGTTGCTTATGTAAGCCGTAGACCCGCAAGGTAGCTTACTAGGATTTGGAACTGAGCTTCTGTCTCAGTTTATCCTGTTATTGTATAAACAACATTGGGGTGGGAAGATATTCCATGAAGAAACGCTCAGGTAATGGATTCTTTCTTTCTACGTCTCATGGTCTCATGTGCTTTCTTCTCTTTCCCCCTCTCTTCTGTCCTTGTAGCTCAATAAGGCGTTTCAGGAGGAGGAGTCTCCTGTGGTGATATACTGTATCAGCATGCAGTGGTTCCGGGAATGGGAAGGCTTTGTCAAAGGCAAGGACATTGGTAAGTCATTTCTCATCCCTGCGGCTGAGACTTCTAAAGTATCTGAAAGTTTGAAATTGAATATAAGCATCATGTTTTGTGGTTATTGATCAATAAGGAGTTCTTGAAGAACTTGATTATAGCTTTTGGTCGTGTTTCACTTTTGGTTGGGATATTTGGTGTGCTTCTGATGATGGATGGTCTTGTGTCTTTCAGATCCACCGGGGCCAATTGATAACTCCAAGATTGCTATAAATAAAAATGGACACATCACATTAAAGACAGGTAATGTTTACTATCAGGATCTTTTAAAGTCGTCATTAAATGGCGTTCGTTCGTGTTCCGTTTTACTTCCTCAATATGATCATTTTCTAAGCAAAACTGGATAACCAATTCTGTAATTTACTCACGCTCATGTCATTCCAAACCTGTATGACTTCTGCAAAACACACAACGCTGTTCAATGTTGTGTGGACCTCAACGTTCTTCAGGATTTATTTTATGACTCATAAGGAAAAAAACAAAAACAATAATGGGTAAACTGATATTTAATGGGATTAAAGCTGATATTTTGATCATATTTTGTTTGGATCAATTATTAATCACAATTGTTCACATTTTACACATTTCTTTTTACATTTCAGAGAACGTTAATTAATGCGCTTGATTTATTAAATTTATCATATTTTTTTCACATTAATATCACTAATTCCAGGCATTCCAAATTATGTTTTTCTGTTAAAACGACAAAAAGACTGCACTGCAGTGCTTTTATTTAGCCAGCACAAAGGCAAATGGCCTTGTGGAGAAACACAGTCTGGCTGTAAGACACTTTCATTTGAGCAGACATTTAGATATCAAACATATTCTGTCTTTTTTACAAAAAAAAACTTCTGTTGCAGCTGATTACTATGAACCAAAATCAACAGCCGAACAACTAAATAATAATAATAAACTAGATTAATACACAGTCAGTAATACAAGAACAAATAAGCAAATTAGCTATAGCACAAATTATACAATTGAACAAAGTTCAGAAATTGAAATCAAATGTAAAATAACATTGCATAGTTTTCTTTTTATAAATAAAATATAGATGAATCTTTATTAAAGTTATTCAGTCAAGAGCAGTTTTCTTTATCTTTTGTACGTTGATTAACATTAATGACACAGATGCCAACAGGTTTTTTAGGCTGATGTCACTTTAAGACCTAATGCACTGATCCAATATACTGACGCACTTGTGTTTTCTTTCTCAAGCGTTTACGTTCGCTTAAGACATAACAGACTGTTTACGAGGAAATGTTGACATAGTTTTGTGTGTATTTGTCCGTTCAAGCCCAAGAAGACGCGAAAGAGAACTCAATTCAGTATTCGTGCACTATATGAGCTCTCTGTGTGTGCTCTGGATGTGCCCAGCGCAGAAAACAGCACGCAAGTGCTGCATTGAGTTCTCTTTTGCGTCGTCTTGCACTTGAATGGTTTAAACGCATGAATCGATAAGCGGAATGGTAATTTTTACCTTTTATAACAAATATCCGATTCCTGACTTTTAAGTGTCCAATTTTCGATCTCGGTCCTACTAAACTCCAAAATATTTGTCAGTGTTTTCAGATCATCGGCACTTTATTTCAGTGGAGAGTGCATAGACATGGTTGCCAGGTTGGGAAGATTATAAAAACACTAGACAGAAATAAAGGTGTGAATCCTCACTTTGATTCGATTACGAGTGTACCGATTTGATTATAAAATGCATCACGATGCATCTTTTCCTCAATCTTTCCTATTCCTCAATAGTTACCATATTAATAATCACAATATTTGATACCTATAAAAATACCTATTTGGTATTTTATCTTTGTTATAAAAAAAAGGGAAAAATAAATATATATATATATATATAAAATATATATATAACAATACAAAATAAGAAAGAAACAAATAAAATTAAGTGCTTTACTTTTTTTATTTTACATCAATGTAACGGAAGCATTCATGCAAGAAATAATACAGAAATTGAATAATGAAATGTAAAAATAATCACTGCATAGTCTTTAGTGTATTAATTATGGTAACACTTTAGTTTAGGGTCTAATTCTCACCATTAACTAGTTGTTTATCAGCATGCGTATTGCTAGGATTCTCCCAACTGTTTATGTTCACTTAAGGCATAATTGACTAACAATATACTTTCAATGGAGGGACATAAATCTCGTATGTGTTTCGAAGATGAATGAAAGAAAGGTTTTTGAAGCACGAGGGTGAGTAATTGATAGAATTCCTCAGGAATTCATCCAAGCAGGAATTGTGATCACGATTAAAATGTGATTAATCGTGCAGCCCTACAATAGTGTGCTTGCTTTACTTGTGTCAAGTACCAAACATTTTTATGGTTTAACAGGTGCCGATTCAGGTCAGATATCAGAAGAGACCTGGAACTTCCTCCATTCCATCCACGGAGGAGGGCCGGTGGTGACCGTGCGGCCCAGCGTCAGCCATCAGGAGTCGGAGAGTTCTCAAGCAGAGGAGAAGATCGAAGTGGAGACGCGCTCAGTGTAGTTGTCCTGAGATGCTGCTGGGCCGCAAAGGGACCGAGAAACTTATTATTTTGCACTTCACTTTTGTTTTTCAAGCATTCTAGCAAAGGACCTGGCAGCTTCACCTCAACATACACACTCTCTACACCCTTTATGACTGTTCTTTATAGCAGACGGGTGGATTAATCGTCCTCCGGTGTGCTTGTGTAAATATCATGCAGATCCACTTCCTTTTGACACTAGAAACCAATTTTCACAGTCCATTAATGCATTTGATTTCTATGTGCAACTGCATTCATGACAGAATTTGCTTCGCCTGAACCAAATACACCATGATTTGCGCACACCGAAAAAATGCACTGCATCTGTACATATTTTGGAGGCACTGCCTCGCTTAAGAAAATGAAAGAATATGTTGTCTTAGTGGATGAAAACTTCATGTTTTGGGTATGAAGGGATACTAAATGCTACGTAGTCTCAGGAAAGAACATATTTTTTGTTTTGCACTGTACTGTAGATTCAAAAGGTGCATGCTTCAGCTCTGATGTTCGATATGTATTTGAATGTACTAGTACTTAAAGAACACACGTTCCCTGCACTAAATGTTATTTATTCCAGAGGGGTATGATTATTCCGGCATTCATGGACGTTTTCTTTGTTGCAAAATGATTTGACAAGCTAAAGCAGACAAAGCAGAATGCACGCTAATAGGAATGACGTGGCACATTAGGCTGGCCAGAAAATCGATTCTTCATTTTTATTTGTTGCATAGCTGGGTTGCATTGAGATGCAAATAATAAGGTGCACATTTGAACACATCAATGGCTGTCTTATTTAAAAATGCTATATAAAAAAAAAAAAAAAAATCAGATCAATTAAATCCTGCTGCCGCACATGTGTAAATTCAAGGCATTATTTAATGTATAGAAGGTTGTGATGTTTTTCAATATTAATTGTCCGCAGAGATGAAAGCTGTATCTGAGTGGCTACTATTAAACCCCAAAACTTGTGCTGTCGATATCTGTCATCATTCGTATGAGCTGAAATTTAATAAATTAATATGCTATGTGAATGGATAAATTTCAACAAAAACACGTCCGGGGTTGTATTTCACCCCTAAATCAAAGAAAGAATGCATTAAGAAAATAAAGCCTGTTTAGGACATTTTTCTTGACTTTGTGACATTATTTTCGTGAAAGTTAAGTGCATTTGCAGCAGAGTTCATAATGTGTCGAGGTGTTTTATTTTTTATTTTATTTTTTATTCCATGACAGTAAAACAATATATATTTATACTGAATTATGTAAAAAAAAAAAAAAAAACTGCTGTTATTCTACCTCACCATTTCTTGATTTTTATTTCTTTCATTACAGCAAGGATAATTAGATTTTCATGCTTAATGTCGTAAAAATGTTTGTTTATATTTTCTTCTTTTGGTTTTGGAGGAGAAATATATGTAGGACTTGTTTTGGTGGGTTTTGCATGATTCACACAATGTTGTAGAACAGGTGTTTTCAATCTTTCAGATGCCACAGATCCCAAAATATGATTCACATTATGATATATATACATATGTAAATATTATTTGGAAATATTTAGGTACTATGGAGGCCCCAAAGGGATATGAGATGCAAAAGCATTACAATATTTGTTATGGACCTCCTAGCACTCCCTGGAGGTCCCCAGACCCGTTTGAAAATCCCTTTATAGAAATTGCTTGAAAAATTAATATCACTGATGGTACGGTCTTACAGGACAAGCAATTATTTTGACTGTGAACTCAATTCCTTGACATTAGTCAAGACATACAATTAAGGTAGTTTACTGAGCCCTAAATAGCATTGGTGCATTACTAGACATTATTTCCTCTCGCAGACAGATCAATAGCATTTAATATTGCATTCTTCAGTACAATATGCTGCTCATCATCAGGCTGAAAGTGTCGGTGAGATCGGTGCTGACAGCAGAGCTCTTGAGAGCCGGTCATTATGAAAGCAGCGAGCGTGTGGGCCGCGGCTGCTGTCCTGTACAGTATCGCAGTGAGAGCGGGATTGTGGGATTCACATTCACAGCAGCACCGAGAGAGAAAAAAAAACATGGCGGCTGCCGAATGTGCAGCAAACGATTTGCGGAAGTGAGGTAAGTGTAATTCTGTAGCTTCATAAACCCTTTTACATTGAATTATCCCTCACTCAAGTTCAATTCCCCGAGTTTGTCTCGAAGTTAAAGCAGAGTCCGGTGCAGAAGCCGCTCCAATTGTAGCAGTTCGAGCGGCAATTTGATGGGCAAAGTTGTTGCGGCTTATCAGTTGTGTATGTGCACGCTGCCACTGTTACACGCTAGCCTGTTAGCTTCAGCATTTAGGCCTTTCATCTTCAAAAGTCATTTAATCACCTGCTCAGCTAGTTGCGTTTATTTTACACGGGGAAAACACATCTTCCGTTCCTTTACAAGTGTTCTGAATGTGCGTTAAAAAGGGTGCGCCAAATTCGTTAGCATTAGCATGCTAAAGTGAGCCTCTATCATTTTTATTAGCGCTCTTAGCCAAAATGCTAATTAGTGGGTGAGTTGTTAGGGGGGAAAGATTTGTTTGTTTGTCGTCGAATTGTTTGTTTCTCACCGTTGCTTGTCCGTTTACACGATAAGTGTGTTTTATTGTGTATGGCGCAAAAATGTAAGTGCAATTGCGCTTCCTTTGAATGCAGTCGTTAGCATGTGAGCTACTAAAACCCTGCGGACACATTTGTTTTGTTCAGATAAACGGCTAATTATGTTTATAAACATGTTTTTATTAAATATTTTATAGAGTGCATGAGGCAAACGTGTTGCATTAAAGACTAATTCAGAGTTGAGAAATCAGGAATCAGCAGAGCTGAAGAAAGTTGCACGGGTGTTTTTGGGAGGCGCAGCCGGGCAGCACATCATGCCGAGCCGCAGATGCGGTCTGTGTTGCCGGAGAGGCCCGGTAAAAGCTATTGAAAGAGATAATGTTTCTAGATAAACAACGGCGAGTTAATAATCTGCAGTAGTGCTTAAGTCGCTGTTTGTTTTTTAGTGTATCAGGTTTATGAAGGCAAACCCGTTTCTGAGGAAATCATCTCATTCTGAGGACAGGTTTTAAATGAGGGTTTATCTTTTCTTTCTTTTCTTTTTTTATCACTGAGCCAAACTGGGTTCTCTGAAACCACTGCGACGAGCAATTTGGAAAACATGCTGAGCTGCACCGAGCGCTTTTCTCCGCTTTGTCATGTTTTTTGGACTGAGCTGGGCAGTTTGTGTGAGTTCATTGGCGAGCACGTGTCAATTTAAAGTTCTTCGCCAAGCGCGCGAGCTGAAAGATTATTCAGGAAGTTTCGAATTCTTTACGCGTGCGGCGCAGAGCGCGAGCAGAATGACAACCTCAGATATTAATGTCTATAAAAATATTAATGTCAAAAATCTTTGAGGTCAGTTGGCGCTCCTCTCACTCCTCTGGGATGTCCCAGCTCCTTTTGAGTTTCTGTTGTCACCTGCCAGTGACCGAGCCGAGGTAACACTAAGGTTTCATTAGCCAACTTAATCAAGTTAACAATAACATGAATAAATCTAGCTAAATAAGTCTTGCTCATTCATACTTAATCTAAATATATGTTAATTTTAACATTTACTAATACATGATTAAAATCAAAAGTTTAGGGCTTTCATTGCCGATTATTTTGTGCAATTATTATTTATTTTTTTTGATGATGATTAATCAAGTAATCAGATAATTTTGGCCAGTTAATTGAGTAGCCTACTTATTGTGGTATTACAAACAGACCTGAGCCTTTAAAACAATGTAAAATACATATAATGATGTTTGGTACAAATAAAATAAATAAAGTAATATAATCTGTCGATTTTATTTCAATTAATCAGGTAATAAAATAAAATTGAATCCATTCTTCCCAAGATTATTTCACATCCTGCCCAATGTTGAACCTTTTTTTTCTTTATCCATTTTATCATTTGTAGTTGTAGCCCTAAAAATGCATATTTTGAATTTGTCAATTGAATTGCAGTGTATTTCCATGTACAGTATCTCATGTTGAGGCATCATGCCTGTCTTTTACTGAAAACAGTTCAATTTTAGCTAATGTCCCTGTGCTGACTGGCTTATAATATTAAAATAATAAAGAAAAGGTTCATCCAAAAAATAAAAATCCTGTCTTAAGCCCTATTCGCACGGGATTAGTACTATATGGGGACCTCTAGTCATTTGTAATAATTGCGGAGGTTGTCTGTGATCTTAATCCCGTGCGAATCGGTCATGTCTGTAATTTGTAAAGTAAAAATTCCCCCGCAAACGACCTACCATATTTCGCTGAACACCGATGTCCAGTGATAATATTAGTCCCGTGCGAATCGGCATCTCTGTGATTTGGCGGATCGAATATAATTTTTTAAAGGTTTTTGTTTCATGCGCGCCTTTTTATCCATTTTTCGCGAAGAATGAGGCTGCGCTGGAGTGTTTTGATAGTATTTTGGGTGCTGGGTCATATCGCTATACACCATACAGCTATACAATTTTCTGAAAGAGAAAGCTGAAAATCATCAGAAGAGCAAAAGCAAAAATAATGATTAGATGGAGATGAATGAATGACATATAGCAGCATGCGGTAAAGAACATTCTTCTGTTCATGATATCATACAGATAGACCAATAATAACGGCAAGACATTTCCAAGCAATAGCCTCGCCGTCATATCCGGGAGATAAGTCAGTAAATTTGAGGATAATCACAGGCTTCGGCTATCCCGTGCGAATGCGCCACACGAAATTCAGATGTGGGGGGGTAATTTAAAAATCACACGAGGTCCCCAGATAGTACTAATCCCGTGCGAATAGGGCTTTAGTTTACTTGCCCTCATTTTGTTCCAAACCTGTATGTTGTTATTCAGCAAAACACAAAATGTAAATAATCTTATGTAGCAGAGACAAGACTGTCAAGCTTGAAAAAAGAAAATTAGTAGTATTTTCTAAAGTCAAATGATGAACAGACTGAAGTTTAAAGGAGTGTTCACATTAGGCAGGTTTGGGTCAGCGGTCATGGGTCTCATTCAAGTTCATATTTAAAAATTGGTGCATTGCTAGTTCCAGCATTGAAGTCAATGATGTGTTATAAACAAACAGGTATAGAGCCATTAAATACAGACTTAAATTTTATTCCAAATCAGGAAGATTTAGAATTAGTGATCACAAGTCAAACTTTGATGATGCTTTTATGGTGACCTGCTCTTTCTACTTTTAACTGTTCAGTTTTGTTTCTGGACAATGCCAGATGACATGAAGCATCTTCATTGGCTGTTATAAGAACAATAAGAGCCGCTGCACAGATGGGCTCCTGGGGTCTGAGTGATGTCTCCAGTGGGTCTTTAGTGTTAACTAATGCTGCTTGTAATCCAGAGACTCTGGATTTGTTCAAACTGAGCAAAGCTAAAACTGACATCTCCATTTGTGATTTTTTTCTTCTTCTTCTTAAAGATTAAAGTTTGACATTTATTAGCTGAGTTTATTCAGAAACGATGTATAAGTTTTGTCTGAAAGTGCCGTTTTTAGGGATTCAATTATTTAGTCCTCCTCATGTTCCAAACACACAATCATATAGTGAGTGACCAGTGACTGTTATACTTACCCAAGAAGTATAAAAAAAAATAAAAAAAAAGTTAAAAAAATTTTTTTTAAACCATGCCTCAAATCTTGTCTTCAGCTGTAGCTCCTAAATTGCACCTCCACTTATTTAAACCTGGCGCATTGCAATTGGTCAAGAGTGAAATGGCATTTGCCATTTTGGCGTCAGAACCGCTGTGACATCGTTAACGTGTCCGGTGTGAATATGAAAATAAAATATTGAAATATCCCTTTAATACAGTGGTTGTAACCTTTTTTAACTTCAAGACGCCCCATTGCCCAACACAATATTCAAAGCCTCCCCCCCGTGTAGATTGCTGCAGTTATGATGTATTTTTGTAGGTCAACCTGGAAGTTGGCATCACCCTGGTTCCCTCGATAAAATCCCCAAAGGAATTTTCCGTTTGATTTTTGCAGAAAATAAGCTGTCTGACCAACAAAAGTTGTTGATTCTTACACATTTTGTTCATTATGATCTTCACAATTGAACACAACTTAAGCACCATCAGCAAAAGTATAAAGCTAAACGTTGGCTATGAACGAACTACACCATGGTCTCAATATTTCAGCAATATATATTTTTTAAATATCCATGAAAGTTTGGTTTGATGTCCCTGACAACCTCTGTACTCCCATTTAGATACGTATCATCCACTTTTTTATCCACTTAGTAAATGCTTTAAAAAAATCACAAAGAGCTAGGGTTTGTGACCCTAAAACAATTCATGTTGTGATTCCAGAAGTTTAGAACTTTTAAATTTGTATGTTTTTAACAATATTTAGGCTTTTGAGAGGGAAAAAGGAAACATTAATTCAATTTACATCTTGATTTGTGTGTGCTTAGCAATTTAAATGAATTTATTTAATCCTTATAATTTTAAGTCATTCTGTGGCCCACTTGGAAGCTGGCCGGGGGCGCCTGGTTGAGAACCACTGTTTTAATAAGTCGATCCTAGTGAGTTTTCTAATGTTCACTCACACAATGAAATGCTTTGAGTGTGCTCTGTCACATTACTAATCGTGTACTCTGTTATTTAGTGTTTTACTCCTTTATTGGGCATATCAGGAGGATCAGCCAGAGCCTAACCTCCACTTACTCATATTTGACTTCCCAGATAACCTCATTATGCACAAATGAGTCATGTCAGAAGGGTTGTAAGCGTGTGTTATGATGACAGTAGGCCGTGAGCAAGAGCTTTTCCCTCTCATTTTACGATCGTTGAACGTTCTTCCAAAAACAGAAAAAATCTGTGTTTCTGATTCTTTTCATATTAATCAATTGCAATAGATAGGAGAACTGGGAAAAGTATACAAAGCGGATTCCTTTGTAACTAATCCCTCAGCCTGTGTGTGTTTGTGCCAGCTTAAACCACAGGTCTGGATTTGCTGTGTGGAAAAACAGGTCTTTTATAGTCTTTCTAGAGAAAGGAAAAGTAGTAGTTAAACTGACATGGGTAGTGATGGAAAATGATGTTTTATAACCATTTTAGTGCTTTTAGTATTCAGGCCTGACAACACCCCATCTGTCTGTTTTCCGTCTCGTCTTTTATATGCATGGTCAAATCACATTAGACACTCACCAGGAGGCTTCAGTGGAGTGTGAATAAGGGCTGCGTGTAAGACTCTCCTCAGGTGCCTCTCGTTTCTCAAAGCAAACCCAATGTCTGCAGTGCAAAATCTTATTCAAAGCCTCTCATCATTCAGGTCACACTAATGGTTCATGGCAGCGATTGTGTGGACCGGAGAAGCTGAAGTGATTTGCTCTTTTTAATTTGAAATATGTACATTGTAAAAATTATACAAGTTGACAATAAAAGAAAAATTATTGGAGTTTGCTTTCTTTTCAGTGTAAAACAGTGTTTTCTACTTCAAGGACAGGCAAAAATTATGCCCTTTCCCTCCTGCATGTACTAGACGTATCCTCTTGCATGGCTTTAGCATAATGGAGGCAACTGAGGAATTTGATACAGTGTAATCTAATTTGTCACACACTTCAAGCTTATATTTGACTTTGGTACTACACTAATTATTGAGTAATGCAGACGACGACAGTACCAGCCAGTGCTTCAGTCTCCCTTCAGTCCCCAGCTGAAATATGCTGTTTTTGCTGCTACATTGCAGATTTTGTGGAGTTCACCTGTCCCATTATCCCATATCAATGTATCATGTTCTGTAAGCGCTGGTCTTCAGACTGACTGCTTCATTAGTCATACCCGGGGTCCAAGATTTACTTTTTGCCACACCTGCCAATGGTGATTGAATTGAGAGATTTACCAGAAAATGTTCTTTTGAATAACATTAAATAAATTGTCATCAGTTACTCACACTTATGTCATGTGAAACCTATAAGACTTTTGTTTATATTTGATGCATATTTTATCATCTTTGAAGATATTTTAATATCTGAAAGTCCATTCCACCAAAACTTAGCGTGTCACATTCATAAATAGATTGAAAAAACGAATCCATTACCTTGTATGATGAGCAGATTTAATTTATGCATTTATTCATACATAAACATTGATCAATGCACATACACAGAGCATGTTAAATATGGTAAACAGAAGCTCAAACGTGCTTGCTTGATGCTCGAGAACGTCTCGGTTACTAACGTAACCTCGGTTCCCTGAGATGAGGGAATGAGTATTGCGCAAGTAGCTTACGCTATGGGAAAACTCCTTTTCTCGAGAATATTGAAGCACTTTTTTAAAACGGCAGTGTGACTGCACAGCATACACAGATGAACGGTGAGCTCGGTCCTTGGCTGTGCTGCGGCAACTGCATAAACCTATAACGGGGCGATTCGGACGCGCAGTCCAATCAGTGCAACTTCCGCCCTGACGCGTCAGAGCCCGCCAAGATGGGCGTGGCCAAGGGCTATATATTGCGCCTATCAGCCGTCAGAGGCTTTAGGTTAAATCAACTGAAGCGATCCTTGACCAAAGCACAAGCACGGCAAGTTACGCAATACTCGTTCCCTCATCTCAGGGAGCCGAGGTTATGTAAGTAACCGAGATGTTCCCTTTCGAGAGGTCTCTCCTATTGCATAAGTAGCTTACGCTATGGGAACCCCATGTAAAAGTTGTGCGTGCTTAACTTCGCTCTAATATCAGCCTGAGGCAAGATCCCTGAGCCTTAGGAGTTAGTATGAATCCCAATAAGCCGGTCAGAGACTTTATAAGGGAAAAAGGTGAGAGTTGCCTAATGAGGGTCCATATATATAATATATGAACCTCTGTTCGTTTAAAACAGGACCGGATAATATCGGGCCTGGATTTTATGGGGATATGTGCTTACGCATTTCATACTGAAAGTACCCTGGAATTCAGACCAGGACTTATAAAACCTGATAAATGTTGACGGCGAGGCCCAGCCGGCCGCTGCACAAATATCTTCGATAGGTATTCCACTTGACCAATCTGCTCTGACGCCTAAGGGGCAATGAAGGCCCTTAGACTCATAAGCCAGGGCTATAGCGTCAACTGTCCAGCGCAATAACTTCTGCTTTGAGACAGCGAGACCCTTGGTACGGCTAGAGAAATAACCTGTGCTCTGAAGGGAGTGGAGAGCACTTTAGGAATATACCCGTGTTTTGGCTTAGTGCAGGTCCTTGAAAATTTCTGGGTCAGGACCAGATTCGTCCATAGAGCGGAGAAGTTTGGCCTGAAAAACTTGTAAGACAGCCATCGTATGAAGCGAGAGATGAAGTAGTCCGGCAGGGCTTCGATGGATGAGAAGCTTTGGCTTTCCATCCAGCTGAGGTGGGTGGGCAAAGGTCGGCGGCCACGGCCTCTTCGAGGTGAGGAATCGCCTCGTAAACTTTATAGGTAAACTTATACGGAGGCGGAGCAGCATTAAGAGAAAGGCTGTCATCTTCATCGTCCTCTTCGTCCGACCCTCCAAAGGAGACGAGACCCGCCGCTCGCATAGAGGGGCGCTGGTCCGCCTGTGTGAACTGGACAGGCAAGGGTGAGAGAGCAAGGCACGCAGGGACTGGCCCGGCGTGACATCGCTGGTCTCCGTCCGCTCAGGCAGCCTTTGTGAACGGCGCTGCTTCTTTCGCGGCTCAATCAAAGGTGGAGAGAGCGGGAGTAGCGGGGTCGTCCTCGTTAAAAACGGCGAGGCGAGTCCACTGCGTGGTGAATTCCATCACGTCGCAAGTCGCCCCGTCATTGGTTCGTGCAGTTGCCGCAGCACAGCCAATGACGAGCTCGCCGTTCATCTGTGTATGCTGTGCAGCCACACAGTTTTTTAAAAGTGCTTCAATATTCTCGAGAAAAGGAGATTTCCCATAGCAATAGCAATAGGAGAGACCTCTCGAAAGGGAACCAATGAGATTTGTTTTTGCGTGTCATGCAAAAACCAGTATGATTGGTTCTCACACGTCAAGCAAGAACGCTTGAGCCTCTGTTTACTATTTTTTGATGTGTGTTTATCAATGTTGAAAGAAATGTGCAATTTGTAAATTTGTGCAACTTATATATTGGTGCTTTTATTGGTTAATTTTTGGCCCTGGTAAAAGGCTTCTGTGGAGCACTGACTGCTTAATTTGAGATACCCATGATCACTCTTTGAAGACTGAAGGTTTGTGTTGTAGTGGCCATTGTTGGAAAGCACTTTTATAGCTCACATAAGAGGCAGCTTAAATACAGACCATCCCCCTTCACATCTGCAGCTTTTGTAATGCACCAGGGAAGCCTAGCCAGCACATGTGTGATAAGTAGATTGATAGCTTGTGGGAAACTATCAGATAACCTCTGGAATATCAGACATATTTATAGAATATTAGATAACAGTAGATCATAGCCAACCCGTAGGTTGTTATTCTGCCTTTGGTGTATGTTTGACTCTGTTTTACCAAACCCAAAGACTGTGAGAGCAAGAGGAACTTGCGATAAAGATATTCCTTTGAAATGAACAACAAGATTCCCTCCAAAAATAACTTAAGTGATGTTTGCTAATGCTAATACTATTGCACATACCCCTAAGTATTAAGGCCTGTTCATACCAAGAACGACTAGGCTATAACAATAAAGATATAATTCTTAAATTGGTCTAAATATAAAAGAATATCACCAGTCCACACCTAATGTAACTGTACAGAGAAACAGTATTGTTGGAATCACTTTTAGAACTTTTTTTTTCCAGCTGATCAACAATATAAACAATGAGAGCCAATCAGAATCCATCCTGCTTTAAAGGAGCTGTATGTAAGCATTGTATTTCAATTAATCATAAAATGGCCCTGATATGTCACTAGACATTAAGAAATCATGTTAATTTCAAGTACTTATATCACTGACAACAGTAGTCCGGCCAGGATATTGTCATTTAGAAAGTAAATATGATATTTATGATGTATATAAGTATGATGTTGATGTTGTCATGTTGTGTTTTGGTCTAATGCGCCACCCTCCACCGATCTACCAATCACGAAGTCAGTAGTGTTGCGTAGAGATGCACCGATCTTGGCCGATTCCGATTTTCATTGAGTTTGACCTGCCGATACCGATTTTAGCCGATTCCGATTTTATTTTTTCTAACCACAATTTTTTATTTTTTATTTTCAATAACACAAATATTTATTATATATATATATATATATATATATATATATATATATATATATATTTATATAGAATTTTTTTAATTTTTTTTTAACACCATATACTTTTACTCAAACTCAATAATAAAAACAAGTTTAAATGGGTACATTTTCTATAAATATTTTCTATAAAGAGTCTTCATTTTCTTTTCTGACATAGCCTACTCCAGTTCTTGTTAAAACACACGACATGCAAATTCTGTGCATTTTGGGCACTTTTAAATCCTATTTTTAATTTTTTTTTGTCCATCAAAAGTGTGCTTTCACTTTAATTGAGCGTGAGCAGCGCAGCAAAAATAGACACGGCGCCAAAACCGCTTCACTGCTGCTCACGTGACATTCCTGCTTGACGCTCACGCGCTGTGAATGCACTCAGTGATTAACATGCAAGCCGAAAAAAATACGCGCCGCTCAGACTTGCGGTGTGAAACGGCCGTAATTCACAAGGCCTACATGTGCATTCTGTGTGCACTTAGAATAAACAAAACAATATCTTCTGCTGGTGTGGATGCTAATAGTTATTAATAGTTGTCTTTATAGTTATATCACTGTTGCAGTGAATATGCCTTTAAACTAGAGAGTAGGGTTACCAACCATTCTGTAGAATACAGAATCATCCTGTATTTAAGACATTAAAGTAGTATTCCGTATTAAACCCATACGGAATGCAATTTTGTCCCATATTTTGCGTAGACCTATGCCTACCTGAAAATGAGCCTACCTATGCCTACCATTTTTAAATTAATACAAAAAAGAATTTGCATAGAAAAACGATGGAAAAGTAGCGAAGTGGAATGAAAAAACACTTTCTGTGTGAACGGCCCGTAACTCTTTATGGTTGCAACAACACTTTAGTTCTAATTTTGAATTTGTTTGACGTTCAATTGTTATGCTTTTAAATTATATGCCATATGTACCTCGAATAGTTTTTTTTACAAAGTGTATCGTATTTTTAAGGGAAGTTTAAAATGTGTCTAAGGCTAGTTCTCACATTTTAACTGAACCTTTGTGCCACTTCGGTTTAATAGAAAGCTGATGCAGAATATCAGAAAGCATTTTATTTTGATCTTATCTCGTGAATGGAATATGATTGTAATGTAAATGTAAAAGGTTCATTTCACGTTATTGCATGTTGTTGTAAGGACTGTCATGTTTTTATGTGATTCCGTGATTTTGTTTTGGCCATTTAATAAGTAACCGAGTTTATTTGGATACAAAGATGTAAACTTTTTGACTTATTATTGAATTTTTGTATGCAGATCTTCCCAGGTAGATTTGTCTGATCCTTGATGTGATCATGGGCAACAATGCAAAGTTGATTCCGTGCTAAATTGATCTAATATTTAATGTTTATTTATTTTTTTTTTTTAGATTTAGTAGAAAATGAGTATCGATAAAATTGTCTGTTTTGAGACAAAGGTCTTGTTGTGCAACGTATTGAGGTTGTATTGGGTTTTTCACGCAAGCAAATAAATCAAAACCTTTTAGACTTGCATTAAAAAGGGGATTTGAGACATGGACGGGATCCTTTTGACTTGAACCAGAAAAGAATCACATCTGGTGCCAGCACCCTGACATGGTGGTAGCAAACATCTCTCACATTTGCTTCAGAGATTTAGCTAATATTTCTCACTAGCACAAAGCTATAAATAAAGATGTCCGTCTCCTTTTCTGGTGGAACTTTTACGTAGAAACATTCCATATATTCCATGAATGTACTCTAATTCTTGACACAATCAGTTATGTGCTTCCTGCTCCATCTCAATCCATTGAACCACTGTGGAGGAACATCCATCAGACAGTTTAGCTCACATTTTTAAACTGTTGCTAAAATGTTTAATTTTGTTTATTGTTTTGATAAATCATCTTAATGTGTTTTTTAAATATGACACTGAAATGAAGTTATCTAGCTGGCTAACAAAAGCAAGCTTTGACTGAAATAGCAAGAATGATTTGTGCGCATAGAATGAATTGAAAATCACAAACAGATCTCTGTATGTCTGTGCAGCAAAAATGTTTATGAATTCATAGCTGTCATAAGTTATATTTAGAGCTGGGAAACTTTCAGCGTTTTTTGCTTAAAAACCACAGTAAATGGTTATAAATTGCTGTAACTACTCTCTCTTTTTGTTAAGCAAACCTAAATATAGATAATTTATTTCTGACACAAATAAACATCTTAAGAATAAAATGTATCATTGGCAGGCAAATAAAAATCTTGACTTGATTATAAACAGTAAGAATTGTCTTAAAAATAATGTGAATCTGCATGGTCTGTAAGTATTCTCTTGTTGTGTCCCTCAGGTGCCCACATTCTGCTGCTGAGGAGAGAGCACCACGATGAGGAGACAGTAGGCACCCACCATAGTATGGCCGCGTCCCGCTCTTCGCGCGTCACAAGATCATCAGTAGGGATAAATGGATTGGATGAGAACTTTTGTGGTCGAACCCTCAGGAACCGCAGCATCGCCCAGCCGGAAGAAAGCTCTCCGCCTCCTGTGCCCAGAGCCCGCTCACCCAAGAAGAAGCAGGACTGTCAACCGCACCAGCAGCCCGGAGCACAGGTCGGAAAGGTAGCCGAGAGCAAGGCGGAGGGTGAGCCCTTGCCCTCCTACGGAAAACGGGGCTTGCTGAGCTCCGAGAAGGACGAGTCGGACAAATCGGACTACTGCGAGCGTCCGAGGGCCGGGGGTGGGCCAGAAGCCTCCCCCGCCCTGAAGAGGGCCAAACGCTGCCCTCGCTCAGGTGAATCGCAGGGGGTAGAGGAGGAACCTTCTCTCAAACCAGAGAGCCCTGATCCCGCTGCACCGAAGGAAAATGACGAGGGCGCCAAATCGAACGCGTCCACGGCCCTTCAGCTCAGCCTCGACAAAGAGGCAGAGCAAAAAGAGGACAGCCTTGTGGAGAAGATCATCATTCCCCCACAGGCTGGGGAGAACATCAAGGCCACCAATGGCCTCGCCGAACTCTATAAGGAGGACTCAGAAGTTGCAGCCTTACCCGCGGTGCCCTGTGCCTCCCCTGCCACGCTCAACAACAGTCCTTCACTGTTAAACGGCAACCAGGCTGCACCCTCATCCCCTGACCCTATTGTGCCTTGTAGATCCCCTCATCCCAAGCAAGCCAATGAGTCCGACAGCCCTCAGATTGACTGTGAGAGGAACTGCACGGCTGAGGAAGCTGCCGAGGCCGTGCTGTCCCGGGAACCCGAGATGGAGGTAGAGGTGGACGTCGTGGGGGACGCCGGGCAGGCTCAGGATGAGCTCGCGAGAGAGGAGAGCACCAATGGTGGCTTTCAGGCTGAGCCACAGGACCCTTCTGACAACTGCTCGAATATCTCAGGAGAAATGGTGATGCTGGCTGCCCCCCAGCTGCCCACGGAGCCCCCCTCCTTCACAGAACCTCAAGAACACAGATACACCCTGAGGACTTCACCGCGCCGCGCTGCCTTTGGTAGTGGGCTCAAAGCCAGCTCCCCCAAACCCAGTTCCCCGCACATAGACAATGGTTCACTGAAGGAGGAGGCCATGCCGGTTCCTCTTTTCTCTGAGGACACTAGCCATAAAGAGCCTCCCCATGATGCACTGGGGCTTTCTAGCGAGGCAGACAGTGAACTCTCAGAGAAAGCAGGCGTCAGTGGAGAGGTCGGAGTGTTGGATAGTAGAGTGTCGAGATCCACCAAAGAGCTGCTGGCTGCTCAGGCTGAGGAAGATGAAGAGGAAGAGGAGGATCCAGATGTCTACTATTTTGAGTCTGATCACTTGGCTCTCAAACACAACAAAGAGTATGTTCAGGTTTATGCTATCCTGTCTGAAGTCATCATTGCTTTCATAATTGTGGTCAACAAAGATGTTTTGTCGTCTTTATGCCCTTTTGTTTTCATTCATTTGTGGGGTTTGCCATGGCAAGCACCATTGTTACTGTTCATCAGACTGTTTCTGATTTGAACAAACCCCAAACCCGGAGTATTACACTTTTTTAATCTGGAGGATTAAAACAAAATTTTTTTTTGCAACTGACGTGAATAATGCAGCTTATGGAGCAGAGTACTTTTCAGTCAACTGAAAGATGGAAACAATACCGTAGGCTGGAGGTGTGGTCACATTAGTAAATGATTTGCTAAATTTTGTGTCATTTTCAAACCATCCAGCTTTCTGTTGGTTATCGTGGCGAATCCACATGACCAATTTGAACCCATTATGAAATCTCCATGGGGAAATCTTTCACCCGTACTCAAATTTCCCAAATAAATTTATATTTAAATGTCTGGATTTTGCCGTTGACCAATGTGACCTCACCATTAGATTTAAGGACTGACCTGAGCCATTTCTAAAAAACAGAATGTCATGCATCTTTAGATTGTGCTCTTGACTTTAGCCAATGAGAAACCAAATAGCAAAGGTCTAGAGCCAATCAGAAAACCATGGCTGATGCATAATAACATTCTGGTAACTTTAGCTGCATATTGGTGGTACCACTAGTATTTTTCAGTGCGTTTTGTAGCTTTAAAAAGAACTAGCATGCTGCTGTGCTTTAACTCGTGTGATTGTCAAAGCCAAGCTGTTCAAGTTTTGATTTGTCTATCCTGCTCTTGTCTTTTGTCTTTTTAGTTTTCAAAGAGTTTGTGCTTTGTAATTTGAAGACAGGAATGTTGACCCAGATACGCATCTTTGTTTCCTGCTTAACTCTGCATACGTGTTTTCTGTAGCGTAATAGTCAACTGTGCTAGGAGAAAATGAGCAACAGCTGCTGTAATCTCCAGGACAGTGGTAGGTAATAAGCGAGGGGAAGCCTGCTGCTGGTGAACAGGTTGTCCTGGGTCGTACTCATTCAGTATGTGCCCGTCTCACAGTGTGAGTGCAGGGATCAGGAGCAGCCAGCTGGATTGGCTTGTCAATAGAAAAAAAAAAAGAACGTCAGTTTATGGCCGGTATGATTTTTTATTTTTTATTTTATTATTGTTACATTGAATCATTCTCATTTCTTCTCTGGGATCGTTTTTCTCCTCCTGTTTAATTAGGATTTATTTGTGTGCTTGACATAAATTCAAACTTTAGATATATTTATGCAGATTTTTACTTTTGAAGAACCAAATTAGGGTTGTTGCTTGTCTGTGGGAAAAACTGGCACCCACAATGCCAGGAAATTCTGGTTGCCAGGCTGTGGCTAAAATGTTCAGAGTGTTTTTTTAAAGCATTGCTGGTTTGGTTCCTAGTATGTTGCTAGAGTGTTTTGATAGTCGCTAGGTGGTTGGTTAGCGTAAGGCTATGGTGAAACAGTACCAGGCGAAAATGGTCTGATAGTCAAAGTCATCTTTATTTATATAGCGCTTTTTACAATACAGATTGTTTCAAAGCAGCTTTACAGTGATGGCAGGAAAATAATGCAACAAAGTTTGTTTCTAGAAGAAAATAGCGTCACAGTCCAGCTTAAGTAAGTCAACTTATGGTTCATTTTTGTTGTAAAAAAGTTATTTAAAAGTAGAACTCCTCAAGTAGCATCAGATTTGAGGTCTCCATTGATGTGGAGGTATGGTGTTAGGGGTTTGTTTTAAACCAAAGTATGAGAAGAAGGGATAGTGATGATCGCCTTAACAAGCACCAATAACAAGTAAGGCACCACACAATAAACTTCTATGTGCCTCACATTAAAAGCTACTGAGCTGGAAAGATTTAACTCTCTAAGTTTATTGAGAGGTGTTTTAGTACTGAATCCCAAGTGTGTGGTATCCAGTACAGGTTAAAATAACACCGTACGAAGCCCATATCACTATATATTTGTTTAGTTTTTCTCTGCTATTAGTGATCTAGCCTGCCTTTCAAATGGTTAACCCATAGGTGGCAGTGAAATGCCAGCTATATGTTAGTTTTGGGCTCATTGCCATCCTTGGCTGCTTTCCCCAACCTGCAGTGCTACATGCCTATCTTCATTGTGCATCTGAATCGAGAGGCTGTTAACAGCTCCTCTGCGGTCTAAGTTATTAGACGGCATGGAAATTGAAGAAAAACTAGTTCGCTGCCCTCTAGTAAGGCAAATCAAATGGAGCAAGTCCTTTTAAATGAATTCTTTTTGCGATTAAATGATTGCTGTCATCAGTTGGTTTTCTTTCATGCCATGTTAGGCTAGATTGATTTATACAAGGTCTGTTGAGCTTCTGAATAAGATTACTTCTAAGCAGTAGGCAGAATCTCCTGCTCAGAAGAGCATCTTTGTCTAATTTGCTTTTTTTTTTCTTCTCTGCCTTTTTTCCCGCTCCTATTTGTGGATCCTATTTTTCCTGAGGGCGCGCAGGGAAAAGGTCAAAGCTCTGTAGCGCTCAGGCAACGTCATCTTCATAACTTACAGGATGAATCTAGAAAAGCTCTTTCGAACGTGAGCTTCTGAATCCTAAATCATATATTGGAGGCACAAAATCCTATGTTTTTTTCTTTTTTGTTTGAACCGCAGGCAACTATTATGTAACATGAATCTTGTAGAGAAGAATAGTGATTGTTGGCTTGTCATGCCTCTATTTCCAACAATTATAATTGTACATCAGTGTCTGTTAGCAAAAAATCTGCAATCCTGTTGCCCATTCTATTGGTTTTGCATTATTATTATTATTATTTAATGTAGGCTAAGTGTTTCATTATTCTTTGTTGTAAATTATCGGTTTAATTTTTCAACGTTTTTATGTTTATTTCTAGGGGGGAAAAGGCACTTCTCGTAATTAGTTTTACCTCCTGCGTTTGACCATCACTATTTGAATTTTAAAAATCTTTCCCTAAAAGTGTTAAACAATTAAGCATGAGCTTTCCATGATGAGCAACTAGTCCATCTAACTCCCGGTGGAAGCACAAAGCCCGGTTCCTGCATGAAGCTGTCAGTCATCACCCACCCACCCCGTGACCAACAGGAAATATTTCTATTTATAGAATATATATTTCTATGGGAACCATTTACGGAGGCTTTCTTATATAAAGCTTGTGGTTGTGCTGTACTAAAATTAAATAATGAATGAATGAACTGCTGAAAGTTTGATGGTTAGATGCATAGCATCAGCTGTTAATAATGTACAAGGCATCTCCTCTGTCCTACATGTTAGTTATCAGAGGTTGCTCCAGACCATCAGCGTACTGGAGGCCCAGCGAAACCAAGCCATCCTGGACCTAGAGACGCTGGCACTGCATCAGAAGGAAGCCCTGTCAGACCCCATCGCCTTTGTGGACCAGCTACAGAAACAGGTACTGAAGTTTCCTCCAGGCCCTACATTGCTGATGCCTGAAATGGCTGTTCTACTTAGTGTTGTATTCTGGTTTGAGAAAGTAATGCTTTGATCTTTTGCTTTTGTTACAGGTGGAGATGGGGTTGCCTCGCCCCCAGAGAGTGGTCCAGCTCCCGGACATTGCGTGGGACCAATACACCTCAGGCCGTGGCGACTTTGAAAGGGAGTTCTGTGACAAGAAGCGCAAAACACGGCAGTTGCAGTTAATCTTTGACAAAGGTGTGTACCAGTTGTTTGTGAAAGATTTGGTGTGTGTATGTTTTTATGGATTGGGCCCCGGGTCCAATGAGTGGGCCCAAAAAGACATTAAAAACGCAAAATAAAATACAATGAAATCGCAATATGGAATAATCCGCTACAATTGCCAACACAAAAGTTGGATTTAAAAATGAAGAAAATGTAATATTTTAATAATGTAATTTTATAGTACATTTTTATAGTAAAAATAAATATATTTTAAATTCTCAAATACTTTTTCTTTTTTTTTTTTACAGTGAAATATCACAATAATACTAAAGTTTCTTAATAATACGGACCTGCCAACCTTTTGCGTAGCATTTTGCGTAGCGGGCACGCATTTTGACCTTTAAGTACGCTGGTACGATTTGTCACTCTAAACTACGCAAAAACCTGGTGACGCGCCTCTGTTCACGCGCAGTCCTCAAATCAAGCAACCGTAAAAGAAGAAGAGTTCGACCAATCATAGCGCTGGGTTCATTCCCCACATAGCAAGGGGGGTTGATTGACAGATGCGTAAGGCCTATCATGAAAAAGAGACTAAGGCCCAGTCCCAAATCGCACACTTCATGAGCACTTTCGGTCTTGTGGACTTACAATGGCTGCCGCGTGCGCGTGTCCGTTAAGTCCGCGAGACCGCAGTGTGTCCCATTTGTCCCCCAAGTGGTCGATTTGCGCCCTTGATGCGCACTTTTGCCGAGCCCGCACTGACACGGGCTCCGCAGCAGACTTCTTCCAGACAGTCAAAGCGGCATTACGTCACGAAAGTGCGGACTCAGAGGAAGACCGCGAGTGCTTAGGGTTCCATTTGGGACATTGCCAAAAAAGGATCCTGCTCGATCCCCCTTCAGCTCCCGCGGCCCGCCTTCTGACTGATTTCATAAGCGAGGACAGTAGGCTACAGTAGTCACAGTACACAGTAACTCCCGAAGGTAAACGCGCTGGGGTGGATGTGGAAAGTTTAAATATTGTATTGAGTTAATTATCTGGATTTGATAATCACACGGGACAGCAGTAATCGTAATCGCATGGATTATCTTAAAATACTCTGTAATTCATGGTAACTCAGATAAGAGGAACACATCATTCTGCCATACAAATGATAAAATGCTTAAGTGATGCTGAACAATAAATCTAAATAAAACTAAAATCGCTATGGCAGGCTTAGTGATTATGAAAGTTCTGTGATTTGTGGATTAACGTTAATTTAACAGTTAGCTACTGATAAGCGCGTGTCTGGAGAAACAGGTGTTTATTTATCATTCTCAGTGTTGCGAAACGTTGCCTGCATGTGTTACGTTATTGTGTTAATAATAATAACTAAAGTACCTAATTATGTTACATATTTATTCTGTATGAAAACTAGCGCGTTAATTGCTTAGTTATGGTTCAAAAAGTGCCGTTGTGTATCATTTGCTGCACGAGCTCTCTCTCACAAACACAGACCGCGCACGCACAGAGAGAAGATTATTGTAAAATGAAAATTGACGGGCTAAGTTCATTTTGTTCTTGGTTGTGTCAGAAAGAATTTTGTATTATCCATCCGTGTTTTTAAAATTCGTTAAACGACGGACGTTTTACTGTTATCGTGCAATGTTCAAAACTGCAAAGAAAGCCCTTTTTTCTGTGAGATATAGTAACATATTTTGATATTTGAATAAAAAAATAAGTAGCCCATCTTAAATGTAGCACCCCCTTACAAACAACTTACACGTGAATCCATCACCACTCATTGTCTTTCTGTAGTGGGATTGCCTGCTCGACCAAAAAGTCCTGTGGATTCCAAGAAGGAGGGAGACTCCTCATCCATCTACTCCTCCTCCCTGCCGTCAAGCGATGGTCCAGAACACAGCATGTCTAGTAGCAGAACTCAGGTAATCCCAGATAAAGTCTTCGTACTCACCGTCATTTGTATTCTGTCATCATTTACAGCCATCTTGACTCCACGAAACCTGCATGTTGTGTTTTGTAGAGGAGAACATGGGATAACAGATTCTCTTTTATGCTTTGCTCATTTGTTCCCCATGACCTACGATTTCACCATGTTTCATCACACACCGCTGCATCTGATACATAATAAGATCAAGACCTAACATTTAACTTGACATTGTTTCTTGTTATATATGTGCTTAAGCCCTAGGGCATGAACTCTGATGTGTTCTGCATACACAACATCTTCCCTGAGAGCGCAATATCTCCATCCGTATTCATTCTGCTTTAATGTTTCAACATGGAATGCGCTACAAGCGTGCTGATGACAATGACTGCAAAAAGCAGCGTCTCAATGGTTTTTCTTTTTCCTGGTCAGCTTTATGGAGACAAACTAGTAGCTTTTAGTCAGTTCTCTCCATCTCTCTTGTTAAGTATGCCCATGTTCATGCATGCAGCCCATGTAGAGAAAGGATGGTATCTATGGAAACCAGCGGGAGAAATTTTCCCTTCCCTTTGATACAGAATGTGTATATATGTTAACTTTATGAATAAAGCATTTCCATGGGTCTCTCTGTAGATCAGGAAATCTTAGGAAATCTCATTATCCAATCCAAAAGCCAATAAAGTGTATCAGTTTTGATTTGAAGCAAAAAAGTATTTGAAAATCTGACAAAAATACAAAGGTACAACACTGAGTACATTAGTGCGGGTAACAACTGCAATCCCATGAAGCATTGCAAATTATGTAATTGAATTAAAAATGATGAGGAAATATAAAACTATTCATTCACCCCAAAATGTTGTCATTTATTCACCCTTAAGTTGTTCCAAACCTGTAATGAGTTTCTTTCATCTGTTTTTCATCATATTTTGAAGAATGTTGGTAATCAGACAGTTGACGGTAGTCATTGATTTTCATAGAATTGGAAGAACTAATCAACCTTTTGATTACAAACATTCTTCAAAATATCTTTTTGTTGTGTGTTCAGCAGAAGAATGAACCTTATTTTGGGTGAACTATCCCAGTTTAAGATTAAGTTCATTGCAAAATGCATATATCTAAAAACATACAAGTATTTTGAGAGCTTAGGGAGACCTACTAGAAAACATCATTCGCAGTGCTTCATGGGAGTGGGTGGAGCTAAAGGTTCTTTTGGTGTGATTTAATTGGTGTAAGTTTTGTACAGAATCATGGGTAATGTAGTTTTCACCACAAATGTAGCTGTTAAACACTATTATTTAAAAAATAATAATGTGAACAGATGGCTCAAGCAAAAGCATATACCATTGATTAACAACCTCTAAACTCTCAACAGGACTGGCTTTAAAGGTTTTTAAATCATCACCCTGTAGAGAAAATGAACTTTAACCTAAACTTTGTAACCTAAACATTTTTTGACTGATTGTGTATCGTACAGTTTATCAGAGGGAGGCTGTGTAACCAGAACAAACCTGACACCTTCAACCAGCTGTGGACCGTTGAGGAGCAGGTATGAAACACCCAACAGCTCTTAGTGGACGTGAATTTTTATGAACAAACAACTGAGATGAGTTTAATGTCCCAACAGTTGTAGCACTCTTAGAAAGCGTCCATTCAAAGGAGTGGATTGAAGCTAATTGTTGTATAGATTGCACATTTTACTGAACAGTTTTGTGTAGCTCTTGAGCTGTAAGTTTTGGCTTCACATCTCGTATGTGAATCTTGTAGAAAAAGTTGGAGCAGCTGCTTTTGAAGTTCCCACCAGAGGAGGTCGAGTCTAAACGCTGGCAGAAGATCGCAGATGAACTTGGCAACAGGACCGCCAAACAGGTGCGTCTTCAGGCCCTGTCTACACCGTCATGCTCTCTGAAGACGATCTTCTCTTGGCTTTGATGGCCATTCAAGTCTCTAGTTACCTTTTCACTGCTCAGTAATGCAGTCATCCAGTTCTCAGTTCCTTACAGCTCCATTTAATGGATACTCCACAAAAAGTCTTAAATCCTTTAATTGGTATGAGAAAAGTCTTAATTATAATTTCAAGATGTCTTAAATTTGGGGAATTGCAATATGGCTTAATGTGATGATTGAACAAGGCTATGAACATGGGTAACCACTGTGTTTCTGCCATTCCATAAGCGCTACTGCCAGAGAATGAATTTGCATTTTTAATCAGTCTGTCTGCTGTTTTTGTTCAGACCAAAGCGAAAATCCACCCATATTTTTACGGAGCATGAACACAGGGTTGTAAATGTGAATTGTGGATCGACAAGAAGCTAATGTGCATTCTAAAAGTCTAAACAGTTAAGATAGTACGATATTATAGTTTTGAAATTGATGTAATAAAAAAAGGCAAAAATGCATGGCTTGTCATTTTATAAAATTGTAACTGTAAATCATGTTTTTACAGTCATTTTATGGTTTAATATGTTACCATAGACATTGCCCTTCCCCGCTCATTCTGTATTAATTTTAATTGTGCTGGCCTTAAAAAAGGTCTTAAAAGCTTTAAATTTAAAAAGGAGCACCCAGTCTTTTTCACTGGGTGTTTGAACATCAAAAAGCCATGGTTGGAAAACTTAACCAGGGAATTCAGGGCAAGCTCTTTTTGTTGACCAAATCTTTGTTCCTCTTCTTCACAGGTTGCTAGCAGGGTACAGAAATATTTCATAAAACTGACAAAAGCTGGTATTCCAGTACCAGGCAGAACACCCAATGTGTGCTTGTACAGCAAAAAGGTAAATGGGTCTTATAATTATCCATGTATAACTTTTTTTTTTTCAGAATTGTTTTATCAATACAAAGTTTAAAAGAGCAGCATTTATTTGAAATAGAAATGTTTGGTAACATTAACAATTTATTTACTGTCACTTTTTATCAATTGAATGCATCATTGCAGAACAGAAGCATTATTTTATTTTTTTTAAGAATACTACAGCCTATATCAGTGATGCTTTTAAAAGTTGTCTCTTCTGCTCACCAATGCTATATATATATATATATATATATATAATCAACACATTTATTAGACCACCAACCAATGTAAGGTTTGTGCCACTGCTGCTAAACTAACAGTATTGGTCACCAAAATCTCTTTTTTTTTTTATGTTTCTGTAATTGTTATTGTTAATCCACCATATGTGTAAGCTCTTTAGTCACAGTTGGCCAAATCAAAGTCCGGACTTGAATCCTGATACCATGTGTGTGTGTGTGTATGTATATATACAAATTAATCATATACCGTACACACAAACTTTTATTTTGGATGCTATTAATCGTTGCCTAGCACTAGTTGAACATTTAAAATGCTTAATTAGTGCATATTTAATGCCAGGGCATGTTGTCTGTAATTGCAGGCCTCCAGTAAGCGACAGCACCACCTCAATAAACACCTGTACAGGCCCTCAACGTTCCTCACCTCATACGAGCCACCCGTCTACATGGATGATGAGGACGAGCGCTCTCACTTCTTCAACAGCCTCCAGGATAACAGCGCGGATGATTCGGTCAGTCCCAGTTCAACTCCAGCTAAATCTGAGAGCTGTTATTGATCGGTCACTAATCATCAGAGAAATGCATGTGTGATTTAACAAGTGCAAGCCAGCGTTTTATTAATCACATCCAAGCAAATTGATTTAAAAGCTGAGAACGGAAAAACAAATACCAGAAATCGATGGATGGAACAAATGTTTTTTGCTTCTTTTTTCTTTTTTTTTGAAAGCCGTTTCATGTTTCAAGCCATTTGTTTCATGATAGTGACTTCCTTTCTTCCCCTCTGGCAAACATTTGATGGCCTTTCTCAAACAGGAAATCCATTAAAGACGGCAAACTGGCATTTCCACTGTTGGGATTTGCTTAATGTTTGATCATTTGATAATGATGTGCTGCCTTTTGAGAAGCACCGCTGCCAAAATCATTAGAGACGACTCTGTGTTTGCGTCTCCCCGGCCGAACTGTGTGTTGAGTGACTGTGAACTGACTGCAGTGGCTTGACATTTTCTCTGCCTCTGATATGTAACCTTTACTCGACACTGGTCAGCGGACCCTGTAGAGAACAGAACCAGTCGAATGTTGCCACGCGTCAGTGAACCTTACATGCACCACATGTAGACTTACTACAAATCATGACATCACAAGCCATGAAAAGATCGGGAATGAAGATTTTTCTTTCAATAATCTAAACCCTTCTAAATTGTCCTTATCACGTTGCAATGTTGATTTGTACAGTATACTGTGGTGATCGCACAGAGCGTAATCATATCTGCGGTAATAAATTTAATTTAGCAAAGATGCATTAAATTGATCAAAAGACATTTATGGTTACAAAATATTTTTATTTTATATAAAATGTCACGGTTTTCACAAAAATATTAAACAGTTTTCAACATTGACAATAATAAGAAATTTTTCTTAAGCATCAAATCATCAGATTAGAATGATTTCTGAAGGATCATGTGACACTGAAGACTTGGAGTAATGATGCTGAAAATTCAGCTTTGCATCACAAGAATAAATGACATTTTAAACAGTGAAAACTGTTGTTGTTTTTTAATTGTAAAAAATATTTTACAATATTACTGTTTTGATTGTATTTTTGATCAATTAAATGCAGCCTTGGTGAGAATAAAAGACAAATACAAAAACTATATTACAGACACCAAACCTTTGAACAGTAGTGGTTTGAACATGAACTAATTATAAACTGCACTTCAGCAGCATTTATTAATCTTAGCTAATGTTAATTTTAACACTTACTAATACCTTGTTAAAATCAAAAGTTGTATTTGTTAACATTAGTTAATGCATGCCGTGAACTCACATGAACCAACAATGAACTTAATTTAACATTAACAAAGATTAATAAATACAGCAACAAATGTATTGTTCATTGTTGGTTCATGTTAGTTAATGCATTAAAGGTGGGGTATGTGATTTGCAAAACGGCCGGCAGATTTTGAAAATACACAACTCAAATGGTCCTACCTTCTTTCCTCCAACGCTGTCTCTGATTCGCGCGAGGGGGGGAGGGGGGTATGGTACGACCGTTTGATTGACAGACTTACTGTCCAATGATTTTAGGTGGTCTTGAAAATGATTGGCTGGAGTTTTTCGAGTCCTGCCCGTTCCACAGATGATTAAATTGCTTCATTTTCATTTCAGTGCTTCTAACTCAGTGGCTGTAAGTGGGTTATGAATAGGATTTCAAGTGATTTAGAAAAAATGGACAAAAAAAGAGAATCACATACCCCACCTTTAACTAATGTTAACAAATGAGACCTTATTGTAAAGTGTTACCGAGGTTTCTGAAAATACATTGTCAAATTGACATTTTATTTATGTTGTTGCCATAGAGATATCAGGAAAGATATCACCTCTACCTGACCTAAAAAATATACAAATAACAAAAGCAGTGTCATTGCAGTATTAAGTAACACTTTATTGTCCTTTTTAGACATTCTGCTTACTGTAACTAACTTTGCAAATACATGTCAAGCTAAGTTTTTCTGCTTAATATCTGCTAACACTTTATTTGATGACTTTAAGTATCTTTGCAACTGCATATCAACTACTAAACCTACCAGTCTACTAATACTCTAATGAGAGTTAGTTGACAGTTGCAAAGTTACTTCTAGTTAGCTGAATGTCTAAAGTGGACCATTGAAGTAAAGTGTTACCCAGAATTACATTCCAGTCTCATTGGGAAGAAGTTTTGGGTTGGGTCGAAATTTGATTTTGTGCTAAAAATTCAGACACTGTGTGACTAGGCCTTTGTAATAGCGACAGCTGATGTGGCGTAGTGTTGTGCCGTTCTGACCCTGCTGTGCTGTTTCAGGACGAGGACGGGGTGCCGGTGGAGCTCAGGCACCTGCCGGAGTACAAGGAGCTGATGGAGCTGAAGAAACTCAAGAAACAGAAACTGCATGAGATCCAGGCTGAGAGCGCTCTCATGCAGCACGTCGGCTATAAGGTACACGTAACGTTTATTAGTCCGTCTCCATGCCAATTTCTCACTGATTTCTGTTGGAAGGGAAATTGACTTCACCCTCATGTCGTTACAAACCTGTATGACTGACTTGCGTCTGTGAAAACAAAAGAAGGTATTACTGAAACATTGGACAAAATAAATTGTTTTGTGTTCCATGGGAGAAAGTAAGTCGTACAGGTTTGGAGTAAATGACGACGGAAATGTCTTTTTTGAGCGAACTATTCCAAGCGTTAAATACCATCTCTCTGAGCCATGAAGAATGAAGCCTTTTATGGCTCTTCGACAAGTGTATAACAACATAATGTGTCTTGTTTGTCATGTTCAGCGCTTTCGTTTTTTTCATGTTCACTTGTGATTCTCGCTCAGTGTGACATGTGTGGCATGGAGCCCATCCAGGGTGCGCGGTGGCACTGTCAGGACTGCCCGCAGGACAACGCCGTGGACTTCTGCAGTACCTGCTCCGACTGGTGAGTCACAGCCTCACTACACAAACATGGAGCTGGGGATCTTTAGGCACCTCACAGTGGGGCTGAATTTAGATGTACAAAGGCACACTGCGATAGCTGACGGATTTTTCAGCAATAGTAGGAAAACAAATTCTCAGTTATGTTGTCAGTTGACTCTGTGGCTATTTGCAAATAACCATTGTGTTGTGGATGTAAATAGTGGTTCTAGCCTGCATATGCTTTTTCTATAAACAGAATTATAAAAATAAAAAAATTAAATTCTGATTATACATTTTTGTGCATTAGCATTAGTGCCCGCTCACTTTTTTACCGGCATTGGTTGCAGAAGTATTTTTTTCCATTCATTTTTCGTTAAAGTGAATCACAACAATGCAAAAAGGTATTTGAAAATCAGACAAAAAGACAAAGGTACAAGGCTTTATTGAGGGAAAACTACAATCTCATGAAGCATTGCAATTGACAAGTTTATTGTAATGTTTCTAGAAATAAGTATTTTGACAGCATAGCGAGACTTTTATTTTTGGGGGAATATTATGTACAGCTTCATGGGTAAATGTAGTTTTTCAAACACGATTATTTAAAAAACAAGTTGAAGGAATCCAAGTGGATGGCATCAGCAACAGCATATACCATATTCTAGTTGCCCACTGAAGCTAAGCAGGGCTGAGCCTGGTCAGTACCTGGATGGGAGACCTCATGAGAAAACCAGGTTGCTGCTGGAAGAGGTGTTAGTGAGGCCAGCAGGGGGTTTTTAAGGTTTATAAGTTATTGTTAAAAATCAATTATCCTATGTAGAAAATGAGTTTTTACTTGTGGAACCAGTGTTGAAAATGTTGTGGACTGATTCGAAGCATTTACCTCTTTCCCCGCCATTGATGGAATTTTCCGGCTTTCCATTTTTTTGAGTTATACGGTAGGGTGCGCTATTAGGCTGAAAGAGTACTGACTCTGCAGTTCAAAAGACATGTGAAGCAGCAGCAGAAACAAGCGATATTATATGTAAGAAGATGCATATGTAAAATAATAACATGATCATCAACATTAAACCGCATATAAATCAAATCTGCCTAATGTTACCAAATGAAATTTCAACCCAGGGTGAGCTATAAGACTGTGAAGCTTTAGGGGTGTTGGTGGTATCGATCTTCCATCTATGATTTGATCATTGATTTGTCTTTGACAAAAACGTGATTTGTAGTGTAAAAAAAAAAAAAAGAATGCATGAATCTAGAATAAAGCAGAGGCTCTGTTCTTTCTTTTGATAGTATGCATGTTCAGATATTCATCCAACAAAATATTGGGGGGCGACGAAACGTTTGTGAAAATGATCAAAAACTTGTTTCAAAACCGCTGGCAGGGAAAGAGTTAAAGAAAGACTCCATTGAGTTCTGGTAATTTATCTGTTTAATGACCTCTATAAAGCCAAAACAATCTCTGTTACCCTAAATTATGTTTATCTCTGTAAAGCTGCTTTGATACAATCTACATTGTTAAAAGTGCTATATAAATGAATATGATTTTTTTTGTGTTGAAATTCTTGACACAAGAAAATCTCTTCCATTTAAGTTTCCATTGGAGACAAATCAAAGGCGTCTTTGCGCAATTCCTTTAGTTTGTGTGTAAAATATCCACAGTTTTAACTTGAACGTTGGCACAACAGTCTTGTCCTAACCACACACCTTTCTGTCTCCCCCTTCAGTTTGTTCAAAACCGAGACCCACAAGCCCACACACAGACTGGAGCCGGTCTGCCCGACCGAAACCTTCGTGGACAGAGACTACTGCTTACCGCAGAGCACAGGCTACAACTACCTGGACCCCAACTACTTCCCTGCCAACAGATGACAGGGACGAGCTCCAGCGCTAGTATCCAGGGCTGGGCCGCAGCCCCCAGGGCATTCTGTGCATGACTCCATCATCCAAGTCAAAGAAATGCTTCAGTCTAGGCGAGAGGGTACCGCAGATGTGCTGCACCTCGCCCCGACCCGCTGCTGGAGGGGGGTGGGGTGGGGGAGGGTTCGTGGGGGGGAGGGGGCAACACCCTGCCGCGGTTGTCAAACCTTACCAGGTCTCGTCAAGTAACACTATCTCAAATCAAAAGAAACGAGAGGAAAGAAAGAAATGGCGCACCGACATTCCCAATCCCAGGACATTTAGAAGGCAACTCGACGCCTCCCTTTGTTCCCGCCGTTTGAGTGACGGCTGTCGAGTGACGCACCTCTCAGAGGAGTGTTCGGCTCTGGAATCATCATCGGCGGAGGGCGGGCTCGCGTTAAAGTGCAAAATGTCGTCTGTAGTTGAAATATTTATAAGTGAAGCTTTGTGTGTGAGCTATTTTCTTGAGGCGGGAGTACAAGGAATGGAACTCGGTGCTGAGACTGTTGTCTTTGATTCATACCAGGTTTTTAACCAATCGAGGAGGTCTGCTCACAACTCTGAAAAAATCCCAGCTGACCGACCCCCATACGCGTCTCTTTCCATGGGCTACCATTTTCACTAGAAGCTGCTCTTTGTTTCCTCTTACGACCGTTACATGATGTTGTCACTTTATTTACGTTCATTTCCTGTTTTTTTAAAACGGCGAATTGGGAAAAAAAAAACCCCACTCCACTTAACCCGACAGGTTCCCAAACCTCGAAGCACTACAGCATGGAGAAGACCAGCTGAGATCCGGAAGGTGTTTTTCACGCTCCCTGCGCTCGCGGAGAGCTTTCTTTTCTTTTCTCTCAATGTGTACTGTTGTTGATCATGTGGAGTATTCAAATATATGGTGAAAAGTAGCCAGTGGTAGTTGCCGTGTGCCATTTTCTTTTCTTTTCTTTTTTTTTTTCTTCCCTGGCCACTTGTTTTAGAAGAAGAAAATAAAGAACTCGTGGCACGTTTGCCCTCTGTGAAAAACTGCCCAACCATCATCATCACCCTTAGATCCCTCTAATTTTTCGCAGTTTCCTCACGGTCCATGAAAAGATTGTATTTTTATTATATTTAAAAGACAAAGAATAACAAGAAATCGAGTCGGTGGCGGTCGTCGCACGCGCGACACTCCCACATTATTTTATACACGTACATTTTGTTGTGCTTTGAGTAGACCATTTTGTATTGGGTTCTGTTCTGTTCACCTCCCCTCCCTTGACCTGCTTCAGTATCTGTGTATAACAGTCTGTTCTTAAATAATGTAAAAAATGTTAGAGGAGAACTGTGGAAATAAAAGTATGTGAAAAAGTCTTTCTACACCACATGACTCGGGTATTATGATTTCTCTTTCTGGTTCATTTCTGTTCTTAAAGGTAGGGTAGGTGGTTTTCGGAGAGGCTAGCAATAGCGAGCTAGCTTTGAAAGCATAACTTTCAAACACATCTTTTGTCTCTGCTAGAACCGCAAGACCACACCGAATGGTACATTTTCGTCTTCAGACCAAACTTGGGTCTTCAGCCGTCGAAAGGTCAGTAGGCGTAGAGTAGATGGTATTTTGTGCTTTCGAACGCCTTTGACCACATGAGCGTTTACACTATGAAAGCGGACAAGCTCTAAGCGTACACCCGTATTCAGTGTCGTCTACCGAAACGCATCTTAGTACCAGGTGTAAACAACAGGGCCAATGATTTGTGCATTCCTCTTCATACCCACACATACAATTAACTAAAATGAAAACATCATTCTAGCACACAGCTTCTACGTTTAAAGAAAAAAAAATTATCCATTAAACATATGAAATGTCTTTATTTCTCTCTGGTTGATAAAGAAGAATACAGTTATCACCTCATTGTGAAATTCATTGATTCATTGCACCTGTAAAAGCCAGACTGTGAAATTCACATCATTTCCCTTTCCAGCTCATTCATTTCTGCTTCAACTACAATAAATCACTATTCTGGCACGCTTAGCACGATATAATGAATGACGTTACAATATAAAAAATGCTCTCCAGCGGCCAATCCTTCATGCTTCTCAGTTTTGCTGATTTCAGTACTCAAGGATACTGATTGAGTCCAAAACACCAAAACGGCACCAGACTGTAGTAAATAACCCTCTTTCCGTGTTTTATGAAGCTGAAAGCTAGCTTAAGCATACAGGTTCGATACCAAGAGATAAACACAGGTGATTTATTGGGCTGGTATTTACAGTGAACGACGATGATGTGAAATGAACAGGTGCCAGTTTTCCAAGTGGACGTGCCATACAGAAGCTGTTATCACAGGCGTGTGTGTGTGTGTGTGACAAACTGTGGTGTGTAAATGTGAGTCAGTCTGCAGTGAAGCTGTAGGTGATGGTTTTGTCCTCCAGGGGGCAGTGCGAGTCCAAGCTCTAGCAGGAGTCCAAGACGAGGCAGATCTGCTCAAAGACGTCTTCCGGGGGCTGCTCGGCATCAATCTACATATACGCACACAACACGGCTGTTAGAAATCATAAGCTGAAAAGTAGGGCATCAACCCACAGGAGGACTAGCATACAGCGCTAACAAGTCCTACTAACACACAGATGTTATGAATGTGTTCACTCTTAACTTGAGACACAGGTTCATCTGTCATCATCAGATATGATTACAGTGTAATACATTTTGTTCCATTAAAAGGGTTTAATGATATTATTATTAATAAATGATCATTTAAATTAGTTGTGGTAATTGGCCTGAACTGCAAGCTTTTCTTTTGTCACACCAATGCACAAAAAAAAAAAAAAAGCATTTACATTTGCATGTCAATTACTAATCCTTTGAATGATTATTATCTTTAAATTACTCAGTGGGCGAACTGCTCAAAGAGCAATATCTCACTGAAATATTTTAGAGCATAACTAGAAAAATAAGGGGATCTCACATCTTTTCTCCAGGTCATCATTTTCTCACCCTCACGTCGTTCCAAATCTGTAAAACTTTTGTTCATCTTTGAAACACAAATAAAGATATTTTTAATGAAATCCGAGATTTTTGCCGCTTCAAAAAGTTCATAAAGAGATGGTAAAACTAATCCATATGAATTGAGCCATTTAGTCCAAATTTTCTGAAGAGACACGCTCACTTTATATGATGAACAGATTGAATTTAGGCTTTTATTCACAAATAAACACTGATCAGTGAACATAAACAGAAGCTCATCCATAACTGCTTGATACAGGAGAACAAACCTCATTGGTTCTAGTAGAAGCTCAAACGTGCGGCGTAACACAAGAATGAACCTCATTGGTTCTTGATGAAGCTCAAACGTGCTGTGTAACGAGAATGAACCTCATTGGTTCTTGATGAAGCTCAAACATGCTGTGTAACACAAGAATGAACCTCATTGGTTCTTGATGAAGCTCAAACGTGCTGTGTAACACAAGAATGAACCTCATTGGTTCTTGATGAAGCTCAAACGTGCTGTGTAACACAAGAATGAACCTCATTGGTTCTTGATGAAGCTCAAACGTGCTGTGTAACACGATAATGAACCTCATTGGTTCTTGATGAAGCTCAAACGTGCTGTGTAACGAGAATGAACCTCATTGGTTCTTGATGAAGCTCAAACGTGCTGCGTAACGAGAATGAACCTCATTGGTTCTCGCTCATCAAGCGAACATGCTTGAGTTTACCACAACTGATGTGTGCATTGATAAATGTTTATACTGTATGTGAATAAAAGCCTAAATCCAATATGTTCATCATATAAAGTGATCATGTATCTTCAGAAAATTAGGACTAAACGGCTCAATTCATATGGATTAGTTTCACGATCTCTTTATGAACTGTTTAAAGTGTCAAAGTGGTAGTTGCGTAGACTAGACTGTTAATGGAGGGACAGAAATCGCTCAGATTTCATTAAATATCATCATTTGTGAGTCTTACGGGTTTGGAACAACATAAGGGCGAGTAAATGAAGACAGAATGTATTTTTAAAAAGCACATTTGTCTACCGTGGTAATGATTGATTTTCTTTCTTTTGCGGCACAAGATGATTTGATTCATGTTGGTAACAAGCATTGGCGACCATTGACATATTGAAAATAAATAAATAAATAAACACCCAGACATTCCTCAAAATATCTTCTTTTATGTTACACAGAAAAAAAGAATGTAATTCGGAACAACCATCTCTTTAAAAGACGGCTTCCCTTTTAGAGAGATGAGAGGATGTTTTTGCTTATATTTATCATTTTTGATTCATTTATCGGATATCTGAGTGAAAATGTCCTGACATGACAAACCCAAATCTGGTTAATATGTGCTTTGTGTAAGTCAAAACTCAAGATAGGGGACATATTTCAAGGACGTATGTAAACTACACTTAAGAGGTTCAATTGAGGTCAGTGTAACCAGTCGAAATGATCCACTTAACGGCCAAATTACACTGAAACATCTCTGCTCATACTAATGTATCTCAGCTTCTCCACACCGACCTTATGCAGAACTTCTCTGTGTTGGTAGTGGCCGACCACGGGATTGACCAGACTGCAGAATCCGTCCACTCTACGACCAGTGTCTCTGTCTCGGGCTTCTTTAGTGTGCAGGCTGCAGGTGGCCCTCTGCTGCAGCCGGCGGCCCATGATGTCCGCAGAACATTCCAGAAGCAGAACGATGTCGGGCTGCCCCATCTGAAACACAAACACACACATATACTGTCAGATCAGTGATTGAAGGTATTAACACAGATGAAAAGTTGACTTCTGCAGGAGTTAAAAGGTATAGATGTCCAAAGACGACAATGCTGTCATTCATTGTTCCATGAAACACAGTAGATGCTTAAAAGAGAGACACAGTGGACCAAGAATGAAAAACACTCGACTTTGCTTTGTGTAATACCTCTTTGTCAAAATCAGGTACATATAAGTGTCAAGAAACCCTATTCCTGGCCACATGTCAATGTCGGGTCGCCGTGATTTTGCCAGATATGTTCCTTGATCAACATATTGTGTTGATCCTGGAACAACATTACTGTCCAAAAATGTAGTCCTAACCCTAACTTATCCATAAAATCAGAAGATTTAGAAGCAATAACACTGATGTAGAAGCACCTGACCCTGGTTGTAAGCCTAAACTTGACATAAAGTTGATAAAGTTGACATAAAAAACTTGATCCTGTTTTTCCAGGATCAACAAAAATGTTAATCTAGGAATGTTGTACTTTTGGTATAACTATTGTACAATATTGACCAATAGATTTTGGTAAGTTGTAAGGATCACTGCCGAGTCCAACTGAATTTAAGCAGGGGATCGTTGTATGTTTAGGCGGGAAAGTTATATCAATGCATAACCTCGATTTATTCTGTGGCAGTGAGCACGTACCCTGAGAGTGTGTGAAACAAATCAAAAGTTAACCCAATAGTCCCTGTAAATCTTGTCCTCTGAGGTAGCTCTAAAATCTTATTTGTGCATAATTCAAACTTGGCTGTCATTTCTGGTACCAAAGTGACTGGCATCACTGATGTTAAAAACTGGTTATACTCAAATGCAAATGACGTTTGAGAGCTGCAATGAAGATTTTCAGCAAATTACATCAGATTTTCCACCTGTATCTCAAATAACGCACTCATATGGCTTTGGAAGACCATGAATCTGCTTTTGTGGGCGTGAGCACTTTTCAAAATGTCTGTTTGTGTTTCATAAAACAAAAATAGTCATACGACTTTAACAACATGAAGGTGAGTAAACAATGCCAGAATTTTCATTCTGAGAAACCTATTCCTTTCTATTAGCAACTTCCTGTCATTGTGCTCAACATAATGCAACAACAGTGTTATAGTATTTGTCATTGGTGACTACAGTCTCACTCCCAGTGATTCTGTCCTTTCCTGAAGAGCACTGACCTTGGCTTCATATTCTTGCGCCTGCTTCACATTCTTTGGGAAGCCAGTGACCAGAAAGCCCTTCCCCTGACGCACAGTAGATGCCATGGCCTCGCACAACAGATCCAGCAGTGTGTCCTTAAACACACCCAAACAGAAGAGAAAAACAGATCAACACTCAGTCGATGACAACAGCTGGACGCATAAACACACAAACACATATTAGATAAGAAGTGAGAAGTTCTGATGTCTGGGACGACTAAAAGTAGTTCACAGCAAATGTTAATGACAGTCATGTTGCTAAGCAACACCACTGTAACATAAATCATCTGATTAGGACTGAATCTCTCTGAGCCACATGCTAAACCTCAGCAAATAAAACTCAACAACAAGAGCCTGAGCTCTAAATGATGAAACAACGACCTCATCTGACCCGCTACTGACAAAAAAAGAAGTGTAGACATTGAAACGATTGCTTCATTAAATGTGTTTGTAGATGTCTGATGGTGGAATATACTGTGTTATGATTACATACCTTAAAATACCAGAGTGTCATTGTTTTGTCTCAAGATAAACACCAGCAATGTTCATTAAAGCCACTTAAATAAAATAAAAAGGGGACCGTAAATATGTCCTAGGCCAACTTTCTGTTTTAATACGAAATATGCCAACCAGGAGAGAAACCTATAAATGCAAATTAATGTAGTATGTAGCCAATATACTAATTCCTACAGCCCTTTTTGTACACATCCACTCCTTTAAAGGTTAAGTTTTATGATATATTGTGTCTTCCTGTGTTTGTTCCACAAGCGGTAAACCCAGTGAAGGGTGAAGCTGATCGCCGTAATTGTCAGTAATGGACTTCAGCGAGATTGTGCACCTCGGGAAGCTGCTCTCCTCTCTCCAGAAGGTCCCGGAGAAAGCGTCCTCTCTCGCTGTGGGACTGCAGCTCGCTGCACAGGATGTCCCCGGGACACAGGCGCTTCAAACTGTAATGCTCCTCGATTTTCTCAGACTGGAGAGCTTTCCCCGATCCCGGCCCACCTGGTCAGAACGAGAAAAGTTGAGAATAGATCTGTAATGAAAAACTGTACAGGCAATGGATGGGAGAGACTGTTCTAAATACTCAGGAACAAGACCCACATCCTCAGTAATTGCCTGTCTTGGGAGATGTGAAATCAGTAGATGTCGTACGGTTTGCACCTCACACACTATTCGCTGGCTCTCCCCGACCCTGCCATCTGACTGAACCCCCACAGGCCTTCATTAGGATTCTGCACACAGCTCAGGGCAGCGCTTATCTATCCAAACAGTCCACGTCCAACAGATGTTGTCTACAACGCTGATGACGAGGCTGTGGCAGACATACTTTCAATCTTTTAAGAAAATATCCAAGCATCACAGCAAAAAGCAAAGGGGTTTATGTACCAACCAACCAAAACAATAAGTGGCAGAACTTTGCTTATTGCTTGGACTCGTTACTGGATGGCCCCAGCGACCAACAAATCAATGTCATGCTTCATTACTATATTGCTATCTGACTGAATGTTGCTTTTAGTGTGGAAGAACTGTTACCAGAAACATTTCCCCATGTCTAAAGATGAAATAAATATATTCAGCCATTCACCATTATGAAAGAAGCGTCATATTGCTCACCCGAACTGCATTTATGTGATCAATCACACAGTAAATTTTGAAAAAGCGCTTTCTATTTTAAAGAAAATGTTTAAAAATGTCATTTATTCCTGTGATGTCAAAGCTGCATTTTCAGCATCATTACTCCAGTCTTCAGTGTCACATGATCCTTCAGAAACCATTCATATATGATGATTTGCTGCTCAGGAAACATTTCATAATTATTATTATCAATGTTGTAAACAGTTCATATTTTGTAGAAACTGTGATAAATTATTTTCAGGATTGTTTGACGAATAGAAAGCTTAAAAGAACAGCATTTATTTGAAATCCAAATCTTTTACAGCTCAAATGTCTTTACTGTCACGTTGCTGATTGACATTTCTGTCATTGTTTTTGCAAAACCTACTCTGAATCTCTCTTTTACACTCAAAGGAGCCAGAATCTAATTTATTTTCTTGACAGGTTACCACAGTGCAGATACAAAGCTTATGAATCTTTCCGCGAGTCTTTAACGTGTCAGTTAGGGTGGTCGAGTGCACTCTGGAGCGTAATTCACTCATGCTATCAATCTCAGATCAGCCATATCCAAAGCAATATTACAAGCATAAGCACTGTACGAATCTGCTGACGCAACAGGACAGAAACACAGCTAGCCGTATCCACCGGGTTCCTTTCAAAGCAACCAAACTGATTTCTTCACGTCTCTTTTCGCCACAAAGAGATGTAAAGCTTGGCTTTTAGTTCACTTCACTACATTAGCTCGAGCTTTTGAACAAGCACGAGGGGAGGGAAGGCCCTAGCACGCAAAGCCCTGTATCATCTTGACCGTCTGCTATCCATCCAGAACATGAGTCATTTTCAAATGAAAACTGCCAACAGTTTCAATTAGGAACCATCAGAAGCGTTCACCTGCCCCCAATTTCAAACACATGCTGCTTGTGTGTCTGTGTCGCAAAATAAACTTATGTCTGATCTAGCTGTGATATATGTACTTTATATCAAAACATTGCTTCCTTATCTGTTCTTCTGGAGGAAATGAAGGTTACAATAAAACATTCCGCGTCTGTCTATAATGAAAATAATGTGCAATGAAAGTAATGTATAATGTGCTAATGCAGTTTTATCAGCTAGCATACCAATCACAAAGATGACCTTTTGTTTCTTGGTCTCCACGGGAAAACCTGTTGGCATTTTGGAAAGAAAGAAAACACACAATTATATTACAATCAGATAACAGCTTTATCATGTCAAAATATAGCTTTGCCATGTCATGTGGTCCAACCAATGCTGGAAAGTAATGAGAATAACATGCAGGGTTAAAGAAAATACAGGTTTACCAACAAATAATATAATATAATATAACGTAATGTTAGTATAATATAATATAATAAATTAATATAGTAATGTAATATAATGTATATAATATAATATAGTAGGTCTTGAAGGATTTGGCATTGCTTGGTATCACTGAAAATCTAAATTTAGAATCTTAAAAATGTAAAAGCTAGTGTGCACAAATTGAAATCCTGGTTTTTAAAATTGAAGTGCAAAACTCAAATCTCTCTTGGTTGCTAATATATAGGTTTCACAGTGACAATCTTCAATAAAATCAAATGATAGTCTTTTTTCCAAGATCAAGATTGTAAGTCTTGTGAAACTATTCTGGCATCACAGAATGTGTTTGCACTGCATCATTATTTATGATTAATGCCACTGTACAGACTTTAGAGGCCTATTAGAAATCTGGTACTGCTTAAATAAGCACATATGCATTCCTCTATCAATAATATAACAAGAAATATTCACACACAAATAAAGTACACAAAGATAAATTAAGAGATACAGCTCTCACTTTCTGTAAGCGCCTCTGCATATCCAGCCACCTCTTCATCGATCTGCCATAGAGAAAGACACATAAGAAATATACTTTTATAAAAGATCACAAATGAAGTGAAAGTGTCATGAGAATACTGATGAATAGGCTCCATGTTTTTGATGCAAAAGTACTTTAATCTTTATTGATTTTTGGGAGAAAATATGATGCTTCTTGACGGCATCGGCATTCGTTTCACTGAGCTAATTAAAACCAAAACTGTGAGGTTTCCAGTGTTTGAACATAAACGCATCGCAGAAAACTGTGAACTTGACAGTTTGTGCCGTGATTACTGTGATTAAAAGAGTTCTGGGCTGTTTAACAGCAAAACCTTAGGTGGTAACTTGCCACTTTTTTTTGCAGCGTTAGAGAAGATGAGATGAAAAAGAGAGTGTGTGTGTGTGGGAGGAGTGCAGGATGCCACTGATGAGCGTGTTTGTGATGTGGGCAGGCCAGCCGGTCCGATGAGTCATGGGCAGAAAGAGAGAAATGATACACATACCCAACAATCCTGCAAACTTGGACCGTTTAGGCCACAAATCCTGCGCCATAGACAATGAGGGGTAACCGTCCATCCCAATATTCACCTTAGTGCTTGATCAATATTGTTTCTTTTAATAACTGATTCTTGCATGTTTGTTTTTGGACATAATCCCCCAATCTTGAATATTTAGATACATCCATGGCCTATGGATTAGATTAAAAGCGATCTTTAAAACGTCAGTTTCTTTTCAGGACACTTCATGAGCATAACATCCCGATACAGCACCAATTCAAGCATGATTTTCTCTTATCGCAACATATAAAGCCAGATTTTAGCAGATGTCTACTATCTAACCCTTCCATTGATATGCTGGCAATGATAGAACAAACTATGAATCGGATTGGCTAGAAGGTTATTTCGCCTGCAAATGCTTCTCCATCCGGTCACATGAAAAGCAAAGGAAATATTTAAGTTTTTTTTAAATCAGTTTATTTGTCAAAAAAGAGCAAAACTGTGAAATATTATTATAGACCACTGGTATATTCCCAGCACTGCTGACTGGGAGCAACACAAGCCTTGCCGTTTCAGAGATACTCTGACCCAGTCGCCTTGCCATAACAGTTTGGCCATTGTCAAAGTTGCTCAGTTCTTTATTCCTGATATTTCTGATATTTCTCCTACATCTAACACATTGATTACAAGAACCAATTGTTTGCTTGCAATCTAATCTACTCAGAACTTAAAATGTGGCCTTGTTAGGAGATCATTAACGATATAGGCTTCATCTGTGACTGGTCAATGTTTTGGCTCAGTGTATTCCCTGAAAACAAGTTTAAATATCTTCCAATATTTATCCTCTGAAGTAGGCTAAATACAGTGAGGAAAATACGTATTTGAACACCCTGCTCATGGACACCTCGACACTTGGACAGGTGGAACCGGGGATTGAACCACCAACCTTCCGGTTTGTAGACAATCTACATGAACCACTGAGGGAAGGAGGTTGTTCCCCAAAATCTCCCAATACATGGCCCCGATCATCCTCTCCTTAATACAGTGCAGTTTTTTTTAGATTATGTCTCTCACAGTGGACAATGACAATTTGTCATTTGTCAACGATGACAATTTCAGACCCCGCCATGATTTCCAAGTGGGAGAACTTGCAAAATAGCAGGGTGTTCAAATACTTATTTTCCTCACTGTATATCTTAGGATATTTAGGTGTTATTTGATACTAAAATATTGATTAAAATACTGATTACTTTGCAATGAAAGTCCTTTGAGTCCAAATCTCCTACATCTCATGTTTTTGCTCTCACCCTTTTACTTGCGTGCGTGCGCTCGCTCTCTCTCTCTCTCTCTCTCTCTCTCTCTCTCTCAGCGTGGAGGATGTTTTCTCATGAATATCAGTCTGCCTCTCATTCATTAGCTGTGCAGACTGAACAGTGGCGAAGGTCGGCCTGATGTGCTGTAGACGTTTGGCTTGTTTTTGTGCGTGGAGGAGCCGTGGGCGCTGCAGAAAGTGCTGGATGCACAATTTCAGCAGACACCCCCGTCTAATAAAGCAGCACAAGCCACTGTATAAGACGCTCGTCCTATTGTGCTGCATCACATCTGCATTGTCTTCTGTACAAATATCAGGGAATATCAGGGATGCTGATAAAAATGTCATAGTGAGGGTACGATGGTGTAGTGATGTAACAGATTCAATATGCTTTAATATAATATGTTACTGAAAGAACACCATATTTCATCCTATGGAATATAATCCCACATACTATGTTATTTTCACGGTACTCAACGACACTACAAAGAATACAATAGAATTACCATGGTGCATGGTAAGAAGTGTAACCACTGATGTAACAGATGAGAGACAAATGAAAGGGAAATCCGTTACCTCTTGAGGCAGTTTGCTTTAAATAAGTACACTTATTTTTATGTGTTGACTAACAAGTACATAAAATACTTGATTATAATTTGAACTGCAGTATGTTATTCGATATTACATTTAAAGTTAAAGTACCCATATTATGCTATTTTAAAGGTTCCTCATTTTGTTTGGAGGTCTCCTACAATAGGTTTACATGCTTCTCCAACTTCTTTAGGTCCATCTGTGCTACAGGGCGCATTGGGCACAGGCAAATTGCGATTGACTGCATGGGATTCGGCTTCTTCCCATTTAACGCCAGCTTGCTTTAAATCCTCTTTGAATGTACTTCACCAGGTCTTCATCCTTCCACATGCATCCAAGGTCTAAAAACACTTTCATTTTCTCATTATATGCATTGCACATCCACCTAAATTCTCAAAGATTATGAAAGGTTTGTTCAAAGATTCAGTCCCCTCCTTTCCTTTCTCTGTTCTGATTGGTCAGATGGCCCAGTCTGTTGTGATTGGTCTACCGCTTATCGCACATGTCAGATATGAAACACTCATTACCATATCTGAATTTCAGCTTGTTGACTCGGATACATCTTGTATCTTGTTGACTCGGTGAGCATGTGGTGAACCAGGACCTCACTTTGGGCCAGATTTACTAAATAGGGCAAATTAGCGTAAGAGAACAATTCCAAAAATGCACTGATGGGCGAGTGATGACAAGCAAATTAAAAAACACAGATGCACCCGGATCATTTCCATAATGACCAACACAACCTACCAATTTACGCATTGGCGTATGGATTAAAGGGGCACTGTGTAATATTTATTTTAATCTATTTATAAATATTTAATATTTATAAATCTGTTGACAGAAATGCAATATAATTTACATAACTATGTTTTCTGTGGTGTAGAAAGACATTACATAGTGAACCGTTATGTTTTTATTACCTTAACACGTAAGTTCTTGTTCTATCTACACAGCGGGTCCCCGCTTGTATGTAGATAGAACAAGAACTTACGTGTTAAGTCGCCATTTTCCGTCGTCATTTCTACAGTAGCCCTGAACAGACAAACGCTTTTCGTCACTATGTTGTTCTTCGTGCAAAGAAACTAGCAAAAGTCAGCGAATAAAACACTGACACAATGATGAACAAGTAACAATAATATTCGCAATAATAACATTTTGTTTTACTGAATAATTAAGTAAACATAATTTCTTACTTCATCTTTGTAAAGAAACCTCATTACTTAACTGACTACTCTCTGCTGTCTCAGACGATGACATATTTTCCTGTCTGCCACCGTAACTTCTGTTGGTTGCAATTCACAACCTCACCACTAGATGTCCTGAAAATCACACACTGCACCTTTAAGACATGTTTTTTTTTTTGCTGTTAAATAAATGGCACAAATCCCAGTAAATTGACAAACACAAACCTTAGTAAACCACCTTGCATGATTCATTTAAATACTCCCCTTCCATAAATTTAGCTTCTAAAAGGGAAACTCCTACAAATGCACAGGCCTGCAGCAAAAATATCACCTTTTTAGCACAAATTTTTCACTGCGTGTCTTTAGTAAATCCTGACAGTAGTTGTTTAACACCATAAGAGGGTTTTAAAAACACAGGAAGTACTGAACAAAGTACAAAACTGTACCAAAGCTTTTCTGCATGTAGTTGGAATGTCTTAATCCAAGTGGCTGGCAAACATTCGCAGTACAAAACGAAGCCAGCATGGCCGGAGCCAAAAACCCGCTGAACACGTCGCACACCGAGCCGAGGACTGCTCTGAGATCTGTTCTCATCTACACAAGTGTTTTTCCCTGCGTGATGGCGGCGGAACAGAGAGTTTGCTGTCAGCGGCACCGCTGATGGACACAGATGAAAGAGTCACGGTGGGAATGTGGGCTGATCCACATCCATGAACACTCTTCACACCATCCTCCACCAAGGAGCCTTACCGACTGCTTTTGTCTCACCCAGACACGATTTTAACCAAATATAATGGAGAAAGTATGACAGCCTCTCCATGGAAATGCACAGAGAAGCAACAGATTCAGGAATTTAGTTTGACAGACATCTAGCAACAGGGAGGGACTAATTGGTTCGCCTCTTATTTGTAACCCTGCCGTATCAGTTGGTAGATAGCAAGAACACTCTGAATAGATTATATATGTGTGTGTGTGTGTGTGTGTGTGTGTGTGTGTGTGTGTGTGTGTGTGTGTGTGTGTGTGTGTGTGTGTGTGTGTGTGTTTGTGTGTGTGTGTGTGTGTGGCAGGAGACAAGGAGACAGAAAAAGAAAAAAAAAAACAAGTGAGGAGAACAAGACGCTCCCAGAAAGAGGGCAAAAGCAATCTAAACAGTCAGTCCATGGCAGAAGCACTAAGGGTTCCTGATAGTTTTTAGCTTATTGTGAATTGTGCATGAATCTGTGAAGCTGAATATAGTGTTATGATCTTCTGCATATATATATATTGAGAATGTAAAAAACTAATGAACAGCATGTATAAAATAACAAAAATGATAAAACCAAACTGTACAATCTAGTTCACCCAAAAAATTAAAAAGTAACTTTCACTGAATAGCGACTAGAATTTAGGTCAGTTTATCACACACATATGTTGGGATGCCATGTTTTATGGAGACAATCCATAGACATAATCATTTTGATATAATTTGGCATAATGAACCTACCCGATTCACAGAAAACTCTGCATTTTTATATTTTCAAAAAACATCCTGATCATTATTAGTCTCCCTTGTAGTTAATTAGTTCCTGCACCTGTTCTGTTTTTCCTTGATTACTCCCCTGTGTATAAGACCTCAATTTTCTTTACACTGTCAGTGAAATGTGACCCAATTCCGATTTTTTGCTTATATGTGACACAGATCGGATGTGTTCTAACTTCTATGACAGTGTAAACAGGATAAAAACGCATGCATTCGGATATTTCAAGACCGGTTTCAGGTCTCGTTCATATGTGAAAATAAATCAGATATGTGCCAATGCGACTGTCATGTAAACAAGAAGATTGGATTTTCTGAGGCATTAGGCAACGTCTCCGCGGTTTAATGACGAGAGAAACCCCAACATGCATCTGCGAAACATCGTGATGTCGTATAAGAGGAATATGGACACACGTTGACACAACATATCAAAGGTTGGCTTGCTCATCCTAAAATTACAGACCCACTGCTCCTCGTTAAAGCCAACCACGATCTCATGAACGATCTCGTATCTATAGCACAAATTTTATTTCTCGTGCCATTTACGCCAAAAATAGTTTTTGCGTGCATATGATATAAATTAATGAGGCATTTATATAGCGCTTTCAATAATCAATTGTAATTTCAATAATATGCACTTTATGGGGTGTAATACGCACGCACTCCACACCCCTAATCATACCCAAGGGGTTTACAGTGCGTATCACCAAGTGCTTGACATGTGACGTGGTAGATATCACAAGCTGTGTAATCAAGCTGTAATTTTGTCAAATTACTCAAAATAATTATTTGAACACATAAAAGATATTTTGAGGGATATTGGTAACCAAAAAGTCTGCATTGGGCATGAAATCTTTTAGGAACTGCATGCGTTCCATCCCATAAGATCAGAGAACATGCATGTATTTGAGCTCCATGGGATAATTCAATACTAAAATGACCTCTCTTTACAAGCTTCAGAGACAGTATCCGGGTGGGGATTACATAAAAATCTACTCTATAGCTCATTCTTCCTGACCTTGAGAAAATAAATGGTCTCAGACAAACCCTTTACACACAAAGCTATATTTTTCATTCTATCTATATAATACACACTCAAAGTCTCAGAGACATTGATTACATTTCCATATTGAAGGTAAGTGAACCTGAACCAGGTATTAATGCAATAATTGCTATTGAAATAATTGACATTATTCTGTGGGCTATCTTTAAAGGGGACCTATGCCCATTTTTACAAGAAGTCTCAGGTGTCCCCAGAATGTGTTTGTGAAGTTTCAGCTCAAAATTTTTGAGAGGAAGGAAAAACTTGCTGTTTTCATGCATGTATCTTTAAATGCAAATGAGCTGATGCTCCCCACCCCCTGACCCCAATTTAAAAACACACAAAGTTGGTTAACAAAAAAAAAGTCAGCTAGGTCTGTCAGCGGGGAAAGAAATGGCATGTGTATATTAGATCTGTTTCTTAAAGTGACAGCTATGTAATATACAATACCTGTTAATGTGAATCAAATCACAAAAGAAAAACAGAAAATCACTCACTGCTCTTGAATTGATTGAATAACTTTAGTAGCTTTAATAAGAAAACCTTTCTTACTTGAATGCGGCTGTTAAATGAACTGGCGAGTAGAATAAAATGGCAGACTTTGTATAGCTCACTGAGGGGAGGAGCTAAGCTAATAGGGCAGATTCCATCGCCAGTCGTGGGCGGGGCCTGTTGCAATGTGATGTCACAATTGATCACATTCCTGAACGTCTCATTTTGAGACTCTGGTTCAGATTTATGGGGAAAACAACAAAAGGAGTGGGTGGATCTTTACCAACAATATGGAGGTTGTGTACACACACACACTGCAGACTATTATGCTCAAAAACCAGACAAAAGCTTTCTGCATGGAATTCTGCATAATAGGTCTCCTTTAAAAGATTATGCCAAAAATAACATACTAATGAAAGTCAAGGACTTTGGCTTAAGCTTCATCCATACAGAAGCTAATGCAGGAGATAGTCCTGCATTAGCGGATGGTCATTATGAATGACTCTGTCACTCAGCAAGCATTTCCATTAAAAACAGACTCAATCTGCCTATAATAGCCTTTCAGCAGTCTCATCTGAGCCTAATCTGAGACTTCAATAACTTTATAATGAATTAAAGAGACCAGACAGATGGGACGTTTTCTGACCTGCTAATGATGCTCTAAATGCTATTGTGATATCACAATAAAGGCAGCACAAGATACCATCAAACCATTGTGTTGTTGGATTAAGAATTCGCAAGCACACTGTAAAAAATTATTTTACGAAGTTGTAAAACAAAAGATTACCGGAGTATCTTTTACAATAAATTACTATTTCAGTTTTTCTACTTCATGTTTAATTCATTGTTACTTGCCGGTTCTTTCCCAGACTTTAACATAGGTCTGGCCCAGATCCGGCCCACATCTGGCAGACGTGGAATCCACACGTACCAGATGTGGGCCGGAACTGGGCTGACACTATCTTGCTGACTGGGTTGTAATTATTTGTGAAACTTACTAGCAATTTCTGAGTGAAAATTGTTTAGAATACACCAAATTACTTTAAGTGTAGCAATCAAAGAAAAGTAAAGAAAGAAGTACTCTGGAAAGAACAGAAAAGAGGAGGTAAAAGACATTCTCATACCTGTTCGTCAAATTTGGTG